>CAWUFW010004213.1:0-722500 GCA_963921515.1 Calotriton arnoldi
CGCAGAAAATGTTTCAGCTTAGCCGGATCTTCGAAAGAGCGTGAGGTGCCTTTATGGGTAATCTTGCAGAGACATGGATGAAGAATGCCATATTGAATGTTCAAGTGTCTCATCTGGGGGCGAAGAGCTAAGAATTCTTTTCGACGGGCATTAGTTGCATTGGAGACATCTTGTGAAATAAAAAGATTGTGACCAGACCAAATAAGGCGACGTTTAATTTTGACAGCCTTCAGGACACGCATAAGGTCAGTGAGTTACAAAAAGAGCATTATGATACTACGTGGCTTAGTTGAATTAGGTTGATGACAGCCCAACCGATGTGCACGTTGAATGTTGAGAGGCAGTGAAGATTGAAGATCCAGGAGATCCGGAAGAAACCTCTTCAAGAAGGACAGAATATCAGAGCCCTCAATATTCTCCGGAAGACCGTAAAGGCGAAGATTATTTCGCCGATTACGATTTTCAAGGTCTTTGGTGTGGAGTTTGAGTTTTTGTATTTCTTGCTCATACATCGGTATTTTGGTAGATATATCTTGAAGATCTCCCAGACGTTGTTCTAGTTCCAACATCTTCCCCTCCATAACAATCCAGCGGTTTTTCTTTAGTTGCGCACATAAATGGTTGAAGACCACGTACCTCTTCCAAAATAGAGTCTAAGACTGGATTCTGGGAAGATAAAATAGGAGATGGTGGGTCATTCTTTGCTCTTTTTGGTGTTGTACCCGAAGAAGTTGGTTTGGAAGATGTGTGTAAATCACTGGCCATCGTGCTGTAATGAGTATGACGTCGAGTAGGCAACAAGGAAGGGCGAATCCAGCCCATGCAACACAAAAAAAAGAGATATTCAGTTCAAATGCCTGTCGAAATACAGGTAATTTAAAAAAACTTGTAAATATCCAGAAATGGCAGTATCAGAAACGTTGGCCCCTAGTGCAAATAGATAATGTCATTAAAAGGCAACCCAGTTAGAAAAAAGATCTTTCATTGTAGATAACAACAAGTTGCCCTAGGAGGTTAGAAACCAATGCACCAACAGGTCTAAAAAAGCAAGCACATTCCATATTCAAAATTCCAATGATATTATTGACAGTTGAGGCAGGGAAAAAGAAAAAAAAAATGCAGAACAAAGGAGAAAAACTAAATGGCGGATGATCGTGACTGGATGAAGACAATCACCATTGCAGCTCACGGAACCAAGGAAGCACCCTATATTGAAGAGTCAGCTTGCAAACTCCCCACCAGTATTGAAAGTGGCTAAGAGATCTCCAAACTCCATAAATGCAGCAAACTTGAAAAAGGAACAGGCAAAAATCCACAAACGCGAGCGACGCAACCCAAAATGGCGGCCGCTCAAGTCTCAATGAAGAAAATCACCGCAGCCGCACACAGGTCCAGAAAAGCACCCACATGGTGCAGAAACGGCGCGTAAATTCACCACCGATGACCACGGGAACAATGCCGCAACCGGAGTAAATCAAGATTGCCTGAAAGAAGCAAAAACATCAGCAAAGCTCTGCGTCCGCAACGGAGCTCACGGACCAGCCGCCATGTTGTGTCGGCGCCGAAGCCACGCCCCCGGAAACTTGACTTCTAATCCCACCTTCACCACTTGACAAAAACATTGTGTGATTCTGAACAGTTCAACGTTTCTCTCTCATTCCATATAGTATACATTTATAACCCCAGCTGCAGAGGGTGTTATCGAGCGCCATTCCGATTCAATGCTCGGCATTGCCTCTCATACTGTTTTCTGCATTCATTCCACATTCCAGTTGCTCCTGCAGTAGTAGAAAATGTACTCTCAAAAGGGCCATATTGCAGCTTGGAACTAGGTGTGTGCCGTCAAACATACAAAAATAAAGAATACCAGTTTAAAATCTGTCCTGATTCTCACATGTGTCAGGACTCCGTGAGTTTGTACCCTCCCTAGGCAGGCTCCACTCTCCCATCGATTTGTGTGTCTCATTTTCAGAGTTGATAGAATGGGTCATAAATGTGTTACTATTTGAGCAACACACGGATCCTGCTCCTTCTCGAACAGAGTAAATATCACGGTTTATGTGAATCCTCATGTAACCCTCTGTTATAGAGATTCCATCTAGTCTCCATTTTAGTTTTCATTTTTGACTTAGCATCTTTTTAAGATGGTGGTTTAAACATGATAAAATGCCTTGCACGCATTTATTTTTGGGTAGACGTTGTTCTGTAGTCTGCACTCTTAGTTCCAGGGACACACATACTAGAACACAATGTCCTTGCTTTACTGTGTGCTCATAGGAGACAAATCTTTTCCCCAGACTAAGTAAAGATGATGTTCTGCGACTCCGGCTCGTGTTTTAATGTTTAAACAGTGTGCATTTTGAATTCGGAGAGAGGCACTTCTCTGTGTCCTCTTTTTAGGATATGAATTATCAAATGAAGGCAAAAGTGTGGCTAAAGAAATGTGCTTTATTACAACCACCGAAAACCTTAGAAAAGCTTCAAACACTTTTGGGATTTCTGAATTTTGGTAGAACATACATACCAGACTATGCACAATGGGTTAGACAGTTGAACGATTTAAAACGTCCAGATTTTTCTAATAGGCATTGAACTACTTAACATACTAATATTCTCTGCAATTTACAGGAAGATATGATTGAGTCTAAAAACGTACATACTCGTGCTAACTCTGCTAATTTAGTGATCTGCCTAATCATGGGTACCAGTGGTTACACATAAGTTTTAATTAATGAAGGAGAAACAGTACCGATTGCTTATAATCAAACTTATATTCCAATGCGGAAATGCATTTTGCATCAACTAAAAAAATGTTGATGACAGTTCAAACGGTTGTATTGAAGGAACGTCCATTGGCACAACAGAGATGTAAAATTGTGGTGTCTACTGTCCCGGCCCTAGAGGCCTTCACAAAGGCCAGTGTCCCCAACACGAAAGCCTTGCATCCAAGATGGATCTGTGGGCCTCTTCCTTGACAGCTACTGATGCCGATTTTATTTTTTACCCTAATTTGAGAATACAGAAATATCTCCAGTATGAACAGGAATACCCCACGTCTATAGAAAGTTTGCTTCTAAATGAGTATGCTTTTGTAATCTATACTGATGGTTCGGCCCAGCTGGCGGTTGGTACAAAGTACAAGTACTCCGCTTCATGTGCAGCAGTTAAGGGTGTCAGGAAGGATGGTGTTTTTCAGGCATAAAGAACATGTACAGAAACCTTAGGTGACTGTACTGCTCAGCTGGCTCAATTGAAAGCTTTGGTTCTGGCTTTGTAAAAAAAGCGGATTCAGAATTCCCCACACTTATAGCGTGTGACCTTTAACGATAATTTACCTTAATGGTACTTGGATGGATTCAGAGATTCTAAAGGAAATACTGTTAAGCATAAGCTTCTTTGGGGGAAAGTGGCAGCTCTGAAAGATGCTTTGCCATGGGCTCATGTGATCCACACATTCAGTCATCAACGTGTTGGTATACACTTTAAAGGGAATTCATTGGTTGACGAAGCTGCCAAGGCAGCTGTTCAGTCTGTATTGTGGCTTCAATTACTTGTTCACATATGAGAATAGATGATGACATTATGGCTACGGTCACTGGCTCAGCTAATGGCGAGCCCTTACCTCGAAGCTATACAGCTAAGAACTCCTATCTATTGAGAACTTAAAATGTTCCCTTTTCCTGCATTCCTGGGGTGGGTGATCGGGTGATTCCCAAGCCAGACCGCAGGTTAGAGTTAATAATAGCAGCCCATGAGGGTTTGGCGTCTGCTCATGCAGGTGTGGCGGCTACTATTTCTTTATTACAGAAACAATATTGGTGGCAGGGTCTTTATCATCAGACCAGAAAATGTGTGCATTGTTGTGACATTTGTTTTACAGAAACTAAGGAACCCAATATGTGGTAAGGGACCTTGGGTACAAAGTTGTTTACAAGAACAATGGTTCCTATAGAGGAAGCGATTGGCAGAACAAATCTTTATATAGAGATACAATGATATCTATATATTGCTGTCTAACTGGACAAAATCCTTTAAAGTCAATTAAGAATTCTTCCTCCATAATGGACTTATACCCCAACCCTACAGACACTTGGTAAATACTACAATTACCTCCGCATTTGCAACAATTAACACTCCCACGTCTCCACTTCCTACACAATGTTTTTGCATTTATTCTCGCATGCATCCTCACTGATTCTTTTTAATGTATTGCATGCCCCGAACCACCCACTATTCGTCAATTGGAACACTCTACCGCCTCAGATACCAGCATGCCTCAGGCACAATTGAATACATACAATTTTTAGGTCGAGCCTAGAGTCAGCGCGCAAGCGCTGCTCCGGTGAAGATCTGCTGTAGTTCACTATGTGAGGGAAGCCGCGCCCACTGCCCCGCCCATTTTTTCATTGGCTTGTGTCTTTGTCCTTCCTAAATGCTGTCTTCTGATTGATTATGAGGCTTGTTAGTCCCTCCTTCTAATGGCCATGTCGTTATTTGTACCCTCCCATGGATACTGGCCCCTTTACTTCGAGTGTTACACAGTACAGTACCTGTTATTTAGAATGTGAGCACTATTTTTTTCCGTGCCTTCTCACCCCTCCCCTCTGCCTGCACTCCCGTTGTCCGTGCCTTCTAACCTCTCCCCCCACCCGCATGCACTCCCGTTGTCCGTGCCTCCCCCCGTTGTCCGTGATGCAATGCAATAGGTCTCACGTAAATGCGAGTCCTATTGCACTGCAAATGCTTGTTTTATTTACATCATGCTAAATAATGGCGGCCGCCCGTCTCGTTGCGCACGGCTCACCCAACTCATTTTTTTGTTTTTTTATTTACATTATGCTAAATAATGGCGGCCGCGCGTCTCGTTGCGCGCGGCTCACCCAACTCTTTTTAAAAAAAATTATTTTGTATTGACATGCCAAATATTGGCGTCCGCGCGTCTCGCTGCGCACGGCAATTTATATGCTAAATAATGGCGGCCGCGCGCAACAAGACGCGTGGCTCATCCAACTCGTAAAAACTGCACTCTGACTCTTCATGTGGAAAACCAACTTGCCCCTTCATATCTGGTTGAAGCAGAATCCCCTGCAGACGTTCTCTGGGTTATAAAAACTTTCCTTCACCCTGTCTGTGTGGATACGACGACCCCCAACTATCCTTCAAACAACCTGGACAAAGAGCCCCCACTTTCCTTGATCTGCTGAAGATCCTGTGCCGCATCTTGTGGCCCTCTCTCCGGCATGGCACACCAGCAGGTGACCAGTTCGCAAAAGCCCTGTCGTGTAGTTCCTATAGTACCCATGCAGGACCTGCGCGTTTGGATAACATAAACTGTGGGCTTGGTGACTGACTGGCTCTGTGCACCCCCACCGCGTATGTTAGCCTGATTTGCATTAGCTAGCTCACAGTGCCACTATAATCTCCTCTTATCGGGGAGAGATTAGTTTCTGGCAACCTTAGACCATGACAACCCAAATTCCTCAGAATCGTGGAAACAATGTACTACCTTTCGCTCAGTCACTCGTGCTTACTAATTCGGTTTGTCTTGGAGAGTTACACAGAATAAACAGTCTGGGTGTTTCAATAAGTATTTATTGAACAGTTGTTATTCTAGTGTAAAATATATGTGCTGCGGCAACCAGCAGACAATAGCAGAGATATATTATCAGCAGTGCGATAAAAGCAAAGGGATAGAACAGTTCTACCATATTGCAATAATCATGAATACATACATGAATATAAAAAGCATTATGAAAAGTGCGCGTACTCCTACGATGCCTAACTAGATGTACCTGAGTGTACCTAGCATATGTGTAGGTCTAAAAGCCTAAGAGCCAAGAATCCTCCTAGGATTTAGTCGAACCCCCATACCTGAATAGAGAGAGTGTGGGACCCTGTCCTGGTCTCGAGTTGGACACCCCGCAAGGGCTGTGTCAGACCGCTGTCAGCTGGAGCGACTGCATGCAGGAGCCTCAGCGTCTCTGGTCAGTGTGTCAGCATGGAAGTCTCGGTTCCCTCTGTCTTACCGGGGCAAGATGTGGTGTATTTATACCCTAAAGAGTCTCGGTCCTCAGTATGGATTGTATTGGTCTGTCGTTAGACATGAGGAAGACGTCAGGGGTGAACTTTGTACATACAAATTATGCAGGTGGTGTATTCCTAGAGAGCCATGCATAATTGATGAGTACAGTGTGGGCCTGTGTTTGGGAAAAACCCTGCTGTATTCAAAACCACAGGATAGATAACGTTCAGCCCTCAGAGCACGTTGTGTACTAGTAAGGACCAATGTAGGTGAAAGATCATGCCTATATAAGGGATCATGACTATAATAGGACATGTACAGTTATGACCATAATTGGGCATATGCGGCTATGACCATAATAGGGCAAGTACGAGTATGACCATATTAGGGTAAATATGAATATGTCCATTTTAGGGCATATATGAACGGGTCTACATTAGGGCCTCTATACGGGACATAACAGCCCCTAATGCTGAAGCTAAAGTCCCTGCATGAAGAGCCAGTCGAAGGTTTCAGCATCACGCTGGTGAACGAGTCGAATCTATATAACTGGGAGGTGGCGATTTTTGGGCCTCCCAATACCCTCTACAAGGGGGGCTACTTGAAGTTAAACACCTCTACCCTTGTGTGTCCCCACTGCGCTGTTGCACGCTCACGTCACCAGGTAGCAGTCACAAACCCTGCCGTACATTGTTTATTTTGTAGGTTACCACTGGCGTAACTAGCGCAAACATGGAGATTACACGTCCAAACCTTTACTTGAAGCACGGTAGTGTGCGCCTTTAAAGATCGCCCTCACTGTCTCATTAAAATAGGCAAATTCCACTGTTAAAAATGTAAAACAAAGCTACACATTTATTGCACAAAGAATACTTATTGACCTAAATCGGTAGTACTAGGATTTGTTTACTTTTATTGATGGTTTCATATGTGATTACTCTCTTGATATAACTTTGCACTGTATATTTCTTTGACTTCCTAGTAATATATACCTTATGGTTGAAGGGATGTTTGCTAAATAACTTTCTGCTGCCCCAGTTAGACTACAAACATATCTGGAATCAAGCCATTGGTTTAAAAAAAAAAAAAAATCCACATTAACGCAGGTACACAAACAAACTTTCGGATTTTCCACCCCATTCCTAAAACAGGCAACACACTCTTAACTCTTTCTCCATACCTCACCTGTATTGTTCTCATGCACGTCCCCAGTTCCGCAGCTACATTTGGTAAATTTCGCTTACATCTGTCCGGCAGTGTGTGCTATAATTGTATCGGATAGGTAGTTTTAGCTTCAATATATTTTCACATTTTGAATTGTCTCAAACTCCAGCACCATCATCACTGTCCCAGATATACTGAAAACTATTTCGGATTTTTTTTTTTTTAGAGCTTAAGTAATGTTCTCTAACCGGAAAATTATCTTAATAGCAACCACAGTTCCTGTGGTGCGTAGACCCTCGTTCTGCGACTGAAGTTACTAGCATAGGTTTTTTTTCTTGCGGGGTGAATACCTCCTTAATATGCCTCAAAACAATGAAACTTGTAGAAAGAGCCAACATTGGGTACCAACTATTGCGATTCAAAGTGTCTTTAAACATGCTCCAAAATCAACATTAGAAAGTGTTTGTAGAGCTGGACAGTAGTTCAGTCTTTTATTTTTTGTCCTGCTGGTTGGCAATGGCGATTTGTTAAATTTGACCGAAGACGTTTGCATTTTAGCGCTTCATATTGCATCACAAAGCAAAGCAATCTTACCCCTTTTACTCAACTGGCTCCTATCTAAGCGTTACATGGGTGCGCCGTGTCCTTGCAGGCCCCTGCTGTCCAAATGACTGTCTTGTGCTGGCAACGTGGAGTTGTTTAGGAGAAGCAAGGCCGGCAGTAACTGCGCCTCTTTTACTGCCATCCTTGCTTCTCTTAAGCAAAGACTATAAGTGTAGCTTCTCCAAACACATAAATAAAAGGCATTATCATGTACAATGCCAATAGCTCAAACTCTTGGAAATGCAAGACCTATTGCTTTGCAAATGCTTGTTTATCATTGCAAACTCCGCCTAGCATTTAACTAAACGTGCCTTCATCCTTATAAACATCTTGTATTCCTTCTTCTAGTAATATATCTTCTCGTCATTCCCTCCCTCTTTTTTCCCCTTCTTTCAGACGTAACAGGCATCTTTTCTCAGGCACTATTTACCTTGTCCTGAAGATGATCCCAGAATTGTTCTAAAGGGATCGAAACCTCATCGACCTCTTGTACTTTAACACAAACACATATCAATTACTTTGCTGTGCCTAAGTACTTTAATGTAATTTATGCCGGCCTAACTGTTGTATTTTCTGGCCACACCTCAAAAAACTGCCTGAGATCTTTCTTTTGTTTTTAAAACTGTACATGTTCCCACTGGTATGTTTTCTGCATATAAAGTCAATTAAGAAGATTGGGGAGTGCAGGCAACCATTAAGTAGGACAGTATGGAAAAGCCGTATTGTTTAAGCGGTTTGAACTTGAGGTTGATATGAATAGAATTACCCCAAAAGCAAATACAAGCGGTTAGAAGGTGCAGACAGCCATGATGTATGACAGTATGGAACAATCATATTGTTAAACGGTTGGACATGAATAGAATTTTTTGTAGTATATGTGGTTTATATGAGATTTTTCAGTCTGCTTATGCAGTTATAGTATCCATATGAAACGCAAGGCCTTTTTAAATAAACTTTCTGCTATTGTTATTTTTTCATATAGTTCTCTCCTCCGATCACAAGGGGAGTGTTATAGGGTTTACATCTAGTCTCCATTTTACTTTTACTTTTACACTTAGTATCTTTTTAATATGGTGGTTCGAACATAGTTTTCACTAACACGAGAAAATGCCATGCACGCATTTATTTCTGGGTAGACTTTGTTGCTCTATAGTCTGCACTGTTAGTTCCAGGGACACACATACTAGAACACAATGTCCTTGCTTTACTGTGTGCTCATAGGAGATAAATCTTTTCCCCAGACTAAGTAAAGATGATGTTCTGCGACTCCGGCTCGTGTTTTATTGTTTAAACAGTGTGCATTTTGAATTCGGAGAGAGGCACTTCTCGGTGTCCTCTTTTTAGGATATGAATTATCAAATGAAGGCAAAAGTCTGGCTAAAGAAATGTGCTTTATTACAACCACCGAATACCTTAGAAAAGCTTCAAACACTTTTGGGATTTCTGAATTTTGGTAGAACATACATACCAGACTATGCACAATCGGTTAGACAGATGAACGATTTAAAACGTCCAGATTTTTCTAATAGACATTGAACTGCTTAACATACTAATATTCTCTGCAATTTACAGGAAGATATGGTTGAGTCTAAAAACGTACATACTTGTGTTAACTCTGCTAATTTAGTGATCTGCATAATCATGGGTACCAGTGGTTACACATAAGTTTTATTTAATGAAGGAGAAACAGTAGCGATTGCTTATAACCAAACTTATATTCCAATGCGGAAATGCATTTTGCATCAACTAAAAAAATGTTGATGACAGTTCAAACGGTTGTATTGAAGGAACGTTCATTGGCACAACAGAGATGTAAAATTGTGGTGTCTACTGTCCCGGTCCTAGTGGCCTTCACAAAGGCCAGCGTCCCCAACACGAAAGCCTTGCATCCAAGATGGATCCAGTGGGCCTCTTCCTTGACAGCTACTGATGCTGATTATATTTTTTACCCTAATTTGAGAATACAGAAATATCTCCAGTATGAACAGGAATACCCCACGTCTATAGAAAGTTTGCTTCTAAATGAGTATGCTTTTGTAATCTATACTGATGGTTCAGCCCAGCCGGCGGTTGGTACAAAGTACAAATACTCCGTTTCATGTGCAGCAGTTAAGGGTGTCATGAAGGATGGTGTTTTTCAGGCATAAAAGAACATGTACAGAAACCTTAGGTGACTGTACTGCTCAGCTGGCTCAATTGAAAGCTTTGGTTCTGGCTTTGTAAGAAAGCGGATTCAGAATTCCCCACACTTATAGCGTGTGACCTTTAACGATAATTTACCGTAATGGTACTTGGATGGATTCAGAGATTCTAAAGGAAATACTGTTGAGCATAAGCTTCTTTGGGGGAAAGTGGCAGCTCTGAAAGATGCTTTGCCATGGGCTCTTGTGATCCACACATTGAGTCATCAACGTGTTGGTATACACTTTACAGGGATTTCATTGGTTGATGAAGCTGCCAAGGCAGCTGTTCAGACTGTATTTGTGGCTTCAATTACTTGTTCAGATATGAGAATAGATGATGACATTATGGCTACGGTCACTGGCTCAGCTAATGGCGAGCCCTTACCTCGAAGCTATTCAGCTAAGAACTCCTATCTATTGAGTACTTAAAATGTTCCCTTTTCCCCCATTCCTGGGGTGGGTGATCGAGTGATTCCCAACCCAGACCGCAGGTTAGAGTTAATAATAGCAGCCCATGAGGGTTTGGCGTCTGCTCATGCAGGTGTGGTGGCTACTATTTCTTTATTACAGAAACGATAATGGTAGCAGGGTCTTTATCATCAGACCAGAAAATGTGTGCATTGAGGTGACATTTGTTTTACAGAAATTAGGGAACCCAATATGTGGTAAGGGACCTTGGGTACAAAGTTTTTTACAAGAACAATGGTTCCTATAGAGGAAGGGATTGGCAGAACAAATCTTTATATAGAGATACAATGATATCTATATATTGCTGTCCAACTGGACAAAATCCTTTAAAGTCAATTAAGGATTCTTCCTCTATAATGGATTTATACCCCAACCCTACAGACACTTGGTAAATACTACAATTACCTCCGCATTTGCAACAATTAACACTCCCACGTCTCCACTTCCTACACAATGTTTTTGCATTTATTCTCGCATGCATCCTCACTGATTCTTTTTAATGTATTGCATGCCCCGAACCACCCACTATTCGTCAATTGGAACACTCTACCGCCTCAGATACCAGCATGGCTCAGGCACAATTGAATACATACAATTTTTAGGTCGAGCCTAGAGTCAGCGCGCAAGCGCTGCTCTGGTGAAGATCTGCTGTAGTTCACTATGCGAGGGAAGCCCCGCCCACTGCCCCGCCCATTTTTTCATTGGCTTGTGTCTTTGTCCTTCCTAAATGCTGTCTTCTGATTGATTATGAGGCTTGTTAGTCCCTCCTTCTTATGGCCATGTCGTTATTTGTACCCTCCCATGGCTACTGGCCCCTTTACTTCGAGTGTTACACAGTACAGTACCTGTTATTTAGAATGTGAGCACTATTTTTTTCCGTGCCTTCTCACCCCTCCCCTCTGCCCGCACTCCCATTGTCCGTGCCTTCTAACCTCTCCCCCCACCCGCATGCACTCCCGTTGTCCGTGCCTCCCCCCGTTGTCCGTGATGCAATGCAATAGGTCTCACGTAAATGCAAGTCCTATCGCACTGCAAATGCTTGTTTATCATTGCAAACTCCGCCTAGCATTTAACTAAACGTGCCTTCATCCTTATAAACATCTTGTATTCCTTCTTCTAGTAATATATCTTCTCGTCATTCCCTCCCTCTTTTTTCCCCTTCTTTCAGACGTAACAGGCATCTTTTCTCAGGCACTATTTACCTTGTCCTGAAGATGATCCCAGAATTGTTCTAAAGGGATCGAAACCTCATCGACCTCTTGTACTTTAACACAAACACATATCAATTACTTTGCTGTGCCTAAGTACTTTAATGTAATTTATGCCGGCCTAACTGTTGTATTTTCTGGCCACACCTCAAAAAACTGCCTGAGATCTTTCTTTTGTTTTTAAAACTGTACATGTTCCCACTGGTATGTTTTCTGCTTATAAAGTCAATTAAGAAGATTGGGGAGTGCAGGCAACCATTATGTAGGACAGTATGGAAAAGCTGTATTGTTTAAGTGGTTTGAACTTGAGGTTGACATGAATAGAATTTTTTGTAGTATGTGGTTTATATGAGCTTTTCGAGTCTGCTTATGCTGTTATAGTATCCATATGAAACGCAAGGCCTTTTTAAATAAACTTTCTGCTATTGTTATTTTTTCATATAGTTCTCTCCTCCGACCACAAGGGGAGTGTTATAGGGTTTACATCTAGTCTCCATTTTACTTTTACTTTTTAACTTAGTATCTTTTTAATATGGTGGTTCGAGCATAGTTTTCACTAACACGAGAAAATGCCATGCACGCATTTATTTCTGGGTAGACTTTGTTGCTCTATAGTTCCAGGGACACACATACTAGAACGCAATGTCCTTGCTTTATTATGTGCTCATAGGAGACCACTCTTTCCCCCCAGACTAAGTAAAAAAATTATTCTGCGTCTCCAGAAGAATGAGATAAGGCTGATGTTTTATTGTTTAAACTGCGTCCATTTGGAATTCGGTGAGAGGCACTTCACACCCGACTTATTCTGGAAGCTGCTGAGAGCAGTGACTAAGATGCAGCTTCGCAGGCCTCGACATTCATCCTAAGAAGGAAGATAGCTGCACAGGCAGAGGTGTGTAGGGTTGCACACTCAGAAGGAGTTTATTCGTTAATACACTGAGACCGGCTTCCCAAGACATTACACCAAACTGTGGGGTTAGATCATTCCAACAGGGTCTGGCAGAAGGGTCCTCCCTCCATGCTAACTCTAGTGTAGGTGTATTAATGACAGATAGGAGCAACATTAGGACCAATTAACATGGTTGAATTGTTTGTGTTTTTCACCATTCTAATAATGCTTGTAACAATGATGTGTGTCATCTTGCCAATAATCGCAGTTCATGTTTTACTTACGAGGATTAGAGCTTTCCAATAAACATTTGAAATTGTATTATTTTCTCCTCTTTGTGAAACATTGGGTATGCAAAAGTGACAAAACGAAAGGGTTAGATCTTTTTCCACATATTCCTTGGGAATAAGAGTGGTCATGTTCAAGGTTGCCGACACCATCTATAGCTCTGGAGGATTTGGAATTTGGATCCGGTACTGTGAGCTAGCGAACCAACATTTACTGATGATATTAGAACACTCGGTCCTTATATTATGAAGTTTTGTTGATCTAATACACAATCCTACTAAATTCGTAGGAACCATATAACACCTGCTCTTTCTGTGTGTACACCTGCTCATCTGTGTGCTCCTGCTCTTCCTGTGTGTGCACCTGCCCCTCCTGTGTGCAACTGCTCTTCCTGTGTGTGCCCCTGCTCTTCCTGTGTGTGCACCTGCTCTTCCTGCATGTGTGCCTGTTCTTGCTGTGTCTGTGCAAGGTCTTCCTGCATCTGTGCCTGGTCTTCCGGCATGTGTGCCTGCTCTTCCTGCATCTGCGCCTGGTCTTCCTGCATGTGTGCCTGCTCTTTCTGCGTCTGTGCATGGTCTTCCTGCATCTGCGCCTGGTCTTCCTGCGTGTGTGCCTGCTCCTCCGGTGTGTGCACCTGCTCTTCCTGTGTGTGAACCTGCTCGCGAGGTACGTGCACCTGCTCCTAAATTATGCACCTCTCCCTCTATGTGCAGCTGCTCTTCCCACATGTACACCTCATTAATTAGGAGGATCTTTTAAAATTTGTGTACATAAGCTCTTGATGTATGTGCTCTTCTCCTCTTTCATGTGCACTTAGATTTTATGTTCCGATGTGTCAGTGCACAAAATCGTCCTAAAGCATCATATCAAAGGCACACCAACGACTAGGACCAGGAGCAGTGTAGTCCCGATATGGACTTTGGTGTTCCCCGATTGGTCCCGTCACTAATACTTTTGTGATCAAATTCAATCATCAATCCTTAAATATTCTTATAGAATGACAGACGTCAGATATTAAGTTTAAAACTTTATATAAGAAGTCAATGAGCAGAGTACATAAAGTATGCCATCAAAGGTTAGCAGCAAGGCATGCAAATCATAAGTATGAAGAATTCAGTACAGTTCTATATGAAATCCGGCATATTTGCATTCTAAGGTAGGAATATGGGGTTTCGGGGAAAAGAGAAATACATGCTCTTTTATAGGACTTCAGACAAAGACTTTCGTACATTCTACACAAGTACATGGTTCTCAGGATGTGCACCAATGAGAAGCAAGCAAGAAGAATCATTTCACTACAAAATAAATTCAGGGATTCCCTCACAGCTGCATTGCATTGAATTTGAGTGGTTCTCAGAGTTTATTCCAGCATACTAGTTGATGCATTGTACAACAGTTGCCTGCGACGGTTGAGATGTCCTTCATCAGGCATAGTGTAGGAAAGATCCCTGGGAACACTCTTGGTTTATTAGAGTAAAACATGCAATTCTTTATTTAGAACAAGAAACATCTGTAGTAGTCATCACATGGTTTATTACGTCGATGCAAGATGGAGGACCGTGTAAACAAAGTCTATGTTAACATGAGCCCAGTTTAGAGCACATTTAAACGGAAACGAATGCAAAACCCTCACAACCCCCCATGATGATTTCTAAGTCATCACCTCATTTCTTTATTACAACACATCCTTCATTAACTTTGGAGACTTCGCCTTGGTTTCTCCCAGATCCTTCAAAATATCATAGACATCGTCTTGCGCGTCTTCCATATTTGTGTTGAGCCTCTTTCTTTTTTTTCCTCTTCTAATACTCACAATCCATACCTTTTTTTGATGAAATTCTCTTGCCACATTTTCAGGAAAATAAGCACACATGCAATGCCAATTAGTATAACCAAGAGAGGGGTTAGAAGCAACTTTAGAATTTCTCTGCCTCCACTTCCAAGCCAGTCTCCTATCTTAGCAAAGCCTCTTCAAATAGATACGAATATAGATCCTGATCGTTCCCAGGCTTCTGACTCTTCCAGCTCAGTTAGTATGCACATTATGTTCACGATGTTAGTAATGTAGCTGTCAAGCCGCTTACCTAAGTGCGGAACTGAAGCACAGCACTTCTGAGCATGAATGACTTTGTAAACTCCGCCTTCCTTCACAAGGAGTAAATCCAACGCAAGCCAATTTTGCATAATGATAGCTCTCGTAAGCAATTCTTTATTGGTTACTGTTAGCGCTCTTCCGTGTTAGTAGCAAGCCCATATGCCAGTGTGGACAGCTTTCTAATCATCACGTCATTTAATGCCACTTCTATAGAAGGTATAAGTGCTCCAAAGATATTGCTAAGGATCTGGGTAAAACTACGCTTGCTTCGCCTTATGTATTGCTCAAGAGGAAAGTCTAATTCGTTAGTGTGATAGATCCTAGGAAAAAGTTGAGCTGCATAGTAACTGCCTACCCACTTATGCGGCAATTGGAAATGAGCTGCCCTACCGCACACATAAGAGATACCCTTTATACTTACCTTTCATTTTGAAAAGGTCTGTCCCTTGACTTAATAAATATGCTCACATTCGCTCCATCCCACCTTCTCAATGCTCTCATTTGCCTTATCGTACATAGAGATCCCTTCTTAGTGACATCATTGCTTAATCTCGGGATTGTTTCCTTTAAGGTCTCCTTACCCTTTCCAATAATATGTTCTGCATGTGTCTTTCCTTCGCCTCTCTTCATCTATCCTTATCCTCTCATTCAGTTAATCTACAAATACTGGTTAATTCTTGCTAACTTTGCAGGTTACATCAGGCATTCTCTTGTTAGTAGAGCTTAAGTTAATCATGGGGGTAAAGAATTTCATCATATACTCACGCTGCTCCCTTAATTAAACCTTTTGTAATACTAATAACTATGTTTAGTAGCTCATGAAAACAAATTTGCGCCGGTCACAACTGGTACATCTTCTAATGGTTTATTAAACGTGAAGTAGAATAGTTTAATGGAATCCTGTTGATAAAAGAGATTTAGGAAAACAGAGCAAGAAAAGGAGTAGAATAAAGTAAATGAAAATACGCTGTTCCCTCAGCCGCGGAGGCTGAAAGGTAACAGCACACCAACCAATTATCTGCTTCCATAACTTTCACATATTCTGTTCGGTTCTATTCTGTCGGATTTATAGAGCGCATGGCTGCCCAAACGCACCACCACATATTGAGCTAGCATTTGATAATATGCATTATAACTGTACACACTCTCATGCTGTGGGACATGTCAGTCCCTACTCTCGTGTGCAGAGGTATTGACTACAGACTTAAAGGTGGAGTTCATTTGGATGAGATATATCCCCTCCCAACAGATAAAGAGCCGGCATCCATCCGGACATAGAAACAGAAATGGAAACTGCCAAACCTATAAGCAAAATTTTGCAGCTCTGCCGAGCTATGTTAGCTTACATTAGATCAAGGAAATTACAGGATCTCAGATGATAGTAGTTAGTCCTCTAGGCTCTACCTTTTCATCACTACCCTATCTCGAAAGCTACAAGTATTTCTACATTCTACGTACACTAGAGGCCTAAAGGAGCTACCGTCCTCTGACCATTACCCTAACTCTCTAACCATCCTTTCAGCGTTTGTCAGTGATCAACATGAATTTACTCTTGGTGTGGCTTGTCTTGGTCTCATGGAAGTTTGTCAGTATCAGTCAAGCAATCATCAGTTTCAATTTTGATTTTGAAAAGGTATGTCCAGTCTGGGCCTGAATACTTCTGGTTGAATTTTCTCTCCTTTTTGGGTCGCTTGGTACTGGTCAAATCCAGAATTTCATCCACGATGTCAGGCTGATCAAGCTGCTCTGGTTCCTCTAACCCACTATCTTCCCTGATTGCCTCTGGTCTTTTCTTGGCTGTCTATAGTCTCTTTCGGGTGTTTGTTTTCTTTGGCCTGCCTTCCTCCATGGGGCCTTGATCCACAGAGGTGCTTGATATTTCTGGTTCTGATGAGGCTGATTCACTCTTAGACGTGGAGCTTCCTTGTACCACGCTACCCTCGGACACTTGCGACTTTGGCTGCGGCAGATTAGTTTCAGATTTCTATGAGTTTTCACTGTCCTGGTGAATGCGTATTCTCAATCCGGTGGTTGGTATCACAGTGGTCGCTGGAACAACAGTGTCTTTGTCTGGCCCTCGTCCCTGATCAGGCTCGTTGGATGGAGATTGTGGATCCTTAGACTGGTCTTCCTCTTCTTCATAAGCCTTGGACACTTAAAACCTGGGGCGAGTCGAGGAGTCGCTGGATGTTGGCTCCACTTCTTGGTCTTCTCGTCCTGCCCTCTTGGTGTGTATCCAATTCAGCAGAACAGCACACTTGACTACAGTGTCGGTGACCAGGATCACCTGATAAGGACCTCTCCAGCGCTCCTCCAAGCGAGATGTGCGGACTTGTTTCTTGAGGTGAAACAAATCACCGGGGTTCAAATCATGTCCTGGAGCTTCTCATACTGCAACATTGACTTGATGAGAGATAGAATGCACAACATCAGATATTTCCTAGCAATACTCGAGAGCCAGGTCATCTGTGATATTCACAAGAGCAGCTGCAGGAACAAAAAGAATTTGCATGGTTCTCCCCATCAACACCTTAAGAGGAGACAATCCTGTTTGCTAACAGGGGGTGGTTTAGATACTCATTAGCCCCAAAGGAAGGGCATCAAGCCGTTTGAGCACAGTGGAGGCACAGACCGTAGCCAGTTTAGCTTTGATTGTTCCATTCAGTCTCCCTACAATGCCTGACGCCTCAGGCCTGTTGCTACAGTGGAATTTCTGGTCAATCCCTAAGGCTGTAAACAGCAACCGCATTACCTCACTCTTAAAGTGATCCTTGATCCAATTTAAAATTAACTGGCATCCCGAATAGTAGTATCAACTCTTGCAACAATAGTTTAGCAACTGTTAGGCTGCCACAACTCCGAGTTGGATATGCCTCAACCCATCGTGAAGACAAACACAATGACGAGGATATACCTCAGTTGGTTACATCGGGCATCTCCACCAAGTCAATCTGGAGAGGTTGAAGAGACCAACAGAGTTCCCAATGTGGCTCGTGGTCACTACAACTCTTTTGCCCAGATTCTGTTTTTGGCAGGTGGGCAACACTGGCACAGACTTTCTGCCATCGATCAGAAATGGGGACTGTACCAGTAAATTCTGAAAGTAGACACCATTTCATCTCTACCCACATATGTTGGACCATATGTTTGCCACACCAGTGTGGGCAAAAGAGAATCCGAGAGTTCTAACTTCCCGTCACTGGACATACAAATGTCACTGGCATCCTTTACACATCCCATCTTTTCCCATTTGGTCTCCCCTAGCTCTGGAGACGTATGTTGCATTTCTCTCAGCTCTTTGAAAGTATGTACAGTATTCAGTAGCATAGTGGTAATAGTCTTTCCCTGTGCATTACATGGTTCATCCAAATGGAAATGGATGGATTCAAGAGCTCAATATCGGACAATTTAATCTGCATAACAGTTGCCCCTGGTGACATCTCCTTGTGTTTGTTTTGTTCGCCCTAAGTTGGCAGGGTATCCCCAAACGTGGGTCCCTTGCTCACTTTGCCACTGGATTCAAGCTAGCCTGGCTGATGAAGGGTGTTACCCAGAAACCGGTCCCAGGATGCTTGTTTTTGGTTCAGGGAAGACCTGGCTTGGCAGTTCGGGCTGGACTGTTCCCATGAGGGACAGGGTCAAGACTGATTTGCATATAGCTAGGTCTGAACTGAGGTGGCGAAGTGAGCTAAAGAATGATGATGGATTCAACCCAGATCTGTGACTGGGGGTGAGTGGCTGAAAAGTTTCAGCGCTCCGTCCATCAACTCCTTGTGTTTGCTTTGTTCACCCTAAGTTGGCAGGGTATGCCCAGACGTGGGTCCCTTGCTCACTTTGCCACTGGATTCAAGCTTGCCTGGCTGATGAAGGGTGTTACCCAGAAACCGGTCCTAGGATGCTTGTTTCCGGTTCAGGGAAGACCTGGCTTGGCAGTTCGGGCTGGACTGTTCCCATGAGGCACAGGGTCAAGACTGATTTGCATATAGCTGGGTCTGAACTGAGGGGGTGAAGTGAGTTAAAGAATGATGATGGATTGAACCAAGATCTGTGAGTGGCTGAAAAGTTTCAGCACTCCGTCCATCATCTCCTTGTGTTTGCTTTGTTCGCCCCAAGTTGGCAGGGTATGCCCAGACGTGGGTCCCTTGCTCACTTTGGCACTGGATTCAAGCTTGCCTGACTGATGAAGGGTGTTACCCAGAAACCGGTCTCAGGATGCTTGTTTCTGGTTCAGGGAAGACCTGGCTTGGCAGTTCGGGCTGGACTGTTCCCATGAGGCTCAGGGTCAAGACTGATTTGCATATAGCTGGGTCTGAACTGAGGTGGTGAAGTTAGCTAAAGATTGATGATGGATTCAACCCAGATCTGTGATTGGAGTGGCTAAAAAGTTTCAGCGCTCCGTTAATCATCTCCTTGTCTTTACCATTTCATCTCAACCCACATATGTTGGACCGTGCATGTGCCACACCAGTGTGGGCAAAAGAGAATCAGAGAGCTCTAACTTCCCGTCACTGGACATCCAAATGTCACTGGCATCCTTTACACATCCCATCTTTTCCTATTTGGTCTACCCTAGCTCTAGAGACATATGTTGCAGTTCTCTCAGCTCGTTGAAAGTATTTACAGTATTCAGTAGCATAGTGGTAATAGTCTTTCCCTGTGCAATACATGGTTCATCCATATGGAAATGGCTGGATTCAAGAGCTCAATATCGGACAATTTAGTCTGCATAACAGTTGCCCCTGGTGAAATCACTGCTATTCTTCTGTGCAGCACACTACACCACAACAATTTCCCTTGGCAGTTGTAAAGCATCCAATAAATTTGAAGCATACAGTCCATTCTTAATGGGGTAACCAGCTGAGGTCATGAAACCTCGTTGTGACCACAGCTGCCCGAAGTCATGCACAACTCTGAACCCATACTGTCCGTCCGTGTAAATGGTAACTCACGAGCCCTCTGATGTGCAGCAGGCTCTGTTAAAGGCAATCAGTTCAGCTACTTGCACAGACGTTACATGGCACATGTAAGAGCTTCCACGACTCTGCTCAGCATACACACAGCATAAGCGGCTCTTAGAATACCATGTCAATCTCTCAAGCAGGACCCATCAACAAAAAGAGTATGGTCAGATTCAGAAAGGGGTACATCCAGTATGTCAGGTCTTACTTTTGTGCAGAGCTCGGTAACACTAACACAGTCATGATAAAATTCTCCCTCATCATCTCCCTCTGGGGTCGGCAACAGAGAAGCCGGGTTTAGTGTGTTACGTATCCTAACGGAAACTTTTTCTGCTGCCAAAATGATTCTCTCTCAGCGGGTTAAGCGCCTCTTTGCCAAATGTTGGTTGGGGGTACAGGTCATGAGAATCTCAATGGAGTGAGGGACCATCGCAATTAGGGGGTAACCCCTCACTAGCCCCTCAGTTTGCTGAATGCTAAGGCTCACCCCTGCAACCGCTTTGAGACAACCAGGCAACGCTGCTGCCACAAATCAAGAGTAGCTGAGAAATATCCAATGGAGCGCTTAGTCTCCCCTTGGGCTTGTGTTAGTACAAACACAGGATAGTCTGGCATTCCAAGAGTGGGTGCGCTACAAAGTAGGTTTTGAGTTCCTGGAAGGCTTCCATGCTTTCATCACCCACATCAGCGCCTTGAGACCCTCACGGGTGAGTAGCGCGCTTACAATTCCCTGATTGATTGGTACCAGGTCATTGGCATCAGTGTGCGTCAGCCTAAGTAAAAGCTTCACAATAAAGGAAACGTTTGGCATCCATTGTCCGCAGTAGCCAACCACGCCCAAGAACATTCACACTTCTCTCTGGGGGTGGGGGGGTTTGGAACTTCATTCTAATGACTGTTTCTATGCGTTCATGACACACTCACCTCACTCCCTTTTCTATCTGATGCTCCAAGTACATGACTTCCTTTTGACAATATTGTAGTTTCTCAGGAGAGACCTTGTGCCCATTCTCGGCCAAATGGTTGAGCAGAGCAGTCGTGTATTGCTTGCCAACTTCCTTGGTCATCGATGCAATCAGGAGATCATCGATGTATTAGGGCCAAACTCCATGGTATCCGTAGAGACCCTAGATTATTTTTGAGTGTCGGATTGAAATAGGATGGACTCTCAATATACCTGTGTGGTGCGTGACACCACACAAGGGTTTTCTCTTCGAATAGAAACGCAAAAAGAAACTGGTTCTCTACGTGTAAGGGAACCGAGAAAAAGACTTAGCAAAGGTCAATGACCATGAACCACTCGGCCTCAGGGGGGAATTTGGTACAAAATTACAGCAGGGTTCGGCTCGGCAAGAGAGCATGGAATGGCAATGTGGTTAATTTTTCGAAGGTCCTGAACTGTCCTCCACTTTTAGTTTGCTTTTTGTAAAGCCATGATCGGTGAATTACATGGACTCCCAATAACTTCTTATAGAATGCCCTGTTCTATCATGCTTTCAGTGACCGGAGTAATCCCTGCAATGGCTTCTGTGGTCAGATTATAAGGATGGGTCTGTGGAAAAAGTCATTGAGTTGGAGGGGGATCTCTAGAGGTTTTGCATTTTTGATTAATCCAAATTCTCTTTCTGTGAAATCCCAGACATCCTCTCTGACTGTCTCTCTCAAATCGAATGGTATGTCCACCTTGGTAATGGCCAGATATAACCTGACAACAGGTTCTGGTAACTGTAATTTATACTCAGCATCAGCTGCCCGTGTTTCAATCCTGACTCTTTCCTGTGTGCAATAAATAACACAGCTGAGTTTACAAAGAAGGTCTTTGCCTACCAAGTTTACAGGACTAGAATCACAAACTACGAACTGATGTTGCACTCTGATGTTTCCTATTTTTACTGGATCAGGGGCAGTAATTTCATTGGTATGCCGCTGATTGGTAATGACTACAACTTGGACTATTTTTCCTGAGAAGGGTAGGTTAGGGACCTCAACTGTTCTAACCATTGATCGAGCAGCTCCTGTGTCGATTAGGAAAGATATGGGGTGTTTGTTAACCTCTCTGTCCACATACGGTCCACTGTGGTGTTCTTCCAGGACTGCTCCAAGTACGCACTCCTTCTCCCCCCTCAGGCACCATCATTGGTCCTGATCGAAATCTACGGAACTCCGAACATGTATTTTGCTTTACCCCGCGACCCCTAACTCCCCACCTAAGAAGGTGAATGTATGCCGGATTTCATAGAAAACTGTACTGTGTTCTTCCTACTTAAGATTTGTTCACCTTGCTGCTAACCTTTGATGGGATACTTCAGGTACTCTTCTCATTTACTTCTTATATAACGTTTTTTACTTAATATTTGACGTCTGTCATTCTTATAAGAATGTTCCAAGATTAACGATTGAATTTGACCACGCAAGTATTTGTGACTTGTCCAGTTGCGGGAGCACCAAAGTCCGTATCGGGGCTACACCGGTTTGGTTCTAGCGATTGGCGTGCCTTTGGTATGATCCTTTAGAACGAGTTTGCTGCCCAACTGAAAACAGAATTTGAAGAAATTGTTACGGGAAATGTAGGAATTAACTATTTGGGCATTGCAGTGAGAGTGAGTTGCTCTATATGGGCAAGGAAGCAGCGAGGGTGGCGAGAGAGGTACATGCAAGAATGGAAAGGGTGGTGAATGAATGCGAAATAGATATAACACAGCGAAAGAAGTTGCGTAAGAATGCTAGGATGACAATGAGCCAGAAGAAGTCGAAGCTTCTGAAGTTGAGGGGATGAAGGACTCATGTAAGGGTCAGTGGCGGCTGGCACAGGTAGGGGATGGGTGGGATGGAGGGCGGGGGGTGGGTATAGGGGAAAAAAACGTACCTCCTCGCCATGTCTCTCCTCGTCATCCCTCGTCTTCCCTCCACTCCGGAACAGGAAGCACCCAGGCTTCCAGGCTCCCCTAAGCCAATCACAATGCTGCAATGCAGCGTTGTGATTGGTCTGAGTGCTGGGGTTCGACGCTTGGCCAGGGAATAGGAGCCTGGGAATGTTCTCTACCCAGGCTGTAATGCAGCTCGGATGGAGAACATGCAAAGTACGCATGAATGTTTGGCTGCCCGAGAAGGCCGGCCAATCAGTCATTGCGCCCTTACAGAGTACTCACCACACCATCTAATCAAGAACATTAGGGAATGGGATTACACTGAAAAATTCAGAGAACTGTGGTCTAGGAAGGAAAAGGTCAAGGTAAAGCATAAGAAAGAGTTCAAAGGAAGATGGTGAAGGAGCTGCCGGGGGAACGGTAAAGGAGTTCAAAGGAAGATAGGGAAGGAGCTGCCGGGAGAACAGTAAAGGAGTTTAAAGGAAGATGGGGAAGGAGCTGCCGGGGGAACGGTAAAGGAGTTCAAAGGAAGATGGGGAAGGAGCTGCCGGGGGATCGGTAAAGGAGTTCAAAGGATGATGGGGAAGGAGCTGCCGGGGGAACGGTAAAGGAGTTCAAAGGAAGATGGGGAAGGAGCTGCAGGGAGAACGGTAAAGGAGTTCAAAGGAAGATAGGGAAGGAGCTGCAGGGGGAACAGTAAAGGAGTTCAAAGGAAGATAGGGAAGGAGCTGCAGGGAGAACGGTAAAGGAGTTCAAAGGAAGATGGGGAAGGAGCTGCAGGGAGAACGGTAAAGGAGTTCAAAGGAAGATAGGGCAGGAGCTGCCGGGGGAACGGTAAAGGAGTTCAAAGGAAGATAGGGAAGGAGCTGCAGGGGGACGGTAAAGGAGTTCAAAGGAAGATAGGGAAGGAGCTGCAGGGAGAACGGTAAAGGAGTTCAAAGGAAGATAGGGAAGGAGCTGCAGGGAGAACGGTAAAGGAGTTCAAAGGAAGATAGGGAGGGAGCTGCCGGGGGAACGGTAAAGGAGTTCAAAGGAAGATAGGGAAGGAGCTGCAGGGGGAACGGTAAAGGAGCTGCAAAGGAAGATGGGGAAGGAGCTGCAGGGAGAACGGTAAAGGAGTTCAAAGGAAGATAGGGAAGGAGCTGCAGGGAGAACGGTAAAGGAGTTCAAAGGAAGATAGGGAAGGAGGTGCCGGGGGAACGGTAAAGGAGTTCAAAGGAAGATAGGGAAGGAGCTGCCGGGGGAACGGTAAAGGAGTTCAAAGGAAGATGGGGAAGAAGCTGCAGGGAGAACGGTAAAGGAGTTCAAAGGAAGATAGGGCAGGAGCTGCCGGGGGAACGGTAAAGGAGTTCAAAGGAAGATAGGGCAGGAGCTGCAGGGAGAACGGTAAAGGAGTTCAAAGGAAGATAGGGAAGGAGCTGCAGGGGGACGGTAAAGGAGTTCAAAGGAAGATAGGGAAGGAGCTGCAGGGGGAACGGTAAAGGAGTTCAAAGGAAGATAGGGAAGGAGCTGCAGGGAGAACGGTAAAGGAGTTCAAAGGAAGATGGGGAAGGAGCTGCAGGGAGAACGGTAAAGGAGTTCAAAGGAAGATAGGGAAGGAGCTGCCGGGGGAACGGTAAAGGAGTTCAAAGGAAGATAGGGAGGGAGCTGCCGGGGGAACGGTAAAGGAGTTCAAAGGAAGATAGGGAGGGAGCTGCCGGGGGAACGGTAAAGGAGTTCAAAGGAAGATGGGGAAGGAGCTGCAGGGGGAACGGTAAAGGAGCTGCAAAGGAAGATGGGGAAGGAGCTGCAGGGAGAACGGTAAAGGAGTTCAAAGGAAGATGGGGAAGAAGCTGCAGGGAGAACGGTAAAGGAGTTCAAAGGAAGATAGGGCAGGAGCTGCCGGGGGAACGGTAAAGGAGTTCAAAGGAAGATAGGGCAGGAGCTGCAGGGAGAACGGTAAAGGAGTTCAAAGGAAGATAGGGAAGGAGCTGCCGGGGGAACGGTAAAGGAGTTCAAAGGAAGATGGGGAAGAAGCTGCAGGGAGAACGGTAAAGGAGTTCAAAGGAAGATAGGGCAGGAGCTGCCGGGGGAACGGTAAAGGAGTTCAAAGGAAGATAGGGCAGGAGCTGCAGGGAGAACGGTAAAGGAGTTCAAAGGAAGATAGGGAAGGAGCTGCAGGGGGACGGTAAAGGAGTTCAAAGGAAGATAGGGAAGGAGCTGCAGGGGGAACGGTCAAGGAGTTCAAAGGAAGATAGGGCAGGAGCTGCCGGGGGAACGGTAAAGGAGCTGCAAAGGAAGATAGGGAAGGAGCTGCAGAGGAAGATATGGAAGGAGCTGCAGGGAGAACGGTAAAGGAGTTCAAAGGAAGATAGGGAAGGAGCTGCCGGGGGAACGGTAAAGGAGTTCAAAGGAAGATAGGGAAGGAGCTGCCGGGGGAACGGTAAAGGAGTTCAAAGGAAGATGGGGAAGAAGCTGCAGGGAGAACGGTAAAGGAGTTCAAAGGAAGATAGGGCAGGAGCTGCCGGGGGAACGGTAAAGGAGTTCAAAGGAAGATAGGGCAGGAACTGCAGGGAGAACGGTAAAGGAGTTCAAAGGAAGATAGGGAAGGAGCTGCAGGGGGACGGTAAAGGAGTTCAAAGGAAGATAGGGAAGGAGCTGCAGGGGGACGGTAAAGGAGTTCAAAGGAAGATAGGGAAGGAGCTGCAGGGGGAACGGTCAAGGAGTTCAAAGGAAGATAGGGCAGGAGCTGCCGGGGAACGGTAAAGGAGCTGCAAAGGAAGATAGGGAAGGAGCTGCAGAGGAAGATAGGGAAGGAGCTGCAGGGAGAACGGTAAAGGAGTTCAAAGGAAGATAGGGAAGGAGCTGCAAAGGAAGATAGGGAAGGAGCTGCAGGGAGAACGGTAAAGGAGTTCAAAGGAAGATGGGGAAGGAGCTGCCGGGGGAACGGTAAAGGAGTTCAAAGGAAGATAGGGAAGGAGCTGCAGGGGGAACGGTAAAGGAGTTCAAAGGAAGATGGGGAAGGAGCTGCCGGGGGAACGGTAAAGGAGTTCAAAGGAAGATAGGGAAGGAGCTGCAGGGAGAACGGTAAAGGAGTTCAAAGGAAGATAGGGAAGGAGCTGCCGGGAGAACGGTAAAGGAGTTCAAAGGAAGATGGGGAAGGAGCTGCCGGGGGAACGGTAAAGGAGTTCAAAGGAAGATGGGGAAGGAGCTGCCGGGGGATCGGTAAAGGAGTTCAAAGGAAGATAGGGAAGGAGCTGCCGGGAGAACGGTAAAGGAGTTCAAAGGAAGATGGGGAAGGAGCTGCCGGGGGAACGGTAAAGGAGTTCAAAGGAAGATGGGGAAGGAGCTGCCGGGGGATCGGTAAAGGAGTTCAAAGGAAGATAGGGAAGGAGCTGCCGGGAGAACGGTAAAGGAGTTCAAATGAAGATAGGGAGGGAGCTGCCAGGGGAACGGTAAAGGAGTTCAAAGGAAGATGGGGAAGGAGCTGCCGGGGGAACGGTAAAGGAGTTCAAAGGAAGATAGGGCAGGAGCTGCAGGGGGAACGGTAAAGGAGTTCAAAGGAAGATAGGAAAGGAGCTGCCGGGGGAACGGTAAAGGAGTTCAAAGGAAGATAGGGCAGGAGCTGCAGGGGGAACGGTAAAGGAGTTCAAAGGAAGATAGGGAAGGAGCTGCCGGGAGAACGGTAAAGGAGTTCAAAGGAAGATAGGGAAGGAGCTGCAGGGGGAACGGTAAAGGAGTGTCCTTTGAGAGAAGGATAGGGAGTAGCATGTGTACATGTCCCATGGTCACGATCAGACCTTTTCCACTTTTCCATTTTACCAACTCTCTCCTAAACTCAGAGAGAAACCCAATAAGTTATACACACAGATAGAACAGATTGTGACCATTTCCAAGGTCCTGTGGGAGGATTTGGGTGTATTGTTTGATGTGGCGGTCTCAGGGGATCTGTGGGCAGAGTGTAAGAGCGCAGGTGAGTGGCCGACACAGGAACCCCCCACAGGTGGTAGGGGCGGCTGCCCCTTCACCCATATTCAGAACCAAATATGACAAAGTCATAAAATATCTAAAGACAAAAGTTCCCCAAAAGGAGATGAATTGGCCCAAGATTTTCTGAGCCTTTCAAGTTCCAAAGGAGTCAGTGCATGGAATCAGACCATTCAAGGTGAGGAGCAAACGAGATCTTGTGGTATGCAAACTATTGTAGTGACATGCTGGAAGCAAAATGAAAAGGGCTTAAAGAGAAGTATATTATAGTCCAGACGCAATTGGCACAAAGTTGGAGGGAGCACAGGTATTCAAAGTTCCACCCTTAGGATCCAAAATAGACCCCAGTTACGGAATGGCAATGCAGGGAGTCTCCATGACCTATGGTAGGAATGTCTCTGGAATGGGAAGAGGTTGAGGTAACATTTCCGGGACCAGGATAAGTTCCCTAAAGAAGGTTACCCCGTGTACAACCTTCTCATTTATCTGCATCTGTTCCTCGTTCACGTTTACCAACGTACGACCTTTTCATTTATTTGCATCTGCTCCTCGTTCATGTTTACCAACGTACAACCATCTCATTTTATCATCATCTGCTCCTCGTTCATGTTTACCAACATAAGACCTTCTCATTTATCTGCATCTGCTCCTCATTCACGTTTACCAACGTACTACCTTCTCATTTATATGCATCTGCCCCTCGTTTGTATACTGGCGTGTGCATCTGCTCCTCAGTTATGTGCATCTGCTCCTCACTTATGTGCAGCTCCTACTCATTTAACTGTAGCAGATCCTCATGTTTGTTTGCTACTGTGTTCACTTGATCCTCATGGTGTACGTAGGGTCCTTCTTTATGCACACCTTTTCCTCAGTTATCTGCATCGACTTCTCAGTCTCATTCATGTGCATGTGCTCCTGATTGATGGTTACCGGTGTGTGCTCTTTAGTCCGCTCTGTAATCTGCTCCAAATGTATGTGAATCTGCTCCTCATTTATGTGCATCTTCTCAGTTGCATATTCTTCATTTATGTTTTAGGCCATATGCACCTGCTTCTCATTTGTGTGCATCTCCTCAGTTGCATGCTCTTCATTTATGTTTAAGACCCTATGCACCTAGACACTATGCACCTGCTCCTCATTTATGTGCATCTTCTCAGTTGTATGCTCTTCATTTATGTTTAAGAACCTATGCACCTGCTCCTCATGTATGTGCATCTACTCAGTTGTATGCCCATCATTTATGTTTTAAGACCCTATGCAGCTGCTCCTCATTTATGTGCATCTACTCAGTTGTATGCCCATCATTTATGTTTAAGAACCTATGCACCTGGTCCTCATTTATGTTTACCAGTTTGTGCATCTGCTCCTCATTTATGTTTACCAGCTTGTGCATCTCCTACTCATTTATGTGCACCTGTTTTTAATTTACATGCTCTTTCTTGTTTTTTATATACATTTAGGCCCTCATTTACAACATTTTGGTACAGGGCAGCGCTGTATGTCACTTTGCTGCACATCACTTTGCTGCACTGCCCAAAGTTAAAAGGGCAGGAATGTGCTGTATGTGTGAGATACAGCACATTCCTGTCCTCTTCCACTGTGCTGGCGCACAAATGGCTGCCTTGTTCTAACGCAGGCACCCTTGCACCGTGGTGCTAGGGTGTCCGCGTTGTAGGAATTATCGTTTTTGTGCAGGAAGGGACATCTTCCTACACAAAAGCTATCGGTGGAGGTGTTTTCAATGTGTGCTGCTGAATGCACACACATGGAAGGAGGAAAAAACAAGGAGAAAAAAGTTATTTCTTCATTATGCCACCCCTGGAGAGGCACCCAATTTTGATTCATGCCCAGATTTACGCTAAGTTGTAAATCTGGGAATGTGTCAAAATCCATAGGCGTTGAGTGGGAACACCCTCCGCAACTCCTGTGGCATGCCTCCCCGACACAGTGTGAGGCAACGCAGCGACTTGCACCGAGTTGCCTGACACCATATCTACCAGACCATGACAATCCACTCAGAGTGGCTTTCCGTGGCCTTGTAGATATGGCTCTGCACTCAGCATCACCGCAACGTCAAAAAAAGTGACATTCCGGCGTCGTACAGGGCTTGTACATAAGCCCCAACTCTGCTCTGGTTTGCGTTGGTTGGTAACCCGGAGTAACGCAGCGCATTGCAATGCGCTGCCTTCCGTTACTCTGCGTGTTAGATGGTACATGGAGGTTTCCGTGCATCAAATATCTTTATTTGTCCTTGTTATTTCCTGTTTCATATTATGGGGTGACAGGAAACTACTCCCAGCCGATAGGAATCCATTGACGTATGATGGTAGGAAAATTGAACTGTCTGGATACTTTGAATGTCACTTGAGGTTTAAAACTAGAACTATTTTTGGTAAGGTATGTTTCTAAAAAAGGTTTAAACATTCTTGGGTGGTATCATCAGGGTTTGTTCAGCATGACACTAAAGCCTGGAAGGAAGGTTCAAGTCTCTTTGGTCACGGAGGGAGTGTCGACTGAACAAGTTTCTGGTGAAATTGATCCCAAGGCCAAGTGGACTGGTTTGTTCAAGTCGGTTTTCTGTGAGAAGTTCGGAAGGATTGAAGGTTTTTAAGCATAAGATCAAGGTCCAAAGTGGAGTCACTCCTGTCAAGCATAAACTAAGGAACGTACCTTGCAGTGTTTGTGATGAACTAGCAGAAATACTCAAAACAATGTGTGAAGATGGTGTCATTGAACCCATCGAATCATCTCTTTGTTTGTCCCCTTTGGTGATAGCAAGGAAGAAAAAAATGGTCAGTTAAGAGTTTTTAGGTCGAGCCTCGAGTAGCGCGCAAGCGCAGCTTAGAGGCGAAGACTTTTAGTAAGCGAGTTTGAAAAGCAGTCCCAATAACGCTCGTGCGTCGTGGCTGGCCTTTTTGGGATGGGTACGCGCGGCAAACATGTGTTTCCAATTATCGTGCCCAGACGCGGGCGCGATAATTGGAAACACATGTCTGCCGCGCGTACCCATCCAAAGGCCAGCCACGACGCATGAGCGTTTGGTCAGCTCTGCAGACTGCCGCGCTCGCCCCCGCTCCCCCCCCCCTTCTCCCAGGGGCCCCTGCCAGGCCGTGTTGTTGTCTGCCTTGTTTCAAATAAACAAAGAGTCTGGGTTGGTGTGAGCCTTTTAATTGCACTCCTCCTGAAAGCAGACGCCAAGAGTACAAGTGACCTGAGAGTAAAGATTGTTATCTTTATTACAGTGACATGTGCGGAATAGAGATTAAATACTGTACCTTAAACTGCTGGATGTGAAATTCTCGATAAAAACGTAGTCATTAAGCTGAGAAACCATTTGTTAGGAAGAAAAAACTACTCCGCCCTACAATCATAAATACATCTAAAATGCACACGAAGCATGATAGAATAAACAGTGAGGAAATGTTGGGGACGGTTTGTGTTCATAAACACAAGGGAAACGCAGCATCCAAAGAGGCATAACTAAAGATGCCTCGGTTAAATATATGCAATGAGACCTGGAGGCATCAAAGCAGCAGTTGTGCGCATTATAAGTAAAAGTTCCCGGAATAAAAAAAACCGGAGTGATTGTAACTGGCCAGGTTTGTTTGTAAAAGGGGAGTAATTTGCTAACATTTATATTATTGCTTTGGATAACAAAGCCGACTGGAAGCCAGTGACAGCATTGCAACTCTGCGTCTAGTCACAGCAGGTCTGTCTCCATTTAGTCGCACCATCCCAAAGCCAACAAACAAGTGTGAACTCTCCATGGTAAAGTGCGTTTTACATACCTACGGGGCTGGCTGCCATAGAATGCTTGAATGCAACCTCCTACTCCACCCCTAATGGGCCATTAGCATTTCAAAAGTTTGGTTTGATGAGAAGATTTCAGAACGAACTGTGGGGAAATCCGGGAGGCTATTTGTCAACACAGAAAAGACGCTGCGTCCAAAGAGGCATAAGTCAACATAAAAAAACATAAAATAAAGATACCGAGTGGACTAAGTTTAAGCGCATTTTTAAAATTTTAACTTTGGAAAAACAACACGCAAGCTTGGCTTGGAGAAAGCTAAATTTGCAGCCCTTTAACAACGCGTAATGTGTTTATGTTTAATTACTAGGGAGGGGGCGCGGGGGAGTGATTAATGTGGGGGTCACGCTGTATAGCTAGCTGGGATACAAACGGAGCGCACCTAAAAATAATATAAACATGTGAAGTCGACTGGGGAGAGGTCTGTATTATTAAAACATCCTCGATGGAAAATGTAAAAACGGCTTCGAAAACGAAAGTGCAAAACACTTGGTAAGAGCTAAATTTTATTATTTACATTGCTACAAAAGACCATTACATGCTAGTACCAAAACAGAAAACACACTGGTGCACATTATATTAACAAAGTCGCACTGCAAAATGTAAAGGCGACCACCTTTAAACAAAAAACACACTTGTGCGCATAATATTTGCAAACAAAAGCAGACTGCAAAGTGTAAACACAGCGTCTGCAAGTCTTAGCCATTACCAAAACAAACAAAAAACACTTGTGCGCATTACATTTACAACAAAGGCTCACTGCAAATGTGCAAAGGCAGCCTTCTTTAACAAATCATCACCTAGAGAAAGGAAGTAGTGCGCACAAATCCACATTAGTTAAAGAACGTGGAAAACTACAAGTAGCTGGGACCATAAAAACAAGCATTGGCATAGCCAATAGGTCTCGCTTTTGGGACCTTATAAGCATTTAGTTATGCAGCACAATATCCTTGGTGCAACAACATCAACCGTTGCATGGCTAAACACTTATAAGGTCCCCAAGGCGAGACCTATTGGCTATGCCAATGCTTGTTATAGGCCTTATGAGTCTTAACAAGGTGATTTGGGTAGATTCCCATACCCTACCCCTCATAGATGATATCATCAGTACGTTTGCGGGCGCTAAAATATTTTCAAAGATTGACCTAGTGTCCGCTTACCATCAGATTGAACTTGATGAGTCATCACGACACCTTACGGCTTTTGTTTCGCCTGTCGGAAAGTTTCAGTTTAGGAGGATGCCTTTTTCTCTTGGCGTCAGTCACTTCTGTTTTTCAACGAGTGTTAGAGAATGTACTTAAAGGGATCAAAGGGGTAGTAGTAGTAATAAACTTTATTCGGTTGTATTAACCATCAAAGTATACACAACAAGTATAATAACAAAAACACTAACATCTGATACATAAAGGAATAATACATATCAGACTCATTGATTAAGAGATCTGTAGACACAAGAAAACAATATTGTCACAATGTCCTATTTAAAATTGCAACTCATCAACACCTCTTAAAAAGACTATCTTAATAATTTCTTATAGTTGGACAACATTTCTCCAGGCAGTAAAAATATAATGTAGATTCATAAAATAAATGTGCAACATTCAACAAATATTAAAATGCAAAATAATTTAAGATATGTGTTTCATTAAAATACATACAATAAAAACAGTTAACTATAGGCTTATAGTTCTCTTTACCTAGGCTGCATTTGAAACTTATCTACTGTAGTTTACCTGTGCAATTTTACAAAGTAATATCCTCATGTGGACATTAGAGGCAGTGCAATAGAATCATAAAGTGACCGTGCATAGTGCAAATGAGCAATGTGCAACAGCATTTCAATAGGAGGTACATATTTTGTTAGTAGTGACATTAACCTATGGCATTTAAAATTTTTGTTCTCTTAAACCACACTGCTTGTAAACATTTGCTAACAGCAAATACTGTTTTTAGCGGTGTCACTTTTTAGAATCATAAAAGCTTCCAAATAGATATGAGTACCCATGTTGCGGCAAATTGGAACTAACCATTTGTAACGTGTAATGCGGTACTCTCTACAAAAGAACAATATATGTTTCTCATCTTCATTACTCAAGCCACATGCAGGACAGATTATAAGATCTTGATTTGTACACTATTTACTTGTAAAGGACCTTAGGGGAAAAATTCCATAACGAAATCGTATATACAAATTCCTAGTTAATGGTGGAAATATTAGATCTAAGAATTCTTCAAACACTGGAAATTGCTTAAAATTTTAAAATATGATAATTGCGGACCCACTTGAACTGTTGGTTACATAACGATCATTGATGTAGACCCAGTATCGATCTTTTAGCAGTTTGTGGTCATTTTTAGTAATAGTAGTAGGGTCATCCCACAAATTCTGCATTCCAAGTTTGCAAAACCAGCCTGAGACAGATTTGACCCATGGGATATTCCTGGCTCCTGGGAGTTTCAATAACACTATCAATGAGTCTTTAAAAACTCCAGATTCGGGTGTAATCCAGAGTCGAATCCAGTATACTAAAGTTTTTAAAACAGCCAGGTCAGCGACTCTTTTTATCCCAACATCAAAATACATGCGGGTAAGAGGTGAGCTGGATGGTAAACCAAATAGTTTCCTAATAAAATTATTTTCAGCGATCGTCAATGAATGTACTTTGGCACAGCCCCAAATCTCCGCCCCATAGAGAGCAGCTCCCTGTGCAGTTGCACGATAAGTTTCCAGGGCAGGAAAAATTATGCGCAACGTGGTTTGGTTATAAAACCTTAAAATGGCATTAGATCTATGTTCAATCATTAGTGTAGATTTTTCCAATTGCATTGTCCACCTTAGGTTGTCCACAAGTCTAACACCCAAGTAATCAAAGTTATGTACTCTAGCAAGAGCCTCACTACCTACATGGATTGAGCAACTTTTCTTCTTAGTCTTTTCAAACACCATATACTTAGTTTTACTTGTATTTAGTTCTAGGCCTCTTCATTTTCAAAAACTTAAAAATGTATCAATTAAAATTGGGGTTTTAGATATAAGAAGTGAGTCGTCTGCAAAAAGCAAAATTGGTATCTTCCTGTTATTCAGAGCCGGGGAGTTATTTCTACAGTGCTCTAAAGCTTCCACAACATCATTAATGTACAGGGAAAACAAAGTAGGTGCTAGAACACAGCCCTAGCGAACTCCTCTCTCAATGGGGATACGATCCGTTAGTTCGCCATTGGGGCCCCAGCGACCTTGGGCAAAATTGTTTACATGCAGTTTATTTATTAAATATACTAAATTTAATGGACCCCCATATTTGTCATGGCTTGTCATAGAGTAGAACGTGGTATAAGATCAAACGCTGCTCTAAGGTCAATAAAAGCCACATAAAGATTTTGATTCTGAAGTAAAACATATTTCCAGTATAAAACTACAAATCTAAAAATCTCATTGATTGTGCTAATCTGAGCTCTAAAACCAGCCTGGAGGGGAGACAGAATTTCATTAGTGTTTGCCCAATCAAGAAGTCTCACTAACATTTGCTTAGCAAAGATTTTTTGGGCGTTATCAATGAGGCTAATAGGCATATAATTCGAAGGCTCTCCTGCATCGCCTTTTTTTTCTATATTGCTATGATTTCAGCCCCAAGCCAGGAATCTGGTACCTTGCCACCAGCTGCTATAGCATTTGACAATACATTTAAATATATGGACCAGATCAAGGGTTCGGATTTATACAGGTCACCTGGAATTTTGTCCGGGTCAGGGGCTTTTGCAGATTTCAGCGAATCGATTGCTCTAGTTGTTTCTTCCAAGCTAAAAACAACAGGTGTAGTAGGATCCAAAACTGTCAGTACATTAAAAGTGCCACTGCATTTAAAATCCTGTGAGCCCCCTGGAGCATAAAGAGCAGAGAAGTGTGCCACCCATTTGTCCGGGGGAATATTGTAATGATGTGATTTGGACTTTTCCGACTTTGTTTGAGCCACAAGGCGCCAGAACAATCTAGTATCGTTACTTTTACTGGCGTCCAACATGTCTTGCCATAGATTGTTATCCCAATTCTTCTTTGCCTTGGTCAAGGTTGTCTTGTATGTAATTCTTGCTCCCTTGATATTATTATCACGATCACCCTCTATTCGATAACTTCGCTACTTTACAAGCCTGATCAAACCATTTCTCCACCTTAGCGGGATTAGAAGTCTTAATAGAAATATCTTGGTAAACATTTTCCCGTAACGCTTCAAATAGACCAATATGTATTTCTAAAATAGGAATTTCATCCACACTCAACCCTTCATATGTCTCAAAATACATTACAAAAAATTTGTAAATCTGCATATATAATTTTTGGTTGGACATAACGTTCGGCCAGGAGAAATAATGGCCATTGTTTGTTACCAGAGGGGCTGGCACAATAGCTGAATGTCGATTTTTATCTTGCCTCAAAGAATCACCAATCACAGTTACTTCTAGTGAATTATGGTCACTATCCAATCGCATTACCACTCTCATGTCATCCCGAAGTGGCCATAATCTCACATCAACAAGGACGTAATCAATAGTACTAGTACAATCCCCTCTTTTGAATGTTACTGCCCTATTAGGATCAGAAGGGGTACGCCCATTGCATGCTCTAAGACCCCTACTTATTGTAAAGGATACCAATTCTAGAGCAAGATTTGAAAATGTTTTCTTTGGAAGACCTAATAATGGAGAAATACCCCATACTTCATCCTCCTCTCTTATGATCTCATTTAAATAGACGGAGGGTACAAAAGAGGTATTAAAATCAGCTGCTACTACAACGTTTGTATATGGTCGCAAGGTGTCCATAGCTTCTTCCAAGAGGGATAATGTGGGTGATTTGGCAGATCCCCTTGTATTCCTAACTTAAATATTAAAAATGGACAAACAGAGTCCTGACGTAAAGGTCACAATAATCCCCATTAGATCCAAACTTTCAATCGCCATCAATGTGGCTCTACTAACACATCTATTCTTAGTTAAGATCATGAGCCCACCTATAGCTCTCCCGAAGTGTTCTGCCGGTTTAGCCTCCACACTATAGGAAGTAAACCCATCAGTGAATACTTTCTCTGTCGCCCAAGTCTCTTGTAGCAGACAGATATCATGTTTAGCTATATATGCCAACCAATCAGAGTCAACTAATTATGGCCCCAGCCCCGCTAAGATCCAAGATAGTAATCTAATAGAGGGGAAGGGGTTACTCTGCCCACTTGACTCCTTTCCTGGTGGGGCAACTTCTTGGTCTAGATTCACAGAGGAGTTTATTCCATTGAGGACAGTATGCTCACATCTGTTGACTATGTGGTTAGTATTAAGTTTACACAAGGTTAGTAATGCCAGTTCTGAATCAGTGTGTCCATGGTTCCCTGTCAGGGTAGGTGTGTCTACCAATCCCTCCCTAACCCTGACCTGGGACTTTGTAACTTCATCCCCAACACAAGGATTACTTAAATCAACAGGAGATAGAATACAATCATCAGTGCACCCTGATGCATGAATTGCTGCCTGCACTTTAGAGGTTATAGTTATTTCGCCATCAATGGATTTCATTAGTGTGTTAAAATCTATTTTAGGAGAACACTTTAGTCAATCAATTTCATCCAAGTTCATTGGGCCAGCAGCAAAGTCTCTTGAGGTCTCAAAAGATGGCGGGATGCCTTCATTCTTATTGCCAGCGGTCTGATCCCATTTAAGTGACAAGTGTGCAATTCGAAATTGACAAGGTTTTCAACTAGATGATGTGATTTAATAACAACTTGTATGTAATCATAAATTGTTGTGCTAGATGAATACCTTTTAGCAAGCACAATGTCAGTTCTGATCACTGAGAGACATTTCCGCTCGACTGTCAGCCAGTAAATTGCTTTGTTGATCAGGGCATCTGTGTCCTCATAGGTGCCTGGTTTCAACTTCGGGACCTGGATCTAATAAATTTAATTAAGGAGGGAAGTGTGTGGATGATCTTGTGACGCCAAAAGGCGATCTTTATCGCAATGTGTCTTTGATAAGTTTGATAAGTTAAAAGTGGGCAACCGAAAGTTAGCATTAGACGATGAACTCTTGCCACCAAAACGATCTCCCACCCTCCTTGAGTGAGTGACAGGAGACAATTTGTTAGTAAAACAATTCAATGAATTTTGTGATCTTACTGTCTCTGAACTTGATTTGTCTGCTACATATTGGGAACTATTCGACATCTTTCCTGGAGCAGCCATTTTCCCTGATTGCGTCCTATTGTAATTTGTGGGGATCACCTGTCGTGGTGCCTTACTTGATATACTAGATGAAGGAAGTTTGCAAATCTTGCTTGTCTGAGCTGTTGTCGAAGACTCAATACCCTCCCTATGGCAGATTTTGTTGTGTTCGCAAGAACAAGTTCTATTTGATAATTTATTAACTTGGTCCGACAGTAACAAAATTACATTTTTTAGGTGATCTAATTTGTTATCCAACATTTCAAAACAGCTATTCATGTCTTGTTTAGTAACAGGAGCAGTACTGACAGGCAATAGAACTTGATTTGTTCCTTAGGGTCAGCTTGTGTCCCCGTGATTTCGTCCTCCAACTGGAGGGGTTCAAATCGATTGTGGCAAGGGACATTTGCAACTATGTTTATTTTAGGATACAAGGGACATTCAGATTTCTCGATCATTACTTGACTATTCGAGTTGTTCCTGTCAAGGGCTAACTCATTTGGAGATTCCAGGGATTCCAACGATTCACAAGCATCTTTGTTTGTTGCATCTAGTTGTTTACAAGCTTTTGCTTTTTTAAACATCGCTGGAACTGTTAGTGAGTGGCTCTTCTCTTTCTCTTTGTTCTCATTAGTTTTCAGAAGTTGTTCCACTTCCTCAATGTGGTCGTCAATGTCAGCCAGGGATTGCAGATTTGATTGAGCCGCATCCGATCTGACTTTTCCAGACTTCCTAGTTTTCTTAGCAAGGGTTTCATTCCTGACAGCCTCACCTGCTCTACGTTTACAAATTTTCTAAAAAAGGAATAGCAATATCCAAAATGGGAATAAATTTAAAAGCAACAGAAACAGAATCAGCCCAGCAAGGTCGAGATAGTCAGCAGAGAATAATAATATATATATTATATAAGATAGTGATTTAATGGTGGTGCAGGAGACGATGTGAGACCAGTCACTTCTTTACGCTAGTAATCCTAGGTTCTGGTGTCCCCCAAAAGTCAGGCGTTAGGGGGGGCCCAGCCTCCTTCGGGCTCCGACAGGCGTGGACGAGCCTGCCCTTGGCCCGGGCTTTGCCCGGGCGCGCGTCCTGTGCTGCGGGAGCCCCGAGCTGCCTTTATGCACCTCCTGGTGCGCTGCGAGCGGGGGCAGCGTCTGCCGCAAGGCCTGATTGGGGATGGGGTCCCCGGATTAGCGATGACGGGCTCCCGCACTGCAGGAGCCCCGAGCTGCCTTTATGTGCCGCCTGGTGCACTGCGAGCAGTGGCAGCGTCTGCCGCAAGGCCTGATGGGCGGTAGAGTCCCCGGATTCGCGATGACGGGCTCATAAGACACTTCTCTTTTCAGAGCCCCAATTCAGAGCTATTGTTGTGCCCAGGCTGATCTGCACCTCGAAGTGCATGGCTGATAGCAGCTTGAAAGATACCTCTTTCGATATTTGGTCCCTCGATATTCTGTCCTGGATAGTCAGTAGTACAATCGCTCTACGATTTACTGTAAAGATCAACCGTAAGGGTAAATGCCTTAGGATTTTATTGAGTCCAAGCTATCCGATACCTTTCCTTCCCTGCTCCTGGTCATCACCTGTCGTGAGGATTCTTGCCCTCTGACGCGCCCTCCGACGGGGTAGTAGCTTTTTAGAATGATATACTGGTGGCTGGTGAAGATGACGTTAATCATGACAGACGTATGTATGAAGTGTTGAGATATTTACAGAAATTTGGAGTTGTTGCCAATCTTAAAAAATTTGAGTTTGCAAGGGAGAACATTGAATGCTTGGGGAATGTAAACTCTGAGAAAGGAGTAGAACCCAGTCCTGGATTGGTTGGTGCGATTACAAAAGCCCCTATGCCAAAGAATAAGGAACATGTGGCATCTTTCTTCGGCTTATGCGAATTGTATGCAAAATATATCAATAACTTTGCTGCAAAAACAGTTCATTTGAGGGAACTTTAAAGAAGAACAAAACATTTGATTGGAGCTTTGTGTGCCAGGGTGAATTTCAAGCACTCAAAGAGGACACTGTTTCCTCTGGTGTTTTGGTGCCATTTGATCCTTCCAGAGAATGTATCATCACTGTGGATACCATCATTGATCAATGATGGTTTGGGTACCACCATTGCTCAGGAGAAAGGAACCACCCAATGACTGTGGGTTTCACATCCAGTTCTTTGAGAGAAAACGAAAAGGTATTTTCGGTCATAGAAATGGAATTGTTGGGTCGTTGCTGGGCAGTGGAACGCTTCAAATGTTTTACTTGGAGAAGGAGATTTACTCTCAGGACTGATCACAAGCCTTTAGTCAGTATTCTTGGGGGCACGGCCATCAAGGATCACACCCCAAGGTTGGCCAGGCTCAGTTCAAAACTATTGCAATACAATTTCAATGTAGAGTACATCCCAGGGGGGAAGAACACGAGAGCAGACTATTTATCACGTTCACCACTTAATGTGGCTGAGTATTCAGATAATGAGGATGAAGGTGATGAGGAGTGTTTAATTGCGGCAATAGAGGTGTGTCAAGACAACGCCTTCACAGAAGATGAGTGGAATAATGAGACAGTGAAAGATGAGGAACTTGAGAGTGTAAGGAGATTTGTTATGGGGGGATGTCCTAAAGAAAAAGCTTTGCCAGTAAGGTTGCAAGCCTATTTGAAGGTGGCTGATGAACTTTCTATCGAAGAAAAAGGAATGTTGGTCCGAGGTGACAAAGTCGTACCTCCCACTGGTTTAAGAGATAAGATTATTGTGTATGGGCATGAAGGACATTTGGGTCAGACGATCACCAAGAGGAAGATTAGAGACAGTTACTGGTGGTCGGGGATGGATGCTGAAATTACTGCATGTGTATGCACATGTGTTATATGTGCCACCAGCAATAAAGGTTTGAAAACTGAAGCTGTTCCTCTTCAGCCTATCTGTCTTCCCGAGAGTGTATGGTCTAAGCTTGCTGTTGATTTCATTGGTCCTTTCAGTACCCTTTCACAGAAGTTTAGATTCGCCATTGTGGTTGGAGATTATTAGAGCAAATGGTGAGAAGTTAAATTCATGGAGGAACCCAACACCTTAGGGATCTTCAAGTTTTGGAAGAATTTGTTTTTGAAAGAGGGTTGTCCAAAGGAAATCATTTCTGACAACGGAGTGCAATTTGTGTCCAGCGAGATGAGGGTTTTCTTGGACACCAATACTATAAAACACAAACGTATAGCCTTGTATCACCCCCAGGCTAACGGACTCGTAGAAAAAATGAACCGCACACTGGTGGAGTGCATTCAGAGGGCTGGACAAAACAGGGTGGAGTTGTGTGAGGCTGTAGAAAGTATGGTTTGGTCCCACCGGTCCAGTCCCAATGCTGCTACTGGATTATCTGCTTTTGAAATCATGAGGGGACGTGTGCCTGCATCTAGGTTATGTCCTGCATGGCTGAGAGAGTGTCAACGGAAATCTGATCGGGTGGTTACCATAGATAAGATTCTAAGACTAAGAGAGGATGTAGCCTTACGGCTAGAGCGGTCGAGGTCGACGCTGGGAAACCGGGTTTGAGTCTCTGCAACAACGCTCAACATCCTGTGATTTTGGGCAAATCACTTAATCTCCCCGTGCCTAACAAAAAAGAAAATGAATGTGTTCTCATGTAACGAAACTGGTGCTATGTAAAGCGCTCTGATACCCGATATCTTCGGGTCTAGTTCGCGCTATATAAAACTCTAAAAAAAAAAAAAATGTTTCAAGCCAAAATGAAAGCGGAGTAAGATGCCAGACACAAAGTCAAAAGTAGTAGAGACATTATTCAAGTTGGTGATTGGGCGCGTGTGAAAGATCCCACTCGTGTCGCCAAAGGCACGTCTAAATTTATAGCGCCTGTTAGAGTGGAGGTTGTTGCCAGAAATGCCTTCTGCACAGAAGGACGTGAATGGTGGCGCAAGGGGAGGGTGGTGAAAGTGAAGCAGGTCAACGGTTCATGTGAAGAAAGGAATGACGGGGGTCCCTCTGGTGACACGTTTGTTGCTGGGGATTCGAGCCTTAAACCCAGTTTGTGTGATACTCTCCCTGAGGGTACTCGTCCTGTCAAACAAAAGAGTGAATGTGTTACCATTCAGCCTGTTAGATACCGTGATTAGCTATTGTAACATCTGCAAATTATTCACGTTTTATCCACGTTATAAAGCGAAGAGTCGATTCCATATGGTATATTTACTTATGAAAAACGATTTTATTGCCACTCTTAATTTTTCTGTCATGCAATTTGTATGAAGTTCGAGTTTCTGTATTTTGTTGTTTGCAAAGAAGGGAGATGTTGTGGTGATGTCCTTGTTACTGCATTCCACATTCCAGACCATCCTCCCTGGAACGGGGAAGGTGGTGTGAGGAGTTTGCTGTGAGGAAAGCTCTATGAGGGTCAGTTGCTGCTGGAACTGTTGAGACTGTGGCCAATAAATCTTTATGCTCAAGGTTGACACGATTCTTGTTGCTTCGTTGTGTCTCTGTCACCACAGCGTGCTTCACAATACAAGCGCACAGAGCCGCCCCAGTGCTCTCTGCTGGCGCTCAGTATCAGGCGCTATAATCTAGGTCAGAGGAATGGGGCGTGGCCTCCCTCAGTTAACATTCCATTTCAGACACAAACACTCTTTCTGTTGTTCTTTGTGTCCCGCCCAGGCCCTGGGTGAAGGGTGTGAACACGCACCACCCCTGTCACTCACTGCAGAATCCTGTGTTGAGGAAAACGTGTCTCAGGTTTCAAGGCACTGCACTGGGCAAGGGGAGGCCTCTGTAAAGCCAGGAGGGCTGGGTAGGAGTCACTCACATTAACGTCAGGCCCGGGACCATGAGAGACTGGTAGCACTGGGGTTTTCAAGGACTGGCAGGAACCTTTGTGAAGACGGTAGGGCTGGGGCAGACTCAGTCACATGCACCCACGTCAGGCCCGTGATCATGAGAGACTGCTAGCACTGGGGTTGCCAAGTACTGGCTGGAACCATTCTAAAGAGGGTAGGGCTGGGACAGAGTCAGTCAGATCCACGTCAGGCCTTGTGGCCATGTGAGACTGATAGCAATGGGGTTGTAAAGACTGTCAGAAGCCTTTGTAAAGAGGGCAGGGCTGGGGCAGAAACAGTCACATCAGGCCGTGACCATGAGAGACTGCTAGCACTGGGGTTACCAAGTACTGGCTGGAACCATTCTAAAGAGGGTAGGGCTGAGACAGAGTCAGTCAGATCCACGTCAGGCCTTGGACCATGAAAGACTGGTAGCCCTAGGACTGCCAAGGACTGGCTGGAGGGTTTGTAAAGACAGTAGGGCTGGGGCAGAGTCTCTCACATTAACGTCAGGACCGTGAGAGACTGGTAACACTGGGATAAACCTTTGTGAAGACGATAGGGCTGGGGCAGACTCAGTCACATGCACCCACGTCAGGCCCGTGATCATGAGAGACAGCTAGCACTGGGGTTGCCAAGTACTGGCTGGAGCCATTCTAAAGAGGTAGGGCTGGGGTAGAGACAGTCACATCCACGTCAGGCCTTGTGGCCATGTGAGACTGCTAGCAATGGGGTTGCCAAGTACTGGCTGGAACCATTCTAAAGAGGGTAGGGCTGGGACAGAGTCAGTCAGATCCACGTCAGGCCTTGTGGCCATGTGAGACTGCTAGCACTGGGGTTGCCAAGTACTGGCTGGAACCATTCTAAAGAGGGTAGGGCTGGGACAGAGTTAGTCAGATCCACGTCAGGCCTTGTGGCCATGTGAGACTGATAGCAATGGGGTTGTAAAGACTGTCAGAAGCCTTTGTAAAGAGGGCAGGGCTGGGGCAGAGACAGTCACATCCACGTCAGGCCGTGACCATGAGAGACTGCTAGCACTGGGGTTACCAAGTACTGGCTGGAACCATTCTAAAGAGGGTAGGGCTGGGACAGAGTCAGTCAGATCCACGTCAGGCCTTGTGGCCATGTGAGACTGCTAGCACTGGGGTTGCCAAGTACTGGCTGGAACCATTCTAAAGAGGGTAGGGCTGGGACAGAGTTAGTCAGATCCACGTCAGGCCTTATGGCCATGTGAGACTGATAGCAATGGGGTTGTAAAGACTGTCAGAAGCCTTTGTAAAGAGGGCAGGGCTGGGGCAGAGACAGTCACATCCACGTCAGGCCGTGACCATGAGAGACTACTAGCACTGGGGTTACCAAGTACTGGCTGGAACTATTCTAAAGAGGGCAGGGCTGGGACAGTCAGTCAGATCCACCTCAGGCCTTGGACCATGAAAGACTGGTAGCCCTAGGGCTGCCAAGGACTGGCTGGAGGGTTTGTAAAGACAGTAGGGCTGGGGCAGAGTCTCTCACATTAACGTCAGGACCGTGAGAGACTGGTAACACTGGGATAAACCTTTGTGAAGACGGTAGGGCTGGGGCAGACTCAGTCACATGCACCCACGTCAGGCCCGTGATCATGAGAGACAGCTAGCACTGGGGTTGCCAAGCACTGGCTGGAGCCATTCTAAAGAGGTAGGGCTGGGGTAGAGACAGTCACATCCACGTCAGGCCTTGTGGCCATGTGAGACTGCTAGCAATGGGGTTGCCAAGTACTGGCTGGAACCATTCTAAAGAGGGTAGGGCTGGGACAGAGTCAGTCAGATCCACGTCAGGCCTTGTGGCCATGTGAGACTGCTAGCACTGGGGTTGCCAAGTACTGGCTGGAACCATTCTAAAGAGGGTAGGGCTGGGACAGAGTTAGTCAGATCCACGTCAGGCCTTGTGGCCATGTGAGACTGATAGCAATGGGGTTGTAAAGACTGTCAGAAGCCTTTGTAAAGAGGGCAGGGCTGGGGCAGAGACAGTCACATCCACGTCAGGCCGTGACCATGAGAGACTGCTAGCACTGGGGTTACCAAGTACTGGCTGGAACCATTCTAAAGAGGGTAGGGCTGGGACAGAGTCAGTCAGATCCACGTCAGGCCTTGTGGCCATGTGAGACTGCTAGCACTGGGGTTGCCAAGTACTGGCTGGAACCATTCTAAAGAGGGTAGGGCTGGGACAGAGTTAGTCAGATCCACGTCAGGCCTTATGGCCATGTGAGACTGATAGCAATGGGGTTGTAAAGACTGTCAGAAGCCTTTGTAAAGAGGGCAGGGCTGGGGCAGAGACAGTCACATCCACGTCAGGCCGTGACCATGAGAGACTACTAGCACTGGGGTTACCAAGTACTGGCTGGAACTATTCTAAAGAGGGCAGGGCTGGGACAGAGTCAGTCAGATCCACCTCAGGCCTTGGACCATGAAAGACTGGTAGCCCTAGGGCTGCCAAGGACTGGCTGGAGGGTTTGTAAAGACAGTAGGGCTGGGGCAGAGTCTCTCACATTAACGTCAGGACCGTGAGAGACTGGTAACACTGGGATAAGCCTTTGTGAAGACGGTAGGGCTGGAGTAGACTCAGTCACATGCACCCACGTCAGGCCCGTGATCATGAGAGACTGCTAGCACTGGGGTTGCCAAGTACTGGCTGGAACCATTCTAAAGAGGGTAGGGCTGGGACAGAGTCAGTCAGATCCACGTCAGGCCTTGTGGCCATGTGAGACTGATAGCAATGGGGTTGTAAAGACTGTCAGAAGCCTTTGTAAAGAGGGCAGGGCTGGGGCAGAGACAGTCACATCCACGTCAGGCCGTGACCATGAGAGACTGCTAGCACTGGGGTTGCCAAGTACTGGCTGGAGCCATTCTAAAGAGGGCAGGGCTGGGACAGAGTCAGTCAGATCCACCTCAGGCCTTGGACCATGAAAGACTGGTAGCCCTAGGGCTGCCAAGGACTGGCTGGAGGGTTTGTAAAGACAGTAGGGCTGGGGCAGAGTCTCTCACATTAACGTCAGGACCGTGAGAGACTGGTAACACTGGGATAAGCCTTTGTGAAGACGGTAGGGCTGGGGCAGACTCAGTCACATGCACCCACGTCAGGCCCGTGATCATGAGAGACAGCTAGCACTGGGGTTGCCAAGTACTGGCTGGAGCCATTCTAAAGAGGTAGGGCTGGGGTAGAGACAGTCACATCCACGTCAGGCCTTGTGGCCATCTGAGACTGCTAGCAATGGGGTTGTAAAGACTGTCAGAAGCTTTTGTAAAGAGGGCAGGGCTGGGACAGAGTCGGTCACATCCACGTCAGGCCTTGTGGCCATGAGAGACTGCTAGCACTGGGGTTGTATGAGCCTTGGTGAAGAGGTAGGGCTCGGACAGTCAGTCACATCCACGTCATGCCTCGGACCATCAAAGACTGGTAGCCCTGGGGCTGCCAAGGACTGGCTGGAGAGTTTGTAAAGAGGGCAGGGCTGGGGCAGAGTCACTCATGTATAGTGTCTCATAAAACCTGGCAGCTCTGGGGCAGCCAGAGGCCGGCTGCAGGTTGGTAAACATCGCAGCGCCTGTATTCGGAAAGCTCCCAGGTCACCCACGCCTGTAAGAAGAGATTTCGGGGCCCTGGTCACAAATGTCAGGCGGGCCCCGCTCCGGTTTGATGGTAAAATGAAGACCACGTAGAAAATAGAAGCAATGTTCTGAGGCAGCTGTTGAATATGGCGCCACCCAGCGGCGGCTGACATTGCTTGCCTCATAATTCATGATTTATTAATACATTTAGCAGTAGACCGCAGGGGCTGTGACGGAGCCTCGGCTATTCTCTCTCCCCGGGACAGCCTTCCGACCACTTGGCACTGAATAGCATTGCTACTGTTACCCTGGGTGTAAAGAAGTTCAGTGGGAGGTGGGTGAATGCAACCAACTTCATTCACTCCCCGCCCCATCCGAGATCCACGCAGGGAGCTTCATAACAACATTCCTTCCCAACGCACACTTGCCACTGAATACCATTGCTACTGTTACCCGGCCAGTGGAATTATGCGGCAGGAGAAGGCCAAATTTTGCGGTAGAGTTGATTAAATTATGCTGCCAGAAAAGGCAAATTACGCGACATAATGCAGCACATTCTGTAATAGTGTAACTCCATTATTTTTTCATTTTTACACTTGTTAACACTGTCTGGGCATTTGTACCAGTTTAACAAACATAGCAATATCAACAGATACTTTGCCAGTCAACTGTTGCGACGGGCCGTCCACTGCATGGCAACACGTGTCGCAGGGTTTTTAGTAACTTTTGAACCGTTTGAGCTAGAAACAACCTTTTTTGTTGTTGTTAAATCAGCAGATAATGCTGCAGCTGAGTGATTGTGTGGCAAATGCAACAAGTCTACAATTATGTGCACAATGCAAGTGGCCCTGCTGTTACCCCATATAATTAGGGTGACCAGATCTTGAGAACCAAAAACCGGGACATTTGGGAAAAATAGAAGAAGGACTACAGTTTTTCATTCACGGAATGGCGCAGAAGGACAGCTCTCATCAACATAGGATCACAGAAGGTGCATTAGGAAATTAAATACAATTTAATTTCTACAACCAACATCATACCTATTAATTCAATTGCTTACTTATAACAGCTGCTAACTAGCATAGCTTTAGAACACCCAAAAACCCAGGTGACCCCCCTTGCAAAAATAGGTCTTTTTGTGATGGGTAATTTTGATGTCTCCGCAATACGTTTTGGGCCTTTGCCTGTTGCGGGTACTTGGCCCACCCACGCAAGTGAGGTGCCATTTTTATCGGGAGACCTGGGGGAACGCTGGGTGGTAGGAAATATGTGTCAGCCCGGTGATCCTTCAACTTTCCCACACAGAAATGTGAGAAAAATGGGATTTTTTCAGCTAAATGTGAGGTTTGCAAGGGTTTCTCGGTAGGAAAACGTTGAGGGGTCCATGCAAGCCATACCTCCCTGGACTCCCCCGGGTGTCTAGTTTACAGAAATGTGTGGGTTTGGTAGGTTTCCCAAGATGGCCGCCGAGCCCGGGGCCAAAAACCCAGGTGACCCCCCCCCTTGCAAAACCAGGTCATTTTATGATAGATAATTTTGATGTCTCCACAATACGTTTTGGGCCCTTGCCTGTCACGGGTACTTGGCCCACCCACACGAGTGAGGTACCATTAATATCAGGAGACCTGGGGGGGAATGCTGGATGGTTTGTAAAGACAGTGTGTGCAGTCGCGTTTAGCTAGCAGAGTGTGTAATGACCAGCAGCAAGTCACTACTCATACACCGCCAGCCAAGTGCCAGCCCACGCACACCGCCAGCCAAGCTCCAGTCCATGCACACCGCCAACCAAGCGCCAGTCCATGCACACCGCCAGCCAAGCGCCAGCCCATGCACACCGCCAGCCAAGCGCCAGTCCACACACACCGCCAGCCAATCCCCAGTCCACGCACACCATCATCAAATTTTTTTTTAACAAGAAAGAAAACACAAACCAATTGGATCTAGATACAAAACTATAACTACAAACACAACAGCAGTAACTAATGATCATTCTAATGCCAACCGTGAAACTGAACAACAACTATATAAAACCATACAGACCAGGCAGTACACTATTAGACTCATGGTTGCTCCCAAAAACTCTTTTGAGTGTGATACAATCTGAAACATGTGGGCACACACAGCCCAGGATTAGAAGGACAATCGGCACAGTGCATACGACTCTCCTTCCGCATACCTCTTCGCAAGCAGACTCTACATCTCTTACAGGGATTGTCTTTTTTGGGCGTGGGAGGAATTAAATCAGGAAAGTGGCAATCATTCAATCTAGCCACATCCTCCACCACTCCAACTCTAGGAACACTTGCCTGTTCCACTACAACAAGGCTGCTTATCACAGACTCCTGAAACTGAACAAAAGTCATCTTTGACGCAGGAGAACACTCCTTGAACACAACAAAAGCATTAAAAGTTGCTAAATTCAAGAGATGGATGGCCAACTTCTTATTCCAAATGTAAGCCTTACGAACAGCAGTGTAAGGTTCCAACCTCTGATCTACTCTATCAACACCACCCATATGCTTATTGTAGTCTACAATGCACACAGGTTTGCGCACTTCAGCAACCTGACCCCAAACAGCCACAGGTGAAGTACTGTCATCATGGATGGTAGTCAGCATGTACACATCCCTCCTGTCCACAAATTTCACAGCTAGCAGTTCATCACTACGCAAGACACTGCATTGTCCCCTCTGAAGCTTTTTGCAAACAAGCTCTTTTTGGTAACCTTTACGGTTAGAGCGGATTGTGCCACAAGCAAAAGTGTCCACTTTGAACAATTCCTTAAACAATTGCACAGCAGTGTAGAAGTTATCAAGGTACAAATGGTGACCTTTGTTAAACAGCCCTCTAGCAAGTTCCCACACAATTTTCTCTGAAACTCCTAAAGTGGACGGACAACCAGGGGGGTCAATAGTAGAATCCCTACCAGTGTACACCCGGAAATTATAGACATATCCTGTCCTACTCTCAGACAACATATACATCTTAATTCCATAACGTGCCCTCTTGCTAGGAATGTACTGCCTAAAAACCAAACTGCCCTTGAACAGGACCAAAGACTCATCCACAGCTGTTTCTTTCCCTGGAGTATAGATCTCTGAAAATCAATCTACAAAGTGTTGAAGAACAGGCCGAATCTTAAAAAGACCATCACAGTCAGGGTGATCTTGTGGCAACGCCGAAGCATTATCAACAAAATGCAGCATCCGAAGCAAAAGTACATACCGATCACAACTCATAATTGCAGGAAATATGGCTGTTGCCATCAATGGACTGGTAGACCAATATGAAGACAGGGACGGCTTCCTTATCAAGCCCATTAAAAAAGTCAAACCCAAAAACGTCTTCATCTCATCCAGATTTGTGGGAGTCCACCGGGTAGCTCGAGAGCGGGGCCTAAGTCTGGCACTGTTGTCCCTCAAAAACTGTTCAGCATACAAATTAGTCTGCTCAACAATCTCAGCCAAAAATACATCACCCATAAACAACTGAAAAAACCTCATAGGCAAAACATTTTCACAATTCACTCTACACCATGCATCACCACTAAAGGCAGGCAACACCGGCTGCACCATGTTTGGATCAACCCAGAGTCCAGCACTTCCAATGGGAAGCCTTGCAGCCTCAGGCTGCAATCCAGATGCCTCTTGCTGCACCATCGACACATCAGTGTCGTCCTCTAAAACAGGCACTTCATCCACACTGAGAGTAGCTTCATTATCAGATGATTCCTCGTGGACAGAAAACTCACTGCCAGAATCTTGCATTCCCTCCTCTCCCTCAGACGCACTGTCAGTCTCATAATCATGGTCAGAGGAACATTCAAAAAGCATACCAACCACCTGCTGAGCAGTAATTCTACGGCTAGCCATAATCCTTACTAATAAAGGTAACTTGTCAAATAAGTCAACAACAACAAACACTTTGTAAAATAAGTAATAAACAAAATGTGGCTTTATCACAAAGACCTATATACTCTAAAACTATACCACTCACTTGCCAGAAGCAGCTAGACTCACTACCACCTTCTCTGCACAGACACAGCAAGGACCAAGAATATCCCACTAAAAAAGAAAATTACACATAAGACAACGCAAAACACATTGCAAAGAATTTCACGCTCAAAACACTAACAAATATGCTGCTATTATGACACCACTTACAAAAAATTCATTCATGCATGACAATAATACTCATTTGGAGTAAACACAAAAATGTTTTTCTTAAAAAATAAATGCAACTACGCAAAACTGCAGATCAGCCACTGCCAAAACCTCAAACAAGAATCAAAAGCTTTGCACTAGAATAAAAGGGTTAAATAAAACATTACAATTGCATATGCAAATAATGCACCAGTCCACACACAATCCACCAGCCAACCTGGGGGGTAGGTGGGCCTAAAAGCATAGGGCCGATCTGCCCCTGAGGGGGGCAGAAACAGCCAAAATATTCACCCCGGTTAAAAGGGAGCGACACTTGCCCAAGGGGCCACTCCCCAACACCAACATTTAGAAAACCCTGGTGTCTAGTGGCTTCTGCCCCCCCTCGGGGACAGTTGGGGTTAAAAACATATGGCTGATCTGCCTCCAAAGAGAACAGAAACTGCCACAATAATCCCCCCATAAAGGGGAGCGACCCTTGCCCAAGGAGCTGCTCCACAACAACATTTAAAATAAAACCCTGGTGTCTAGTGGCTTCTGCCCCCCTTGGGGACAGATGGACCTGAAAACATATGGCCGATCTGCCTCCAAAGGGGGCAGAAATGGCCACAATAATCACCCCATAAAGGGGAGCGACTCTTGCCCAAGGGGCTGCTCTCCAACATAAGAAAAAAACAGAAATCCCTGGTGGCCTAGTGGGGCACACAAAACAAAAAAAAATCAGCCAATCGGCCAAAATAATGCTCCCCAGAGGGGAACGACCCTTGCCCAAGGGGCCGCTCCCCGCAAACATATCCCTGGTGGTCTAGCGGGGCACATTTTTTTTTAAAAAAATGGTCCGATCTGCCCCCAGGGAGGCAGAAACGGCCAAAATAATGCTCCCCGAAGGGGAACAACCCTTGCCCAAGGGGCTGCTCCCCGCAAACATATCCCTGGTGGTCTAGCAGGGCAGAATAAAAAAAATATGGTCCGATCTGACCCCGGGGGGAAGAAACGGCAAAAATAATGCTCCCCAAAGGGGAGCGACCCTTGCCCAAGGGGCCACTCCCCACTTATATATATCCCTGGTGGTCTAGTGGGCACGATTTTAAAAAAATGGCCCGATCTGCCCGCCAGGGGGGCTGAAACAGCCTTGCCTAAGGGGCCGCTCCCCGCAAACAGTAGAATACATTTTTTTTTAAAAATCCCTGGTGTCTAGTGGGCATTCCTGCTGCACGATCGCCCGATCGTGCAGCAGGAATGCTCAAAAGAGGCATTGGAGGAAAGGAAAACCCTTTCCTTTCCCCCGATGCCTCCTTAGTTTAAATTTCCCCCCTCCCGAGGAGAAACTCACCTCCTCTTTGCTGGACGCACTGGAAACAAATGGCTTCCAGTGCATCTGGTTTCATGTAATGATGTCAGCGCATGGTGCGCGCTGATGTCATTAGATGACGTGGAGGGAGGGCGGGGGGCTGTGGAAGGGCTTCCGCTGCCTTTCCCCATGGGGGCAGCATGAAGGGCGGCCCACGGGTGGAGCGCCAGCACTTCCCCCGTGGGTGGGTGCTAGGATGGTGGGGAGCCGTCCAACGCACATGCCCACCGTGACTTCGGATGGCTCCCAGCCGTCCGACACGCGGAAAGAGTTAAGGAAGAGGATTAAAGAGTGGTGACAAGTTGCCAATATTATAGAAAATAAAGAAAGGCATGCAGCCCTCAGCTGGGCAGGTACACGTGATATGCATGAGTGATTCTGTCTTAAATTTACACAGTCTGCATTCTAGGGTGCTGGTGACCAACGTCGAACAAAGCCCAGGGTTGGGATGTGGCCGAGAGGGAGCTGCATTCATTTTAGTTTGTAGACTGACTAAGGCCCAGATTTACAAACATTTTTCACTGTGTTTGTGTCACAAAAGAGAAGCAAACCTGAACAAAATGGTTTATTTTGTTATTTACTTTCCAGCACGGAACGTTGCCTAAAAGTGACGCAAAGCAGTGCGAAGCGTCACTTAGCATCAAGGGGGCGTTAGGAGAGTGGTACATGGGCGTTCCCATGCAACCACCCATGCTTTTTTACATAAAACCTGTCTACTAACATTAGTAGATGGTTTTGCACCAAAAAATAATGTCGCTTTGAAGCAGGCGTTAAAAACGAGTAATGCTTTATTTCTCCTAACACTTCCTACTTTGCATGTGTGCTGCACTGTACTGCACACATCCAACGTGGGAAAAGTTAGTCTAAGGATAGGTTTTGTACTGGAAGGGATTCCTTTCAGTACAAAACCTATGCTAGACTCAGCAAAGGTGTGTGTGTGTGGCGATCGGCAGCCTGCTTGTTCGTCAGCGCTAGGAAGAGGGGAGTGAAGTGCCGTATCTAAAGAGACCTTCTCCCTCACGTAACGCAGCACAGAGCAGTATTTTTAGGGTGTTGCGCTGCGTTGTGAGCACGTTTTGTAATTATGGGCCTTAGTATTTCTGTGGCCAGTGCTCCTTGTAGCTGTTAATGACTTGCCAGGTATGGCTTGTAGATGGCTATAGATTTATCATTTTTAAACTATAGGTAGCTCGTGTTTTTATGTATTGCTCTTTTGAATACTGGAAACGAAGGGTTTGATTCCCAAGGCGCCTGCACCTCTAACACTTCTAGGGCCATATTTATGGCAAAGTAACGCAGCGCAGCAAGTCACCTTGCTGTGTTGCGTTACAGGAAAAAGGAAGGAATGCGCCATATTTAAAAGAATACAACGCATTCCTGTCCCGGATCCTCCGCTGGTGCAGTTTCGGTTTCCTGGCGCCAACGCAGGCACGATGCAGCACACATAGAAAGATGAAGTAATGAGGAGAAATAAAGATATTTCTCCTCGTTACACCTCACCTGGGGGGGCGTATCCTTATACCCAGGTTTACCAGTTCAGGTAAATCTGGTAATGCACCACAAACTATGGGAGTTGTGTGGGAACACCCACTGCAACGCCCATGGAATGCCTCCGTGGCGCAGAGTAATGCAACGCAGTGATTTGCTTTGCGTTGCATTACTTGAGATTGCAAGGTGGCCTTGTGTGGCTTCATAAATCTAATTTTTAATTTGCGTCACTTTTGCACCACGTTGCGTGGTGCAAGAGCGACGCAATGGGGCTCGTAAATACGCCCCCTAGTGCGGAAATGAAATAAGTGTGCCAATGATATTTTTGTGTGTGTGCTGCATTCTGAGGTCATATCTGACCAGATGTACCACTTTAGAGAGCTTCATTCAGCGCTCTCGAGTTTCAAGCAGTACTTCAAGAATGTACCTGGTACATGTCCTGCCCAAGTCCAGCCAAAAGGCCTCAGAGCCATGTACAAGGTCAAAGTCAAGGACAAAGTCCCTTATGCTGCTCATTTTGCACCCCCACCCCAAAAGCGAAGTCCAGTATGTCTCTGTTTGTTGTGACTCCGAATCACATTAAGTCACTGCAAGAGAGCAGAGGCAACCTCTGGCGGGTCCAACTGGTTTTTGCATAACCCAGCAGGTCGGCATGTGGCCAAACCTTGTGAAATGAAAGCCTTAGGGCATGGCCTCTTGCTCTCACCTGACACAAAACTATGTGTCCATCTTTGTGCCCTTTGTTACCTCCGTGGAGATGAACTACTGCCCCAGCGACAGCTCCTGATTGGCTGAAGCCTGCGTGGGAGAAGCCACATCCCATGCGGGTATTATGTGACATCTCCCAGCTCCATGAGTCTCAGATGCTGCAGATATTATTGGGGCGCCTTGTTTCCATGGTACTGGACTGTAAATAAAGATGCATGCCTCTAATGTACTGCCTCCTTCCTCCAAGTTTGGTTAATCAGACTCCAAGTGCCCCAGTACTGTGATTTACGATGGCTTTACCATCCAGAACCACCGCCTTGTATTAAAAGATGGCTTTACCATCCAGAACCACCGCCTTGAGTTATAAGATGGCTTTACCAACCAGAAACACCACCTTGAGTTATAAGATGGCTTTACCATCCAGAACCACCGCCTTGTGTTATAAGATGGCTTTAGCAACCAGAACCACCGCCTGTGTTATAAGATGGCTTTACCAGCCAGAACCACCACATTGTGTTATAAGATGGCTTTAGCAACCAGAACCACCACATTGTGTTATAAGATGGCTTTAGCAACCAGAGCCACCACCTTGTGTTATAAGATGGCTTTAGCAACCAGAACCACCGCTTTGTGGTATAAGATGGCTTTACCAGCCAGAACCACCACATTGTGTTATAAGATGGCTTTAGCAACCAGAACCACCACATTGTGTTATAAGATGGCTTTAGCAACCAGAGCCACCACCTTGTGTTATAAGATGGCTTTAGCAACCAGAACCACCGCCTGTGTTATAAGATGGCTTTACCAGCCAGAACCACCACATTGTGTTATAAGATGGCTTTAGCAACCAGAACCACCGCTTTGTGGTATAAGATGGCTTTACCAGCCAGAACCACCGCTTTGTGGTATAAGATGTCTTTAGCAACTAGAACCACCGCCTTGTGTTGTAAGATGGCTTTAGCAACCAGAACCACCTCTGTGTGTTATAAGATTTTAGTTTTGCACATAGGCTTGGGTCTAGGGTACAAGCGATCTCCTTAAAATCTATCAGGCCATGTCTATTGCACAGCTGCGGTATGGAAGTGAGGTTTGGGGGTATGTCAAATTGGACCAGATTCAAATAATGAAGAATCATTTTTTGCGTAAGCTGATTCAGGTCCCCCACTCAACCCCAGCATTTTCTGTACATGAGGAACTGGGTCTTGATTATGTTTCGGATCTGATAGCTCTAAGCCCGCTCCTGTGCTGAATTAAGATATGGAGCAGGGCAGAGCTGAACTTAAGCTGTTTGCTTCTTGAGGATTGTTTGTCGCTGGACCGGGCATCTAGTAAACTTTGGATTGTTCATGTAAAGGCGGCCCTGTTTTCTATATGTAGGCCAGATATATTTACCAACCCTACCTCACTCTCCGTCCAGGAGTTGGGGAGTGTCAAAAGGTTGTTTTTGGTACGCTCCCGTTTGGAGAGAGAAGGTTTAGAACTCCAGAAGCCTTCTGTGAGGGGTCATATGTTTTTAAAAACCGTGCAGGGGATGGAATCGTATTTGGGTTTGTTTCGCTCACAGTATGATGGGTTCTTTACAACAAAGAGACAAGGTAGTGGTGGTCTAAGCAGTAGCACATCCGTCCTAAAAGTTACTGTTTATAGATTAAATTGTTAACAGTGATGGTGCCCCTCAAGGTAACAAATAGAAACACCCCACTACCAAGGATGTTGCCCCACGAGAGTTCTACAGAAATCCCGTATCAATGCAATTCAATAAATGATTGTACCTCGGCACTCCAACAAATTAAATGCTGTATTTTGTCCCAAGTCTTGGGCTTCTGGCCTCTATACAATGGTAGAGTATCCACAACTACCAACTCACAGAAAATATCAATCAGAAAACATATGGAGCGCAGAAATCTGTGTTTATATATAATGTGTTTCACTGATCAGTAACAATCATAAAGTTTTAGAGATCACAAAATCATATCAATATTCTTCAGCAACTGAGATGTAATTAACACAACAAAAATACAGTCGCCATGTGGAGGTCCTGTTCCTAGAACCTCCCAAGTGATGACAATGGAAGGCAGCCGACACGTGTTTCGTTACTTTCTGTAACTTTCTCAAGGCTGCAGAATGATGTGGAAAAAATGACAATCACAAAGCAATAATCTTAAAACAAACACTTCATATAGAAATTCCAACAATCATGTTATCAAATGGGGGAGAAGGATTAATCGTCCTCACATCCATTGCGTGTGATTGTGAAACTTTTTTAAAGTTAATTGTGAAACACAAGAACCGGATGACATAGACCACTAGTGGGTACAGGAAAGGCCCCAAAGAGAAAAAAGAAACAAAAAGAGGGAAAAAAAAAAAAAAAACGTGTATCGAAATATATCTATCTCAAAGCTGAGTTTAAGAAAAAAATAAAAGACTGTGCGAAGTACAAGAAACCCAGTGAGTTAAAAACGTATCTACCTTGATCTGAAAAAGACACTTGTTTCAGTCGCAGTGGATTCCCTACAATCAATGAATCTGTAGTTTACCGGACGAGGAGACAAATAAGACCCTAAAAACACATGGAAACAAAGTAAGCCATGTTCCTTCGGAAGGCTTAGAGTAAATTAGTATTCGATCTCTTGTGTATGACAGATGTCAGGGGCACGTAATACCTTGGTATGGTGCCTGTCTGAAAGAGAGTAATAGTCTGAAGCGAATGAGCCAGCCTTTGGCCTTAGTTCGCAAGATCCTCTAACAAAACATAAAAAGAAAATAATTAATAATATAGTATATTCATCCCTTTGAGATTCTAGTTCCATTGACCTATATCCATGTGTTTGCAAATTCCCAAAATTAGACAGGTGTCATTATGTAATTAGTACCTTAATATAACTCGGTCTGACTTTGGATCCCAGTAATAAAGCACCCGTCATGCAAATATCAGGTCACATGTTCATCTAGCATGTAAAAGAAAACGTAATTTTTAAATGTAGTTAGCATATGTTCCATAGTAAGACACATATTAAAATTAAGATTTAATATCAAGACATATGTATAGGAAAGAGCCAAAGAGATAGAAGTACTAACCAACATAGTATAGAGGTGCGTTCATTATGGCACCAATACAAAGAATATTTCGTGGATCCAATTTCTAATTGCCTCCTATATTAAAACAAACATATGGTTATGCTTGGAAAGAAATATATATAATAGTCTTTACCCTGTTGCAAGGTTTTAGAGCTGTATATAAGGCTCACACACTAACATATTTTTAAAAGAACTATAAAATAGAAATATATTTTAATACCAGCACCTATATCTATAGATGACGAACAGAAATCAAGTATCGTAAAAGGTAAATATAGATATTAACATATTTAAAAGAACCCTCGGTATAGAAGTTCTGGAACCCTACTGCTTTCGGATTTTTGCTTAAGTAAGGTCCCATAGCCAGAACATCTCACTAAAAACCGAACAGAAAAAACAGAGAAAAAGGTAATCACTTCCGTAAGTGAATTTCCCAGACGTTAATACAGGATATAATATGTCCAAAACTCACACTAGTCTATATGCTACTGTCTAACCACTGTGGAGACATTCGAAGAAGGTAAGCACTTACGTATAAAAATTTCCAAAAGTTAGCGCAGGCTATGATATGCCCCTAAAGAAATATAAAAAGGCGCTTAGTTAGGTGATATATATCCAATATGCAGCTTGCCAACTTAGGAATTGCAAAGAAGTCGCCTCTTTTAACTTACCTAAATTGTGGCAAGACGCTGTCGCGAAAATGGAGCAAAAATCCAAAAGCAGTAAGGTTCCAGAACTTACATACGGAAGTGATTACCTTTTTCTCTGTTTTTTCTGTTCGGTTTTTTAGTGAGATGTTCTGGCTATGGGACCTTACTTAAGCAAAAATCCGAAAGCAGTAGGGTTCCAGAACTTCTATACCGAGGGGTTCTTTTAAATATGTTAATATCTATATTTACCTTTACGATACTTGATTTCTGTTCGTCATCTATAGATATAGGTGCTGGTATTAAAATATATTTCTATTTTATAGTTCTTTTAAAAATATGTTAGTGTGTGAGCCTTATATACAGCTCTAAAACCTTGCAACAGGGTAAAGACTATTATATATATTTCTTTCCAAGCATAACCATATGTTTGTTTTAATATAGGAGGCAATTAGAAATTGGATCCACGAAATATTCTTTGTATTGGTGCCATAATGAACGCACCTCTATACTATGTTGGTTAGTACTTCTATCTCTTTGGCTCTTTCCTATACATATGTCTTGATATTAAATCTTAATTTTAATATGTGTCTTACTATGGAACATATGCTAACTACATTTAAAAATTACGTTTTCTTTTACATGCTAGATGAACATGTGACCTGATATTTGCATGACGGGTGCTTTATTACTGGGATCCAAAGTCAGACCGAGTTATATTAAGGTACTAATTACATAATGACACCTGCCTAATTTTGGGAATTTGCAAACACATGGATATAGGTCAATGGAACTAGAATCTCAAAGGGATGGATATACTATATTATTAATTATTTTCTTGTTTTATGTTTTGTTAGAGGATCTTGCGAACTAAGGCCAAAGGCTGGCTCATTCGCTTCAGACTATTACTCTCTTTCAGACAGGCACCATACCAAGGTATTACGTGCCCCTGACATCTGTCATACACAAGAGATCGAATACTAATTTACTCTAAGCCTTCCGAAGGAACATGGCTTACTTTGTTTCCATGTGTTTTTTAGGGTCTTATTTGTCTCCTCGTCCGGTAAACTACAGATTCATTGATTGTAGGGAATCCACTGCGACTGAAACAAGTGTCTTTTTTCAGATCAAGGTAGATACGTTTTTAACTCACTGGGTTTCTTGTACTTCGCACAGTCTTTTATTTTTTTCTTAAACTCAGCCTTGAGATAGATATATTTCGATACACGTTTTGGTGTTTTTTTCCTCTTTTTTGTTTCTTTTTTCTCTTTGGGGCCTTTCCTGTACCCACTAGTGGTCTATGTCATCCGGTTCTTGTGTTTCACAATTAACATATGATGGGTTCTTATTGACCAGGTTCAGGTTCAATCAGTTGCATCACATGTTGGCGTCCCAATGTGGGTGGGTTCGGGCTGAGGAAAGGGCACCCTGCGGCTGCGACGGTCTGTCTCTGCAGGATTTGCTCCATTTCACAATGTTTTGCTCTTACTACAGCTGGCCAAGGAAGCGTTTTTTAATTCCCTTACTGAAATCTCTGAATTTTAGACAAGTTAGGCCTGCCCCAATGTATCTTCAGATGCTCCCCACTGACCGGGTGATTTTTACAGTTTTATCTTTTTACAAGCTGTTTGGGTATCCAAGAAGTCCAGACCAGATTAATTGTTTTAATGTTCTTGTTTCTATGAATAATTTTATTGTCAGTTTTTATCATGTATGATTCAATATCATTGATTTTCGATTTCGATTCATTAATGGTGATTTTCAATACTGAATAAAGATTTATTAAAGAAAGTTATAAGATGGCTTTAGCAACCAGAACCATCGCCTAGTGTTATACGTTGGCTTTAGTAACGAGAACCACTGCCTAGTGTTATAAGATGGTTTTATCAACCAGAAACAACGCCTAGCTTTATAAGATGGCTTTACCAACCAGAACCACCTCCTTGTGTTATAAGATGCCTTTAGCAACCAGAACCACCGCCTTGTTTTATAAGATGACTTTATCAACAAGAACCACCACCTTGTGTTTTACGATGGCTTTACCAACCAGAACCACCACCTTGTGTTTTACGATGGCTTTACCAATCAGAACCACCACCTTGTGTTTTACGATGGCTTTACCAACCAGAACCACCACCTTGTGTTTTACGATGGCTTTACCAATCAGAACCACCACCTTGTGTTATAAGATGCCTTTAGCAACCAGAACCACCGCCTTGTTTTATAAGATGGCTTTATCAACCAGAACCACCGCCTTGTTTTATAAGATGGCTTTACCAATCAGAACCACCACCTTGTTTTATACGATGGCTTTAGCAACCACAACCACCACCTTGTTTTATACGATGGCTTTAGCAACCACAACCAACACCTTGTTTTATACGATGGCTTTAGAAACCACAACCACCACCTTGTGTTTTACGATGGCTTTACCAATCAGAACCACCACCTTGTTTTATACGATGGCTTCACCAACCACAACCACTGTCTTGTGTTATAAGATGCCTTTAGCAACCAGATCCTCCACCTAGTGTTATAAGATTAATTTATGAACCAGTACCACCGCCTTGTGTTATGAGATGTCTTTACCTACCAGAACATCAGTTTTCCATTTAGTTAGAGAAACTCTGTGTACCAGCACCAGGAAAGACGGGGAGGGGCATGCTGCTGTGCCTCACATTGGTTCCAAAGATAAATTTTGGGCCGAAGAAACTCCTGCTCTGGTTGTGTCCTGAGCAGAAGGAGGTAGGCTGCCACCAGTGGAGAACTGGCCTGAACCTACCATGGAGAACCCTTATGGCTCAGCTGCTTGGAGCACGTGGTGTGGCCCTGCTGCTTGTAAGTTGTTCCTACCACCAAATTTCCAAGTCCCACTCCACCATCCCAGAGGACGCTTCTCTGCCCCTCTCTGAAAGACTCTCTTGTGAGAGAGGGTTCAAACCTGTGGTACCAAGGCCAAGAGCATATACGAGGCTAAGCTCATCACCCACCCCCCTGTGTGGACCACGTCATTTCTGCTGGTTGTGTAAGAGCTTGTCCTTCACTGCAGACCTGGGTTCATTTCTCCTCACCAGCCCTCCGTTGCCCCTGCTGCTCATCCACATCAGGGGTCGTGTGCCGCACACTGGCGCCCGGACACGATGCCCCTCACTGACCCTCCTGGCATGTCCGTGCTTGATCGTTGTGGTGCCTGTGGTCATTATGTGCTACTGGGCCTATCTCGGCAGTAAGAGGAACAGTGGTCCCTAAGCAATAGATGAAAATGCAATATTTAAAGAAAGATAATAGTTCCCAATGATTGTTCCAATGACAATAAACAAATAATTTTTATTCAATTTAAAAAACAAAAACAGGGAATATACCCCCATTGGGGTAGTTCCAGAACAAGTGTTAAAGAACAGACATAAACATACAGGCAAAGAACATGGTGTGTCCAGTAATAATATGAAAGATGAGGGTCACTTATTTCAGAAACAAAGCACTTCTGCACCCAAACGAAAATTGTATACAAAGTCTAGCGGGTCAAAGTGTGGGTCGACGGCGTTGTGATCCCTTAACAATTTGGGATCATCAGCAGGACAGCTAATAATCTGCCTAAGCCATAACTCAATAGTACAATCAGAATTTAACATCTGTTGAGGTAAAGAAGGAGAGGAGGGAGAGAAGAAAGATGTTTTTAGGAAATTATTCATTCTGGGAAATTTTCAAGTCCATGAATTATCAGATCATAGCAATTTCCAGAGCTAACCTGAGAAGCATGCAAAGCTTGTCTCATTTACATAAGACCACTCAATACAAAGGTCCTCCTTTTAAAACTAATCAAACATGACAGTTACTGCGAACCCTTTCCGTCCAGGAGTGCCGCTGAGATAATATATTAATATCAAGCGGTCTGGCCAGTAGCAGCTGCTACCCATCGGGGATGGTGGGGTTGGGGGCCAGACCAGAGGGGGGAATAAAAATAAATAAAAGGAACTTACCTGGGCCCCGCTGGCCGCCACCTCTCCCCCGTCCTCTTCTCCGGCAGCAGGAAGCGCACAGCCTCCAAGACTCCCATAGCCAATCACGTTGCTGCCTTACAGCAGCATTGTGAATCGTCTGAGCACCGTGGTTCGGCGCTCAGAGAGGGACTGGGAGTGTTGAAAAATATATATATATATATATATATATATATATATATATATATATATATTATCTACTGGCGGTCGCCAGTAGATAGTTATAGTTACAACCTATTATCCATAGGAAATCCGCGACATTCTATTTGAAATAACTCTCTTGCCGGTTGACGTATCTTCGCAAAATTTTCAAACTTTGTGGGGCGCTCCGGTCCGCTCCTACCCTGAAAGTCTCGGGGATTCGTCAAGCGGGGGCCGAGAAAAAGGGGGTCCCAAAACGCGTTTTCCCCATGCAATTTTCCATAGGAAACTTTAGACACGGCTACAGCCCGAACTGCTGAACGGAATTACACCAAATTTGGCAAAGAGGTAGTTCTTGGTTCAGAAAGAACCCTTTTTGTTAAATGGTGTAAATCCGTTCAGTAGTTGCTGAGAAAATGAAAAGTAAAAAAGATAGATATATCTAGGGCCGCGGATCCTCCCGAGCACGAGCTTTATGTTAATTGGCTGTCAACACTCCAAATCAGGAAGTGTTGGCAGCCATTTTGTCCTCGGTAGAACCGAGGGACAGAAACAAGTGCGCAAAGCGCACAAAGGGGCAGGGTAGAAACACCCTGACCCCTAGGTCTGCTCAGGGGGTCCCACAAGGACCCCCTAGGCAAAAAAATTTTTTTTTTTTTTTAAATCGGCAGGATGCGCTCAGGGAGCGCGAACCCTGCCGAAAAAAAATCGAAGCGCGGTCTCCCACGCTTCGATGTTAACTGGCCCCGGGAGGGCCAAGTCCCGGGGGCATGCTGGGGGGGTTAATTTTATGTGTGGGGGCCTCTAAGGGCCCCCAAGCCCCGGGGACCACCACCCCCCGGGGCTTTATGTAGAATGGTGCGGGAGGGCTCTGAGCCCTCCCGCAGCCCGGGGACCACCACCTCCCCGGGGCTTCTTTTTTAATTAAAAACCTGTGTGGGGGCTCCAGCCCCCACACGCCCGGAGACCACCACCTCCCGGGGCACTAAGAAAAATTACAATGGGGGTCCGTTTTGGACCCCAGAGCCCCGGGACCACCACCTCCCGGGGCTGTGCACTGAATGGGAGGGGGCCGCGCGGCCCCTCCTGGAGCCCTTGATGGCCCTGGGGACCACCACCCCCAGGGCCGGCTCCTGCAGTGTCCCGGGGTGCCTACCCCGGGACACTGCTGTTTGCAATGACAGGACGGAGCCTCGCGGCTCCGTCCTGTCATTGCAAACTGCTTTGGATATTGGAAGAGAGAGCAGGAAACCTGCTCTCTCTTCCAATATCCAAAGCCGACTGCTTTCCACATGGGGAGCAGCATGTTAGCTGCTCCCCATGTGTAAGCAATGCCGGCTCCCGTAGGACACGGGGAGCCGGCGGGACTGTGGGTGGATTGGGGACCCCCACAGTCCCCAACGAGAGGGCCAGCCCCGGGGGATGGGGTCCCCGGGGCAAGTAGTGGCTCGGGAGGGGGCCACGCGGCCCCCTCCCCAAAAAAACAACAACAAAAAAACGATCGGGCCTGCAGGCCCCGCCCCTTCCTTCACCACTCTGCAAACGCGCCCTGGCGCGTTTGCAGAGGGGGAACGAATTCCCCTTGAATACTGGGGTCCCTGGGGGCCAACTAGCCCACCAGGAACCTCCAGTATGCGCCAGGGGCTGCCTTGCAGAGAGGTGTACAGAGGCCACGCCCCTTTTACACCTCTCTGCAACGCAGCTCTATGGCGCTTTTGGAGGTATATGGTGGGCTAGTTGCACCCCAGGGACCCTCAGGATTCAAGGGGAGTTAATCCCCGACTTAAAACGCACCACGGGGCGCGTTTGCACAGTGGTGAAGGGAGGGCGGGGCTTCAGGTGACATGTGTGCAAACAGGCCCCGTGGCGCGTTTTAAGATGGGGAATTAAATCCTCTTCAATCCTGAGGGTCCCTGGGGGCCAACTAGCCCAACAGGTACGTCCAGAAAGCGCCACAGAGCTGCGTTGCAGAGAGGTGTAAAAGGGGTGTGGCCTCTGTACATGTCTCTGCAACGCAGCCCCTGGCGCATACTGGAGGTTCCTGGTGGGCTAGTTGGCCCGTAGGGACCCTCATGATTCAAGGGGACTTAATCCCCCAACTTAAAACGCACCACGGGGCGCGTTTGCACAGATGTCACCTCAGGCCCCGCCCCTCCCTTCACCATTGTGCAAATATTCCTCTAAAATCAGCCGAAATCCGAATTCAGATTTACTCACCTGTTATCAGGAGAGACCTCAGTGCTGCATCTTTCAGCCCAGTACTGGTCCTGAAAAGTAATTTTAACCGTACTTACCAGTAACTTGAATTTCCTTACATAGGCTAACATTGACTGGTTTCACTTGGAAATTCTTCTAAGTGTGGAGTTTTGGAACTTTAAAATATTCCTCTAAAATCAGCCGAAATACGAATTCCGATTTACTCACCTGTATCAGGAGAGACCTCAGTGCTGCATCTTTCAGCCCAGTACTGATCCTCAAAAGTAATTTTAACCGTACTTACCGGTAACTTGAATTTCCTTCATAGGCTAACATTGACTGGTTTCACTTGGAAATTCTTCTGTGTGTGGAGTTTTGGAACTTTAAAATATTCCTCTAAAATCAGCCGAAATACGAATTCCGATTTACTCACCTGCTATCAGGAGAGACCTCAGTGCTGCATCTTTCAGCCCAGTACTGGTCCTGAAAAGTAATTTTAACCGTACTTACCGGTAACTTGAATTTCCTTCATAGGCTAACATTGACTGGTTTCACTTGGAAATTCTTCTAAGTGTGGAGTTTTGGAACTTTAAAATATTCCTCTAAAATCAGCCGAAATACGAATTCTGATTTACTCACCTGTTATCAGGAGAGACCTCAGTGCTGCATCTTTCAGCCCAGTACTGATCCTCAAAAGTAATTTTAACCGTACTTACCAGTAACTTGAATTTCCTTCCATAGGATATCATTGCCTGCTTTTTGCTGAAAAAGTTTCTAAGTGTTGATTTTTGAAACATACAAATATTCCTCTAAAATCAGCCGAAATACGAATTCCGATTTACTCACCTGTTATAAGGAGAGACCTCAGTGCTGTATCTTTCAGCCCAGTACTGGTCCTGAAAAGTAATTTTAACCGTACTTACCAGTAACTTATATTTTCTTCCATAGGAATCCATTGTCTGGTTTTCAGCAGAAAAGTTTCAAAGTGTCGATTTTCACAAACTACAAATATTCCTTAAAAATCGCCTGTATGACTTAAACGCATTCTTTCAACTGTTTACAGGAGATGCACCAGTGCTGGATCCAGGATCCAACACTGAGTAAGAAAAAGTAACGATAACAGTTTTTACCTGCTAAGTGAATTTCCTTCCATAGGATAACATTGGTGATTCTATGAGAAAAAGTTTCAAAGTGTCAACTTTTAAAATACAATAATATTCCTTAAAAATCACGACTGTAACCAAAACGCTTTTACTCAACTGTTTACAGGAGATGTACCAGGACTGAATCTAGGATCCAGTCCTGTGGTTAGAAAAGTAATCCATAAAGTAACTAATTGCATTTAACTAGAAATTCACATTGAGCTGAATGTTGCATTGTGTTTGAAAATGTGTTGCCCATTGCAACAACTGTAACTACTGTACTTAAAAGTCTATTGCCTATGTGCAAAGTATTTAAACTAAAGTAATTCATTCTGAGAAAGTATTTTTTGTAATGTATAATGTAATTACAATGTAATTTAAAAAATAAAATATGTAAAAGAAATTGTTTCTAAAAATGTAGTAAACAGTATGAAAAAAATTAATATAAAAATTAATACATTTAAAAATTGTCATTTAAAAAACCTTTGAAATTCACTGAAAAATCCGTAGGTTTCAGGCACGTTATAGTTACAAATTAGCATTTTAAAAACCTTTGAAATTCACTGAAAAAACCATAGGTTTCAGACACGTTATAGTTAGAAATTAGCATTTAAAAAACCTTTGAAATTCACTGAAAAAACCAGAGGTTTTAGGGACAGTTATAGTTAGTTGGACATTGCACTCGTACAAAACCCGTGAAATTCCCCGTTATAGTTAGTTCAGCTAACTATAACTCGCGCCCCGCAATGCACTGCTGATGACGTCACATATTACATCACTCATGACATGGTCAGTGACATCACTGATGACATCACTGATGACATCTCAAATGACATCACTGATGACATCATCCACGTGATAATCTGATGCAGCTCCTCACACCCTAATATAACCTTTGATACACCCAATCTAAATTACAGAGTGCCATTCGCAAAACCATAGACACTCCAACACCAATAACTACATACCCACTCACTGATTCTTAGGTCTACACACACACATCCACTCACTCACCCGTACAGTCACTCATACTTATGGTCACTCAGTACAGGACTATCATATGCACTCTTACTCCTATATAGACACTCAAACACCGCCACTCATCCATAGAGGTACTCACACACCTAGTCAGTCATGCAAATAATTAAACACACTGCCATTTACTCACCTATACAGTTATACACACACCAGCTCACTTAATCATACAAATACTAGCACATTGTTACGCTCTTATACAATCACTGATACAAGCACACACTCATCCATACAGCCACTATCACAATCACTCACTCTCGCTTATAGCTATTTATATACTCCAATACACATATATACTGCCTTTCACATATTTAGTTACTCACACATGTACCACTGGGACATACATTCACTCACTAACACACTCTTACACACACTTACCCACCCATACAGTCTATCACAGATGCACTCTTGAAACCATCCACCCAGTGAATCACCCACTCACACATCTATGCACAGTCGCACACACCCCATCCACACAAACACTCAGGCACCCATACAGATACTCATAGAACCAATAAATAACCCATATAGACACTCATGTAGCTATTCGCAAATCCATGCATCCACTTACACACCAACAGACGGATACAGACATTCACACAGTTTTGTCACTAACCCATGCATTCAGTAAGATACGTTTAATCACTCACTTGTAGAGTCAGTCACGCACGTACTAAATCATCCATTCAGACACTTATACACCCACTCATTCTTCAATACGCCTTTCCCTATATATATTAAACATATTTAAACTTTACAGAAACACACAGTCACTGGATGATGTCATCAGTGATGTCATTTGAGATGTCATCAGTGATGTCATCAGTGATGTCACTGACCATGTCATGAGTGATGTAATATGTGACGTCATCAGCAGTGCATTGCGGGCGCGAGTTATAGTTAGCTGAACTAACTATAACGGGGGAATTTCACGGGTTTTGTACGAGTGCAATGTCCAACTAACTATAACTGTCCATAAAACCTCTGTTTTTTTCAGTGAATATATATATATATATATATATATATATATATATATATATATATATCCATATAAATTCATATGTATGCACTACAAAGATATCATGCTTAGATATTTCACACTGACAAGAGGCCTGGAGCTCCAAAGGACTTCCTATCTGACCTTGTCTGGACAAGCTTCAACAGCTATTCTGAACCACCTTAGAGGTCACTTTGCTTGTCCTGACTCCATGTTAGTTTCCTTATCTGGTTGTGCAATTTGCTTACACAGTAGATCTGTAGTATAATTGGCACAGTGCCGAGCCAGCCTTTCATGGTCTGCCCATATCTAGCTGTTTATAATTGGCATGGTGCAGTTCTTGCACATCCCGGATAGCCATATTTGGCTCGGTGCCTTATTCTAGTTCCGCTGACATGGCATTTCTCACTGTATATAAGACCCAGAAACCAGTCTCTCAGGGAAGAAGCAGGCTTGAGACCCTTGGGTAATTGTTCGCGCTTTACAAATACTGGTATTTATTTACAAATACTGGTTATTATCATTTTATTTTTCCTTTTTGAACTGCTCAGTGAGCAGTGGGGCAACGCTCCTCCGCCTTAGCGCCGCTGGGTCTGGCTAACAAGCCAAAACGAAACCTGTTGGTAGGATTTACCGTATGTTTAGCGATAGAGTTGGGTTCACATCATGAGGACGGGACCCTCCGGTGCACCTGCTGCCCTTCCACAGCAGTGGTCGTTTGCAGCACTCTGGCGCGCGGGCACGATTCCCCTGAATGACCTTCCGGGCTTGTCTGTGTTTCTTCGCTGTGGTGCCGTTGGTCATCATGTGATGCTGGCTGGGCCTATCTCGGGGGCACCTAATGCACCCCACACACCCTGGATCTGATTTAAAGCACCCACTTAAACTGCACCACTTAATGACCCGTGGCAAGCGCGCCACCTTGTGCCCAAGAGACAGAATGTCGTTCCTCGCGTCCAATAGGGTACAACATGTGAATGTGGCATTGCATGGTCCCGTTTTACAAACACAACACTTTGTTGTATTTGTAACTTATGGTACTGAATCCTAATTATAAGCATCGTAAATTGTCTCAAAAGTAACGATTTTGTCTTGTAGGTCTCAAAACCTCACTACTTTCCCAGGGGCGTAATACAGGCCCCCGCGGTGCAGGGGGGCCCCCAAGCTCCAGGGGGCCCCCTCAGCACAGCACTCTGACCATAGAGCTCCTGATTGAGCCCAGAGGGGGGCCCTCCACGTACCTTGCAGGGAGGCCCCCTCAAGTTTCGTTACGCCTGTGTACTTTCCCCACACCTGCATTTGGGGCAGGTGTTGGAATCTTTATATTTTTTTGTTTTTCACTGAAAATTGTCAATTGTGCGGACTTTTCACGTGTATTGACAAGGTGGCCCTACTCGGATTTACGGTTGAAATGGATCATATTGGGTCTCTTCTGCAGTAAGTGAATTTATGCTGCTCTGACGTTGCAAAGGATTTTAGACGAGGGGGGGGCTTCTTTGAATTGGCTAGCTCCAAGCACTTGCAGTGGTGACCAGTTTGAAAATCTCTAGTCCTGACCCCCACCCCCTCTTCCTCCCATCTGACCAGAAATACATTGGACCAGATAATGTTTGAAGTGGTACCAAATAACTCCAAATGAAGGCCTCTAACCACATCTATCCAAATTGCATGTTTCCCTCCCCCCACCACTCCCTCCACAGCCACCAGATCGGCCCTGACGTTTTAGGTCGAAAACAGCCAGACAGTGCAGGTATCTGATTTGCTAAAGAATTCTTCAGGACACTCTGAAAACTGACCTAAGAATGCTTTCCACACATTCCTTTCCATTGGCTTTCTGGTTTGCAACTCACATTTGCTTGCTTTCTATTTGCTGGCTTTATTTGTTTTACACTGTCCAGCATGTCCTTGTCCTTCCTGTGGAGCATAGCCTGTTTACTGTATTCTTCCACAAGTGCACGCTTTCTGTAAACAGGCCTTTAAATCTTGTTATGATCACGTCACATTTGCTGTGCACTCAAAGACAGAGGTCCAATGTCAGGCTCTGTCTTCCGAGGGAGCTTGCAGTTTACTTTTCATTCTCTGACTTCAAAGTAAGAGGCTTTATCTGACAATCTAGAGTTGTGAAAGGAAAGGCTTTTTTCTAGCACCCAAAAAAATGTAAATGTCTATAAATGAACTGTGCAAATATTTCAGAATATATCAGAATTGGGAAAGCACAAATGAAACACATTTGTTTTGTAATTCTGAAGTGTGCTGGAAACAAATACGTTCAAAACAAATCAGTAGACTAGGTGATACCATTTCATCACATTATCGTTTTTGCGCTTTATAGTTTTATCAATAAAACTGTATGTCTGTGCAAATGTAATGATCATTTCAATTGAAAATGTGTTGTCTGTAATGGCAGTGCGCTACCACACCATGCATACTCCACTCTATGTCACTCTACTTTACGACACTCTACTCTACCCCCCTACACTCTACCCCACTCTACAACACTGCACTCTAAGCCACTCTCGGACACATTACTCCTTTCTATACCACGCCACTCAACTCCACTCTATGGCACTCTACTCCACTCCACACTATCCTACTCCATTTTACACCACTCTATGCCACTCTAGTCTATGTCACTCCCCTCTACACCACACTACTCTACTCCACTCTATGACACTCTACTTCACTCTACGCCACTCCACTCTACTCCACTTTAAGACAATTTACTCCATTCTACATTACGCCACTCTGCCTCTCAACTCTACATCACTTCACTCTATGACACTCTAGTCCACTCCACTCTACTCTACTCCATTCCACGTCACTCTACTCTACGACACTCCACTTTGCGCCTCTCCACTTTATAACACTTTACTCCACTCTACACCATTCCACTCTATCGCACTTCACTCTACGCCACTCCACTCTAAGACAATTTACTCCATTCTACGTTACGCCACTCTGCCTCTCTACATCACTCCACTCCATTCCACGCCACTATACTCTACATCACTGTACGCCACTCTCTACCACTTAACTCTAGGCCACGCTATGCCTCTCCACTCTACGACTCTACTCCACTCTGCGTCCCTCCATTCTACACCCCTCCATTCCATACCCCTTCACTCTACGCCCCTCCACTATACGCCCCTTCAGTCTACAACATTCCACTCTGCACCACTCTACACCACTTTAATCCACTCTACGCCCTTCTGTACCCCTCCACTCTGTGACCCTCCGCTCCATGGTACTCTAAGTCTACCCTTCCACTCTACAACACTTTACTCCACACGCCTCCACTCTAAACCCTGACCCTCCACTCTACGATATTCCATGCCCCTCTATGATACTCCACTCCACTGTATGCCACTCCACTCTATGCTTCTCTACTCCACTCTACTCTACTTCACTCTAGGACATTTTACTTCACTCTATGGCACTCCACTCCAATGTATGACACTCTATTCCACTCTGACATTCTACCCCCTCCACTTCGACCCTTCACTACACCACACTCTATGCCCCTCCACTCTACGACCCTCCACTCCCCGGCACTCTATGACACTCCACGGCACTCTACGCCACTCCACTCTAGGCCACTCTACTCCACTCTACTCTACGCCACTCTACAACACTCCACAACACTCTACGATACTCCATGACACTCACCTCTATGCCACTCAATGCCTCTCTACTCTAATACACTCAATGTCACTCTACGCCAATAAGAATACAATACAATAATTTGATATTGCGCACTAATCACCCCGTTCTTCTCTACTCTGCTCCACTCTAATCTACTCCACTCCACAATGCTGCACTCTACTCCACTCTATGACACTCCATTCTATGACACTTCACTCTACGACACTTTACTTTTCGACACTCCACAACCCTCCTCTCCATCCTATGCCACCCCAAACTGTCCTCTCCACTCTACGCCACTCCTTGATACTCTAAGCCATTCCACTCTACCACACTCTACTCCATTCTACAGCACTCTTCTCACTCCACACCACTCTCTTCTACACCGTTAACTTTTAGCCTTGCTGAATAGCAGCCACGCTGGTGTACAACATGGCTAAAACATTGGCAAAGCCAATAGCACTTGCATGGGCGAGACCTATTGCGAACTGTCAATGCTTGTGTAGGTCTGGTGTTAGCCAATACCTTTTGATTTTGCTAAGATTATATGTATAATTCTTAAAGGAGCTTTCAGACACCCCTTTTCATCCATTGGTCTGTTGCTGTGCCATTCATATTCCACTTCCGCCCACTACAGCATATAGCACGGGGCAGTGGGTCAGCCCACTTCAGGCACTGGTTAAGGGCACTTTGAGTGGCTGCATTTCGCTCTTTCCCAATGAGCACAACCACACACAAGCTAGTTGCCTTCAGTGCCAGTGTTTTCGTTTTTACTTTATAAATACCTTACGGTTGCCCTTGTGCTTCGAGTCTGATGTGATAGCATGAAGCGTTTGGTGTGATCACAGGGCACATTCCATCTTGGTCAGTTTATGTCTCCTGCCAATGCTGCTGTAAATTCCTTTTGGAGCATCCTTTGTTTATCAGAGGACTGCTATTTCACTACTCTGAAGAAGTTGTGGCAAACCAAGCCTTTTGAAAGGCAACAGTAATGCAACAAACTCTGAATGTAAGCTCATGAGTGTGCTCTATCTGTGTAAAGCTAACTCTGTTTGCCTTTCTTTTTTTCCCTTGCTGCCTTCTTTCTCTCTTGCCTTTTTTATCTCTTGTCTGCCTGCTTTCCTTCCTTCCTTCTCTTCCTGTTTCCCTGTTTCCCGCAAGAGGCTGGCAGCCAATGCCAGACTAATTGGCTTTTTAGGTGTGTGTTAACCCAGACCTTTTAATGTTACTATAAATATGTGTGTAACATAGTTACCTTAGAGGAATTTTAGCCAAACTTCATCCATTAGTCTGTGGTTGTGCCATTCCCATGTATTCACCCACTCCTGCCCCCTTCAGCCATTGGCTGACTTCACTGTCAGTCAGGGCATGCTACCCTTCGACAAGGGGCACATCTACACACAAGGCAGTCCCCTTCAGGGCCGGGGAGTACCAAGGTAATGTTTGCTGTTAGATACCAGAAAAAAACATTTTGTCTTTTGTTTTAGATTGATGAAGGCCTCTCCAGCGTTCAGAACAATAACGTTTTGCAAAAACCATGACAAGACTAAACAAGAACTGGCGAAAGGTTGGCAGTCACTGCTAGACCTATTGGCTTTACCAGTGTTTGTTGGCTGGTTGTGACTAAACTTCAGAGCCCTCCCCTCAATGACTGACTGGATACGCCCCTTTGTGCACTTCCCTTCGAGGGCTGCACCCGCCCACTCCCTGCTGCCCTTCACTCACCCCGAGGGAGAGAACCGCATCTCTCTTCAAACAGCCCAGCGCTTGGACGCCCCTGCCGAGCTGTGAGGAGCTAAGGCGTCGTACGTCACCGAAAGTTTAAAAGTAAGATTTACACTCCGATTCGGAGTAGACTTTTTAAATCCAGCTCTGCAGTAACTTTACACCGCTGTCCTGCTGCTGCCGTTAGCTGAGTGGGTTCAGGTGCCTGTTGCTCTGTATGTCAGCAGTATCCACTCTGAGTGCCGAAGAGCCAACATTTCCATATTTATTGTATTATAGCCTTTATATAGCGCTTCACACCCCTACGTGGAGCGCCGAAGCGTCTTTCTGGATGGGTAAGGCGCTACACCGTGGCGGAGTGCGTGGTTGGCAGCGCTGCATTAGTAGTTATCACAAGTGGGAGTCGTTTTGGTGTCTCACGTGAGAGACCGCGGAGGGGCTCTCGGCTTGTCTTGGGGTGCAGCGCTTAGAAGTGTGATGCAGGCGAAGGCGTGAGAGATAGGCACTACATTATAGTTGTGATTGGCTGTCAGTTTTAATTTAATTTCGTGGCTTCTAAGGCGGGGTCATACCGGGGTGGTCTGTGTTATAAGTTGTCCAGTTGGGGGAGGGATTGGGGTCAAATATATACATAGCTGCCAAGGTTTCAGATTGCTGTGTGACACTTTCATAATTTCAGGATAATTTTGAGTGACATTTCAACGACTATGAGTGACACTTTCTTGCGAGCAAAAAATCAAGCAATGAAGACGAGGGAAACGTATACATTTCAGAAATTAGACCTATTTGAGCAATGAGAAACTCTAAGATTTTCAAACTGCTGCAAACGATCTTAAAACTGCTGCAAACGTCTGCGTGGGTGACTCATAATTATAATGAAATTATCAAAATGTCACACATAAGCTTGGCTGATATGAAAGAGGGCGGGCATCACCTCAAATGACTTAGCATCGAAGACCGTGCCCATTCTCCTGTTCTTGACACCGAGTCTTCTTCACTTACATATTTCATAAAGTGATAGGAAGTATGTGTTTTATTTGATTGCTTCTCTTGTACAATGCTGATCGTATAATAAACTTGTGAATTTTGGATGGCACAATGTATTGACGAATAAGGATAAAAAGGCGGAAAAAATGCAAATTAGGCAAAAATAAAAGATAAGGAGCATGGTGAAACGAGGAGAATAAAACAAATCACTTTTAAAGTGGTGCTTGTTGTACATGACGAGGTCACTTGGAGTGAGGTGAACAACACAGTCAGTAAGGCTTCCACTGCAGGGGCAACCTTATTCATAAGCGAATGCTGTAAGCAGGATTGTAAGGCTTGTGAAGTAACTACTAATATCAGCCTCAAAGGTCACCATTAGAAAACAATAACAAGCGGACATCTAGAAAGCAGGTCACATGGCTCCGCTAAGAATTAACAGCAAATAGAGCAAGGACTTGTGTTTAGACTGCAGAACCACAGGACTATACAACAGGATGTGAGAGGCCCTAACACAGAGCTCAGCTGCCTCGGGCCTAGACCATAAATTAATTAGAGTCAGCTGACTCGTGGACTCTGGCCGCCGCAGTCAGTAGTGGCATGGGAGCATGATTTCTGATTTCTGGGCAAGCCTCGGGAGAGGCTGTGAGACACACACAGCGATCACAGCCAGGCAGGCAGTATTATTTTAAAATGTCACACCAGTAAAGTGAGCAGCCACAGTGTGATGGTCCGGCGCACCGAAGCTACACAGTTAACTTGTTTGCACGAGTTAATGAACTAAGAGATCAGCGCGTACTCTGCTATAGCAAACAAACTGTTAGTCATTTTAAAAACAGACTTACTGCATATATAGTTTGCTGTTGGATTCAGAACAAGCTTCAGCGGGGCCTTTCATCTTCTCTCCCACGCCTTCAAGACCGTCCGCCTAGGTGCCTGCTCTCTGATCTCTCTGGAAAGTCCACTGTCTGAACAAAACAGATATCGACTTTTCCAGTTGGATACTGACAGAGCTCATGACGTTTCGCTGGTTAAGGTTACAATATCTTCCCAACGGGTTTCTTGCTTGCATTCTGTTATTGTGGACCGCAAACCAGCAAGCGCGAAGCCGCGCCTTCCTCAATACTTCCCGCTTCCGGTCAGCAGGAAGTGAAGTCCCCTGCGGCGAAATTAGCAACAACCTGACACTACCTTGAATCATGACTTCAGGCTGCCATTCAGCCACGCTATGGGGAATCTGATCTAATCTATGGTACATCTGGCATTGTAGTTCAGTTGTTACTTTTTGTGTGAGACTGCCAGCACTACCTTAGCCCCCTGTTCGACCATAAAGAAACTTCAAACAGTTCAAAACTGTGCAGCTCGACTCCTTATGCAGGCCAACAATAGGGAGTCTGCCAAACCCTATATTAATTCTTTGCATTGGCTGCCAGTAGCCGAAAGAATCCAATTTAAGGCCTTATGTATCGCCCATAAATCAATGTCGGATAGTGCTCCTCCAATTCTAAGATCCATTATTTCCCCGTATCTTCCTAAAAGATCCCTTCGTTCTGAGAAAAAACATCTTGCTAATGTTCCTAGAGTTAACCGAGCTAGGAGCGGTGGCCGTCTATTCTCTGTTATCGCTGCAAAATGCTGGAATCAGCTACCAGATCATATTCGGCTTGAGGCCAACCACCTTTTATTTCGTAAACGTTTGAAAACTTTTCTGTTCTCCTGATTTTCCGATTTTCACGGTTTGGGCTCTGTCTTTAGCGCTGGGAAGCCTCTGGTAGCCATGCGCTTTATAAGTGTCTACTCATTCATTCATTAGCTCCCAGTGCCAGAGCCGGCGCCAACACCTACAGGAGCACAGCTCGCGCAGTGCATCCGCCACGGGCGGTGCGCTGCCTCTGCATTGGCGCTATCAGTGAAAGCTGAGTCGACACAACACAGATTGATATGCGTGACAATGCATTTCAGTGCGGAAATGCGGATTACCACACTGAAATTCGTTAGTCTCACGTCCGATGCGTGATACTTGGCAGGACTGTATATAGGCGGCCACAGCACCAGCCTTCCCAGAGGGGCAGCAGCAAGCTGTGGGGCACTGGCTTTGGTGCAGCTGCGCATACGATGTGCCTTGCTGGGTGATTCGTGGGCATCTGTGTTGGGCCAGTCATGACTCTTGGCATTACTGCGGCTCTTTCTATGTAGACCATTCTCACATTTTTTAAGCTCTAGGCAAAATATGATAATGCCGTTCTCTAGAGCCCGCAGTAACACCGAAGGGTTTCCTAGCGCTAAGCCTTCACACCATTCTAATGGAGACAAAAAGTGTATACAGAGAGGCTACATTTCATTCCTGAAAAGCCTGTTTTTCAGGTTTTCTCAGATGCTCTGCCATGGATCTGCTCTCCAGGGACGTCTAGCGCTGAGAGTGCTAAGAGGGGTGCTTTTCTGTCCTAGGCGCTTGAAGACATGTTCTGCGAGCTCAGGGTACTGCTGCGGTGCTCCTAATGCACCCGTGAGAAGGTACTGGTGACCCACCTCATGGTGGCGCTCTAAGGCTGCTGCCCGCCCTCTCTCTGCGCCCCCTGGCCGCTCCACGCTGGCCAGGGGGCGGCGCAGCGCTGGAGGTCACTCCGGAGCGGGCTGACCACAGGCCTGGGGACCCGGTGGAGCCGAGCAGGACCTGTGCAGCCTCTAAGTGCACCGTGCAATGCCCTGGCTGTTTGACATTCTGCAGCAGGCATGTGCATGCAACAGGCAGCACAAGGGACACTTGTGCACCGCCAGTGGGTCTGTGTGCAGTCATGTGCATTCATCAGGCAGCGCAAGGACACTTGTGCACCGCCAGTGGGCCTTAGTGCAGTCATGTGCATTCATCGGGCAGCGCAAGACACTTGTGCACCGCCAGTGGGCCTGTGTTCAGTCATGTGCATTCATCAGGCAGCGCAAGAACACTTGTGCACCACCAGTGGGCCTGTGTGTGACCATGTGCATTCATCAAGCAGCGCAAGGACACTTGTGAACCGCCAGTGGGCCTGTGTGCAGTCATGTGCATTCATCAGGCAGCGCAAGGACACTTGTGCACCGCCATTGGGCTGGAGTGCAGTCATGTGCAGGCATCAGGCAGCACAAGGGACACTTGTGCACCGCCAGTGGGCCTGTGTGTGACCATGTGCATTCATCAGGCAGCGCAAGGACACTTGTGCACCCCCAGTGGGCCTGTGTGTGACCATGTGCATTCATCAGGCAGCGCAAGGACACTTGTGCACCGCCAGTGGGCCTGTGTGTGACCATGTGCATTCATCGGGCAGCGCAAGGACACTTGTGCACCGCCAGTGGGCCTGTGTGCAGTCATGTGCATTCATCAGGCAGCACAAGGGACACTGGTGCACCGCCAGCGGGCCAGAGTGCAGTCATGTGCATGCAACAGGCAGCACAAGGGACACTTGTGCACCACCAGCGGGCCGGAGTGCAGTCATGTGCATTCATTAGGCAGCACAAGGGACACTTGTGCACCGCCAGCGGGCCAGAGTGCAGTCATGTGCATGCAACAGGCAGCACAAGGGACACTTGTGCACCACCAGCAGGCCGGAGTGCAGTCATGTGCATTCATTAGGCAGCACAAGGGACACTTGTGCACCGCCAGTGGGCCGGAGTGCAGTCATGTGCAGGCATCAGGCAGCGCAAGGACACTTGTGCACTGCCAGTGGGCTGGAGTGCAGTCATGTGCAGGCATCAGGCAGCACAAGGGACACTTGTGCACCGCCAGTGGGCCTGTGTGTGACCATGTGCATTCATCAGGCAGCGCAAGGACACTTGTGCACCCCCAGTGGGCCTGTGTGTGACCATGTGCATTCATCAGGCAGCACAAGGGACACTTGTGCACCGCCAGCGGGCCAGAGTGCAGTCATGTGCATGCAACAGGCAGCACAAGGGACACTTGTGCACCACCAGCGGGCCGGAGTGCAGTCGTGCATTCATCAGGCAGCGCAAGGACACTTGTGCACCCCCAGTGGGCCTGTGTGTGACCATGTGCATTCATCAGGCAGCACAAGGGACACTTGTGCACCGCCAGCGGGCCAGAGTGCAGTCATGTGCATGCAACAGGCAGCACAAGGGACACTTGTGCACCACCAGCGGGCCGGAGTGCAGTCATGTGCATGCAACTGGCAGCACAAGGGACACTTGTGCTGTAAAATACGGAAACATCTGCGATGAAAGGAGAAAAGGCAGCCCCAGGTGACCCCAGACACACTCACCCCACAGGTGCAGCATAGGGGAGCCTGTGTCTGGGTTCACTCGCCTCCTCCCTCTGTCCGCCTCAGGTTTCAATAATGTAGTGTTGTACTGAGGCGTCGAGGCACTAGAAACACCTGGATATGTTTCCAGTATCAGATGGGATTTTATTCTTCAAGGAAGATGACCCACAACCTCTTGTGATCCTATGAAATGGAACCGACTCGTTTTAAGCATGTTTTTATCATCATTTTATGTAGTTTTTATGACTGTGTTGTTTTATTCTGTGCTTTTATGGCTTGAGGTCAGCCTAATAAAAAACAATTGACTGACTCACAACCACATCCCTCCTTGCACTACAAGAGCTCAGATAGAACTGAAACACTCCAGAACATACTGACATCCCATCAGTAGAACCCCAGCAACAGAACCATGAGGATGGAAAACAAGCATTGACAAGCCACAACCAACAAATGGAAACGAAGAAAGCCTGTTACCAAAACACCCAGGGCCCCAGGCTCTGCTCTCTGCTGGAGCAACCTGAGCCTTGTCACTCAAGCCCTGAGGGCAGAACCTTCCTGTGACCCCGAGCACTGCCGACAGGACACTTCAACAGCAAACCTACACTAATGCAGGCAGGCCCACGGCAGGTGGGACTTTCCCACTGAAACCTCCTGACTTGCAGACATTCCTGTCATTCTGGGAGGGGCCTGACCTTTCCCCCCAAAAAGCGAGTTCAGCAGGTGATGGTGCCTGACAGCAGCCAATGAAAGGACAGCGGGTCTGTCTCAGGTATGCACCGAATAGCCTCATCCCGTCTGCTATGGTACCAGAAAACCGTCGGCAATGGGCATTATGGGCTAAATACAAAATATAGTGCCCTGAACATAGCTCACAAGAATAGAAGTCCCATGGCGATAATAATTGAAAATCTACACTCAGTGATATTTCTGTAACCAATATTTATGTCACCATATTTAGACCAGATGAAATTTTTAGGTCTCACCAAGGCAGCACTTGCGCTGTCCCTGCGAGACGTTTTTAGGTCTCGCAGACCTGCGTTGCAGCTCGCATGCACTGCTCGCTCTGCGAAGCTTCTTGTGATCAATTTTCTTTCAGAAGTGGAGTGTACGCTCAGCCCCTTCTTTTCATTGGCTTGCGTCATCGTTTATGGTAAACGCTGCCTTTCCATTGCAAGTGAGGCTTTTTAGTCCCTCCTTGTTACCGCCCTGTCTCCTTTTGGCCCCGCCCACCCAGACTGGATCTTTCACTGGCGGCGTTACACTGTGTCCTTTATTAGTGGGTAAGCACTCTTTTCTGTTCATTCTGCACTTCTCGGGCCGCCATGTCCCGTGCTATAGCACAGAGCTTGTTTTTTTATTTTTTTATTGTGGAATGCTTTTTTTATTTATTTACAAAAACGGTATAATCGCGGCACCCGCGCTTTGCGCTTTACTTTAGTTAAGCGTGGGTGCCACGATTGTTGAAAAAGTAAAATAGATTTTTTTCTATTTCTTTACTTTTCCTACAATCGCGGCACCCGCGCTTAAGGGGGAAGGGGGTCGGAGCTAACCGCCATAGCCTGAGGACACGGACTGCTTGAACTCCTCTCTGCCCGCGATCCCCTGCCTGCTCCAGTCTGCTGCATCTGCTCCCGCCGACACAGAAGTGGTGCTTCCCAGCGCGGGATGATCCTTCGGAGTCCCGATTGCTGGGCTGGGTGAGTGGGCCCAAAACTCAATTTCCACATTTTTCCCAGCCCGAGGTGTTGCCTCAAAATCAGGACCGGTAGGCGCAACATAAACAAAGTCCAAATACTTCCCTTAACAAAAATAAAAAGTTCCTGGCCTTACCAATGCTTGTTTTTCTTCTCCCTTGCCTCTCTGGTTCCACTCCCTGCTCTCTTGCTTCTCACTTCCCCCCTCTTGGTTTCTCATGCTTTTTATTTTTTCTCTAGTGATTTTAGACCAACTGTCATAGAGTTGCTAACTTTGCTTCTCACAGTCGGGTGGGGCAGAAAGATGCAAGCTGGTTAATTCAAGCAATCGTCTCTATGCCATGGATGTAAACTTAGCTGCTTGCATCTGCTCCCGCCGACACAGAAGTGGTGCCTCCCAGCGCGGGATGATCCTTCGGAGTCCCAATTGCTGGGCTGGGTGAGTGGAAGAGACGTAGCAGGTCAGTCAGTGGCGTCACTAGGGGGGTGCGGACCGCACCGGGTGACACCATCACATGGGGTGACACCTTTCCCAAATGAGACTATTTACTAAATAGTCTCATTTGGGAAAGGTGTCACCCCATGTGATGGTGTCATGGGGTAAGTTACCGCACTGGGTGACACCAACCCTAGTGACGCCGCTGGGTCAGATGACTCCGGGTCCTGGAAGCTTCGTATTGCCTGCAACATGGTAGCCCCGCTTTGCTAGCGGAGGCCACAGTGAAATGCTGCCATGGCTTTGGCGCAGATTTCCCCCCCCCCACCAGCCTCCCGCCGTATTACGCTTTCCCTTCACATGCACTGATTGCCCCCGTCGGGAGGTTGTTCCCGCAGCACCTTCAAACGCACAGATTGATCTCAGGCAGGGTCTTCCAGGCCAATCTCAAGCAGCGGGTTGTTCCGGTTGGTGACAGCACCAGGCTCAGAAAACGGATGGGCGCCACGCCGGGCCCTCGCCAATAACATCAAATCACTGATTCAGCAAAGCCTGCCCGCGGGGTGAGAGGGACGGGAGGAGGGGGGAGCGGGTCACGGCGACCTGGCACCAGCTGCGCTGCACTTACCGCTCCACCGCCACTCCGGCACACAGGATGAAAGGCAGACAACGAGGGGGAGGGACGGGAGAGACGAGCAGAGCACAGAGCCATAAAAAGAAAGAAAGGAACAGAGCAATAGGAGAGAGAGGGAACAGAATGAGGAGACATAGCAGGGAGCAAGGGGGTGGATGAAGGGTTGGCGAAGCTATAGAACGAGTATTACGGCAGGAGAGATGGGAAGGACAACAGAAGGACTTTAAGAGAGAGAAGCAAAGGAGTCTGAGATTTGAAGGCTTAAAAAGAGGGAGGAAGGAGAGGTTCGGGGAAGAAGAAAGGAGTTCAAAGTAAAAGGGTGGGAATAAAATAACAGGGGTGTAAAGGTGGGCGGAAAATATAGGGAGAGCCGAGCCAGGGGTCTGGCTTGGCTCTGAGAGCCCGAGCACAAGCCAAGCCATCAAAATATTTTCCATGTACACCGCGCAATAAACGCCATTTAAACAGATCATAAAGGCCTTTCAAATTAAGTTTCTTTGTAATGAAGGTGCATTTCACTTTAGTACATCAGATTATATTATATCACTTTATTGAGTGTCATTTATTGGAAGCGATTGTTTATAGAGATGAAGTAGAAACATTGTAAATGTAAATGTTATTTATAGAGCCCTTGCTACCCCTGAAGAGCATCTAGGTGCTTTGCGGCGAGCAGCACACTACTCCAGAACCCAAGATAAGGTGTTAATAGTTAATAAATTAGTAATAATGTTTTTTTCCCTTTTTGTTTTGTTTTTGTGCATTAGTTGTTAGGTTCGTGCTCCAGATTTCTTATGTATTTAGTAGAGTATTGAGCAGGGATAGAAGGCTAGGAATGGGTTTGAAAGGGGAAGTAGTACATTGTTTTTAGGTCAAGCCTGGGCAACGCATATGCTACTCTGCGACACATGCTGTATTCGAGTATGGACTTAAAGCTCCGCCCACTCTCCACGTATATTTTTCATTCGCTTGTGTCACTGTCCTTTGTAAATGCTGGCTTCTGATTCGTTAATAGGCTTTTTAGTCCCTCCTTAGTACCGCCTTGTCTTCATTTGTAACCTCCCATTAGGACTGGGCCTTTTACTTTTGTTGTTACATGGTATGTCTTATTTAGTCTGTAAGCACTATTTTCTTTAATTAGTTTCTCCTACTGTAGGTACGACATGCTTTCCTGCAACATTCAGCACGACATGCGCGCTTTCACTTTACAAGCAGCCCGGGACAATGGCGGCCGCTTCTTTGAAATGCAATAGTTCTCGCATTTACAAGAGTTTAAGCTGTTGGCATTGTAAATGACAGTGCCTTTTCTTTGTGTTAATTATCAAAAAAGATAAATAAAAGGCATTATCATTTACAATGCCAATAGCTTAAATTCTCGCAAATGCGAGACCTATCGCATTGCAAATGCTTGTTTTAGTCTGGATATGGGCTTTAAACTCCGTCCATTTTCAAGGACTTACCCTGTTACTTGTGTTGTTACTCAGTTTGTGGCACTATTTGTTTCTTTAAGCTAGACCACTGGAGACCATTGCTTGTGGTTTACAAAGCTCTGTTGTAAACAGGGCTGTAAATCTTGCTCTATTCTTGCCCCATCTGCTGTGCATGTAAAGACAAGGTCTGTTTTCTTTTGATCAGCAACATTTGTTCACCCGATCCTGTAACTGTGCAGGTTGTGTTTGTTACAGTTTACATTTAGTTAATGCTATCAGCATATTTTTTATGGAGCCCACGCTGAGGCTCGAACCGTTGCCCCGAGGACCGAGGTCAGCAGCTGTGTTTATTATACCACATCCCCTCCCGCCCCTGCTCCAGAGACATGGAGAGGCTTGCTGCATGCCGTGACCTCAGCTGTTTATTTCATCCTTGTTTAAGAAAGCTGCTGAGCTGGTTGTCCCCTCCGGCCCCACCTCAGAGCCATGGAATCCCATGCCAGCCAGCCCCTGCCTTGTGTGAGCAGCGGTGACACGAGGGGCCACTTGACATTACACAAGGTCACACTCATCTCTCCTTAAGTGATGTGCCCAGCCTCACAGTATGCTAGTTCACGCCGATACTCCAGCCTGCTTCCCCATTCTGAGGCATATCAATCCAGCCCCCTCATTTCCACTCCCTCCTCCATCCATTGTTGTACCGACGACCAGCTTTATTTCCCCCTAATTGTCAATTTTATTTTTTATCGTAGTTTGTTATTATGCACTTTATTATCAGCCATTAGCCGCTGTCAGTTCCATACGTGGCCTCTAGATGTCGCTGTGTTACAGCTGGTATGTAATGTCCTGAAAGTACTTTATTATCAGCCAGTAGCCGCTGTCAGTTCCAAACATGGCCTCTAGATGTCGCTGTGCTACACCTGGTATGTAATGTCCTGAAAGCCCATGCTCTGGTGCAGCAAACGAACTACTCCCAGTAGACCAGCTGTGAAACACACAATTAGAGATTTTACATAGAATTAGCCGTTTGGGGGTTCTATCTGAACCCAAGGTACCTGTGCGGGCTCGAACCACCAATTTTCCAGCTACAGCTGAAAGTACTAACCAGTCACGCCACAGGTACTGTCTGAAACCCCGTTCTCCGGTCGCATTATGGAAGGAAGGACTGTGAGTCGGTGGCATAGTATCGTATAGTGTGAATGTGAATTGAAGCAGCGCAGTCGGTACTGACTTGATTCTTTTATCTACACCCCAAATGCTATACGGTGCAATGTACACGACCCAGTCTTCTAGTTCAGCACTGGAGTTCTTCAGTAGAGAGGCAGTAAAGGTGTTTTTCAGTAAATGCTGGAGAGCATTTTTGGGCTTTAAGTGAGTTATTGTTAAACTACGAACCTTGGCAGTCAAGCAGCAGGTTTGGCACAGTTTGGTGGCTTTGTCATTGCAGGTTTCAGTTCGAGGGTTAATTGGACTTCAATGAATTTTATGAAGTGGCTCACCCTCTCACAGGTGTGAGTTCTCAGGCCCAAGCCTGTCTCTTTGGCCTCAGAGAAAGCATGCAGTCGGTGCACCATCACTAGACATGGCCCCAGTGATGAGCCTGGGGTGGAGGGTGCTGCTGTTAGTAGTCGCTTGAATAGTCCTTGCGTGAAGAAGTCTGACTATTAAGGAAAGATTGGAATGGGATTCTGTTCTAATCATAAATCGAGCATGTTGTGAGGTCAGTGGGGAGGTTGATTTCCTTAAGCACCTTTCCAGGGCTCTTCAGCATTTCAGGAGAAGTTTATTTGTGCAGGATTTATTGTTCGCCAATCTAGATTAGTGTATAGTGAGCTGGGCTTTCTGATCGGGGTAGGGGTATTGGCGTATAGTGAGCTGGGCTTTCTGATCGGGGTAGGGGTATTGGCGTATAGTGAGCTGGGCTTTCTGATCGGGGTAGGGGTATTGGCGTATAGTGAGCTGGGCTTTCTGATCGGGGTAGGGGTATTGGCGTATAGTGAGCTGGGCTTTCTGATCGGGGTAGGGGTATTGGCGTATAGTGAGCTGGGCTTTCTGATCGGGGTAGGGGTATTGGCGTATAGTGAGCTGGGCTTTCTGATCGGGGTAGGGGTATTGGCGTATAGTGAGCTGGGCTTTCTGATCGGGGGAGGGGTATTGGCGTATAGTGAGCTGGGCTTTCTGATCGGGGTAGGGGTATTGGCGTATAGTGAGCTGGGCTTTCTGATCGGGGTAGGGGTATTGGCGTATAGTGAGCTGGGCTTTCTGATCGGGGTAGGGGTATTGGCGTATAGTGAGCTGGGCTTTCTGATCGGGGTAGGGGTATTGGCGTACAGTGAGCTGGGCTTTCTGATCGGGGTAGGGCTGATGCACTGCCAGTACAATATCCGAAGGTGTACAGACCCGCGCAGGAGTGCCAGAGCACAGATGGCAGCACTAATCTTGGACAGGTTTCTGACCCACATAACTGACTAGCTTCTCAGCTGATGGATTCAATTCTAGGAGTGTGTGAAATTTGTGTAATTTCCTTTTACAGAAATATTGCAAAATTTAGGAAGAATTATGCAAAACTATGGGCAATAAAAAGCTGACATTTATAGCAATATTTAAGTACAAAATGCATCCTCGCGTCCTTTTGGACACAAGGAAGCATTTCTTGCAATAAATTCTCATAACCTATTTTCCATTTTCTGGTTGTCCAGTGCGGCGCCGTCATACGAATGGCAATAGCGCTATGCAAATCTCATCACTCCACTGCATACTTAAAAACAAAACTAAAACACATTGTCATTTTCAACGCTAAGAGCTCAAACTTTCACAAATGCGAGACTGATTGCATTGCAAATGCTTTTTTGTATATATTGTGACACACAACCTCCTATTCTTACCTCCTTTGCCTTGAACCCCCGGGGGTCTTCTCAAAGGTGGCGGGCACACAGGGAAGTTGGATTCATTTTTAAACCACACATGGATGATGCCCTATCATGTTATATTGTTTAATGGAGTTTTGTATAGCGCTGTATTACTTTTAGTATAGCCTCGCAGCGCAGGTTGGGTGTCTTCATGCCCTTCAGCATTTCGTCAAGGACTGCATCTTTTTTGTGCCAGTTGGACCATGAAGGATGCATTATTTTTATTTCTGTATCCGGCATGAAAGAGTGATCTTTATACCACTTCTGATTATTTCCTCTTATGCCCCCCTCTTTCTGTATGCCTCCTTCCCCTGAGCACAGCCTTCTTGAAGTCACATGCATGTCTGCCTTAATCTCTATGATTATATTTCTGAAAAGTGCCTACAACTGATTTCAAAGATGTCAACCTCTCCTTCTTGGAAAGGCATACCTCTTCCACCTAACAATAACCAATGCCACTGGACTAACCACTAACCTAGGGTTCCGGAGAAGCGTGAAGTGCTTCAACAACTTGTGAGGGGTAGTAAGTGCAAAATAAATGCAATTCAAATTACAACGTGCTGTCCCTGCGTTTCCAGCATATTGGTGCGGCTGTCACATGGACTTGTTCGATGGTTTCTGGCTGTGATGCCCAAAGTGGAGATGACGGATTCATTCCACATGTTACGGGTACGGTCAGACTGGCCTACAGGGCAATCAGGCAGTGCCTGATGGGCTGGTCTGACGGGTCAGAGTGTGGCCAGTTTTCTAGTGGTTTGCGGCTGGTTTTATGGCGATGTGGTCCGGTTTTGTCTGTTGATTTTCCCTATATTACCACAAGCATTGCCTAGACCAAACAAAAATGCACACAACCTCCCATACCTTGCAAAATACCCATACAGCGTATCTTTACAAGTTCAAAACTGGCCTGATTTGCGAATGTGGGCCTCTTTTTCAGATATCTGGCTCGCCAATGGGAGCCCTTTTATTTTGGTGCCAGGCCTATTTTCTGTCCCAGTCTGACCCTAGTTACAGAGCTGCTGAACGGTGTGCCACACAGGTAACCATGGTAAAGACAATGCTATGGAGTGGTAGCGCGCCGCCTTCTCTGCAGTGCATGAAGGCAACATTATACTAGTAACACTGTATCCCATAGCCGCATACTAGACTGCTCCAACATGCTAATGACGCATTCAACAAGCAATCACTGAAATGGGCTGACGCAAAGCAACCAATGGCTGAAAGGGGTTGACCCAAAGCAACCAATGGCTGAAAGGGGTTGGCCCAAAGCAACCAATGGCTGAAAGGGGTTGACCCAAAGCAACCAATGGCAGAAAGAAACTGACCCAAAGCAACCAATGGCAGAAAGGAGCTGACCCAAAGCAACCAATGACTGAAAGGGGCTGACCCAAAGCAACCAATGGCTAAAAGGACCTTGACACAAAGCCTTTCGCTATGCATTGTTTTTTGTTCTTAGCAAACGCTTTGACAAACAGCAAAGCTGTCTCTAGCCAGACCCAAGAAGGCCTGTTTACTGCATGCAAAATTAACTGCCAAAACTGTTGATTTCTCCAAAGCCTTATATTCTAGACTTGCACGGCCAAGTCTAATCTGATTTACATCGTTTCTAGCTAACTGTGATCGACTGTTAAGGATTGAAAGGATTCTGATTTCATGTGCCCCCTCAAAAGCATGCTGAGGGGCAGGAGTCCCCTTCCCTATGGCCAGGATACCACTTTGGGCGCACCCGCTGCCCTGCATGGCCTTGGGCGCACCCGCGGACCTGCATGGCCGTGGGCGCACCCGCGGCCCTGCATGGCCTTGGGCGCACCCCATTCACTGCTTGCTCCCTCACTGGTCCCATCATGGTAGACCAACTGCCCGATCTCCATCTGGCCTTCCGAAGACCTTGTGGCGCCAGGTAGGAGTGAGAGGAATTGACTAGGCCAAAGGGACTCTTCCGAGAAGGTTCAGGAGAAGGTTAAGAGTAAGGGTGGGCGTAGTTCGCGGAGTTGCGCTATGCGACGCGGTAAAACAACTCCGCCGCGCTACGCGAGCAGTGTAGTGCGATAGGAAAATGCTGTTCGCGGTGATTGCACAGTGCCGGATGCTTGTCCGCACTGTGCAATCATTGCAAACGGCATAATGCACAGTGCAAGCGGTCGTTTTCTGCCGCTCGAGTAGATTTTTACTCAAGCGGCAGCTTTCTCAACGCGAACGGGCAGTTTCTCATTGCGAGCATACGCGACCACCCGCAATGAGAAACCTGACCCCCCGCGTTGAGAAATCTCGCCGGGAGGTTTATTTTCCACGCTCGCCAACTTGACGTTGAGGAACACGAGCGAGCAAAAATGTCCGCTACGCGTAGCGGATTTTCTCTGCACTCCGCGAGATCCGCGTAACGCGGAGTGCAGAAAACTCCGCAAACTCCGCGAGCGGAGCGTAGTTCACCGCCCAGGGTTAGTTAAGAGACTGCGTGAGCCCCTGTGCGTCTCAGAACCGGGCTGCTGTTAGCCTGTTTCTGCTTCACAACTTGGTGAACTTCCTGAGTGGCACCAAGACCCCCCCCCTTTGTTTACGTCTACCTCTTGTTTATGCTTACTGTCTATCCCCACCCGCTTTCCTGGGACCCAGACGAGGTGTGACCTCAGCCATGAGTGACCTTGTGTTCTGCGAGAGAGGCTGGTGAACTTCCATCTGGGGTGTCTGGGACAGTGGGGGTGAACTGGAGGGTGGTGGGAGGCTTGGAGCCACGGAGTCCAGGGAGTGTAATCTATTGACCTGTTTGGTATCAGTGGCACTGCATTAGGTTGTCGGGTGTGTTTGTGTGTGACAGTACTCCTACTTGTACCTGTCGCATTGCGTAGCGGTGCAAAGTGAGCGTGAGTGTGTGGGAGTGACCGTCTGTGGACCACATGGTGCTCCATGACGCTGGTCAGCGGTGTTGTTTTATATGGTGTTCTCATGCCAAAAGCACTTTACCTCTCAACATTGGGTTTACCCGTGTGGCCTCGTCCCGTGGCACTGCTAAAAGTGTTATAATTCTGTGTATGCACATATTACTGATGTTGTTGTAGCCCAGGGTGCACCCTATAGCCATTTAAAATTTCATTATTAGGATTGTGAAAATGCACTAGGGGCTGACAATGTGTCACATCACATAAGGGTGCTCTGTGGGGAATAGAATAGGACTTTTCCCATGTGTGTATACTGCCGAGATCTTATTAACATGAACTGGGCCTAGTACTGCTAGTAATATTACTGTAGGAAGGTGGAATCTGACTATATGGTTGCCCCCACTTTTTTTTATGGTGTTCTGCTGGTTTATGACTTAGTTGGACTGGGATCCTGCTATTCAGGGCCCCAGTCTATCTGCTTTCTCTGTAAAAAGGTTTCCATGTGCCTTAGGCACATCTCTGATTGGAATCTGGAGTGCCCTTACAAGTCCCTAGTATATGGTATACTATGTACCAAGGGCATAGGTACCTCAGAGGCCTGCCAGGGGCTGCAGCATGTATTATGCCACCCCTGGAAGGCCATCCAAACTGACACCACAGGTCTGCTACTGCAGCCTGGGTAAGGTGGTGCATGCACCCCTTACTGTGATATAGGTTACCTATATCACTAAATACATACACACATATAAACCTATAAGTCACTCCTAAGGCAGGCCTTATCAATCCTGAAGGCAGAGTGCATGGTTCCTATGTGAGAGGGTGCCCCTGCACGAGCAGGGCCCCTCTGCAGCGTTCGGAGACCATCTCTGATGCTGTTTGTAGTGCAGCCTGACCATATACTCTTAAGCGCGTTATATCCTCGCGGTAAAATGCTAACTTTGGAATGGCTGTACCTAAACATGTCGTGTTTGGTGTCAAACATCTTGGAATACTACCCCCCGCCAATTCTGGCGGCGGGGGTAGCATTCCACCCTTCTAGAGGGAAAGACATGTTAACTCTGACTAACCCGGTAACTTCTCTCCAGAGCCCTGGCATCACAAAATGGATGCTGCTGCCACAGACACGAGTCTGACCTCCTGCTGCTGGACGAAACTCCGGCAGGGGAGGCCTGGACAATAGGTTTCCTGTTGCAGGGAGGTGTGACCACCTCCCCAGACAGGATAATGTGTATTGGGGCTGGGCGGGAGCACCATCTGTGTGCTTTGAAGTCCTGCACTGGGGGCACATTTGGTGTTCCTGTGCATACCCCAGTTCAAACCGGATCAGGGGCTTCCAGCCCCTGCTTTGGCGCGAACTGGACAAAGGGAAAGGGGTGTAGCCACCCCTCTGCCCTGACCCACCCATAGGTGGGGCCACAGAGTAGTCCAACCCCTATCTTTAGTATAAAGATAGGAACCCAGTCCCTAGGACTTTAGATTATACCTGGACGAAACTCTGAAACTGAATCCTGGACCTTCGACGCTCTACGACAAGATTAGAGGACTGAAGAATCTCCCTTGGGGTCAAGGAGTGACTCCCCTGCTTGGCAGGCACCAAAGAAGCATCTGTCCGGTTCGCATTTCTGAAGCTCCCGTCGGACGCCGAAGTCATCGCATCACCAGAGGTGGATTCTCAGACTTCCCCGAGGCTACCCTGAGTCCCCAGCAAAGCTGAGGCCCGTGGCTATCGTGGGTGACTTGAGACCGTGACCCCTGGACACCGAGCACACTTGCAAGTGCACCATCTTCTGGGTCTCCCAAGAAGTCGTGCTTTGGGCTCCGAGTAGCCCTAGCCTCCAGCACCACCTGCACCGAAGATCACTGGCCCCCACTCCACAAGTGTCCTGTAAGCCAGCTCCACGTGCGGCGTCACGAGGCTCCTTCGCGGTCGCTAGCCCGTTGGCTAGTAGCCCTTCACGAAGGCCAATCCTTTTCTTACTTGGCATCCTGGTTGCTCCAGGCCGGCCCTCACTTACCCTCGCTGGGTGAGTTCCACAGACCTTGCTGGTCTGCACCATCGACGATCTACATCTTCATCGAGACTTGCCGTTGCCAAGGCTTGTTGGGTCCAATCCGGTCGCCGACACCTCAGCACTCGACAGACATCGTGTACCAGCCCGAATCCTGCTCCTGGTCGCCGACAACGCCTCCTGGACCTCGTGGCTGAAGAGTCAAGATGACCGTCAACGCACCTGAAGCACTCGACATCTGTGGGCATCTGTCCATCGCCTCCCTGGTCACTGGCTAGTGACCCAGACTCTGTTCCCTCTGCTTTCAGGTTCTTCAGAACTCCGATCCACTCTTGGATCCACCTGGACACTTTTCTCTTGGCCGCCAGCAGCACTTTGCAGCAGATCGCCATTCGAATCGACGACGAAACCCGACCCCGAAAGGCACCTATGCACCCGGCTTCCCTGGGTGAGGTAACACGAGTACTCTGGTGCTCCCGTGTGTAGAGACTCTTCAAAGTCCTAGATCTAAAAGGGTTTTGTCCTAGTCCTCTTTTAAGTGTCCCTTTTCTATAAATTCCCGATCCTGACTTTCTCCATAGAAGTCAACGGCGTATCGCGGTTGTGTATTTACACTGCACGCGTCTCCCGTAGGTCCCCTGTGTCACTACCTTGGGTGGTTCCTTGTGGTCCAAGCACTTCTAGAGGCTCTAGGCCTAGTGTCTAGTTCAGTCGTGGTTCGCATACCACTTTATTGGTATATGGTTTGGTACGCACCTAGGGCCCAAACGTGTATTTGTGCTATTACTGTGATTTGATAACTTATAACGTCTGTACTTCGAACTCTAGCCTCATAAAGAGACTAGAGGGGTGTGTTTAGCAATAAATACATATATTTTGAATATATACCTGGTGTGGTGCTCTTTCATTTGGTCACTCAAGAGATTATAGACTGGTAAAACAAGCTGCTTTACATTCCTTCAAGACTTAGCCTGAAGGCTGCTCTCCATAGCTACCACTAGGATAGCTTTCAATAAGGTTGTCTTTAACCTATCTCCAATAAGGGGTTGTTTGGACTGGTGCAAGGTGCCCACTATAATTAGTGGACAGCATATGCCAGGCCAACTTCTCACAATTACCAAGTGTGATTTATGCCCCAGATTCTGTGATATTCATGTTGCATTGGTTCACGTGTGTTGAATATTAACAGCATTTCTCAACGTCAGGTATGAAGTCTTTCTTTTGTGTCATGCAGAATATTTATTGTGTGTGCGTGCTGTGCTCTTGCTACTGAAGGACGCCGGACGGCGCCGTGCCAAGCTACCCAAGGGTGAGCACAGGTTGTGCAATGTGTATGATCACCTCCCTTTGACGGGAGTGGTGCCTTCTGCCTGGCTGGGTTATCCCTTCAGCTATCCAGACAGTGCCAGTTCCAACAGGCCTGTAGTCGTAAACTGAGGAGCAGACATAGGGGCCTATAGTAGGAAACTGAGAAACAGACACAGGGGCCTCAAGTAGGAATCAGAAGCAGACATACAGGCTTCTAGTAGTAAACGGAGGAGTGGACATCGTGCCCTCTAATAGTAAATGGAGGCGGAGACACAGAGGCCTCTAGTTGTAAATTGAGGAGCAGACATAGAGGCTTCAAGTAGTAAACTGAGGAGTGGACATAGAGGCCTCTCATAATAAAATAGCCCTTATGCGATTCAAGGCACTCGATTGAAGGTGGATAGCCAAAAGCTTTTGGTGAGTGAGAATTACTCCACTGAGCTCGGCCACAACATGATTGACAAAATGTAAAGGCAATGGTTGAAGGAGGCTGTTAACAAATGGCAATGTTTGAGGCGCGGCGGACCCAAAGCTCACTGTGAGTATATATGAGGCAATAATAGGTGCGTGACAGCGCAGACCTTATGAGTTGTGTACATGTTACCAATGCCCTGGATCTAGCCTGGCATAGAATCTGTTGTAGTTTTAATATCTGCTGCTCTTGGGCAATGCCAAGTCAAGGGACATGGTTGTGCTGCAGTGGACCAAGGATATGTCAATGACAGCAGACTAGCAGACTGATAAGCAATGAATCAGGATTTATAAAGCGCAGCAAGTCACCCGTGAGGGTCTCAAGGAGCTGGAGCTGCTAACTGCTTCGCGGTGCCCTGTTCATTCGAACACAGCGATACAAAAGAGGATGATGGACGGAACGCTTGAGCCAATCAAACACTCACCCCCAGTCAACTGATCTGGGTTTAATCCATCATCATTCTTTAGCTCACTCCACCACCCCAGTTCAGACATGGCCATATGCAAATCAGTCTGACCCTGTGCCTCATGGGAACAGTCCAGCCCGAACTGCCAAGCCATGTCTTCCCTGGACCGGAAACAAGCATCCTAGGACCGGTTTCTGGCATTTCAGCCGTCATCAGCCAGGCTTGCTTGAATCCAGTGTCGGTCCAGGGAAGACATGGCTTGGCAGTTCGGGCTGGACTGTTCCCATGAGGCACAGGGTCAGACTGATTTGCATATGGCCATGTCTGAACTGGGGTGGTGGAGTGAGCTAAAGAATGATGATGGATTAAACCCAGATCAGTTGACTGGGGGTGAGTGTTTGATTGGCTCAAACGTTCCGTCCATCATCCCCTTTGTATCGCTTTGGTCGCCCTAAGTTGGCGGGGGTATGCCCAGACGTGGGTCCCTTGCTCACTTTGCCACTGGATTCAAGCAAGCCTGGCTGATGACGGCTGAAATGCCAGAAACCGGTCCTAGGATGCTTGTTTCCGGTCCAGGGAAGACATGGCTTGGCAGTTCGGGCTGGACTGTTCCCATGAGGCACAGGGTCAGACTGATTTGCATATGGCCATGTCTGAACTGGGGTGGTGGAGTGAGCTAAAGAATGATGATGGATTAAACCCAGATCAGTTGACTGGGGGTGAGTGTTTGATTGGCTCAAATGTTCTGTCCATCATCCCCTTTTGTATCGCTTTGGTCGCCCTAAGTTGGCGGGGGTATGCCCAGACGTGGGTCCCTTGCTCACTTTGCCACTGGATTCAAGCAAGCCTGGCTGATGACAGCTGAAATGCCAGAAACCGGTCCTAGGATGCTTGTTTCCGGTCCAGGGAAGACATGGCTTGGCAGTTCGGGCTGGACTGTTCCCATGAGGCACAGGGTCAGACTGATTTGCATATGGCCATGTCTGAACTGGGGTGGTGGAGTGAGCTAAAGAATGATGATGGATTAAACCCAGATCAGTTGACTGGGGGTGAGTGTTTGATTGGCTCAAACGTTCCGTCCATCATCCCCTTTTGTATCGCTCTGTTCATTCGAACAGCCAGGTCTTGAGTCCTTTTCTGAATTTCCGGAGTGATGCAATGCTCCTGAGGTGCAGGGGGAGGTCGTTCCAGGCTTTGACCACCAGGTGAGAGAAGGAGCGTGTTCTACTGTTGGCTCGGCGGATCCGGGGGGTGTCTGCGAGGAGGAGGGAGGCGGATCGCAGGTGTCTGGTCATTATATGAATACTGAATTGTTTCACTGTTGAGATGAACCATTTCATCCTAATGATTTTATAGCAGCAACAAATGAAAAGAAACTGGACGAAGGTCTCGAAACTGGTATAATTACAAGAGCGTGGACTTGATGGTTGAACCTTTTTGGCCGGCTTCAAGTCGGCAAATGTAGGGATAGAAGGTTGCATTTATATCTGTAGTACCCCAGACATGGGGGAAGATCACATTGAGGTAGAGACCTCTGCCTCGGTAGACTTCTTCGTAAAAATATTTCACCAGTGGGGAAGATGAGTTCAATCAGCCCCAGCAGGGCACTCGGTAATGTTATGTTATTTATATTTCTAAAGCGCAGCGGTTACCCGGAGTCCTGGCGGTAGCTTCTACCATCTGAACACAGGTTGATTTGGGAATCCTACATGCTGAAAAGTCAGGTTTTTAGTCCTTTCCTGAATGCCATAAGGTCAGTGGCGGTTCTGATATGGAAAGGAAGTTCATTCCAGGCCCTTGCGGCACAAGTGACAAAACCTCTCCCTCCCCAGGTGACTTTTTTGATTGGGGGTACTGTCACCATCTTAGCTCCTAGGGAGCGGAGAGCTCTTTTAGGGACATACCGTTGAAATCGACGTTTAAGATGTTCTGAACCTATTCCTTGGAGGGCCTTAAAGACGGTGCATAGGGATTTAAAACGCACCCGTTGTCTGGCTGGCAGCCAATGAAGCCTTATAATTCCCTTGGTAACTGATACAAATTTTGGCGTGCCTGTAAGTACTCTTCCTGCCGCGTTTTGCAGAAGTTGGAGTTCATTTAATTGTCGCTCTTGAATGTTCAGGTAGAGGCTGTTGCAATAATCCAACCTTGATAGAATGAGAGATGTTATAACTATGCGTTGACTGTCCTCCGGCAGAAAAGGCATAATTTTCTTCATCATTCTGAGAGAGTGGAAGCTGGCTGATGCAATGGCATTTATCTGGTCCCCAAAGGTGAGGTTATCATCAACTATGACTCCCAGATTTTTTGCTTTCCTGGTAGGTTTTGGAAGGGTGCCTAATTCTTCTGGCCACCAATCGGGGGTCCAGAAATTGGCATTATTTCCAAAGATGATGATCTCAGTTTTGCCCGAATTTAGCTTCAGACAATTCTATGTCATCCACATCTTGACTGATTTCATGCCGTCATGAAACCTCTTACCCTTTTCTGATTCCTGCCCTGGCAGCAGAGGCAAAAAAAATTCCGTGTCATCCGCATATGAAGTGAGAAGAAAGCTGAAGGATCTAATCGGGGCGGCCAGGGGAGACACGTAAACATTGAAAAGAGTGTGACTGAGGGATGACCCCTGCGGCACCACAAAGGGCAGGGAAAAAGGTTTTGAGCGAAAATTGTCCAGAGCCACAATTTGTGTTCTTTCAGTCAGGAAGGATTTTAGTAGCTTCCAGGCTTTGCCCTGAACCCCGCAAGCTGACAAACGGTACATCAGAAGATCATGATGGACCGTATCGAAGGCCGCAGAGAGATCCAGCATAATTGCCTCCCTGATCCAGGCTTCCCTTATTTCTTCGGTGGATTTTAAAAGGGCAGACTCTGTGCTATGTCCTTCCCTGAACCCATATTGAGTAGGATGTAAAATCTGATTTACCTGGAGAAAGGCACTAAGCTGTGTTTTCATGGCTGTCTCTACCAGTTTAGCCGGCAGTGGAAGGTGAGAGATTGGCTGGAAGGTGTTAGGATCCGTTGGGTCTAAACTTTGCTTTTTCAGCAGCGGAAGGATCGGTGCTAATTTCCATGTTTTGGGGACATGCCCTGCCTCAAACATGGCATCAAATCAGGAAGTGAGCGGCATGGCAATAGGTTCGGGGGCTAACTTGATCACAGAGACTGGACAAGGGTCATAAGGGGAGCCTGACCTAATAGACGCGAGAAGAGTTATAGTATCTTTAATGGACAGTGGGGAAAACGTATCCAAAGTGGGCGGTAAGTCAGTTGTTAATTTGGTCTCTGCAATTGGAACATCCGTCCCTCCCATCGGGGAGAAACGGAAGGACGAGAAGATGAGCTCCAACTTTTGCAAGAAGAAAGTGGCGATTTTCTCACATAGCTCTTGACTGCTCAGAATTTTAGGTATACGGGGGAAGCCAATCTAGATACGGTCCCAAAGAGTTCTTTGGTTGGCAGTAATAACCTTAGGACTGATGCAGAATTAGCAAAACCTAAAGTTAATAATAATGGCCTCTGTCATGAACCAATCACAACAGCCCTTCATTGTCCTACGTGCTTAGGTCTTTCAACGCCAGGAGGTGGTGCGCCAATTACATTTCTCCAGACTTTACCCCAAAAATATGTTGTTCGAAGTGGTAACACTTTTCATATACCCCGTGAACCCCGTTCACGACTCTGCGTTATGAGTGGGCGGTAAAGCCTGCAGTCCTAAGATTTCTATTTTCATGCAGCGTCATGCATGACCGGACCCCTTGGTTGCAACATACATGACCCATGCTTGAGATTTAGCTCTGTGGACACTTGTTGCGAGTCATATCTCGCGATCTCGGATTCACCCCAAAGACAACCTTGAGTTGGCCATTGTGCTATTTCATTTACATATTTTGAATCAACAAGGCAGTTTCACAATTAATCATAAACCCTCTCAGATCACAATATCAACCATATACACCCGTAAGAAATTCACTATTTGAGGCGTCAGTGAGCTAACACTAGTGCTAATTCTTCCTCCGTGCTAGTCACTTTTTGGGAGTGCAGTAGAAATCAAGAGGGAGACAGATTGCTGGGTCAAAACCATAACTACAGTTAGATATCGACCTCTGCTTCAGGTGCATTAACCCACTGTGATATCCAAATGCTTTCTTTCTTCTAAGAGTTCACTTCGATGCCAGCTTAAATGAAATGAACACTAGACCCAAGCGTGTCAAGGCGCTAAGCCAGTCTAGCACGTAAGCCTAAAACAGGAGGATGGAGACTTCCATGAACTCAGAACTAGGAGGAGAAAAGGCAGGTTTTCAGATATTTGCGTAAAGTTGATTTTTTTTACAGCTCCTGTAATATGTAATGGTAAAAAATTCCAGAGTTTGTCCGCAGAATGGGAGAACGAGCGCCCAACCCATCTGGCTTCGCTGGTCATGGGGACCACAACCTTCCTACTAGACGCCGATCTGAGCGGCCTTTTGGGCACATACCACTGAAGAGATGTCCAAACAAGCCGTGGTCCCTTTGGGGCAGTGACAGAAAAACCATGCACAGAAATTTAAAAACCACTTGCTTCCTCACTGGGATCCATGAAGAGCCCGCAAGCCCTCGGCCACAGAAAGATATTTAGGAAGGTCTAGAGTAAGGTGTGCTGTGGCATTTTGAATAACCTGAGTACGTGAGTATCTATTGATAATCAGGTATTGAGCATTGCAGTAATCCAAACGAGAAGTGATCAGGGCCACAGCCACCAATTTATGGCGCTCTGGTGGAATAAACGGGAAAAACCTTTTTCAAAGATCTGATGATGTAGGAACTGGTAGTCGATTGACCTGTAGATGGAAGGTCAAGGAGTTATCAAAGAGAACCCCCAGGTTTGTAGCTGACTCCACCGGGGTAGGTAAAGGACCACACGATTCGGGCCACCAGAGTTCAGACTGAATGGATTGCTGAGCCCCAAAAACTAAATCCTCCGTTTTGTTCGCATTAAGTTCAAGGAAGTTGTCTTTCATCCAATTACTGATTCCTGCCATGCAGTTCTTAAACTTGTTGGCCACCAAGGGTGTACTGTCTGTTATTGACACATAATTTGAGTATCATCTGCGTATGACAGGACCTGTAAGCCTAAAGGGCGAACCACCGCTGCTAGTGGCGAGACGTAGTGATCGAAACGGGTAGGGCTAAGTGAGGTGCCCTGAAGCACCCCAAACAGAAGGCTAAACACCTTAGCCCTGAACTGTCTGCAGCTAACAGCTTGTACCCTGTCCACAAGGAAGGCATGCAGGAGGCGGAGCGCCCTAGCATCCACTTCTAGGTTCTGTAAGCGATGGACCATACGTTTAGGAGAGACCGCGCCGAAGGCAGCCAATAGGTCGAGCATAACCAAAAGTGTGGCTCCGCCCTGATCCACCTGACCTCTGATACAATCTGCTGCCATTACTTTTTAGTTACACTACATTACACTAATTTATTTATTTATATAGCGCTACATTCATCCCAACGGGATATCACGGCGCTGAGGAGGCGAAATCTGGTGCTGAAAAGAAGGGCCGGAGGGAGTAGGGAACTGCTTAGGCAGGAAATAAGAGTGTTTTTAATTTTTTTCTGAAGGTGTTATAATCATTGATAAGTCGAAGTTCGACTGGCAGCCCATTCCAGTGTAGGGCCGCGAGGTGCGAGAAGGTGCGTCCCCCGGTTTTAGCCTTTTTGATCCTTTTTGATTCTGCAAGCGCAAGATGCTGTGACCGTAAGCATCTGGGATGAATTTCACATGTAATGTAGCATTTTATTAATCTCTTCATGATGTCACTTCAGCATCCAAACCTCTTTAAAACCACTTCCTTGAGTCCGAGGTTGTGTGATGTCACCTCTGCTTGTGATGTCATAGAGTACCTTTTGACGTCACTCTAGCCATCCATATGATTAAGTGACATGCCGGTTTCATTTTTTTCTTTTCAAACGCATCCAGTTTTCCTTTAAGAAAAACAGCTGCATTTAAAAAAAAAAAGATTGCTTTATTAAAAGGCAATCACAGACGACATGGTGGTCTGCTGACCTCAGCAGGCCACCATCCATGTGATGGCTGCGATTCTTAATGGGTCGCAAACTGAGAACTACCTCATTAATATTCACGAGGTAGGTCGATTTGCGACCCACAAGGAATCCCTAAATGAAACTCAATGAGTTTCATACATTAGGAATACAGATTTCCTAATCGCGATTAAGAGTGAATCGCAACTAAATCAGTATTCCTAATGTTTGTACATCTGGCCCAAAGTCCTACATGTTGCTGCCTTTAATGCTGGTAAAGTCATCACTTCAACCCCCCCTTTGGTGCAGAATAAATGGCTCCACTGAGAACTGCAGCCGGACATTGAACACTCATGTTCAACTTGTGGTTGTTCAGTGTTCCAAGAGAAATATTTTTGGGACATTATGACTGCTGTTGTTTGCCCCTATCAGGGTTGTAGTGGTAGCTCTGCTGTACGAGCCTTTAATACCTGCCTCCCAAGCTGCCCACGCCTTGTAGTGTGACTTCTGTACAAGCTTTCAATTCTACCAGGGCCTTCTAAAAAGATTTTCAGTCCAAGAATTACTGACAATCTACTTGGAAAGATCATATGGAAAGACGTGTAATGTGCAGGTGAAGGAAGGTGATATACATTTGAGGCCATGTTAAGTGCATTCCCATTTTTTTTAGCTGCCCCTCATAATAAATGGTTTTAGTCAATTCTTAGTGTAATTGTTCATAAAACCCCCACAGATTCTCACCATTTTACAAAGTTTCCCAGCAGAGGGTCAACCCCTCCCTCCTAGCCCGCCGGGTGGAGGTTAGGCTTGGTTGGCATTGCTGGTAAGTGAGTGAGCGGCCTCGGTGTGCCTGCTGCCTCTCACAGCCAGACTGCAGGGTGTTGGACTGCATGGGCAAGGACTAGGTACAAGGGTGCAGTGACTTGGCACGCGAGTGCCAAGAAGGATGGATGGATGGATGGATGGGTGGGCTGGCTGGCGTGCACTCCGTCTCACATAGAGTGGAGGGGCATTTACTTGCCCAATTGACAAGGACAAGGATAGCTAGATAATCAGCCAGTGAAATTGTGAACCCCCTCCCACCCCGGCAGCTAAAGGGGGCCAGAGTGCTGGTACTGAGAGGCTGGTCACCCAGACCCATGCTTTCTTCTTTAAGGGCCTTGTCTGCCTGAAGCAGCAGCAGCAGCAGCTCATAAATAACACTGTGATGCAGTACCAGACAGGTCCACCAGGTGGGGAAAGAGACCTGTCAAGGGAGCACGGTGCCCTTTTCTAACCAGAACAAGCATTGGCATAGCCAATAGGTCTCGCCTTTTGGCCTTTACGAGTGTTTAGCCATGCAGCACATTATCCTGGGTGCTGTGCCGCCAGGGATTGAAGAGCTATACAATTACTACACACTGGGTCCTGCAGTGTGATTCAGGCGTACATGCTTGCCTCAGGAAACATTTATGGACACATTGCAATGCTTTTTAACGAACAGATAGAACTACAAGTGCCTTGATGCAAGTCAACAGCGCTATAACATTCTGTGTCTGACTTCATCACTAGAGTAATGAACAGCCTGCAGAATCAGCGTCAGGAGCACTTAGAAACATATTAGATGGTGAAGTGATATATCTCAAGGAATGGGAAAGGATGCAGCCAGAGCTGCTGACTTGAGAAAAATGTATTTTTGAGGCCTCGTTCAGCTTGATTACCTCACTTTCTGAAGGCGATCCTCATCTACTTCTGGAATAATAGCACGGCTCAAAAGAATTTATTTCCAATTAAAAATATGCACACACCTATAACTCTATAGACGCCCTCTGTTGAATGGCACTGATTTTACACTTATTTTTATGCAAAACAGCTATTTTCCTGAAGTGACCACCCTAAATGTTCAGTCTAATACATTTCAGTAGAAATAAAATGTGATCAGCATTCTGACGTCCGAACACACTCATTGCTACTTTGACAGTTTGAGTTTTGTATCGAACACATCTATCCATCTCTTTACTCTGGAGTGAAACTGAAACCAGAAACATTACTCAAAACATTTGAATAAAGATTTGAGAAAAATTAGCATTGGACCCGGCTTACAACATGATACCAGAGGTTAGAGAACAACAGACCTGCCCTGGCATCACACAGATTGTACAGAAAAATATGTTCTACCTTACATCGTGCACAGGGCCATTGGAGTAATGTGACAAGGGAGGGCCAAGTTATGTGGCAAGAAAATTTCAAATTATGTGGTGTAATGCACATTTTGCGATAGCATGTTACAAACTCACTGGGAAAAGGTTTTCACCCCCAATAGTACCAGTTTAGCAGCCAAACACAGCGATAAGCAACTAAAAGGTGACCAGTCTCTCTTTGCCAAGGGACTTCCACTGCGTAACAAAACATTCAAGCTGGAGCTAGAAGCAAGCATTTGATTTTGTAAAATCAGCAAATTAGGAAGCAGGTAATGGATCATGTGGCAAATCCATATCTATACGGAAAACACCAAAGCAGCAGAATTGCATAATTCGTGTGGATGACGATATTACAAGTTACGCCAGAGTTACACAGACTTAAGAGGCCTTCTTATGGTCATGGAAATACTCACTGTTTTACAATGTCTTATGTTGAACTTAATGACATTATTAATAACAACACTAATGGGAATAATAACTATTATTGTCATCAGCATCAGTTGCATTGTTGTTGATACTTCCAGTAAAGTATTTACACCACGCAGTTGACGATGGAAGGTGGTTTCATAACGCATAGTACAGGTGGAAGTCCACAAAGTGAGTTCGGGCTCACTGACATGAATATGGCTCAGCGGGTCCAGACCGCGCTGCAGAAATCTGTGAGGTTTTCCACATTCTCCTGGCTGTTGTGTGCTAAAATAAAACATGCAATCAGTGTAGTATAAATAATCCGGGTCATTGGAGTGATGGAGGACCAAATGGTGTTGCAGCGTTTACTGATTAACTGTATTGTATTTTCTTTATATAGTGCTCTCAATCAATTGATCAGGGATTAGTAGAGAGCACTACTCACCCGTGAGGGTCTCAAGGCGCTGGGGGGGCATTTGAGCAGCTCCGTTTGGGTCATTTGAAGAGCCAGGTCTTGAGGTCCTTTCTGAGTTTGTGTAGTGTCAGGCTTCATAGGAGCTGAAGGGGGAGTTCTTTTCAGGTCTTGGCTGTGAGGAAGGAGAAGGATCTTCCACCTGCACTGGTCCTGTAGAAGCGTGAGATAGTGGCTAGGGAGAGGTCGGCTGAGCAGAGGTTTCTCTTGGGCGCGTGGAAGGAGATTCGGTTGTTGAGGTATTGGGGTCTGGTGTTGTGGAGGGCCCTGTAGGCGTGCGTGAGCAGCTTGAAAGTTATTCTTCTTTCGACGGAAAGCCAGTGGCGGTCGCGGAGGTGTTGGGTGATGTGGTCGTGTCGTGGGATATCGAGGATTAGTCTGGCTGGGGCATTCTGGACGGTCTGGAGTTTGCGGAGGAGTTTTGTGTTGATTCCGGCATAGAGGGCGTTGCCGTAGTCTAGTCTGCTGGTGATGAGTGCGTGAGTGATGATTTTCCTAGATTCGGTGGGGGAGGGGATCCACTTGAACGTCTTGCATAGTATGTGGAGGGTGTTGAAGCATGCGGAGGAGACGGCGTTGATCTGGCGATTCATGGTGAGTGATGTGTCTAGTATGATGCCGAGGTTGCGTGCATGGTCCGTTGGGGTGGGTGGATTTCCGAGGGCGGGGGACCACCAGGTGGCGTCCCATGCCGAGGGGGTGGAGCCAAGGATGAGGACTTCTGTTTTCTCCGAGTTGAGTTTCAGGCATCTGTTCCTCATCCAGGTTGTGACGGCTTTCATCCCTTATTGAAAATGGTGCTTGGTGATGTCGGGTTCCTTGGTGAGGGAGAGGATGAGCTGGGTGTCATCGGCGTAGGGGCTTTCCTGCCCCTTGTGAGGCTCAAAGCACTTTAATTATGCATCAAGGAAGAGCACATTATGTAAAAAAGGTGAAAGACAAAAGAGAAGGAAAATAGAATGAAGTAACATAAGGAAAGGACGAGACAAAAAGGAAACGAGAATTGGCAATGCCAATAGGTCTGCTTTAAAAGATTGCTTTATGGTAATGTGAAGTGCATGGCAATGGATATGCATTTTTGTGGCAGCAAAGATCTGCAGAATACATGGTCCTGCTCTCCTCCCATCTGTGCTACTGCCAGAGGAAAAAAATACATAAATTACCTATTTATCTAAGACACTTTAATACATTCCAATGTCTTGTGTGTCTGTCCCTGTAAGATTGAGCTTAAACAAAAAATGATCACAGCTGTGTTGATGGCAAGCACGCTTTTTTGGAAGCAGTCAACTTCTGCCCCATCAAAATATATTCTGGCTCCCAACATGAGGGCGGAGCTAAGGCCCCTCTGTAGCGATGTTCACATAATTGTCTGGCAACAGCTGCGTTGTCAAGCCAGACCATAAAAAGGTAGTGGTGAACCTAGAAGGGGGCGCAGGGGGGCGTGGGTAGGTCTAGTTTACCATGGATTAGGGTCAAGGCCAGTGGCGGCTGGCATGGCTAGCGGGTGGTGAGCAGGGCGGGCGCAGGAGGAGGTCACGGGGGACAAATAGAAAAAAAACATTAACAAAATAAACTTACCTTGCCGCCGGTTCCCGTATCTCTGCTCCTGCTCTCCTCGTGGAACTAGAGGAACAGGAAGCACAGCAGCTCCCACTGACCTAAAACAATGCTGCAGTGCAGCATTGTGACTGGTAGGCACCCAGGCTCCCCTTACCAATCACAATGCTGCAATGCGGCTGCCTTCCTGCCCCAACCTAAAACCATGTGTTTAATCATTGTTAAATGTTACCTGGCCCGGGCACCCCTGTACTAGGAGGACTCACTCAAGACCTTGACACAGTAAGTCTGTGAGAGAGGCTTGGGAGCAGAAGGTCATCTCAAGGGCAGAACCTGGCTGGGGACGGACTGGCCTATATAGAGCAACCAGGCAGTGCCAGAAGAGTTGGTCTGACAGGTCAGTGTGTGGGCCATTTTGTGGCTGTTTGTGGGCCTGTTTTGTGTCTGGTGGGCTGGTTTTTACTGCAGATTTCTCTGATATTACCAGAAACATTGCCTGCAGCAAGAACAAATGCACACAGTCTCCCATACCTTGTAAAACACCTACACCATTACTTTGCTGCTGGGCTTACTTTCTATCCTAGTCGAGCCTGGCCTTGGCTGGCAGCCTTTGGCCCAGTGCCGAGGGGTGCTGGAGAAACATGCGGGGGATGGTCAGTACCGTCTCAGGGCCTGCCTGCCCGTCCCGTCTTCATGAAGTGACCTTTTTCCTAAGATAAGGAAATCACGTTGACTGTCCCAGTCACACAGCAAAGATCTGGGACTTAAAGGAATGTATATGGGGCCAGTGCATCACCACAGGGCGTGCATCATCTACAGGAGAATGTGCATGGATTGAAAAGCCTGATGGGACTTTGGGATCTTTGATGGCATCCTCTGGTGGGAGTGGTGTGTATGGGAGGGTGTCACTTGTGTGAAAAGATGCACTAACACCTCCTGTGAAGAGTGTATGAGCAGGTCTGCATTACCTGCAGGAAATGTACCAGGGAAATGCGACCAGTTAGGAAGTCTGCATCACCTGCAGGGACTGTATAATGCAGGCCATTCCTTGCACGGAACTGCCAATCACCCATCACCTGCATACACTGTATAATGCAGGCCATTCCTTGCACGGAAGTGCGCATCACCCATCACCAGCAGGATCTGTGTAATAACGTAGGTCATTACTTGCACAGAGGTGCCCATCACCCATCACCTGCAGACACTGTATAATGCAGGCCATTCCTTGCACGGACGTGCGCATCACCCATCAACTGCAGACACTGTATAATGCAGGCCATTTCTTGCACGGAACTACCAATCACCCATCACCTGCAATGACTGTATAATACAGGCCATTCCTTGCACGGACGTGCGCATCACCCATCACCTGCAGACACTGTATAATACACGCTGTTCCTTGCACGGAAGTGCGCATCACCCATCACCTGCAGACACTGTATAATGCAGGCCATTCCTTGCACGGAACTGCCCATCACCTGCAGACACTGTAAAATACACGCTGTTCCTTGCACGGAAGTGCGCATCACCCATCACCTGCAGACACTGTATAAAGAAGGCCTTTTCTTGCACGGAAGTGCGCATCACCCATCACCTGCAGACACTGTATAATGAAGGCCTTTCCTTGCACGGAAGTGCGCATCACACATCACCTGCAGACACTGTATAATACAGGCCATTCCTTGCACGGAAGTGTGCATCACCCATCACCTGCAGGGACTGTATAATGAAGGCCATTCCTTGCACAGAACTGCCAAAAACCCACCACCTGCAGACACTGTATAATGCAGGCCGTTCCTTGCACGGAAGTGCGCATCACCCATCACCTGTAAACACTGTATAATGAAGGCCATTCCTTGCACGAAAGTGCCCATCACCCATCACCTGCAGGGACTGTATAATGTATGCCATTCCTTGCACGGAACTGCCAAAAACCCATCACCTGCAGACACTGTATAATGCAGGCCGTTCCTTGCACGGAAGTGCGCATCACCCATCACCTGCAGACACTGTATAATGCAATACCAAAGGGGATGATGGACGGAGCACTTGAGCAAATCAAACACTCACCCCCAGTCAACTGATCTGGGTTTAATCCATCATCATTCTTTAGCTCACTTCACCACCCCAGTTCAGACATGGCCATATGCAAATCAGTCTGACCCTGTGCCTCATGGGAACAGTCCAGCCCGAACTGCCAAGCCATGTCTTCCCTGGACCGGAAACAAGCATCCTGGGACCGGTTTCTGGCTATTCAGCCGTCATCAGCCAGGCTAGCTTGAATCCAGTGGCAAAGTGAGCAAGGGACCCACGTCTGGTCATACCCTGCCAACTTAGGGCGAACAAAGCGATACCAAAGGGGATGATGGACGGAGCACTTGAGCAAATCAAACACTCACCCCCAGTCAACTGATCTGGGTTTAATCCATCATCATTCTTTAGCTCACTTCACCACCCCAGTTCAGACATGGCCATATGCAAATCAGTCTGACCCTGTGCCTCATGGGAACAGTCCAGCCCGAACTGCCAAGCCATGTCTTCCCTGGACCGGAAACAAGCATCCTGGGACCGGTTTCTGGCTATTCAGAAGTCATCAGCCAGGCTAGCTTGAATCCAGTGGCAAAGTGAGCAAGGGACCCACGTCTGGGCATACCCTGCCAACTTAGGGCGAACAAAGCGATACCAAAGGGGATGATGGACGGAGCACTTGAGCAAATCAAACACTCACCCCCAGTCAACTGATCTGGGTTTAATCCATCATCATTCTTTAGCTCACTTCACCACCCCAGTTCAGACATGGCCATATGCAAATCAGTCTGACCCTGTGCCTCATGGGAACAGTCCAGCCCGAACTGCCAAGCCATGTCTTCCCTGGACCGGAAACAAGCATCCTGGGACCGGTTTCTGGCTATTCAGCCGTCATCAGCCAGGCTAGCTTGAATCCAGTGGCAAAGTGAGCAAGGGACCCACGTCTGGGCATACCCTGCCAACTTAGGGCGAACAAAGCGATACCAAAGGGGATGATGGACGGAGCACTTGAGCAAATCAAACACTCACCCCCAGTCAACTGATCTGGGTTTAATCCATCATCATTCTTTAGCTCACTTCACCACCCCAGTTCAGACATGGCCATATGCAAATCAGTCTGACCCTGTGCCTCATGGGAACAGTCCAGCCCGAACTGCCAAGCCATGTCTTCCTGGACCGAAACAAGCATCCTGGGACCGGTTTTGGCTATTCAGCCGTCATCAGCCAGGCTAGCTTGAATCCAGTGGCAAAGTGAGCAAGGGACCACGTCTGGGCATACCCTGCCAACTTAGGGCGAACAAGCTGATACCAAAGGGGATGATGGACGGAGCACTTGAGCAAATCAAACACTCACCTCCAGTCAACTGATCTGGGTTTAATCCATCATCATTCTTTAGCTCACTTCACCACCCCAGTTCAGACATGGCCATATGCAAATCAGTCTGACCCTGTGCCTCATGGGAACAGTCCAGCCCGAACTGCCAAGCCATGTCTTCCCTGGACCGGAAACAAGCATCCCCCGTCATCCCCTTTGGTATTGCTTTGTTCGCCCTAAGTTGGCAGGGTATGCCCAGACGTGGGTCCCTTGCTCACTTTGCCACTGGATTCAAGCTAGCCTGGCTGATGACGGCTGAATGGCCAGAAACCGGTCCCAGGATGCTTGTTTCCTGTCCAGGGAAGACATGGCTTGGCAGTTCGGGCTGGACTGTTCCCATGAGGCACAGGGTCAGACTGATTTGCATATGGCCATGTCTGAACTGGGGTGGTGGAGTGAGCTAAAGAATGATGATGGATTTAACCCAGATCAGTTGACTGGGGGTGAGTGTTTGATTTGCTCAAGCGCTCCGTCCGTCATCCCCTTTGGTATCGCTTGTTCGCCTCTAAGTTGGCAGGGTATGCCCAGACGTGGGTCCCTTGCTCACTTTGCCACTGGATTCAAGCTAGCCTGGCTGATGACGGCTGAATGGCCAGAAACCGGTCCCAGGATGCTTGTTTCCGGTCCAGGGAAGACATGGCTTGGCAGTTCGGGCTGGACTGTTCCCATGAGGCACAGGGTCAGACTGATTTGCATATGGCCATGTCTGAACTGGGGTGGTGGAGTGAGCTAAAGAATGATGATGGATTTAACCCAGATCAGTTGACTGGGGTGAGTGTTTGATTTGCTCAAGCGCTCCGTCCGTCATCCCCTTTGGTATTACTGTATAATGCAGGCCATTCCTTGAACGGAAATGCCAATCACCCATCACCTGCAGGCACTGTATAATACACGCTGTTCCTTGCACGGAAGTGCGCATCACCCATCACCTGCAGACACTGTATAATGCAGGCCATTCCTTGCACGGAAGTGTGCATCACCCATCACCTGCAGGCACTGTATAATTAAAGCCATTCCTTGCACAGAACTGGCAATCGCCCATCACCTGCAGACACTGTATAATGAAGGCCATTCCTTGCACGGAAGTGCGCATCACTTGCAGACTCTGTATAATGCAGACCATTCCTTGCACGAAAGTGCACATCACCCATCACCTGCAGACACTGTATAATGAAGGCCATTCCTTGCACGGAAATGCGCATCACCCATCACCTGCAAACACTGTATAATGGAGGCAGTTCCTTCCATGGAAGTGCACATCACCTGCAGGGACTGTATAATGAAGGCCATTCCTTGCATGGAACTGCCAATCACCCATCACCTGCAGACACTGTATAATACAGGGCGTTCCTTGCACGGAAGTGAGCATCACCTGCAGGCACTCTATAATGGAGACACTTCCGTGCACGGAAGTGCGCATCACCCATCGCCTGCAGGGACTGTCTGTATAACGCAGGCCGTTCCTTGCACAGAAGTGTGCTTCAGGTGTGAGTGTACTCAGGGGAGTGTGCAGATTAAAGGAAGTGCACAAGGGACAGTTCTACTATATTCTGTCAGTATGATTTATAGGGCACCACAAGGTTGCAACCAGTGGCATAAGTGTGGTACTCAAGAGCTGGTACGATACATAAACCCAACATGGCAGCACCTTCAGGGCACGGTACAGTGTAAGGATTAGTGCAGGCGGTGGAGCTGCCTTTTCTGGTCTGAATGGCAAACAGCAAGGAACTGTATTACCATCTCATTGAGAAAGGGTGGCACAAACCTTTGACATTAGCAATTTGAAATTATGACTGAGCCCTATATGAAATTGAATTCTTTAAAGGCATATTGGAAATAGGAATGAAAAGCGCTTATCCAAAGGTACCAAATTGGTGTCAGTGAGTTGGAAGATGGGACATGGTTTTATCACTCAACAACAAAGCACTATGGGCGTTGTGGTCTTTTTCAAATAAAGAACTAAGGTCAGTGAAAGTAACAAATGGATGCAAGAATATCGAAATATAACGGACTTACCAGTACGTCAAAAATGTCAAAAATGTTCACTGATTTCATTTGAATATGTGCAAGTTAGATCCACTCGGATATTTATTTTGTGATCACGCAGTTCGTGCTAGAGTATTTGAAACACTGCCTGTCCTCACTGTCGATAGATTGGATATTTAGATGTCGAACAAGCGGCCACACCCGCATTAGCATATGCATATGATTAAGATTCGTGTGGAGTCGAAACGCGTTATGCTTTACAATTTTGCCTGAATTTAAGAATCTGTCACTAATGATTGGCTGGAGGGCGTAACTGAAAGGTGCAGTTTGTGTTTTCTTTTGGAATATATATATATATATATATATATATATATATATATATATATTCACTGAAAAACCGTAGGTTTCAGGCACGTTATAGTTACAAATTAGCATTTTAAAAACCTTTGAAATTCACTGAAAGACCATAGGTTTCAGACACGTTATAGTTAGAAATTCGCATTTAAAAAACCTTTGAAATTCACTGAAAAAACGAGAGGTTTTAGGGACAGTTATAGTTAGTTGGACATTGCACTCGTACAAAACCCGTGAAATTCCCCCGTTATAGTTAGTTCAGCTAACTATAACTCGCGCCCCGCAATGCACTGCTGATGACGTCACATATTACATCACTCATGACATGGTCAGTGACATCACTGATGACATCACTGATGACATCTCAAATGACATCACTGATGACATCATCCAGTGACTGTGTGTTTCTGTAAAGTTTAAATATGTTTAATATATATAGGGAAAGGCGTATTGAAGAATGAGTGGGTGTATAAGTGTCTGAATGGATGATTTAGTACGTGCGTGACTGACTCTACAAGTGAGTGATTAAACGTATCTTACTGAATGCATGGGTTAGTGACTAAACTGTGTGAATGTCTGTATACGTCTGTTGGTGTGTAAGTGGATGCATGGATTTGTGAATAGCTACATGAGTGTCTATATGGGTTATTGATTGGTTCTATGAGTATCTGTATGGGTGCCTGAGTGTTTGTGTGGATGGGGTGTGTGCGACTGTGCATAGATGTGTGAGTGGGTGATTCACTGGGTGGATGGTTTCAAGAGTGCATCTGTGATAGACTGTATGGGTGGGTAAGTGTGTGTAAGAGTGTGTTAGTGAGTGAATGTATGTCCCAGTGGTACATGTGTGAGTAACTACATATGTGAAAGGCAGTATATATGTGTGTTGGAGTATATAAATAGCTATAAGCAAGAGTGAGTGATTGTGATAGTGGCTGTATGGATGATTGTGTGCTTGTATCAGTGATTGTATAAGAGCGTAACAATGTGCTAGTATTTGTATGAGTAAGTGAGCTGGTATGTGTATAACTGTATAGGTGAGTAAATGGCAGTGTGTTTAATTATTTGCATGACTGACTAGGTGTGTGAGTATCTCTATGGATGAGTGGCGGTGTTTGAGTGTCTATATAGGAGTAAGAGTGCATATGATAGTCCTGTACTGAGTGACCATAAGTATGAGTGACTGTACGGGTGAGTGAGTGGATGTGTGTGTGTAGACCTAAGAATCAGTGAGTGGGTATGTAGTTATTGGTGTTGGAGTGTCTATGGTTTTGCGAATGGCACTCTGTAATTTAGATTGGGTGTATCAAAGGTTATATTAGGGTGTGAGGAGCTGCATCAGATTATCACGTGGATGATGTCATCAGTGATGTCATTTGAGATGTCATCAGTGATGTCATCAGTGATGTCACTGACCATGTCATGAGTGATGTAATATGTGACGTCATCAGCAGTGCATTGTGGGGCGCGAGTTATAGTTAGCTGAACTAACTATAACGGGGGAATTTCACGGGTTTTGTACGAGTGCAATGTCCAACTAACTATAACTGTCCCTAAAACCTCTGGTTTTTTCAGTGAATTTCAAAGGTTTTTAAAATGCGAATTTGTAACTATAACGTGCCTGAAACCTACGGTTTTTTCAGTGAATTTCAAAGGTTTTTTAAATGACAATTTTTAAATGTATTAATTTTTATATTAATTTTTTTCATACTGATTTACTACATTTTTAGAAACGATTTCTTTTACATATTTTATTTTTTAAATTACATTGTAATTACATTATACATTACATTACAAAAATACTTTCTCAGAATGAATTACTTTAGTTTAAATACTTTGCACATAGGCAATAGACTTTTAAGTACAGTAGTTACAGTTGTTGCAATGGGCAACACATTTTCAAACACAATGCAACATTCAGCTCAATGTGAATTTCTAGTTAAATGCAATTAGTTACTTTATGGATTACTTTTCTAACCACAGGACTGGATCCTAGATTCAGTCCTGGTACATCTCCTGTAAACAGTTGAGTAAAAGCGTTTTGGTTACAGTCGTGATTTTTAAGGAATATTATTGTATTTTAAAAGTTGACACTTAGAAACTTTTTCTCATAGAATCACCAATGTTATCCTATGGAAGGAAATTCACTTAGCAGGTAAAAACTGTTATCGTTACTTTTTCTTACTCAGTGTTGGATCCTGGATCCAGCACTGGTGCATCTCCTGTAAACAGTTGAAAGAATGCGTTTAAGTCATACAGGCGATTTTTAAGGAATATTTGTAGTTTGTGAAAATCGACACTTTGAAACTTTTCTGCTGAAAACCAGACCATGGATTCCTATGGAAGAAAATATAAGTTACTGGTAAGTACGGTTAAAATTACTTTTCAGGACCAGTACTGGGCTGAAAGATACAGCACTGAGGTCTCTCCTTATAACAGGTGAGTAAATCGGAATTCGTATTTCGGCTGATTTTAGAGGAATATTTGTATGTTTCAAAAATCAACACAAACTTTTTCAGCAAAAAGCAGGCAATGATATCCTATGGAAGGAAATTCAAGTTACTGGTAAGTACGGTTAAAATTACTTTTGAGGATCAGTACTGGGCTGAAAGATGCAGCACTGAGGTCTCTCCTGATAACAGGTGAGTAAATCGGAATTCGTATTTCGGCTGATTTTAGAGGAATATTTTAAAGTTCCAAAACTCCACACTTAGAAGAATTTCCAAGTGAAACCAGTCAATGTTAGCCTATGAAGGAAATTCAAGTTACCGGTAAGTACGGTTAAAATTACTTTTCAGGATCAGTACTGGGCTGAAAGATGCAGCACTGAGGTCTCTCCTGATAACAGGTGAGTAAATCGGAATTCGTATTTCGGCTGATTTTAGAGGAATATTTTAAAGTTCCAAAACTCCACACTTAGAAGAATTTCCAAGTGAAACCAGTCAATGTTAGCCTATGAAGGAAATTCAAGTTACCGGTAAGTACGGTTAAAATTACTTTTCAGGATCAGTACTGGGCTGAAAGATGCAGCACTGAGGTCTCTCCTGATAACAGGTGAGTAAATCGGAATTCGTATTTCGGCTGATTTTAGAGGAATATTTTAAAGTTCCAAAACTCCACACTTAGAAGAATTTCCAAGTGAAACCAGTCAATGTTAGCCTATGTAAGGAAATTCAAGTTACTGGTAAGTACGGTTAAAATTACTTTTCAGGACCAGTACTGGGCTGAAAGATGCAGCACTGAGGTCTCTCCTGATAACAGGTGATTAAATCGGAATTCGTATTTCGGCTGATTTTAGAGGAATATTTGCACAATGGTGAAGGGAGGGGCGGGGCCTGAGGTGACATCTGTGCAAACGCGCCCCGTGGTGCGTTTTAAGTTGGGGGATTAAGTCCCCTTGAATCATGAGGGTCCCTACGGGCCAACTAGCCCACCAGGAACCTCCAGTATGCGCCAGGGGCTGCGTTGCAGAGACATGTACAGAGGCCACACCCCTTTTACACCTCTCTGCAACGCAGCTATGTGGCGCTTTCTGGACGTACCTGTTGGGCTAGTTGGCCCCCAGGGACCCTCAGGATTGAAGAGGATTTAATTCCCCATCTTAAAACGCGCCACGGGGCCTGTTTGCACACATGTCACCTGAAGCCCCGCCCCCTCCCTTCACCACTGTGCAAACACGCCCCGTGGCGCGTTTTAAGTCGGGGGATTAACTCCCCTTGAATCCTGAGGGTCCCTGGGGTGCAACTAGCCCACCATATACCTCCAAAAAGCGCCATAGAGCTGTGTTGCAGAGAGGTGTAAAAAGGGGCGTGGCCTCTGTACACCTCTCTGCAAGGCAGCCCCCTGGCGCATACTGGAGGTTCCTGGTGGGCTAGTTGGCCCCCAGGGACCCCCAGTATTCAAGGGGAATTGTTCCTCTCTGCAAACGCGCCAGGGGGCGCGTTTGCAGAGTGGTGAAGGAAGGGGCGGGCCTGCGGGCCCGATCGTTTTTTTAAAGTTTTTTTTTTGGGGAGGGGGGCCGCGTGGCCCCCTCCCGGGCCACTACTTGCCCCGGGGACCCCATCCCCCGGGGCTGGCCCTTCGTTGGGGACTGTGGGGGGTCCCCAATCCCCCACAGTCCCGCCGGCTCCCGTGTCCTACGGGAGCCGGCATTGCTTTACACATGGGGAGCTGCTAAGATGCTGCTCCCCATGTGGAAAGCAATGGGCTTTGGATATTGGAAGAGAGAGCAGGTTTCCTGCTCTCTTCCAATATCCAAGCAAGTTTGCAATGACAGGACGGGAGCCGCGAGGCTCCCGTCCTGTCATTGCAAACAGCAGTGTCCCGGGGTAGGCACCCCGGGACACTGCAGGAGCCGGCCCTGGGGGTGGTGGTCCCCAGGGCCATCAAGGGCTCCAGGAGGGGGCCGCGCGGCCCCCTCCCATTCAGTGCACAGCCCCGGGGAGGTGGTGGTCCCCGGGCTCTGGGGGTCCAAAACGGACCCCCATTGTAATTTTTCTTAGTGCCCCGGGAGGTGGTGGTCCTCGGGGCGTGTGGGGGCTGGAGCCCCCCACACAGGTTTTTAATTAAAAAAAGAAGCCCCGGGGAGGTGGTGGTCCTCGAGGCTGCGGGAGGGCTCAGAGCCCTCCCGCACCATTGTACATAAAGCCCCAGGGGGTGGTGGTCCTCGGGGCTTGGGGGCCCTTAGAGGCCCCCCACACATAAAATTAACCCCCCCCCAGCATGCCCCCGGGACTTGGCCCACCCAATTTTTTTTTTTTTTTTTGCCCAGGGGGTCCTTGTGGGACCCCCTGAGCAAACCTAGGGGGTCAGGGTGTTTCTACCCTGCTCCCTTTGTGCGCTTTGCGCACTTGTTTCTGTCCCTCGGTTCTACCGAGGGATAAAATGGCTGCCAACATTTCCTGAATCGGAATGTTGACAGCCAGCTGACAGCCAATTAACATGCAGCTCGTGATCGGGAGGGTACGCGGACCCTACTCGTCCCTAGATATCACTAACTTTTTACTTTTCATTTTCTCAGCAACTACTGAACGGATTTACACCATTTAACAAAAAGGGTTCTTTCTGAACCAAGAACTACCTCTTTGCCAAATTTGGTGTAATTCCGTTCAGCAGTTCGGGCTGTAGCCGTGTCTAAAGTTTCCTATGGGAAAATGCATGGGGAAAACGCGTTTGGGACCCCCTTTTTCTCGGCCCCCGCTTGACGTATCACCCCGAGACTTTCAGGGTAGGAGCGGACCGGAGCGCCCCACGAAGTTTGAAAATTTCGCGAAGATACGTCAACCGGCAAGAGAGTTATTTCAAATAGAATGTCGCGGATTTCCTATGGATAATAGGTTGTAACTATAACTATCTACTGGCGACCGCCAGTAGAATGATAACGCGGCAAAGAGGAAGAGGGAGAGGAATGTTGCGGGGAAGAGGACAAACCAGAATAGCATCAGAAGGAGTAGAAGACGCAACAAAACCAAAGAAAGGAAGAGGAAAGCAAAAGTAAAATTGAGAAAAAACTCAACAAAAAACAATCTGGTAATTAACATCTCCAACAAAACATTAAGTGACACTCAAATACAATTACTAAACAAAGGATTGAGCTTTTGCCCCAACAAAGATATGGATGTACCAAACTTACGCATTGACCTATATAAATTTTGTCGAAAAGTCAAACTTAAAAAATACTTTGCGGAAAAGAGGTTTAGAACACAAGGTGTTGTAACAGAAAATCAGAGCGTATCACCCGTAATACAAGAAGATTTACCAACATTAAGAACACTGATATCCCTGGAGGAAGAAGAAGAAAGCACACTAGGAAGAGAAAAACAACCACAGGAATCTGATAAAGATATGTGTAACAGACTAGGGATTGTCACGAATAGAGGTGGCAACAGTGGTTTTAAAAACAATCAACATATTGTCCACAACTACCGCCAGGGAATAAAATCGACCTATTTCATGAAATAATGGTGGAAGAGATTAACAAAATGTCTATAAATACTAGTAATAAGATACAAAAAAAGAAGAAAATATGGAATTTGACAACAGGAGAATACAAAGCACTAAGCGACCTACGAGAAGACCCTGAAATTATAATTAAAGCTTCAGATAAGGGTGGCAATATTGTGGTCCAAAATATGAGTGATTATATAATTGAAGCAAAAAGACAACTAGACAATAAGGATCACTATGAAAAACTAGGTAACAATCCCATAGAGCTTTGGACAAAAGAATATCATCAGATGCTCGCAGGATGGAAAGAAAGAGATCTAATAGATCTTGAAGAATATTTGTATCTAAAAACAGACTATCCAATAATAGCCACCATTTACTTTTTACCAAAAGTCCATAAAGCAATCAAGAATCCACCGGGACGACCTATAGTCAGCTCCATTGGTTCGTTGCTAGAAACAACATCAAGATTTGTAGACATCTTTTTAATGCATTATGTAACCTCTCTACCATCATATTTGAGGGATACAATGGATTTCCTTAATAAAATCAAGGAAATTGACTGGAAACAGAATTTAATCATGGCAACAATAGATGTTTCATCTCTATATACGTCTATTCACCATACTGATGGAATAACAGCAGTCAAAGTTCTTATCAAAAAGATCTATAAGCTATTTAGAACACTCTGAAATGTTGATAGAAATGTTAACTTACTGCTTGTATCATAACATCTTCCTCTTCAAAGGTGATCTCTATAGGCAGAGACAAGGAACAGCAATGGGGACATCATTTGCCCCCACATATGCGAACCTGCTGATGGCAGTGTGGGAGACAGGAGTCTTGGAAAAACAAACATATCCAAAAAAATAAAGAGTTGGTATCGTTTCATCGACGATCTCTTCATTATATGGGAAGGAGATCATATTGATCTGCAGAATTTCATAGATTCCTTGGATGAAAATGAATATAATCTCACCTTTACATCCACAACTAGCAAAACGAACATCATTTTTTTAGATGTTGAAGTTTTTATTGCAGAAAATAGGGTATGCACCAAAATGCACAGAAAGCCAACTTCGTGCAACAGTATTTTACATGCGAACAGTGGACATCCGCAAAATTTAAAATGGAGCATTCCCTATGGTGAGATGTTACGTGCAAAAAGAAACTGCTCTGAAGCCACCAATTTGAATACAGAAATTGAAGAAATGAGTTATCGCTTCATAGAGAGAGGCTATCCCTTGGGAGTCATTGAAAATGCTAAATTAAGAGTCAAACAAAAAACAAGATCTGACCTCCTAACGCCAAGACCAACTCTAAGTAAAAGGAAGAGAATAGTCTATGAGGAGAGCAGACAAGAAGATACAACAACGCAACTCATCATGGACTATAATAATCAAAGTGGAGAAATTAAAAGCATCATCAGCAGGAACTGGAAAATCTTGATGCTAGATGAAACCTTGAGAAAAACATTAACACCAAATCCCAGTATCACTTACAGGAAGACATCTTCTTTATCAGACATTTTGACACAGAGTCATCTGCAAACACGAGAATTAAAAACATCTTCATGGTTAAAGACTCCAGGTTTCTGGAAATGTGCGAAGTGTCGAGCATGTGAGCATGGTTTGAATTTGACATCATATGAACTACAGAATGGGAGAACAGAGCTGATCAATGACCACATTACGTGTGAGTCCAAATATGTAGTCTACAGATTAACCTGTCCATGTAAGAAACATTATGTAGGAAGCACAATTAACAAGCTCAAACTGAGGATCCTACAACATTTACGTGCCATAAAAAATAAGGACTTCAGTTACCCTATTGCAAAACATTTCCACGAATTCCACTCAAGTGATTGTAGGCAACTGAAATACTCAGGAATCAAGATCGTAAAACCCACAGAAAGAGGCGGAGACAGAACACTAAAATTACGAAGAACAGAGTCCCGCATTATACTTGCAATTGGTACTGAAGACCCATATGGACATAATCAAGATGCAGAACTACATGTACACTTATAAACAGGAAATCCCGAAAAGAATGAACTTTGTTGTAGAACCATTGTGATTTTTTCTACAGACATCTATCTTGAATGAATTTTACACACAGAATTTCCCTTTGCATATTGTTGTCTTAAACATTCACTTTTATATATATAATAATTTTTGTATTTTTACGTATTTTTACATGTTGATAACAGAGTTGCCTCATGAAGTGAAAGCTTACAATCTGGAAAATGAATAACACATAATGTCCTCATCTAGCATAAATTGCCCGTTACTTAAAAGAAACCAAAAAATGCTTAAATAATGAATGTATCTGCAAAGAGTATATTGATATAGTAAGTTATGTATCATGGATTTTAACAACATTTTATTGATAGGTTTCTTAAATTGGTGCCACGCATTGCTCGTATAATTATGTTTTGAAGTATAATCCTAACCGGTATTTTAGATCTTGAGGTACTTGTCAGAACTTGTTTTTAATTATAAAAGTGTACTTTACACGAAAAAATCTCTAAGGAACTTTTAGGAGATTTGGAAAGGACTCTAAAAGGATTTTAAATAGACCGGTAGAAAAAAACTATTCATAAATAATCATGGATTACTTTAATGGATTGTTATAAACCTGACCTTTAAACTACTATAGGAATACATATGGGGATGTAATATAGAGGTTAGCCATACATAAAATGTAACATTATTTGCAATGCGTGTCTCCAGAGGTAGAACCTCTATAATAATGAACATATAGATATGAGGCTAATGATATGGGAAGCATTGTGAACAAATCGATTGGAAGAAAGAAAAGGGGGGGAGGGAAAAAAAAGTCTTCTTAGTGAAAAAGAAAAACTGTGAACTCTGGGTTTTAAACATGTAATTTTATTATCTTGTCATGCACTTGCACTTTTTCTGACCTTGGTACTTTACAGGAACAATTGCGCTCTGCACTTGCACTTTCTTACACCATTGAATGTACTTTACAAAAATTATGAAAATGGTGGACAGATTAACATATCCTTTGTAAAAGAGAATCGACAGTCTAGTTGTTAAAATTAGTAAACATGAATGAGGGGTTAAGCACTAAGCACTTTATAAATACAGTCTAGACGCTAGGGACTCTATGGTCCGGTAGAAGGCTATTGGAGCCGAAACGCGTAGACCTTCCTGTGTTGCTCACTTTTCACGATGGTGTGGAAAATAAAATAATTTTGAACAAATACCCTGCTGTGGTGTCGTGACTTTCGCTGGGGAGAAGACGCGAAGGAATTACAGAAATATATATATATATATATATATATATATATATATATATATATATATATATATATATATATATACACATATATATATATATATATATACACATATATACACTCCTGAGTACCAGATCCTTGGTAAACAGGTACGGACCACCAGAGCTGGATTCTTTTTAAAGTGCTTTTATTGCAATTCGTTCAGCATGACGCGTTTCGGCCGTGTCTCCGCGACCTTGATCACATGACACACTGCGGTGAATTCAAACATTATATAGTGACGACACATCATTTCCGGTCAGTTCCTTTGAGAGACATAGAAGACATACTATGATACGTGGTATAAAAGATCATACCATATTCATTATTAATTTTGTTAAATGACAAAATAATCGAGGTAAGTGCATATATTCATTCATATTCTTTACAAATGCCATAATGTTAAGTTCATACTTTTTATGTATATACCAAATGGTAAAATTACGGCATTTAATGAAGTTGTGGAGACCCATATCATGATCAGCATGTCATACAACGATAGGTACTGACGAAAAAATAAATAAATAATCCATAAAGTGCACGTGCAAAAATTATACCGTCTTCTAGTATCTGCTATTAACCGCATAACAGACCATAGACATAAAAATCAATTAAAATAATGTTGGGAGGCCATGGTGAACCTACTTCCTTCTAAAGTACATTCCTATGATGGTGTGCTTATAGCATCTCATTGTCAGTAACCCGACCAATTCATACCTTACAGCATAATTCATAACAAAACTGATTACATTAAATAACTGGGTACATTCGTTAAAATGTCACTAACACCCTTGGAACCAGTTCATTAAAAAAGTGCAAAATTTGGGAACAAATAGCAGCAATATAGTCCAATATAAGATCTATAGCCCCCATGTTTTAAAATTTGAAAACATTTGGGGCTATAGTGGCCAAAGTGCAAGTGCAAAAAGCTGATCATCATATAAAATGTATATACTAGGTCATATTGGGTTGCCGGATGCAGCTGGGTACATAGAATGCAAGTGCAAAGGACAGATATCATCTATAAGAAACATACCAAATATGAGTACAATTGCAGTATATTTATATATCCAGATTGAATTTGGTCCTAATAAAAAGTCATAATAAAATGATTACACCCCAGTTATAAACCGCTACTAAAAAACCTAACTCTAAAAACACTCATAAAACCAATGGTAAAACAAGGTAAAAATTAGGCTAAAAGAGACCAGGCTTAAAAGAACGGCTAAAACCAACATGTGCACAACAAATTATCAGAATTTATGAGAATGTGTTAAATATTTAGAGGCATAAGCAAACCAATTTTATAAAAAATTATGGAGATCCTCTCCCGTGTTTAGGCCATTGGGCATCTTAGTGTCGAGTAGCAGAATGTATCGTGACTCCATTTGGCGTAGTTTTCTTTCCCTATTTCCACCTCTGTAATGTTTGGGTACCGCATCTATCACATAGTAGCTCAAATCATTCAAGTTGTTCTGGTTTACTGATTTTAAAATGTCGTGCTACTGGATAATTGCTGTCTGAATTGACTATGGCACGTAAATTCTGAAGTATACGCATGTATACTTGTAATTTCGTGCTGCCTACATACTTCATTCGGCAAGAGCATTCAAGTACATAAACAGCATAGTCTGTTCTACAGGTGAATAGCCCCCTGATCTTGGTAGGCACAGTTTCGAAGGCATTCACATATTCAGATTTATTGGTACCAAACTTGCAGGCCCTACAAGAGATGCATTTAAAAAAACCAACTCTCTTAGATAACCAGGTACCTGTATTATCCACCTCAGGACTAGTTTTAGCCAGTGCATCCCTCATAGAGGGAGCTCTTCTAAATGTGATCTGAGGGAGATCTGGCAATAGTTCTGACATAGTTAAATCAGTTTTGATTATGGGCCAGTTTTTGTAAAAAATATTTCTTATTAGTTTCTCCTGGTTACTAAAAGTGGTTATTACTCTCACTTGATTTGTGTTCTGGGAAAGGGTGCCAGTACCTGGTAGGTTCTTGTCTCTGGTTTTATTGAAGGCACTACCCAAACAATCCTCTCTGGACAAGATATTAGCCTTGGACATGGCTGCCTTTAAGTCCTTGGCTTTATATCCTCTAGCTTTAAATCTTTCAAATGACTCAATTTGACATTGTAAGAGGTCCTCATCCGAACTACAAATTCTTCTAGCTCTTAAGAATTCCCCGTATGGAATACTCTTGATAAGATGTTTTGGATGGGCACTACTAGCATGGAGTACTGAGTTTCCCGCTGTACATTTTCTGTGGAGTTTGGTCTGTATGCTGTTATTACTGATATATATTTCAACATCAAGAAATTGAACAGCTTCTTTGCTGATGTGTGCAGTAAATTCCAGATTTAGAGTGTTATCATTAACAGCATCAACAAACTCTTCGGCTGAATCAATTGACCCCTTCCAGATAATAAAGACATCATCTATGAAGCGCCACCATTGTGAAACATGTGCTTCATAGAGATCCTTGTGGGTCTGCCTGAGGACATGCTCCTCCCACCAGCCAACGTGAAGACACGTGTAGCTGTGAGAGAAACATGCCCCCATGGCGACTCCACGAAGTTGTTGGTACACTTCTTTGTTAAACATGAAATAATTATTGGAAAGACACAGTTCAATCATACGTACTAGCATGACATTGTGCTGATGAAAATGAATACTCCTATGATCTAAAAAATATTTCACAGGCTTTCAACCCATCCACATCTATATATATCCATCTATATATATATATCCATTTCACCAATTCCGCCATTGCGCTGCCGCGCCTCTTGCACGGTGGATGCCACGGGGATGATGGCAGAAATCACCCGTGTATGCGTTTGTAGAAGGAAATCGCGCAATCACGGGATAGCGTTGCCACAATTATTGAATGAGCCACAAACAAACGCCCTGACAAACGCGTTTCGGCTTTATCAGTGGCTCACGAATATATATATATATATATATATATATATATATATATATATATATATATATATATACACACACACACCACAACAAGGTACACCCTCTTCGTACCCAAACGGAAAGCACTCACGGGAGCAGTTTTTAGCAAAATGCTTTATTCGTGCAGACCCCCCCGCACTGACGGACGCGTTTCGCCTTACAGCTTTTTCGACATCGATGTTAAGGTATGAGATGTAAACGCTTGCGATGTAGCATCATACATCCCTACCTGGTGAACATCCATTACAACGCATGCGTTACGTCGCATGCATTTACGTCGCGGACCATTACGCCGCGTATCATTACATCGCATGCGCATTTAAAACGCATACGGTTTTAAATCGCATGTGGTGTAATGGACGCGAGGTGGGCTGCACGGACGAGCACCGGGACGACGCGAGGAGAGAGCGGTAAGGGGGATTGTGCTTAGAGTGTAGTGTTTAGGCTTTAGGGCAGTGTCTGGGGATTGTGCTTAGTGTAGTGTTTTGGGTTTAGGGCAGTGTCTGGTGGTCGTAGTGTAGGGCAGTGTGTTAGGCTTTAGGGTTTACATTTGTGTCAGGGTTTAGGGAAGTGTAGGGTACTGTTTTAGGGTTTAGGGTCGGGTCAGGGGGTCGTAGTGTAAGGTAGTGTTTAAGCTTTAGGGCAGTGTCTGGGGATTGTGCTTAGTGTAGTGTTTAGGGTTTAGGGCAGTGTCTGGTGGTCGTAGTGTAGGGCAGTGTGTTAGGCTTTAGGGTTTACGTTAGTGTCAGGGTTTAGGGAAGTGTAGGGTACTGTTTTAGGGTTTAGTGGAAGTCGTAGTGTAAGGTAGTAATTAAGGATTTAGGAGTTGGGGCTTAGGGTTTAGTGAAGTGTATTGTTTTGTACTGTATGGTAGTGTTGTGAAGTGTGTGTTATGTAGGGTACTGTTAGTTTGGGGGGTTATTTCGCGGAAACAATTGAGATGTTAAAGCATGCGGGGTGTTTGTGTGCGTTGTCAATGTCTTTTGCATGCATTTCAATGGGGAAGCGAAGTAATGGTTTGCGTTGTGAAATGTTGCGTTGTGAATGTGCGTGCACCTACCAACTATTAGTGGGGTTACCGACTGGTCTCAGCCAGCCTGCTACCACTAGACATGTTTCTGGCCTCCTGGGGTGGGAGCTTTCACTCTGAGGCCAGGTACAAAACCTGCTCTGGGCAGGGGTGCTTCACACCTCCTCCAAAGCAGGATCTGCCGTCCAGGGCGGGAAGCTTCAATGGACATGCCTCCTTTGAAATGCGACCCAGGCATCTCCAGTTAGTGGAGAATGCCAACCTCCGTGTCCTGACCCCACTTTTGGCGGGAGGACAGGTGGGAAAATCAGTAATATGAGGAGGTGTGCCCACAGTCAGCCAGCACCACCTCTCGGGTGCAGCAGGTGATGTGGAGCCCACAGTCAGCCAGCACCACCCCTCGGGTGGAGCAGGTGATGTGGAGCCCACAGTCAGCGAGCACCACCCCTCGGGTGCAGCAGGTGATGTGGAGCCCACAGTCAGCCAGCACCACCCCTCGGGTGGAGCAGGTGATGTGGAGCCCACAGTCAGCGAGCACCACCCCTCGGGTGCAGCAGGTGATGTGGAGCCCACAGTCAGCCAGCACCACCCCTCGGGTGGAGCAGGTGATGTGGAGCCCACAGTCAGCGAGCACCACCCCTCGGGTGCAGCAGGTGATGTGGAGCCCACTTGTCCAATTCCTCCATCTTGGGTTGGAGAGAATGAGCCTGTCCGGGTCAGGGTTGTGCCCCTTCCCTCAGGAAGTGGTCACATAGAGGGTGTAGACACCCTAATGTTATATTCCATATAGGTACCATAATATAGGACCCGCTAACTTCATTACCTTTCACCTATATTCTTCCCTACATTACACTTATAACGGTTTAGAGGGACTGACCTTTTACCTAGATACGACCCTGCATTCAGAACACAGGTTTTTCCCTATATCGGAAGCTCATACATTATGTGAGGATTCTTGGAAGCACAGCAGGACGACCATCTCCTGTATAATTTCATGCCCGACGTCATCCTTAGGCCGACACAGTAATACAGTGAGGTAGGACCCCTGGGGAGACCTATGAGTATATATACATCACATCTTGCTAAGATAGCTAGAGGAGACCGAGACTTCCCGGCAGACACACTGACCAGAGTCGCTGAGGTTCCTGCATGCAGACACTCCAGCTTGCAGTGTTCTAACATCCCTTGCGGGGTGTCCAACTCGAGACCAGGACGGGGTCCCACAGTCTCTCACTTCAGGTAATGGGGTTGACTTTATCCTAGAGGGATTCTTGGCCTAACACCTACAGACATGCTAGGTACATTTAGGTACATCTAGTTAGGGAAGCATCGTAGGAGTACGCATCTTTTATCATGTGTTTTATATACTCGTATGTATCCATGATTATTGTAAGATGGTAGAACTATACCAACCTTTTACCTTCATAGTACTACTAATCATTTATATCTTATACTGTCTAACGGTTGTTGCAGCTCATCTATTCTACACCAGAATAACAACTGTTCAATAAATGCTTATTGAGAACGCCCAGCCTGTTTATTCTGTGTACCTCTCTGAGACAGACTAAGTAAGCACGAGTGAATGGCGAAAAGTAGTATATTGTTTCCACGGTCCTGAGGGATCAGGGTTGTCATGTTCGATGGTTGCCAGGAACTATTCTCTCCTTGGTAAGAGGAGACTCTAGTGGCACTGTGAGCTAGTTGGTACAAAAGGCCAACATACTCGGTGGGGGTGTTGAAAAACAGTCTGACACCAATCCTACAGTGTATGCTGTCCAAACGCGCAGATCCTGTATAATTATTATGGGAGCTACACAACACTAAAGGAAGGTAGCCCAATGGCTACTACCTGTCACTTCCTTTCCCGCCCCTAAATTTAGTATGTAGTATGTATTTAGTATGTCCCTCAACCCGGAACTTTCAGATTCAACAGACCTAAAGAAGAACCAGACAACAAAGTGTTGCTGAACCTGAGAACTGAGTACCTTTTACCGAATTTTTGAGTGAAAAGCTGCCTGCTGCTTCAAGACTCAACCATCGTGGTGTGCTGTCTCTTTCTGCTACTGTGAACCCTCAGAGTTCGGCTTACCGAATTGCTGCTCACCAGTGACACCAATGCAGCAACCTAATCAGAAGAGGTACACCAGTTTTGGAGGGCCAGATCTGTCTCCCCACCAAAGGAATACACCAGGACCTACCAGAACCATGCCGAAGCAATACCCAGGGTACTGGAATCCCTACAACCTACACAGAGGTGAAGAGTCCAACATGGACTCCAATTGCTGTGGAAGCAAGCACCCGTCGAGTGACGTCAGAACCTCCGAGACTCTCTTTGTGAGTGGCCCAGCTGTCTGGAAATCATCCCTTCAACCTGCTTGCCCCTGACCGCAAAGACCATCTTGACGCACAGAGCCTGGCTGACCAACCTGCTCTGCACCCAGCCCGCCCGGTGAGGTATTTTCCAAACTTTGAAAATTCATAACAAAATAAGTACTTATCTGTGAACGAAGTTCTTGGCCTGAAAAAGTACATAAAATTAAGTGTTATTTTTGCAAATTGGTCTTGATTTATTCTTCGACTGTGTGTCTCATGTATTGCCTCTGTGAGTACAACAAATGCTTAGCACTACCTTCTGATAAGCCTAACTGCTCGCCCACACTACCATAAAAGAGAGCGTTAGTATTTTCTACGTTTGCCTCTGTATACCAATCTGGGTCTCACTGGATACTCTAAGTGTACTTCGTTTTAGTGCATATAGAGAGCCAGCTTCCTTCAAGACCTCTCGCCTGTCTGCTGGATCCAGGGACCTGCCTCTGTGTTTTAGTCTTTTGATCCTTATTGCTGCACCAGCTACGATGATGCTGTTGTTTGGAGAGCTGTGGCCAGGGTGTCGTAGGTGCCAAGAGTCTTGAATTTAAATATTTTCGAAAGGAGCCATTGGAGCGACTTTAGGGCACATTTTCATTGGTCTTGTTTCCAAAGTTAATGATGTCTGGCTGGTCTGGCTTCCTGACCCTTCACTATCTGCAGTCTGTAAGTGCCAGTGTGCATCTTGGGTAGCCATATGTACACTGTGTGTCAGTAGCCAAGGTGCCTCAACACCAAGGCTGTGGTAATCCCCACCTAAAAGGATTTTAAAGCAGGAGGATTTTCAAGAACCCGGAAAACGAAATGATGTCTCTTACCACTGACTTTATCTCAGCAGCCTTTGAACTCAAGATGACTCCAAGATTTTTTCTTTAACTTTTACAATGTGGTTGGGGCAGCCCAAGGGGATGAGACCATTTATAAAGGCAGGGTTTAGGTCTTGTCCCACCAAGATCTTGGATCTTGGTGTGACCTCTCTTTAAACAGAGAAAGCTTTCATGCAATGGTGGAGGTGACCACGGCATTGGAAGCTATCTCCTTGACTCCCTAAGTCATGGTCAAGAAAGATCTGATTCTGATTATTGTCTTCCAAAATTTACCAAATGAGTCCGGTGTTTCCCAAGCCCTGGCGCCAGTGCCAGCTGGTGAAAGGGAGGAGCCCTCCAGTGCAGCGAATGCCTCCTTCTGAGTGGAGGATGACGAAGAAGCAGTCGGCATCTGTTAGCTTTGGTCATTGAGGAAGGAGTCCTCACCTTTGGTTGTTGCCCTCACTGGGGACCACAAGCACCGGCCTGCATCACGGCTTCCTGCTGCCACCGCTACCGTCATTCTTGTGCGCCAGGAGGCGCTCGAAAAGCGGAGAAGGGCTCCCGCAGCGCGGGACGCCCTCACCTTTGGTTGTTGCCCTCACTGGGGACCACTAGCACCGGCCTGCATCGCGGCCTCCTGCCGCCACTGCTACCGTCATTCTTGCGCGCCAGGGGGCGCTTGAAAAACAGAGAAGGGCTCCCTCAGCGCGGGATGCGCCCGGGCCCGTCTGCGCCCATCAAAGCCCGGAAGAGGCTGGGCCACCCCCCTAAGGCCTGTTGCAGGATTCTACTGAGCCGCGTAAGCAGCTATTACGGAATAAGGTTTTGTTTTGAATTTTGTCCCAGATTTTTCATCCCCTTTTCTACGCTCTGAGAGCTGGGGCTAGCCGTGCATATCTGCTTTAGTTTTTGCCTACCTATTTGTACTTGTTTTTATTAGTCCACGTCATTCCAGTTAGGCTTGTAGTATGGGCAAGAGGAAGGGTGCTTCAAGCGTCCCCAGCATGATACCTCCCCCCCGCACCCGCTCGACTATTGACAATTACCTAACTCGGGCTGTGGACATGGTTACTAATGAAATTCGGCTGGTGGAACGTCGCCTTTCACTCACAACCGAAGAGGTCACTCGTATACCTATTGATCAAAGCTCCTGTGAGCTGTTACCAACGCAGAGTGTATCTATAGCAACAAGCCCAACTGCAGCATCAATGGGCCATATTTGCTCCGCGGAGCCAGTCCAAAATTTGGGTGACGGTCCAGATTGCGTGGGGACTGGGTTCCCTGTACCAGGAGGAGGAACTGTGCCCGGTCTAACCAGCATGGAGGGTGGCGATCAGATTTGTGACTGAGGGGGAGAGTGGCTCAAAAGCCAAGCGCAGGAGGAAAACTGTCAAACTACAAAGTCTAGAAACTCTGCCACAACTAGCAAAATGGCCTCGCGTGTTAAGGCTGGTAATGAAGACTTGATTGGGGGTTCAGCAGTGGTAAATGAAAATACCAGGAGCAAACTGAGAAAGTGTATAGGTGATCTTTTGGATTCCAAGTTCCGCCCGATCCTTGAACATTTAGCAATAATTGAATCAAAACTGGTGAAGCCCTTGGATTCCAGGACTTCCGTGTGTACTCCGTATTTGACCTCTGATCTTCCCCCTACTTTATCTGCCCAGAGCATGGACGTACATCACCCACATGACAATTTACCAGCTAACCAACCTGTAAAACAACCGGTAACCTGTGTCCCAAGCCAGGACACTCTACCTGTGATATAGCTTCCCCCAGCATCTGCCCCTTACGTCGTTGCCCTGACTAATGTCCCTAGGCTCACAGAAGATAATATGGAATCCACCAGGGGCCTTATGAACAAATCTATCCATTGGTTGAACAACTACGTCGCTGGCAATCAGGACATATCAAAAGATATCTTGATGGCAAGACGGGTGGGGGTATTGGAGGTGGGGGACCTGGGCACAGTGGGGATGTCATTGTGGTCAACCTCCGTAATCCCATGGTTGTACAGGAAATACTGCATAAAGCAAGTATAGGAATGGTTAAAACCAGCCCTATTAAGATAGTCCCATTTGGCTTTTTTTATCAGCACCTTGCGAATCGATCTTGTACTATTGGCAGTCTTATTTCCAGTACGACTGCGTTGCCCAGACTCCCCTCCCTCCCCCTCCAAACCCCCAAGTGTCACTCCTTTTGAACAATAGATTTTCTACCCTGGCCAGGCTGGAGGATATCGATTGACGGTTTAGGGAGGAGCTTGTTTGCTCCGGTTCCCAGGAGGTGGGCAGGGTACTTGATAGTCCAACTTTTGTTGCCCAAATGCCCCCCATTTCCCTACAGAATCCTCTGCCCACGGTTTCGGGTATACTAGAGAAGGGTGGGACCCCCTACGATATCAGTCCCGCTGCCCAAACAAATATTATCCTCTCCCAGAACCACTTATGTGCAGGTCCCTGTGTTCAGAACATTGATGAGGCACCTGTCAGTTTAATTCCTGCTGTCCACCTGTCCATCACTCCTATGCAGAACCCTTCTCGCTTAGGGGCCAGTGTGAGCATATGTTTGGATGAAGGTTCAACAGATAATGTTTGCTTGAACTTTTTAAGCTGGGACATAGTGGGTCTAGCCTCAAAAATTCTGACAGACGAATGGCGATCCTTCATCGTGAATTATGATATAGTATTCATGCAAGAAACATGGGAGACTAATGACATTGCATTTGAAGTGATTTAAAGTGGATATTGGTGGTTCGATTGTACAATTATTTCAGGCACAGGGGGAGGTGCAGGCCTTCTCCCTCACTTGGCAAGACACCCATAAGATATATTTGGTAAACTTCTATAATAACTTCTCATCCAAGGGTGACTTTCAAGGACTATTCGCATTAATTGATATGCTTGTGGAGAGAGGGGCTCGAGTGGAATGCCCCTTAAGCTGTTGGTGGCGGGGGACTTTAATGCAAAATTGGGGCACCTTCCGCCCCTTTCTCCAACTACATTTGATCCATTTTTTCGCGAGTCGGATTATAATGTGATGGATGCTAGGGGGCGGGTCTTATCCTCCCATCTGGCAGAACGGGGCATGGTCAATAAGGTTCCTAAATCTACTGACCAACATTTTCCAACCTTTATAGGGCGGGGTGCAGGAAGCACTATTGACTATATTTTTGCCACCTGGAGCATGTCTCCACTTATTAAGAACTGTGAGGCCCTCATCCAGACCTATAGTGACCATAATCCTATTTCTGTTAAGATAGTGCTACCACATATGCTACAAAACCTCAAGCCTCTGCCTTCCCAGGTTTTATCTACTAAGGACGCAGGGCGTAGGGTGGTATGGCGAACTGCGAACATGAACAGCATAATGTCCCAGGTGTTCTCCAATAGTTCCGCCCTGGTGCATAGCTGTAATTGCATACCCCCCGATCCGGCTTCCATCCTATCTGATTTTGCAATTCTCTTAGATAAGATTTCAGTTCTGCTTTTTAGACCCATTATCCAGTCGCGTCATTATGCACAATCATGGTTTGATAACGCCTGTAGAGAAGCCAATAACACCCTACGTAGGGCCTTAAAGCAAAATCCCAGAGACCAGCTTGCAATTAAGGGAAGTAGAAAGTTATATAAGCATGCCATCAAAATAAGAAAGCTGGCCCTGAAGGAGGAGAAGTGGGATTCTATATTGGGCGCATTCCATTCTAAAGACCCACAAGCCTTCTGGAAAGCGGTACGGTCTGTTTTATCCCCCGCCCTACCAGCAGATAAAGTAACCGTCCATATTTCGGCTGAGTTATGGGTGGCGCATTATGGCGGATTGTATTCCACTGATCTTAGGGCTGTTGACGCCCCAGCACAGTTGAGTACATCGTGCCCAAACCTTGTTTTTAATGAAGAGGAGGTCCTAAAAGCAATTGTTAATAGCAAAGGCAAGAAGGCTCCTGGGCCAGATGGCATTCCACTGGATTTATTCAAGGAAGATCCAGTGTTCTGGACCCCGGTGCTTACTTCAGTTTTTAATTCCGTCTGTAGTGAGGGAGTGCCAAGGTCGCGGCGTTCATCCGTAATAGTGCCTGTGTTCAAAAAAGGAAATGTGCACGATCCTAAATGCTACTGCCCGATATCCCTTCTGGATTCCTCTGTCAAAATAATTGGGAGAGTTGTGTTAGACCGTTTACTGGACTGGATAAATGCCAACCACATTCTGGCCCCTAGTCAGTATGGGTTCAGAAAGGGGCTTGGTACAATCAAACAGTGCCTCAATCTCCACCTTATTTTGGCAAAATATAAATACGCGAAGGGCGCATCTACTCACTTGGCATTTATGGACCTGACCAGCGCATTTGATTATGTTTCCCGCTCTAAGTTGTGGGACATCTTAGTAAACATGGGTGTTGATGCGGGCCTGGTCTCATTCTTAAGGCTTCTCCATTATGACCTTTCTGCTTCAGTTAGGTTTGGTGGTGCCGGAGGATGTACGGAGTCGTTCAGCATCAAGCGCGGGGTGCGCCAAGGTTGCGTCCTTGCCCCAATCCTATTTCTTCTTTATACTAACGACCTGGAGAACACCTTAGTTTCGGTTGGGGCAGATGTCCCCCAAGTGGAGAATAAGGCCGTGCCTGCGCTACTATATGCTGACGATGCAGTCCTTCTGGCAAGGACTGCGAATGGCCTTAAAAAACTTATCGTCAGCTATGTTAGTTTCATGAAGGACCTGGGCCTGGAGCCAAACTATAAGAAAACCTTTACTATGATATGCAGCCCTAAAAATGCTAAAACCCGTAGTCTAAACATAGAGGGCAAACTTCTGGAGAGGGTTAGTTCCTTCCCTTACCTAGGTTTGGAGTTTGATGAAGGTTGTATGTGGCTCACTTGTATAAAAAACAGAATAACTTGATATACACAAGCCGGAGGGACCACTTTCTCGCTTGCAACGTCCATTGGTAAAAAGCCCATTGCTCCAATATTGGAGATCTACAATCGTAAATGTCTACCGATCTTAACGTATGGAATGGGGATCTGGTGCTGTAGGGATGTACTCGCTATGCAGATTGAGGAGTAGAGGTTTTAGGGGTTCCCCCCTCATCTCCGCATTTCTCCCTCCATCTGGAGCTAGGTCTGGACTATGTCCAAGACACTATAAATGCAGCCCCCTTAGCCACCTGGTGTTCAATCTGGTCCAATGAAGAAGCTGATTTTAACCGGGCTGTTATCAGACTGTTTAAGTTGTGCCCGTGACCTTTCCATCCCTTGGCTTCAATATAATAAAACCTGCCTCTCGGCTCTTGATTGTGCCGCATTGTTTGAGCACCCAGAGTTAATTGGCAAAGGGGACAGAAAGCAGGTTTTGGATAGCTTCCGTAAGCTTAAGCAATCCTCTAGGGAATTATCTGAAGTGACTAAACCCTCAGTCACAGACTATTGCCTTATTAAAGTAACTCCCTCAATTGCCCCATATCTATTATATGTGACCAATGTCTATGAAAGAAACCTGCTGACTAGATTCAGGTTGGGGTCATTTCGCTGGATGAAATGTTTTCCTCTGGGCCAGTATTCTTCCGAAACTGTTGCCATTTGTCCATGCAATGAGCAATCGAGCCAAACTATTTTACACTTTGGCATTTTTTGCCAATTTTATCTCCCTTTTACCAGGAAATTTTTATTACCGCTATTGCGCAGACATAAATTCTCTAAGTGCAAAGCGGCCTTTTATTACTTACTGCAACTCAATGATTGTAACGTTTGCCTTGCAGTCGTAAGCTTCCTGAAGTGAACTCTAGCAAAGAGAAGGAGTATGCTGTCTTAATACAAAAGCCTTTTAGTGGCTCCAGTAATTACTGTATTCGTAATGTCGATTAAATGTTTATTGCTGCTGCTATTTTCCATTATTTTCCTATAAAAATGATTTTATATATTCACCACCAATGCTAAATTTTTAATACTTATCTGTCTATCGCTGCTACCTCTGGATCCAGCATTGTTGCACTGTCACTTTAGCTACGGCCAGATTATTGTTCTTGCCTTGCTATTTTATTTATTTTAATGGAACATGTGACTGCTATCTTTTTAATAAGCGTTGGCTATAATGTTGTTGTCTATTGTATCTATTATTGTGTGTATCTTTTATCATCTGTCCTCGGAAGATCGAATAAAGATAATTGAATTGAGTCCATTCTTTTTCCGGCAGGATTGCTCGGCTCCAACCATGGCGTTAGACATTTGGGAAGAATAGTGCGGTCCGCCGTGTAGTCCGGGGCTAAGAGACTGAGGAGTATCTGGCCCGTGTCTTACATTCATCAAGGGTGGTGAGGAACACCTCTTTGATTTCTGCTGGGATCAGCTGCAGTCCTGCTTCTGCGGTTGAATTCTGGGTATTAATCAGTAGAAAGGACGATATTTGTGCTTTTGAATTGTAAGATCTTGGTCCCAAATATTTCTGGAAATACGGAATTTTGGAGGCAATGCAGTAGACCATCAAGTCTTGGGGTCCACTGTCTCATTTTTACTGGAACACAAAAATATGATGGACGGAATGCTGAACATTGTCAAACACTCATCCCCAGTCACAGATCTGGGTTGAATCCATCATCATTCTTTAGCTCACTTCGCCACCCCAGTTTGGACCCAGCCATATGCACATCAGTCTTGACTCTGTTCTCCATGGGAACCGTCCAGCCCGAACTGCCAGGCCAGATCCTATCTGGAGCGGAAAACAAGTATCCTGGGACCGGTTTCGGGGTAACACCCCTCATCAGCCAGGCTAGCTTGAATCCAGTGGCGTAGTGAGCAAAGGACCCACGTCTGGGCATAGCCGGCGCACTTAGGGTGAAAAGTGCTACGCATACAAATGATGGACGGAATGCAGAACAAATTAAACATTCACTCCCAGTCAAGAGATTTGGGTTAAATACATCGTTCTTTTGTTCACCATGCCCCCTCATTTCGGACCCAGCCATATGCAAATCAGTCTTGACCCTGCTAGAGGTGCCATGATTCCATGTTTAAGTCGGCTCAGAACATGCTCTTTCTCAGGGATCTGATGAGTTGACAAGGTTGCAATGTTGGCTTCTAGAACTGGAAGGCCCTGTACATGGTTGGGCGGGAATGTTATTTGCTTATATTTGATAAAACCTCTTTGCCTCATTGGCTTGAATCTTGTGAGCTGAGTCTACACAGGAATAAACAATGGCGGGGAGGGAGGGGAGGACTTTGTGTTGTAGCTGGCTGATCTGCAGGTTTTTGTGACTCTCAGTTCTCCGCTCCAGGCTCCTGTTCCTCAAAGCGCTGCTTGGTCCTGATGGAGATGTTTCTGTGAGGTTCAGATTATTCTTTTGAAAATGTTAAAGATTTCTTTGATTTACTTCAACGCCTCCATGTATATTTCACAAAGATGTTGTTTTGACTCCCTGGTGACCATGTGGGTCCCACTTCTGTGTGTTTTACAATGTGTCCTATCAGTTCCATTTCATGAGAAGAGCCCCTGCTGTCCCAAGGTGCCCCGCTCCTGTCCGCTCTGTGTGGTTCACGAGTGTACCACTTAATGTAGGTCGTAGGGGGTCGCTACATAGGATAACCTAGTGTGATACTTAGTTACATGAGTGAAGAAACAGCACAAGGCTCATACAATGTGTAAAAGCAGAATGTGCACTTACCATAATCATGCCCAAGACAAAAAGTACTAAAAACAGAATAAACATATTAATAGCAAGTAATTTGTATGGGGGCCACAATCCTACTCCGGCTCACTGTCTTGTGCACACAGAGATCAGCGGACAGGTGCAGCTTAGGTGGTGTCTGGTCTGTTGGGGCAAAGCCCTCCTTCATGACTGATGTAAACACTGGAGCTTCCGCAGGTCACTGCTCAGACTTGTCAACCTGTTGTTACCCTCCTCTCCCACACTCCCCTGATCTGCTCCATGATCTGTGCACACACAGCAGGTCCCAGGGAGGAGAACTGGCACTTGATACAAATCTGACCAGGACTGCCAGCCAGTGGCTCAATTCCACTATTCCTATGGGTATCAACAAGCATTGGCAACAACATATTGAATGTGCAGCAGTTGCACATCTTACGTTAACAAGACGCTATGGTCAGCTCCCGGTTCATGGCAAAACGTTTTTTTGCAGCAAACCGACCAACAACTAAAAGAACCAAAGCCCCATTTCCATTAACGCGTGTTGCCAAATTATATTTTGGTTTGTTTTATGTTTGTAACTCTGATAAATTATTTTAAAACATGTGGTCTTTGATAGAAGATATAGGATTGCATAAGAGGACTTGGATTACCTGTTTAAAACCACTTTACTGTTGAAAGTCTTTGGAAATCTAAATCCTGTTGCTCTCTGTGTGTTGAACATATCCTCTCTATTCAACAACAAGCATTTGCAATACAATCGGTCTTGCCTTTGGGACCTTATAAGTGTTTAGCCATGCAACATATTATCCTGGGTCATGTGCCGCTAGGGATTGAATAGCTATAAAATGACTACACACTGGATCATGTAGTGTGAGTCCGGAATACATGCTTGCCTCTGCCGCGCGCAGGGGAGGCGAAATGGTGAACATAACCGAAAGTTGTAAGGGGTGTAGGGGGGCCAAAGGCACGTGTTAGAACCAAAGTCTGTGGTTAAGTATGGTAATGGAGGCCTGCAAACAGATTCAGTAGAAGCTATGGCTGGAAGGGCTCATGGTCACAGCTGCAAATGGAGACCGGAATCTAGACCAAAGAACTAGCTTACCAGCCAATCTCATGGGCAGGTCTAGCTCACACTACTTGGAGCATTGTTAATTATTGGTCATTGTTAGTAGTCCTATTGACTATATAGAAACTGTAGCTGCACGGATCTTGGTGCAAAACCCAGTCCTGTGCACCCCTGGCCTTGACATCTGTGCTGGGATCTTGCATAGGACCCGAATGGCCATGAGTTTATCTGAGCAGCTGAATGACCAGAGGCAGGAACGCTTAACAACAATTCTGCTAGGAGCAATCGACAGAAAAGGTGAGAAAAGTTTCCTAATCATGCTTTCTGCCGGTGTAATTCTTCAGGGGGTAGAACTTTGATAGTGTATGCATAACTGTTGTATGTTTGGCTCGATCACGTGTGTTTGTTTTGTGCCCGACTTGAACACGTGCAAGTCCTAAAGCGCTCGAAGCCCCATCGCCACAATCGCGCTAAATAAAAACGCAAAAATGAATACAATGTGTGTGGTCACATCGGACTGTGACCACTTGTATGTGATACGGGACAAGGTACAGCCCTTCCCCACTCTTCATCAGCCAAAATTAGGCGTGCTGACAAAGGTAACACCTAGGGAAGGTTTTGCCTATTAGCAACACTACATCTATTCACTCGCTCGCCAGTATTAAGCGCCATATTGGCAAAAAAAAGCCGCATCATTCATTACCAGTGCTATCAAGGACCGAGACTTTGAGGTGAAGCGCTACATGACAGCCAATACGCGCTTCCTGTTGAGATCTATGCAGAACCCAACAGACCTGTCGGTATGAAACTAGACAGGGCCCACTCGGTCTTTTATCCTTGCGAGGTTTATAAAGCGAGTACTGCCAGGTAACAGGAATACAACGCCACGAAAGGGTAACATCTGTGGTAATAACTCCTGTATACAAAACACATTCCAACACCCCCTTGAAGACACAGGCAGCGCATTATTTTTGGCAGCCCATTAGAGAAATATATCGATTTTCCGCACTCTAACTGAGCACTTAATTTAGATGTAAATTCGCCAACGTTTATCAGGCAAGAAGCAGTCCATGCACCATGTTTTATATCAACATACAAAACGTCGCTGAATATTTCCGTTTGAAAGTTTTTTTCCCTCCCTTTGTTACCTCTCCCCCCAACCTCCCTCAAGCCCCTCACGGGAACGAGGGGTTTCTTTATCCTCATCCTGCCACAGATGCACCGAGTCTCTTCACTGCACCTGCTGCACACTGACACTGCACTGCTCTGTATCAACGAAAATAAAATACCTCTGACACCATAAATGAGTTTGTACTTATACCTCGATGGTACTTTCAATTACCCTCGGGCTCCATTTATTTATGGAATCATTCTTCATTTTTTGTAATCAAAATCGAAGTTCCCATCATATTACACATTGGGACATACCCTTCTTATTGTTTTCTTATGTATTCAACAGCGACTTTTAGCACAACTACAAAAACATAGACACTGTTTACATGACAAAAACAAATGATAAGTGTTTGAAACCTTAATACAGACAAAAACATCCATAAAACTGATCGTGATTGTTACAAAAGTGTCATTCTCGACATCAGTAAGTCCTACTGTTTTACAATATTAATTGGGACTTTATCTTATTGTGTCCTCAATTTACAAATTATACAGGTCCTGGAGGGGTCAGAGAGTTATTTACAAACTGGTACAGAGCATCACAAATTCAGCTCAACTGCACCTATTGTGGAGCAAACATATTTTTATTGGGTTCCTCTGAACCTCTCTGTTATAAAGAGCCAACGCGTTTCGACCTTCAAATGGTAGGACCAAATGGAATTGTTTCAGATGAAGGTCTTCATCAGGGCGGGGCTTTGGACGTGTAGGACAGTATGCACCTGCATGGTGAAGAGAAATTAATTAAAAATCTAGTATAACACTAGATCCAGTGTTAGCTGTGTGCCTTTGGCTCAGATTGGGCTCTTGACATACCTGTTTAGGCTTGCACGGTGAAGTATAGTGGTACTCCTATTTCTTATGTCTAGGTGATTCGTTCCGTTCCGGCTTTATCCGAAACTAAAAAGAGGAGGGAATGAAGGGGAGGATTTGTAGTCAATTACATTAGGCTGCCTTTGTGTAATCAGTTTTATTTAGTTCCTAACTTTACAAGTTTGTGAATAGTGAAAGTGCTTTCAAAGTGACTTCGCAACGTCTCTGGTGTTGGGACCCAGTGTAGTCTTGCCGAGTGCCGCTTTCTAAGTGGAGCACCCCGAATGTTTTCATATTTTAGAGCGTGTTAGTGCTAGTCATTTAGATCTCGCCATGCTCATTATACGTGACTTGACAACAACTCAATAGCGTGAAAAAGGAACTTAGTGTGACCTAACCGAGTAGCACCCTCTAAGTGGAGCTACCCGGTGTGCTCGTACTTTGAAGCGAGTTAATGCCTGCCAATTACGGTGCGGGGTACTCGAGAACCGGGAAAAGTCTAGCCCCTTAGGCCCATTGATAGCATGCTTCATGTATTGGTTCACCGTGGGGTTCCAAATACCTGATTTGTAATTAGCGCTTCGTTTTCTTCTCCGTTTCCAGTTCTGATCTCTACGGGTGGCAGTTGCTCGGCTCATTCCGCACTGTAGCACACAGCAGCCGGAGCCCGTTTATCTATCGGGGGGGCACAGTGATTGAACCCCCGCAACAGCAGAGCTGTGCAACACAGCCCCGTGCCCTCTGGCACACAACTCCATTGTTTACTTACCCCTTGCGTGTCTGCGTCCCTGTGGGGGTCCGCCCAGGAGTAGCGGCGCTTTCCGTCAGCGCAGTACAAAGATTGCTCACCAATACAGGGCTGCACCGCAGCTGCAAGGGGTACATTTACACCCGACCCTCGAAACAATCGAGGGACCTGCCAGTGGCGCAGTGACTCCCAGGCGGACCTCCACAAGGACGCAGGCACGTAGGACAAACTCAATAAAGAAAATAGCGCTTACAACCCGAAAATAACATGTACCGTGTAAGAACCGAAGTAAAGGGGCCAGTAACCATGGGAGGTTACAAATGATGACACAGCGGTACTAAGGAGGGACTAACAAGCCTATCAAGGAATCAGAAGCCAGCATTTAGGAAGGACAAAGACACAAGCCAATTAAAAATATAAGCAGGGGAGTGGGTGGGGGCTTCTCTTCCGTACTCTACTACAAAAAGATCGCCAGAGCAGTGCTTGCGCGCTGTTTCAGGCTCGACCTAAAAATAAACAGTGCCATTTATGATGACCTTCCTTCTATATATTCTTGAGCCTTTTGACTCCATCCATTGAGCATAGTATCTAGTTAGCAGTAGCATTATGTTCTGCCCTGATGAAGGCCAAAGCTAACATGGGCAAGTGCTGAAATTAGGCCTGGGCGGTAAACGCCACTCAGTTCGTGGAGTTTGCAGAGTTTTCCGTACTCGCAGATCAGAGTTTTGTCCTCGCTCACCAATGTTAAGTTGGCAAGTGACTAAAATCGAATGCTAAACCACCTCCCAGCGAGATTTCGCAACTCGGGCGGTCTCGGATGGTTGCGACCGCTCATGTTGAGAAACCTTCTGTTCGCGTTGTGGAAGCTGCCGCTCGAGTAGAACATCTACTCAAGCGACAGAAAGAAGCAATGCCCTCTTGCGCTGTGCATGGTGCCATGTATGCTGATTTTTCACCACGGGACAAGCACCCGGAGCTAAAAATCCACACGATCGGCATGACCTAATGCACTCCGCCGCTTGCAGAACTTCGAATAGGGTGGCTGAGTTATTGTCACTTCACAAACTCCGCCCAGGCCTAGCTTAACCACATTGCTGACAAACGCAATTTAATATTGTTATACTGTATATCTTAAATCTTGTGAACGTTTCTAGGTATAGGTATAGGATTACCTCTGTTTAGACCAGACTGTGTTGGTTTAACAAAAATGGGTTTGAATGTTGAACAAATGGGTTATATTAGAAAATTAAAAGGTCTAGCTGAAAAATGACACCAGTTTTGCCCCTTTACCCTTTTTTTTTTAATCTTATTATGAGTGAAATTTTGCAAAATATCATAAAAAATATATATGTATGTATGTGCGTATACATATATATATTCCCATATTCTTTAACAGTTAGTTGTCGTCTGTGTGTGCTGTGGCGCTGCCTTCAGTGAGGAGTGAATATAAAGAAAGAAGAAACTTACATTTCGAAATTCTAGGATTGTTGTACAACTTTCAACATGACTTTCAATGCATGCAGAACAAACTCCAAGGTTTCTAGAACTATGACTGTATCCCTTACGTTCCCTGGCCCACATTTGCTAAGGTTTTGCACAGGCCCAAAGAGACACAAAGTGAAGTAATGCAGTACATGGTATTTAGTAAAAAGTGCCAAGGTGTTTTGCTGTGAAAAAGTGTCAATTTCCAGAGCACAGAAACACTTTGTACTACTTCGCATCACTTTGCCTCCAGGGGGCCTTACTGGGCCAGGTCACTGCAAACAGCTGCGGGTTTTGATGCAACATTGAATCTAAGTTAGCCAGACCATGCTTAGCCTAAAAATGCCTTCTTGAAGCTGCAAAACAGGGGAAATGTGTTTATTACTTTTAAAAATGGACACACATTCACAACACACATCCAATGTGTGAGAGTCTTCTGAGTGTCCAGACCCAGGAATTTTGACTGAAATTATGTTTCCAGAACAAATCCTACACAAGACTGTGCAGCCTCACTTGTGCACCATGGTGCAAGGCTGTGCATTGCATGCCTCGTTAAAGTGAAAGTGGTGCCTTCCCCCTTGCACAATTGAGCACATAAAATTAGGTTGCTGCTCTGCACCGCATGAAAATTGAGTAAATCTAGGGCAATGTGTACAGAAAACATTCACTACACACACAAGAAAGTAAGGTATCTTATAGTCGCAATTTTTATCAAGTTACAATCTATTCGACAGTGTAGCAAAAGCACCTTCACTTTGTAAAAACTGCCCTCACCCACAACGTGTTGTGGCATGCTTCATCATAGGGCTGCTGCAATGCCTCAGCGCAGACCAACGCTTGAGGTGGAGCAATAGGGTGGGTTACACAATACAAACAAATAGAAAAGGAAAAAAGGATCCAGAAAAGGTGCAGACAGTGAATCTTAAAACTAACTAAGGGATATCCTAATAGCAATTTTATTCCTGGATTCCCTTGTCAGGATTAAAAAAAAGGTAATTAATACCCCCGGATGGTGGTGAAGTGAGTGTGTTATGCCCTCTACACCCCTCCGTTCTGCATAGAGGTCGACATGTTTCTGCAGGAATCCGTGTCTCTACCGGCATTCATCAGGACTATCTGATCCCTATGCTAAATTTCCTTTCTGTACAAATACCCCTAGTATCTCAATATACTCAGTAGTACTCCACCTGTTTTGTGTGGTGTAGTCCAGTACACTTACTCTTATTTGAGATCTGTAAATGGAGAGAATAGAAAACAAGTGAAGAAAGTCCGTGCCTAAATAAACAGACAAGACAATAGTGATATAAGTGATTAAAAAGTGCTATATATGCTATCTTTTATTCTTAACCAATTTGGTGTGACACAGGCGTTTTTTAAAAATTTTACGCCACCGTTCGTGAGGGAACAATAGCCCTTATTATTTATTGGGAACCCTATATGCAAGTGTCATTTTTTTCAAGCATTATGTGTCTACGTCCTTACAGGAATGAACACACCTACTGAAAAAGAAATTATGCTTGTAATCATGCCCCAACAGTACTCTTATCGAAGAAACTATAAATTAATGTGCTTGGGAACACACATAACCAAACACTCGGCGAGTCTTACCGAGTTTATTGAAACGATCGCTAGAAATGGCACGGGAGCAGAGGGCGACCCCCTGTAGTCACAGGCCCTTCTTTGCTGGGAGAAACAACCATTAGTCAGGTCCTGACCCAAGGGGAAGGATGAGATACCCCGGTAGAACTTAGGAAGACACATGTAAAAGCCATCTTGCATGGGGCCATCCTAACGGAGTATTTGAGGGCGAATGCTGCCTCCAGGGGCCTAATAGTGACAAATGAACCCCTAATCTTCCTGGAAGACTCTTCGTTCAGAAGAGATTGGGCACTGATCGCATGGAAGTGCACGAGGGATTGGTTAGTGTTAATCATAACCACAGCAAAAAGGATAGCGGATACTCTGCTAATTCAAATACAAACAAGTGAGCAGGGATTAAAAGCTAGTATAGTCTTGGCCACGTACAAAAGGAAATTAGAGGAGACAAACAAGGAGATTGGGGAGTACAAAGATTACCTGATGCAATCTAAGATCTCAAAGTTGCAGAAGAATCTTAAGAAATTTTCCAAAGAAAAAATATATCCATACACTACAGACGAATATATTGAAAAAAAGATGGAGGAGATAAAGAAGGGACAACAGACCGGGAGAAAGAGTTCGGACTCCATGAGCTCCAGCAGCGATGGAAGTGAGTATGAGAACAGACCAAGGAGGAGGGGTAGAGGTAGAGGGAGAGGACAGTACTAGGGCCCTGGACCTAGTTACAACCCCATGTACCAAAATTACCCAGGCCAAGGTTTTGGTTGGCCCCCCATGTTCCACCCCTTTCCACCTATCCAGGGACCCCACAACCCCCATTTTCCACAGACACCCGCTCTTTTTTAGGCAGAGGCAGGGGGCGTGGCAGGGGCAAGCAAAGAGGAACACTGGGTGTACAGTGGGAAGACCTCAACCAGAGGGTGACAAGGAGCATGGCACAGGACCCCTCACTGGGGACCAGCAGAGAGGGAATCTAGTAATGAACCTCACAGACACCCAACTCACTGCTCCGCAGAAAACACTGCTCAATAAGGGATTGGGTTTCGTTCCCACAAACACTTTGGACAGCTTCAGACTGCGACAGGAGCTGTCAGAATTCTTCAGAGCAGTAAGACTTAAAGTCTTTTTCGAAGGACGGCCAGAGAGAATGGAGAATAGAGGTGATACAAACTTTCGCCCAAAATCTAATTTCACTCCTCCGAACTCCACTCTTCCTCTGGAAGTCATCACTTTCGAGAGGGCAGTCATTCATGAGATAGAGGAACTGGGAAGGTCACATACCCAACCCTTTAGGAACCTCACGAGGGAGGAGAAAGAGGCTCTAGACCAACTAAAAAACAATCAAGAGCTGGTCATAAAGCCTGCAGATAAGGGAGGGGCAATTGTGATCCAGACTAAAACAACATATGATCATGAATGATTGAGGCTACTGGGTGATGAAAGGAACTACAGGGTCGTCCCCAGAGACCCAACACCAGAATTAAAAAGGTGTTGTGGGGATTCTGCACATATACAGAGCTATGCACAGGATAATAGGACCTCGGTGTATAGTGGTGAACCAACCATGCACCTTAGTACCCACAATCCCAATCCGACTAGCTTTAGCGTCTCATTCGTTCTCCGTACTACAGCGAAGCTACCAATGATTAGACAACCCAGAACACGGTCTCTCTCTCTCAGGACTCATGGGAGCAAGAACACTCTTTTATCACTCACTCATACTTGTCCACAATGTGCGTAATAAGAGACACAGTATAGTTTAAAATGTTTGTTTCAACTATCGTGCTCTAAGATAAAATACATGTGCCAGTACTATCAGCATAATGCATAATGATAAAATAATAAGCATGGTTACAATTCCATAGAATACAAACGGGGACAGCATTTTTGAGAGACAGTGGATATAGGGCTAAATGGCCTTACCACCCTCCCCGTGCTAGTAACTAGTTTATTATAACAATAAGAAGACCTCTGGGCTTTGTCAGGCGGACCCCCATACCTCAATATCTAGATGCAAGGTTTACATCATCAGACAAGCACAGCTCTTCTCCCTGGAAAGGTTGTTCTCCAAGTGCCAGCAACAGGGAGATCACAATATTAAAAGCACACAAATTTCTCCAATGCAGCTGTACTGCGTGTTATGTTTAAGTGCGAGGGGCTGACCAAATCAGCAATAACAAGGGATGTTGTTTTTCGACCTTGTACATGGTGTGCAGACGAAACCCACAGGGAACATGAGAAAAGGTGAAAGGCAAAAAGGCAGACCGTTCTAATATAGTCGGGCATAAGCAGAGTCTGGAAAAACAAAGTCACAGAGTAACATGTGCAAAATAGGCATCATGGCAGCCAGGCCTAAGTTAACTTAGCAACGCAGACAATGAGGCCACAAACCACACTACACCATTCCCTGGTCAGTCAATAGGCCAAGACATAGGACGAAAACTGAGTTCAAATAGATGGAGCAGAATGTAAACGTCTTAATAACGAAAAGTTTTCATGAAGGACAGTGAATGAAAAAAAGTTCAGGAAAAAAAAACTTCCAAATAGGGCCAGAAATCAGGGCACTAAGAAAATTAAAAAGATCCAGAAATGCAGTTTGTTGAAAAGCGAAGGCCCCTAATCCAATAGAGTGTATGCGCTGAAAACTGCCACACCTTCCAAGAGGATGTCATTGGTATCGTCGGAAAAAAGAGATGCCATCCAGTTCAACAAACCAAAACTGCATTCATGTTCCTCAAAACAGGGAGCAGTGATCAGCATTGCGGGACAACTTGCGTGATACTCAATGTAACTTTGTTGTAGGAGATTCTGAGCAGCCGAGGACCAAGAGAAACGACATCGTAAGCAAGACAACACAGGTTGCACGCAAGTGAAATACGCAGAGCGAAAAGAAAGTTTGTAGGACACACCAAGCGTCGCCAATGGTAGGTTGCCGAAGCTGACGAGCATGCGTTCACGGAGCATCCGGAGTCGACCTTGGTCGAGTAGGCCCCCAGGAAGTGCAGCCATTGCGCAGCAAACAAATCAAAAGCAATATTCCAGCACCTAAGGCTAGGAGCAATGGGAAGCCGCCAAAGATGCTGGAAAAAATAGAATGAATAAAAGCCGGAATTACTCCAAATATAGTTTGAAAGGAGGTAACAAGGCCAGAGCCCACAACCTTAAAAAAGTGCACAAGACCTTCGGTATTAGAAGCATTGAAAACGCGGTGAATCAGTTCACCAAAATGTTGTTGGAGGTTTGTGTTCAAAAGAGCCTGTATCTCACTGTGGGTACTAGCCACCTGCAGGACGAAGGTCTCCCGTGCGGAAGTGAGCATAACCTCCTGGTTCAATAATAGCGCCTTTATTCTGCTCAATTTATTGAAATCCGCCGTGAAACTCGTTATGGAAGGCCAAATGGGACTATCTATCCTGTCGTGCGGGGGCGGAAAAAGTACATTTTTGCAGCACACAACACGGTGGGAAACAGTTACAATGTAGGGGATGCCGGCCTGCATTCCACAACAGTCATGATTATTTAGAAGCAGATAGCTACCATTTGCAAGCACAGTGAAAGTAGGGGATATAACAGGAGCCGGAATGCCCTTCAAAACACAAGCAAGATTTGGAGCTGAAACATTACAAGCCCGTGTAATTTAATGTTTTTACAAATGAGGAAATGACCCAATGTAGAATCGCAAGACTCTCCTGCGAGAAAAACCTCCTTTCCATCCCGAAGGCATCTGTACATAAAAGGCAGGGACCAAAGTTCATGCAAGAAGGCACTGCCTAAGGGCTGAAAACGTCCAACAGGATAATGTTTCATGCATGAACTGAACTCAAATAAAGAAAAAGGCAAAGCGATAACCCAGTGAACTAGCCACACTGCAGAGTCCAACTCCACTACAGAGAATGGTAACGGTTCTATCTTTTCGATATGTAAGAGAGTGTATGTTGCATCTTTCATGGACATAAATTGCTGTTTTGCAGATAAATTAAACGGTAGGAACAAGGCAGACGTGTTTAAAAAATGCCAAGGAACTTTACCCATTTTCAGTGTTTGCAAAGTCCATGCAAACTGCATCCTTGAACGCAATTGATTCTGACCATGATATAACACAGATACATCATCTTGTACAATATCAACAACAGATGAAACAATATTCTCTCATGTGTAAATGCGGGAAGACAGGGTATTAACCACTTAACCGCAGCGGCAATTCCGCCGCGGTGCGGCGGTTTAGCGGAGTGGGCGGGGCCGCGTCGGCCAACGGACGTGCGCAGCACTACAGATGTAGTGCTCGCGACGGCCATTGGCCGACAGAAGCACGCAACGGGTTAATACTATTGTCAACAACAGCAAGCACTTTTTCTAGATTTGCCTGATCGATTTCCCGTAAACGGGAAGCAGCTTCAATTTGCGAAAGTTTCCAGAGTTCATTGTAAGTCTCATAAATGAACCTTTTAGGTCGAGGACCACGAGGCCCTAGAACAAAATCGGACAGATCAATGTTGCCTGATATTAGAGATAAATGTTGTTTTACAGAATCTAATGAAGAGTGCTGCAACCACTGTTTACATAATTTACCAACAGAATATGTTGTAACAGTACGAGAGTCTGAAAACCGTGGATCTGGCCTATCCTGTTTATAACCAGGAGCTGAGTTATAAAAACGCAGTTGGCAGGCATTCGATGCTACGGGCCAAGCCAACCAGGGTGACTGAACAAACGTAGAAATATTAAAGGAATTATTTTGATACAATGCTTGCAAAGTTGAAAGGGAAATATTAAAAAGCAAGCTCTCACTGGGAGTGGAAGACAATATGGGAATGGAGGGTGCATTCAATTGTTTGGAAGTAGCCAAACCCCAACACGTTGTTTGAAAGATCGTACTATTTAAAAATAAAATCTGGGCCGGGATTAGGCAAGCACGGTGCAAAGCTTCCATACCGCGTACCTGCCATGATTTGGTGCCCCAAATAGATTTTAAGTCAATGGTGTCTAGCCAGTGCTCATAACCACCCACGGCTAAGTCGTTCAGAAAGGAACTCGAATACAGCAATTTGGTTTGGGTCAACATGACCTTCTGAGTGGACGATGTGTTCAGTTTAAAATAATAGGACCCAGGGTTTGATCTATCAAAGTCCGTGAAATAAGTAAATTTACTTTTAAGTGTTTGGGAGCTACCGGGCAAAGGGGCCGGACAATGTTCCCGTACTTGGTTTATGGAGAAAATGGTCGCCCCAATGCTGGTAACAATATAAATCAGCATAATTTGCAGAATTTAAGTACAAATCTTCAGCATCAAAAGCAGCATAATATTTCAAATCAGAGAATAATGATTCAACGGCATGCACATCCCAATCATCAGAAAGAATATTACATTTCACCACATCACCCATAGAAACACGGAGGACATTCGGTACATTAATAATTTCGGTTGGTCCATGAATTTGGAAATTTACAGCATCCCATACGATGCCATCAGCGACTAGGAAAGCGGAAATGTTCACAAATGTGTGGTCACGCTTCATGATGTGAGAAGAAGAATGCGGAGCCAAAGTTCCAGCGACACAGTCAACTGCAGAGCGTTCAGGTAAATAATGACCATTAATGAGCAAGAAAAAAACTGTCACAAAGCCAATGGACATGAACAGAAAAATCAGGAACAGCACCAACCAGATGTATGTCCATGGTGGGACCAAAAAATTGTCTCTGAACCAGAAGATAAAAATACTGAAGCTGGACGGGATAAGTGATGAGGTGGAAGCCGAATCAAAGGAAAAACGGGTTGGGCTCAGTGGTGTGGTAGGTAAATGAGCCACCGACTCGGTGGCGGGGTATGCATACTCGGTCTCCTCGTTGCAGGAGGAAGCCGGGAAGTTGAGCAGGCAATCAGGTAAATCGACCATCTCAATGGCAACATCAGTGTCTGTGTAAGATGGAGGGCCACAAACAGGAGTCCGTGAAATGGCTGGACATGATAACGAAGGTGTCACGCTATTCAGGATCGGCCAGATGTTGTAGCTTGACATTGTCCACTGAGATGTATCTGTTCTCTTTGCGACCAGGAAGCAGTGGTAAGATGACTGTACGAGTACCCTTCAAGCCAAGAACTGGAACCGGTGCACGATAAGAGGGGCCAAATTCTTTTTTTGTTCTCCACCTTCTCTCGGACCAGATCTCCAACCGTCGGAAGCCAGCCGACAACCGGAATCTGCAACGCAGCGTCAGTGGCCGAAGGCAAGTGTTCGTTTGCAAGTTTGTCACGGGTCTCTTGTAAGTCCTGCAACATAGTAGAAGGATTATCTACGTCAAAGATTGCGGCATTCGCCACCATGTCTAGACCATCAAGGTCTGGCACAAACATTTTTATGCCAAAGAGCATTTCGTATGGGGTCCGCCCACCCAGAGATCTTCTAGGGAGATTATTAAGTGCACGCTGCACGCCATACAAGTGGGCCAGCCAGTTCCTGTCAGTACCGAAGACCCTAGCTGTCAAGGATTGCTTTAAGTCACGGTTCATTCGCTCCACAATCGAATTGCCCTCAGGCCTATATGGAGACGGAAATTGCACCTGCACCCCCAGTGACCTCATGGCGTCCTTGTACGCCTTAGAGGCGAACGCTGGACCTTGGTCAGAATGGAAGGTGCCACAGGCAAAAATTCCCACAAAGACACGCAAATCCCTTATGACATTTCGAGCGTCAGCTCTGCGTTGTGGCCAGACCCAGATGAAACGTGTGCACGTGTCTACTGCAACTAGGATGTATTTATATGCAGTGTCAGAAGAAAATGGACCGCAGTGATCCAGGTAAACACACCCAAAAGGTTTGTTAGAAATGCAGAGCTGTGTTTGTGGTGGTCGGGTAACCGTTGAAGGCTTAATTTGCTGACAAACGTCACAAGAAAGCACATAAGTACGGGTCTGTTTATATAAACCTCGCCACCAGTAACGCTGCTGCAGGATGGAAACAGTCGTAGATACGCCAGCATGGGCCGAAGCCAAGCCTTCGTGTGCGGCCGTTATCAAGGAAGGTCTGCGGTCCGCGTTGGGAATCAGCCGATCACCAACGTCTGGAATTCTTACGTAAGGAACTTGTTCGGGACTTAAGTGATAAGAGTACTTGGAAGGGAAACCCCGTGGGTAATTAGTACCTTCCTTTGTTGCAGCAATAGCTGCCAAAATCTCATTATCTACCTTTGTCATGGATCTTGTAACTGCTGCTACTGAGCACGTAGCTACTGCTGATTTGGCAGCTTCATCCGCCAAACTGTTACCGACCGCATGTGCGCCCACACGCTGGTGGCCAAGAGTGTGAATCACCTGTGTGAGGGGGCAGACGTTGTTTAAGATCTGCCACTCGAACCCAAAGCATTTTATGCTTAATTGTGCTGCCTTTAGCATCTCTATAGTCGTTTTGAGACCAAAAGAAGAGGTTGTCATTAAAGGATTGAACACAGTAATAAGAGTCGCATACAATAAGTGTCGTCACGTCTGGATTCGCGAACTCAAGTGCGAGCACCAAGGCACGCAGCTCGGCCAATTGTGCAGTACTGTCTCCTAGTGCCTGTGTGTGCACTACACTCGACTTGAACTCACCGTTCACCATAGTACCTGCAACAATAGCACATGCTGCGGAATAAGCATGCTTAGAACCCGTGGCCAGTTGCGCCGAACCATCGGTGTAAATGATACATTTGTACTCCTCAAGCGGCAGCAAAGACAGAGGAGGAGGATGAACAAATTCATACTGTAAGAACTCCTGTGTCTGAAGCGAGGAATCAAAGACAAAGTGACATCCGGGGACGTCAGAGAGATAGCCCATTGAATCCAACGGGGGTGCAAAGCCTTTGAGTTCGGTACACTTGCCTTTGTCATAGCCTCAAGGGCAGGGTATGGTGTTACCACCAATATGCGTTTTCCCTGTGCCAGTGCGCGTTCTTTAAGAATCGCCATTTGCATTGCAGTCAAAACTTTCTCCACAGAGGAAAAGCGCAACTCGGCTGAAGTGTAAAGATGCGACTTGTATGCAATAGGTACGGTGTCACCTTTGTTAAAGGTTAAGTACGTGAAACCCACTGCCCCTGGTACGATTCTAATCACCAGGTTTGTGTGGTTATCACGAGTCAACAAGAATGTAGATTCAAGTAGATCAGACTGCAAAGAGTGCAGTATTGAGGAATGCTCAGGAAGCCAACATGACTTCGAAAAGTTAGGCTATATCAAGGCATATAGAGACTTGATACGCTGGGCATATTCGGGAATGTAAGTACGCCCAAAGTTTAGAAATCCCAGTAAGAACTGAAGCTTCTTCAGGGTGGTCGGAGGGCGCAAGAGTGCGCACTTCTCCAAAAAATGGGGAGCTAAGACCCTACCTTTATTGTTGAGCTCATAGCCCAAAAACAAAACTGTAAATTCAGCGATGTGAGATTTGGCAAAATTAAATTTGTATCCTAAGACCGCAAATTCAAGAATAATGCGGTCCACACGGGAAAGATGCGGCCATAATTCGTTGTCTGTCAGATAGATATCATCGACGTACGAACACGCATCTGGGTCTATGCTGTCCAACAAAGAGACAACACGGGCGGCGAAGACACCCGGGCTGTTCTTGTAGCCCATGGGCAAACGCCGGAATTTAAATGTTTTCCAGCGGAAGTGAAAGCGCTCCGTTGGCTGCACTCCGGGGACAAATTGTGCGTGTAAAATCCATTGGATAGCTCAAGTGTCGTTTTATATTTTTTACGAACAAGACTGTCTACAAGCGCAGAACTATGGGTATTTTGTACCGCAAAGGTCCGACAATGAGAGTTCAAATGCCGGTAATCTAAAACCAAGCGGTAAGACCCATTGGGTTTGGAAACCGCGAAAAGGGGATTATTCATTGGCGATACGCATGTTTCAATTACTCCTTGATATTCTAACTGTCAGAATGTCTGAAACGGGACCTTTAGCCTCCCGCCGGAGGGGATATTGGGCTTGAGGCTGTGGCAAAGACCGCAATGGTATTTCATGGGAGGGTGAATCCATATCCCAGCCCACGTGATTTCGGTACAGCGCCGGAGCCAAGGCCCCAGCGCAATCAGCTGCGAGAGCCTCCGCTTTGTCCTTGGGGACATGACGAGAAAAGCTCGGAAGGATGACCTCCTCCCCTCTACGAGCAGCCAAAACGAATGGGGGCGGCCAATCCGCCTCCGCCAACAAAATGTCGTACGAAGAGGTCAGATTTTCCCAAAATATCCCTTTAATAACACGCTCAATGTCGCCTTCAATTTGAATGACTATATTAAATAGTCTATCAGGGGGTGCCACTCGGGTGTCCGCTGTCTCGACAGTAATGTATGTATCAGGTGCTGTCGCCTCCACATGAGGACGCAGTGCCTCCTGCACTATGGTAACTTCCGCGGCGCTGTCTAGCAGCGTCACTGCCCACGTCCAATTCAGGAGTCTCGTTCTCACCGTCTGTGGCATACCTCGCTGTTAATGCTGCAACTTTTTTCTTCTGAAACTGTGGGCGAGAACGTGGAAATTCTTCTGGTTTCCCTCGGCCTGGTTGTCGAGGTTGGTCTCGTCCTGGTGGGGCCTCACGACCCCTGCCTCTATCCGGGCGATCTCCTCCACCAGTCTGAGAGGACGATGGTGCCTGTGAAGAACGAGGAGAACGCGGGTCAGGGACCTGAAATCTCTCTGGAGATTTAATTCTCGCTCGGTCGCGCAAATCATAAGTGCGTTCAGAAGATATGGAAACCGGGGATGCGGCACGCGACCCTCGTTTTGATTGTTGCTTACCCTGTTTTTTCAACCTCCAGTTCTTTTTAGTAAAGAACGGTTTCTCATCTTTCTCAGACTGAGTTTTTTGTTGTGGGTTTGATTGAGTTTGCGTTTTAGCAAAAGGCTTAACCCCCAAACTATTGCGGCCAATGGTTTTATAAACCTGTGCAATAATTTTCGGTAATTCGCGCGGCTTGTCCGGCTCCGGGACTAAAGCCAAAGCATTAGCAACTTGAAAGTTGACGGCATCACCCTTGACATTCGCAAGGATCAGATCAGCCACCACATTGAACACTCCTACTAGTCTCATCCCCAATTCCACAGCCGCTTCAGGGCCATGTTCATCCTGCACTCGTTTAATTACAGAGGGTAGAACTGTCATGGAAGGAGTGCCGAAACACTTCGCATACACTGCTGCGAATACCTTGCCCCAGTTGTTGCATTCTGTCAACTCGGGAAGTAAGTCTTTCAGCAAACTAATCGTCAAAATCCTGTGTTTGTCCACAGGAGAAGTATTGGGAAAAACTGCAGTCAAGCTGGTCAAATTTTTCTGCAAGCCAATAAGGCAAATCATCTTTATTTTGTGGGCGCTTGCCCATCACCGAATTAACCATGACGGGACTTATGGTTACACCGCCCGGGCCAGCTGGATGCACCGCAACACCAGGAGGGGCTCCCTGAACGTTGCCTGTAACATATTGTACCAAAGCTCTGTGCATGTGGATTAAAGACGCATGCAAAATGCGCAGTTCATCAACCGCAAGCGTTAAATAACGCGGATGTGGGGTATACCCGGCCAAGACTGGCCAAGTGGCCCCCTCTATCGATAAGGGGCCTAAACGAATCGGGGTGACTGGATGGGGGAGGGCGCCATTAAACCAAATACGGTGTTGCCATGCCGTAAGTGATACTTCAAGAGCCTGATAAGGCCTATAAACATTGGGTAGGGCAGTGGGAGCGTAAACATGAAACAAATTGTCAGCTCCATCCACCGCCGGAAAAGTGACCCAAGAGTAAAACACCTCAAAGAGGTGAGCCGGATCGGCCTGCACCACAAAGATGAGAGCGACACCCGCGTCGGGCACTCCATAAGCCTGTAAATAAGCCCGGAGCGCTGCGCGGCTATGTGCCGGTATATTTACATCCGCCACTAAGGCCAAGAATGTTCGACAACCTAGTATTAGGCAGCGCAATATAGGGTTAACATAAACCTTTTAATAACTTCAAGCTTGAAAGAACCTATAAAAACATCAATATAGGAGGTATCACCCTCACATACGTTTCCGGAAGCGTAAGTGAAGGTTATTGTGGACAAGCACTACTCAAGCGTCTCGCAGATAAGAAGCCCCACATTGGTGGCGCCATGTTGCGGGGATTCTGCACATATGCAGAGCTATGCACAGGATAATAGGACCTCGGTGTATAGTGGTGAACCAACCATGCACCTTAGTACCCACAATCCCAATCCGACTAGCTTTAGCGTCTCATTCGTTCTCCGTACTACAGCGAAGCTACCAATGATTAGACAACCCAGAACACGGTCTCTCTCTCTCAGGACTCATGGGAGCAAGAACACTCTTTCATCACTCACTCATACTTGTCCACAACATGCGTAATAAGAGACACAGTATAGTTTAAAATGTTTATTTCAACTATCGTGCTCTAAGATAAAGTACACGTGCCAGTACTATCAGCATAATGATAAAATAATAAGCATGGTTACAATTCCATAGGATACAAACGGGGACAGCATTTTTGAGAGACAGTGGATATAGGGCTAAATGGCCTTACCACCCTCCCCGTGCTAGTAACTAGTTTATTATAACAATAGAAGACCTCTGGGCTTTGTCAGGCGGACCCCCATACCTCAATATCTAGATGCAAGGTTTACATCATCAGACAAGCACAGCTCTTCTCCCTGGAAAGGTTGTTCTCCAAGTGCCACCAACAGGGAGATCACAATATTAAAAGCACACAAATTTCTCCAATGCAGCTGTACTGCGTGTTATGTCTAAGTGCGAGGGCTGACCAGATCAGCAATAACAAGGGACGTTGTTTTTCGACCTTGTACATGGTGTGCAGACGAAACCCACAGGGAACATGAGAAAAGGTGAAAGGCAAAAAGACAGACAGTTCTAATATAGTCTGGCATAAGCAGAGTCTGGAAAAACAAAGTCACAGAGTAACGTGTGCAAAATAGGCATCATGGCAGCCAGGCCTAAGTTAACTTAGCAACGCAGACAATGAGGCCACAAACCACACTACAAAGGGAAATCACTACCATGGTGGAAGAGGCCTTAAACAACGACTGGATCTCGGAACATGAGGCTAACTTTTTGCAGCAGAAAGATCCAGTAGTACCTTATTTTTACACACTACCCAAGGTGCATAAAACTGCTAGACCTCCACCAGGGAGACCTATCGTCGCAGGCATTGGATCCATTTTGGAACCTTTGTCACAATTTTGTGACTTCTTTTTTAAGCCCTTGGTCCAAAGTCGAGCAGCGTTTTCTTAAAGATACCACTGATGTCCTGAACCTCCTAAAAGATATGGATTTCAACCCTGATGAGGAATACCTGGTGGGTTTGGATATAGAATCCCTGTACACCAATATCCCACAGATGGAAACTCTGCGGGTAGTGGAGGAGATATTGTTTGAGCAGGATTGGTAGTACTACACCCCCAGGCCCTTCATAATACATCTGGCAGAAATAGCACTTACTAAGAACTTTTTTGAGTATAAAGGGACATACTACCTGCAGACCCATGGAACATCAATGGGGAGCGCCTTTGCGCCAAGCCTAGCGGGGTTGTATGTCTCAGCTTTTGAACAGAAATACATCTTTGACGCAGAGAACCCATGGACACATAATATCCGGGTCTGAAAACGCTTCATAGATGACGTTATCCTCATCTGGAAAGGAAATGAACAATCTATGGTAGACTTTATGCAATGGCTCAACACATGGTACACCTTCTTACATTTCACCACAACCATTACTAAGGAAGGCCTTCCCTTTCTGGACCTGGAAATCATCCCACATGAAGGTAAACTGTCTACTAAAATTTACCACAAGCCCACAGACAAAAATGGACTACTACTATTTGAGAGCTTTCATCCCAAATCATTGAGGGAGAACCTCCTAGTGGGACAATTTCTGCACTTGCGCAGGAATTGCTCGGAACTGGAGACCTTTCAAAGAGGAGGCAGCCCTTCTATCAGGAAAATTGGGAAACAGGGGGTCCCCTACGAGAGTGGTACGACGAGCCCAGAAAAGAGCACAGAACTGCCATGGGGAAGCCCTGCTGGAGAAGGTAGAGAGACCAGAGAATAAAAGCACGATTTGCGTAACTACATTCAATACAGCCTCCACCCACATTAAACGTATTATCCTGAAACACTGGTGTATACTCAATTCCAGTGGCCTCCACCTCGAAAAACCTTTAATCTCCTTTAGGAGAAGTTCAAACATCAGGGACCATCTGGTCCACTCAAGACTCCGCCTTACTCCTCGAGTGGCACCACGAGGAGCCTGGGAGCTCCCACCGGTCACAGGACACACTAGATGTGGCTCGTGTGACGTCTGCAGATTAACCACTAACACCAAGAGTGTAGACGTGGGTTTAAACTTCCCATGGGAACAACGAACGCATACTAACTGCAACTCCACGAAAGTGATATACATGATCAAATGCCCATGTGGTTTGATCTACGTAGGTATAACATCAAGAAAAGTGTAAGTGAGAATCATGGAGCACAGGAGTAACATCTGCTGTGCAAGGACCACTACACGTCTCACGACACATTATGCAGAGATGGGACACTTGGTGGAGGATCTATACTGGACTGTTTTGGATAAACCTTACATCTCATCCAACACCAGAGATCCCACCCGCACCCTGTTCATACGCGAACAGAAATGGGTCTACAGGATACGAAGTCATGATTGGCCTTAATGATGACATCCCATGGACAAGCCTGGGTAGGCCATGATACATACAAAGCACGCTTGTAGATGCCTCATACATAGGGAGACCCTGGGGTGTTTAGCCAGTGATATGGAAATTGGTTCGTTTGTTAATAAAGTTCTAACGAGTAATAACAAATAATCTGTTATAAACAAACTACTATTTCTACATTCCTTGTTTTACTTGATGGTCTGAAACTGACACACAAGTATGGGCCAGCACGCTCTGTTTAGCCATTGATATGGAGATTTGTTCGCTTGTTAATAAAGTTTCAACAAGCAACAACAAACAACCTGCTATAAACATTCTACTAACTTTGAATCCTTGTTCCTTTGAGGGTCTGATACTCACATATTAGTATGGGACAGCGCGTTCTGTTTATTGCTTTAAAATAAACGCCATCGAGCGCTTGGTTCTTTGGTTAACTTGCCATTTACATAAAAGTATAGGTCTTCATGTTTTTTTACACTACCGCGCACTGTGTACATTGCGATAATACCAGCGCTAGCTAGCGCTCTAGTTGCTCTGAACTCATGCGATGACATCATGCGCCCAACGTGCCACGTCAAACGTCCACGCCCCCAGGGAAGCGACACACGTGACATGAAGCCGCTCCTCATAGAAGGGCCGGCTGGCCCTGATGCCGTGTACCTGCACGGCACCAGGAGGGACCAAATTGGAGGCGGCGTTCCACCCTTGATGAAGTAAGGAAAGGGGTAACGGGTTTGGCATATTGTAGACTAGGACAGCTCTAGGTGGAGCGCATACGTTATCCAAGGGACCTGGGGTCTTTACAATGGTTGAGGAGGTATTACATTTGCCACACCGGACCAGGTTTACCACAGGAAAGCCCACTGGATATAGTGAGCTACACCATAAGTGCGAGCCGTGCGTGTTACTAAAGTTACCTTACTGTAATTTCTCCAAGCAGTGTGTGACTACAGGGGGTCGCCCTCTGCTCCCGTGCCATTTCTAGCGATTGTTTCAATAAACTCGGTAAGACTCGCCCGAGTGTTTGGTTATGTGTGTTCCCAAGCACATTAATTTATAGTTTCTTCGATAAGAGTACTGTTGGGGCATGATTACCAGCATAATTTCTTTTTCAGTAGGTGTGTTCATTCCTGTTAGGACGTAGACACATAATGCTTGAAAAAAATGACACTTGCATATAGTGTTCACAATAAATAATAAGGGCTATTGTTCCCTCACGAACGGTGGCGTAAAATTTTTAAAAACGCCCTTGTTGCACCAAATTGGTTAAGAATAAAAGGTAGCATATATAGCACTTTTTAATCACTTATATCACTATTGTCTTTTGTCTGTTTATTTAGGCACGGACTTTCTTCACTTGTTTTTTATTCTCTCCATTTACAGATCTCAAATAAGAGTAAGTGTACTGGACTACACCACACAAAACAGGTGGAGTACTACTGAGTATATTGAGATACTAGGGGTATTTGTACAGAAAGGAAATTTAGCATAGGGATCAGATAGTCCTGATGAATGCCGGTAGAGACACGGATTCCTGCAGAAACATGTCGACCTCTATGCAGAACGGAGGGGTGTAGAGGGCATAATACACTCACTTCACCACCATCCGGGGGTATTAATTACCTTTTTTTTTAATCCTGACAAGGGAATCCAGGAATAAAATTGCTATTAGGATATCCCTTAGTTAGTTTTAAGATTCACTGTCTGCACCTTTTCTGGATCCTTTTTCCCATTTCTATTTGTATTGTCTACCCCACCCTATTGCTCCGCCTCAAGCGTTGGTCTGCGCTGAGGCGTTGCAGCAGCCCTATGATGAAGCATGCCACAACACGTTGTGGGTGAGGGCAGTTTTTATAAAGTTAAGGTGCTTTTGCTACACTGTCGAATAGATTGTAACTTGATAAAAATTGCGACTATAAGAAACCTTACTTTCTTGTGTGTGTAGATATTAACTTTGAGGAGGGCAAAGTAAGGTGCATTCGTTCTCCCCCTTACCTTGTGTGAAGTACAGAAAACATTCCCTGCCTGAGCTTGTGCTTTTCAAAATAGCACCCAAGGGGACCATTTTTGTCCACCAATATTTCTGTACTTAGCAGTATTGATCTGGTGAAATGAAGATATTGTTTCCTTTCCAGTCCGTCTATATCACACTGATATCTTTAATCTGGAAATACCACCAGAGTTTAGACACAAAACTACGACCCGTTAAAATGTACAAAATGGATGATAAAGAGCAACTTGTTTGAAGAGGGAGCGCACATGTGAGCACACTACTCACAATAGATATACTTGCAGGTGGGCTCTGCCTCTAAAACCTCTCCCTTCTCTCTTCCTTCTTCTTGCAGTAGACATGACCTCTGTAGATCTCGAGGAGGACGAAGGCACAGAGGTGAAGCTGGCCCCGGCCGACAGCCTCTGGACAACCGAGTGTGATGGCGCTGTCCGGCTGCGCATGGACGAGACAGGAGCAGCCGCCATGCCACCCATGACCACACTCCAGATGTTCCGGCAGACGGTGCAGCAGTACAGCGACAAGGTGGCATTTGCCGTGAAGAGAGATGGGCAGTGGGAAACCACCACATACCTTCAATATTACAACCAGAGCCGGGCTGCAGCCAAGAGCTTCCTGCGGGTAAGGTGATCCCACCAATACCGCAGCGATGTAGGGTCCCTGGGGGACCACCCTTTAATGTGGAGCTCAGGAGGCATGACCAAGCTGCTGGAGATGGAGATGTCGCTTTCTGTTTCTTCTAGTTTGAACTTGTCCTAAGGAGGGTGACAGGAATCCACACGTGTTTGGGTGACAGGAATCCACACGTGTTTGGGTGACAGGAATCCACACGTGTTTGGGTGACAGGAATCCACACGTGTTTGGGTGACAGGAATCCACACGTGTTTGGGTGATAGCAATCCACACGTGTTTGGGTGACAGGAATCCATACGTGTTTGGGTGACCGGAATCCACACGTGTTTAGGTGACAGGAATCCACACGTGTTTAGGTGACAGGAATCCACACGTGTTTAGGTGACAGGAATCCACACGTGTTTGGGTGACAGGAATCCACACGTGTTTGGGTGATAGCAATCCACACGTGTTTGGGTGATAGCAATCCACACGTGTTTGAGTGATAGGAATCCACACGTGTTTGGATGACAGGAATCCACACGTGTTTGGGTGACAGAAATCCATACGTGTTTGGGTGAAAGGAATCAATACGTGTTTGGGTGACAGAAATCCACACGTGTTTGGGTGACAGGAATCCACACGTAAAAGTTTGGGTGACAGGAATCCACATGTGTTTGGGTGACAGGAATCCACACATGTTTAGGTGACAGGAATCCACACATGTTTAGGTGACAGGAATCCACACGTCTTTGGGGAATCCACACGTGTTTGGGTGACAGGAATCCACGTGTCGAATATGCGATGTTACATCGCATGCGATTACAACGCAGTTGTTACAATGACTGCGTTGTTACAACGCAAACCATTACATCGCAAGTCATTTGTACGACTTGCTGTAGGGGGCGCGCTGGACTTAGGAATAAGGGGCCCGATTCACAGAACTAATTTAAGACAAAATCCTAAACTTACTACCATTTTGGTATTCACAGAAGGCACTTACTCATTTTGGTATTCACAGAAGGCACTTGCTCATTAATGACAGTTAGTTCTGTGAATCGGGCCCAGTATAATTTACTATCCCAACTTCAGCGTGTGCAACAGTAGGGAAGGTGTTGGAATAGTAAACTATACTATTCCTTAGTTTCGCGCGCCCCCTACAGCAAGTCGTAGAAATGACTTGTGATGTAATGGCCTGCGTTGTAACAACGCGGTCGTTTTAACGACCGCGTTGTAATCGCATGCGTTGTAGCACATGCGATGTAAACGCTGCTTCCCCAGGAATGAATATGCGATGTGACATCGCATGCGCTACAACGCATGCGATTACAACGCAATCGTTACAACCACCGCGTTGTTACAACGCAAACCATTACATCGCAAGTCGTTTCTACGACTTGCTGTAGGGGGTGCGCTTGACTTAAGAATAGTATAATTTACTATTCCAACTCCAGCGCGTGCAACAGTAGGGAAGGTGTTGGAATAGTAAATTATACTATTCCTTAGTTTAGCGCGCCCCCTACAGCAAGTCGTAGAAATGGGTTGTGATGCAATGGCTTGCGTTGTAATAACGCGGTCGTTGTAACAAGAACTTCTTCGCCATTTTACATGCCTCCCATACATTGGAAGAGCTTTTTGCAGATGGGAACTTCAGGGATATTCCTGCCGCTCATACATTGTTTAGGCTTTGGGGCAGCTGGCGTATGCATCAAAGCAGTGAATGTAAAGGCACATTTTATGATGGTTACCGGGAATTTCTGTCTTCTCTGATGGCTCATCCATTGGGCACTGGTGGGTGTGTTGGACGCACACCTGAGCGACTGAAGTGCTCTTGCAGATCGATTGGGCACAGGTGTCGGGGAGGGTGTACAGAGAGTCAGAGTTGATGACCGCCAATGGCTGCATAGGTGCATTCTGAAGACCCTATGTCTCTGTTTTGGCCAACGGTTGGGGAGCAAGGCATAGCGGAAGACAGAGTGAGGATTGGCCATTCTTTGTTTTAATGGGTTCTGTATTATTTAAACTCTCCATTATGTCCTACATAGGATGCACAGTGGTTGGTAAGGAATTCATACAGACCGACCAACAGCACGGTTACAGGCTAATGACGCTATATATATACCTAAATGGAATATTCTTGTCTCCCAGCGACTTCTAAAATGTCTGAACAGTTGAGTTGGGTTTTGGGTCATTTAGAAGTCTATGCTTATGTTTTGGTGTGTGTGTGTGTTTACCCCACCGCTTCAATAATGTCAGTATCTGCGTGTCTGCTTTACTTCCACAGCTCGGCTTGGAGCCTTTCCACGGCGTGGGGGTCCTCGGCTACAATTCTCCCGAATGGCTCATTTCTGCTATGGGGGCCATCATGGCAGGGTAAGACCCCAATGATCTATTGTGAACCAGAGAAGAGTACATGAGCAGTTGTTATATTCTGACGCTTCTAGTGCCAACATCATCACACTCTGGAGGAGCTATGTGAAAGACCAGTCTTTATTCCAGGAATCCTGAGGTTGAAAGGAGCAATCTATTTTATTGTTATTTGTTATTTGATTTGATTTAAATTTTTGTGAAGTGCAAACAATTACCCTGAGGCGTCTTGGCGCTGTGTAACTCAATAAAGGAGTGACTATAAGTGTTAGTTCCTGAACAGCCAGGCTTTTAAAGATTTGCTGAACATCAGGAGAGAGGGAGCGGTCTTTAATGTCAAGAGGGAGCATGTTCCAATTCGGTGTGGCATTCACTGCAAAGCTCCTACCTCTCCATGAGGAAAGTTTGTAGGAAGGTACTACAGATTTATGGCTGCGCTGGAGCGGAGAGTTCTCATCGGAACATACCTTCCGAGTTTCTCTTTCAAAAATGATGGGCCTGAGCCCTGGGCTGCTTTATAAGTGATGCAAAAAGTTCTAAAAGCTATAGACATTTGAATAGGAAGCCAGTGCAGGCTTGAGAAAGCCTGAGAGACAGACTGAAATCTAGGGATATTCAGCAACTTTCTTGATGCAGAATCTGAAGAATCTGAAGTTTCTTCAAAGCTAGTTTGGGTAGATTCAGATAAAGCCCGTTGCAGTAATCCGCTCTCGCCATTATCGGGGCCAGCACCACCGTCTTTAACAAGTTAGATGGAAGAGATTGAGCAATTTTCCTAATAATGCGACGCATGTAGAAGGATGTGGAGATCACCTTGTTTACTTGCTCTTTATTAGTCAGTCTATTGTAACTTAGTATTCCCAAGTTTTTTACTTTTTTTACTGGTACTGGGAGTGAGCCAAGCTCCTCTGGCCACCATGATGGGCTCCAAAAGGAGTTATTATCCCTAAAAAGAATGGCTTCCGAATTTGTAGAATTCAACTTAAGGCAGCTGTTGTCCATCCATAGACTCACCCCTCGCGTGCAGCTGGGGAGGGTGTCATTCATGCCTGGGCGTTTGCTAGAAAGTGAGACTATGATCTGGGTGTCATTGGCATTTAATACCAGCGACAGGTAACATTGGTGTTAAAGAAGGTAGGGCGTGACGACGAGCCCTGGGGGACACCTCATGGGAGAGAGAAAGGTTGAGATTCCTCAAGGAAAACTATTTGTGCTCGCTTTGTTAGGAAGGATCTAAGTAACGACAAGGCCATTCCTCCTATCCCTAGGTCTTCTAGCCTGTTTATCAACAGGTCACGGCTCACCTTATCGAAGGCCGCCGTCAAATCTGGTAGGATGAGGGCAGCACTTGCTCCACGGGCTACTGTCGCCCTAATCATCTCGGTGGCTGCAGTAAGGACAGATCCGTGGAATACTCTGTACGGAACCCAAATTGGGTTCCACCCAGCAGATTATTATTATCCATAAATGTAGAAAGTTTGCCTTTCATTTCTTTTTCAAAGATTTCGTCTCAAAATGGAAGCCTCGAGATGGGTCTGTAGTTATTACCATCTAGAGTATTAAGATTGGGTTTTTTACGTGGATTTCCAGTTTGTGCGGAATACACCTGTCCTAAAAAGAGCATTAATAATGGTAGTTAATTGGGAGGCCGCAAGATCAGGAACAAGCTGCATGACTTTAGGGGGGCGGGGATCTGAAGGAGGTCCTGGGTTGTTTGACTTGATCTTCAGAAAGGGGCTTACATTCCATAAAGAGCAGCTTGTTGCTGTCCTTGGGATAGAAGTTCTTGGAAGTCTTAGGAGAGCCAAAGTTAGCCGACCATCTTTTAAAGATAATTTTCACTTTGTTCAAAAAGAAGGCAGCTACAGAGTCGCTAAAATCCTGGGAATAACCTTCCGTCATCTTTGGGGCTGGAGAAAAGAGCTTAGTAACAGCTTGGAATAAAGCTTTTGGAGAACAGCTGGCGGAATTAATGGTGTTAATATAAAAATCAGTTTTCTCCTTAAAAATAAGCTTTTTATATTAGACAACCCAGGATTTATAATTGATCTTATCTGCGAGGTCATCATTTTTCCTCCAGATTCGTTCTATTAAGCAGCAGTTTAATAATGGAATCTCCCAACTCACTACATAGTGATCAGACCATGTTACATGAGCTATGAGTGGTTTAGAATTGGACGGGTAATTAGAGAAGATGCCATCTAGGGTATGTCCTGCTAAATGCGTTTGGCCTGTCGCACATTGATGAAGGCTGAAACAAGGAGGAGTATCAAGAGCTGTTGAATCGGGGTCATAATTATTCTCGAGGAGAAAGTTGAGGTCACCCAAAAGTGTGAATTCTGATTTGAGTAAGGGTGACTCTAATAAATGGGCAATTGTCTCAAGAAAGTGAGTTCTTGACCCGGGGGGCAGATACACCAAGAGCCCGTTGAAAGATTAGGATTTGGTCAGCTCAAGTTTGTATATAAGGCCATCATCACCGGAATTTGGGGTGGTGGGGGTAAACATCCCCGAGAAGACATCACGGTAGATAACCGTTATCCCCCTTCTTTTTTGTGTTCTCTATCCTGCCTATAGATGACAAAGCCCGGGGGGACCGTTGAGTTCATTTCAGGGCCCGAAGATTGGTCTGCCCAAGTTTCCATCACGAAAATAAGATCTAACCTATGCGTATCAACATATTCTGCAAATTCGAAATTATGTTTAACCAGTGACCTGGCATTTATTAAGGCGCATTTGACATGTGAGCCAGCGTCCAGTGAACTATATGTCAGAGTCGGTCCTGATTGAACGGGCGCCGCTAGCGCATTGTGAGGAGCGTGTTGAATACATTTGGCATTGCAGATTGGGCACGTGTCCGGTAACACTTCTGGAGCCGGGGGATAAAGCTTAAGACAATTAACACTTTTGAAGGTCTTAAAGCCAGCAGGGCATCACTCAAGCATCAAATCTGTGGCGGTTCCTTGGCGTTCAAACGGCCAGGGTGACGGGGCCTGGTCCAGGTGCAGACGGGCTTGCCTTAGGCACGCCTTCGGCGTGCCAGCAGCACAGATACGCTCTGTCCGGTCTTAGGAAGCCCGTCATGGATAGGGGCATGTCAGGGGTGTATCTAAAACCCAGTGCTAACAGCGCACAATGCAAAACAGGTAAGGGTAACTGAAAAGTAAAACTGGGGTCCAGCAACCCCTATCCCAGGATGCAGGCTCCCCTGCAACCCATGAAATACTGGTAGCTTAGATTAAAAGCAAAAGAATATTGGAAAACAAAACTCATAAAAGTTGGCGCTCAAAGAGGCTGGAGCCAGGCAACTCCAAAAGCACCGCAGCAGCAACTACAAGGAAATCAAAAGGCACAGAAAGGTCCTCCCCTGACCTTGTTACATAGTAACATTGTGAGCTTGACTTATTTAAATAGTAGCAGAACTCCTGAAAGGGGGGGGGGATTACTGACCTTCAAGGCCTGTGGGTACTAGGTAAGATCATGTGGTGTTAAGTTCCTCTAGAGGCACTTAACACCAGCAGTAGGGTCGTCAAGTAGGTGCTAAGATGAGAATATGATGTTTTCAAATATTTTATAAACACCTCTTGCTGATGGACATGGGGTTTCACTTCTTGTGCTTCCTCGTACTTCTGCAAGATTACCTGAAACTTCCAAAACTGGATGCTTAAACCCACACAGCAGGAATATCTGTGCCCCCCCGCCTCATCCCTTAACTGATAATCCCAGGTTTTTTGCCGGGGGTGGCAATATGAATGTGTAAGCAAAGGACTGGGGAATGCAGTAATTGATGCACTAATACCTAGAGGCACAAACGATCACAAGACTGGTAGAAGTCACAGTTGCATTATAAACTTGATACCACATGGAAATAGAACAGATCGACTTAGGTGGACGAAAGCACGTCGACCAATTTCTATATGAAATCATCCACTCTGTGGCATGTAGGGCTGCCTTAAGAGTAGCAAGATCTTGAACATAGCTGTAACTTGCCATCGCCTAATTTTGCTACAAGCAGGGATTATACACAACTGTTTTTCAGATATCTTCAATCGAGCCTAAGATGGTATTCAGGACTTTTAGCTAAGGAGGTCATCTGTGGGTGCGGATTCAGATTTAGAGCATTCAGCATTGGAAGGTGGACAGTGTAGCATGTTCAGTGATTCAAGCCAAGATTGTACGGCTGTGGACCACTGCGGGGAGGGGGCGAGGAATCAGCAGAAACTTCTCCCAAGTAGTGCAAGCGGTCACACTGATTGTTTTTTAATCTGTTGTGTTTTAAAAACTGCTAAACCTGCTAAATAACTGCTATTTGCACTTTCAAGCTAGAAGTCTTGTATTTTAATTTGGGGGAATCTAAGAGGCCGAGTGGTGTACCCCCTGTTAGAGCGTGTCACTCTCGGCCGTCATCTTTGTTAGCGGTTTAGTTGCTATAAAAGACCGATGCAAGTGCGTCTTTACAGCGGGCACACCAATGGCAAGCTCATCTGCACCCGTCTGCGCACTGGACGCGCACAGCACCAGCCACGCTGATGGAAATTCTAACGAAATTAAGCCAAATTGTTACTACTCCAGGGAATAACTATTGACAATTGTTGAGTTGGTAGCCCCCTTATACGCGACCTCTTTGAGAGAGGCCGCTTACCCCACTATGCCGGTCATCAACACAACCTCTCAAGCATCAATCTTAAATTGTGAGCTGTTAAATGCGCGATCCCTAATAAAGCATGCAATGGAAATTAACTTGCCATTAAGCCCTCATAACTTAAACACCCTCTTTCTAACGGAAACTTGGACATCTCCCAACTCTTCGGTTGATTGAGGTTCGGCTTGCCCCCCTGACTACAAGTTATTTCACAAACCGCGAAGTGACAGAAAAGGGTATAATTTTTTCAAAGATAAGTGGGATTTTTGCCCACTCAGTCTGGTGGAATTGACAGGACCCGATCTCCTGGGTTCTTCCCTAAAAGACAGAGAAGGATGTTTTTGTTCCAGTATCTTATGTTATCGTCCACCAGGGTCATCGAGCCTATATTGCCTGTGCTGTTGGAGCTGCTAGACAATATGGTGCTCACTCACTCCAACTTCATCTTATTGGGGGACTTTAATTTTTGGGCAGACAAACACCCTTCTCCTACATTGAGGGATCTGCTGGGTGCCTGTGTCGACTGACTCTGCAGCCGAGCCAGGCTTAGAATAGAGTCAGTCTCACGCGCCATGCAGCTGATCATGCTGCCGACGGTAGTACTTGTTTTGTGTGCACTCACTGACTGTATGCGGCGGGACGACAGGACTGTGTGACTGCCGGCGCACGCCTCCGGACAGTTCCAGCGCTTCCTGAATCCGATTCCGACCTCACTTCCTTCCAGGACGAGGAGGACGTGAGGTCACATCCCCCTTTGGCTCCCACAGCCAGTTATCACAACCACTGAAGGCAGAGGCCCCGCCCGGGTGTCTCTCGGTATTGGGCACTACCTCGGCCGGGCCGGGTGACGTCAGGCCTGGCTCAGGCTGCTTCAGCCGCGACGACACGGACGGGAATTTCAATGCGGCAGGCAATTAAGTTACATTGTAGCAGCAGTGCACAGCATTAACTGTTACTGAGCCTGTGCTGGTGGCAGCGCCCGGGCGGCAAGTCTGCAGGGAGCAGCAGAGCCGGCGCAGGCCACAGGCGCGTGCGCTAGCAGCCTGGCGTGGTGAGTACTTCAGCGCTGATACAGTTGAGAGTCAGTGGGATTAAAATGCGTGACAATGCATTTCAGTGCGGTGATGCGGAACACCACACTGAAATGCGTTAGCGTCACGCCTGATGTGTGACACTTGGCAGGACTGAACTAAGTTTAGGAGATCCAGGCTAGGCGGTCGTTCCTTCATGGTGAGGGCGGCCTTACTCTGAAATTCTCTCCCCCTTGCTTTAAGAACCATGACCGACCTATTACAATTTAGGAGGGCACTTAAGACCTGGCTCTTTCATCCTTCTACATGATAGGTTGAGTCTGTTACAGTTCAGGGGGCTGTTTGTTTTGGTTTTTCTAATTGACTCCTTTTCTTTGCTGATTTCAGATGGTTTTTCCGTCTGTAGAGGACATAAACCCACTGGTTTCCTTTGGTCTCTTTTCTTCGCTTCCTTCTGCTTCTCCTCCTGCCCTGTTACCGACTAGCGCCAGGATACCTTTTAGGTGACAGAGCACTTGATAAAATGTATATATAAATAAATATTATTTTGCCCCTGAGATGTAGCTTCCACCAGTCGTAACCATCACAATGTGGTCCTCGTCTGTCCTAAGTGCTCATGGACTTGCGCCGGGCACTTCCCTCCTCGGATCTCCTGAATGCCTGGCCGAGTCTGAAGTTGGGTTAGTTCATTGCCACAATTCTCATTGCATTTGGCAGAGTCCCCCTGGTGCTGTCTGCTAGACTGTTGGTCAAAGGTACCAGTGCTGTTTGCTTCTTAAGATGTCCCAGTTTTAAGGGCTGGTTCACGACTAATTCTTTCATGTGCCTGCTTTCAGCTGCCTATCCTTTGGACTTATGGCTACTGTTAAATTCTCCCAAGACCTGTACTCAGAGCCCGACCATTGTTTCAAGCACTTTTATTACATGCGGAACATGCACACGCACTCTCACCCACAACCACTCACAACCACTCTCACCCACAACCACTCACACACTCTCACCCACAAGCACACACACACTCTCACCCACAAGCACACACACACACTCACCCACAAGCACACACACACACACTCACCCCCAAGCACACACACACACACACTCACCCCCAAGCACACACACACACTCTCACCCACAAGCAAACACACAAGATCCATTTAAAAGCATTTTTTACTTCCCTTATCTGCCAGGGACAGTAATTTTCTAGTTAATTGAAATCCACTCTTTATTACACTAATAGTGAATAATTTAATTTGATTCACTATTAGTGTAGTAAAAATTGACAGAAAACAAGCAAATGCGAGCCCCAACCGACATCCATAAGGACAAGCTGTCCTTGAGTTCCTGGCACTGATTTTGCCACCTCTGAGGTCAGGGGTTGCAAAGGCAGTGCCTGGGGTCCCAAGGGGCAAGCCAGGGGTCGCAGCTGCAACTCCTGGCGACCCCTAAATGACGTTCATGGAGTTAGATCATTAGATTTCTCATTTTCATGTATTTTACTGTTGCTAGAGATGTGTGCATACAAAGGAGTAGGTGAAACACGACATTGTTGCTCACTAGGGCCCTCTGTACTCTGACACACCATTTACACACATAACACATACAAGATTGCCATTTTCACTTGCTCACTGGAAGCAGTCAGGGAAGCACTCGTTTACTCCTCCCCTTCACTGCCACAATAGCCCTGGGCGCCAAAATAAAACTGAACCTCGTTAGCAAATCCGACAGCTAAGAATGTGGCCACATTTGCAAATCAGGCAGCTAAGAATGTGGCCACATTTGCAAATCAGGCAGCTTTCAACTGGTAAAAATGCGCTGCGCGGGTATTTTGCAAGGTATGGGAGACTGCATGCATTTGCACTGCTTGGGGCAATATCAGGGAAATCAACAGTAAAAATCGACACACGTGGCCAAAAAACCAGAACACAAACTGCAAAAAAACTGGCCACACTCTAATCCATCAGACCAACCCATCGGCCACTGTCTGATTGCCCCATAGGCCAGTCTGGCCTGGCTCCCCTTCGAACTTACGAACCCGTCTGCTTACAAAGCAGTCAGTGTTTTTGGCACATCCGTGGGTTTGCAACCTCATTTTCAATGTATGCTGCAACTGATATAACCCATTCTGGAAGTCCCCAAAACCCTGCTTCACTAACACTCATGAGGCAGGAGTCTGTGGTGACCTGTGATTGGTTGCAAGTGCAGGTATGAGGCTGGCAAGAGACAGCAGGCCTCCATCATTGCATTCACAGTCAGTGAACAATGACTTTATATGTTTAATGCATCTACTTTCCCTTAAAGGTACAGGGGTGCTTTCGCATTCAGTGGATGGCAAGGGGGAGCATACAGGCCTCCCGTGGACTGCTCTTTGCTCCTCCTGATGCCTGCTAGCATTCACAAGACGGGAGCTCCCGTTTGAGGATCTGCGACTACCCTTTCAGATTCGGTAAAAGATCAATGGTTTGCAATCCCAATTGCAGGCACGGATCATTCATAAATTGAGGGGCATTAAGTCTCGCAGCGCAGCCCAGCAAGCCACCTTGCTGCGCTACGTGACAGGGAATGGGCAGGAATCCGCCGCATTTAACATTATACGGTGCATTCCTGTCTTTTGCCAGCGCTGGCGCACAATGTGTTGCCTAGCACCAACACAGGCACCCTTGGACCATGGTGCAAGGGTACCTGCATTATTAGCAGTATTGTTTTTGTGTAGGAAGAGACGCCTTCCTGCACAAAAACAATCCTCTGAGGCATTTTCCTCTTTCTCTACACATAGAAAGAGGAAAAAACGAGGAGAAATAAACATATTTCTCCTCGTTACGCCTCCACTGGGGAGTTTTGATGCATTCCCAGGTCTCCCACTTATGGTACATCTGGGAATGTGCCAGTATCCATTGGTGTTGTGTGGGAAGGCCGATGCATCATCCATAGAACGCCTCCCTGGGGCAGAGTAACGCAATGCAGCAGTTTGCGCTTCTTTCTGTTACTCTGGAATTATGAAGCTACTCGGGGCCATGCAAGGTGGCCTTGAATGGCTTGATAAATCGCACTTAAGGTTTGCGTCGCTTTTGATCCCGTTGTGTGGTGCAAAAGCAACGCGACCCTATGATAAATATGCCACACACATAGACCCCATCACCTTCCTTAGAGACCCCATCGCCTTCCTTAGAGACCCCATCGCCTTCCTTAGAGACCCCATCGCCTTCCTTAGAGACCCCATCGCCTTCCTTAGAGACCCCATCGCCTTCCTTAGAGACCCCATCGCCTTCCTTAGAGACCCCATCGCCTTCCTTAGAGACCCCATCGCCTTCCTTAGAGACCCCATCGCCTTCCTTAGAGACCCCATCGCCTTCCTTAGAGACCCCATCGCCTTCCTTAGAGACCCCATCGCCTTCCTTAGAGACCCCATCGCCTTCCTTAGAGACCCCATCGCCTTCCTTGGAGACCCCATCGCCTTCCTTGGAGACCCCATCGCCTTCCTTGGAGACCCCATCGCCTTCCTTGGAGACCCCATCGCCTTCCTTGGAGACCCCATCGCCTTCCTTGGAGACCCCATCGCCTTCCTTGGAGACCCCATCGCCTTCCTTGGAGACCCCATCGCCTTCCTTGGAGACCCCATCGCCTTCCTTGGAGACCCAATCGCCTTCCTTGGAGACCCCATCGCCTTCCTTAGAGACCCCATCGCCTTCCTTAGAGACCCCATCGCCTTCCTTAGAGACCCCATCGCCTTCCTTAGAGACCCCATTGCCTTCCTTAGAGACCCAAGACCTCTTCCCAGGATGTTTGAGAGATGGAATATTTCCACCAAATGTGAAGTAATAAGAGTGCACTCTTCAGACATTTCCAACAGTGGTCTGACATGGTGGGAGAGAATAGACGGAGGCTGGCAGTTGACATATCGCAAAGGTAAATGATCCTGTTAGCTGGCTCTCTGTATGGTATACTTTTGTAAGTTTTATGAATGCCCCCAATAGGTCTAACCAGTACTCCTCTGAGATTAGTTTGTTAAATGCCTCATCCTACCGCTCCTAGTGCAGCTACCTGGATCCTACTGAACCTGTCAGTCGAATCTGGTAGACGTTTGAGATTACTGCTTGTGAACTCTTGTTAAACTTAAAGAACTTTTCTAGTGCAGGTAATGGTCTGGTAGCTGTTCTCTCTTGTGGGGTTCTGGGGTGCACTGTCTAAGCTGCAGATATTGCATTCTGCCATTCTCTCCTGCCTCAAAGTTAGACAATAATGACCTTGAATGTCAGGTCCAGCAACAAACACGCAAACATCACATCATCTTCTCGCTCACACTCACATTTACTCACTCGTACTCATTCTCTCATTCGCTCTCATTTATTATCACTCACACTTACTTACACCCCGATACACTCATTCTTATTCATTCCCATTCACTCACAGTCATTCACAGTTAATCTCACTCGCTCATACTTACTGACACTCAGTCCACTTTTGTGACACACAACCGGCGCAAAGCGTTAGGGTGGGATTTACTATCCAACCCAAATCAGGATTTACTTGGGATAGTATCCCAAAGTAACACAAAGTTGCGCTATTCGCTGCTTTCCATTATTTTAAGTTCCATGGGTGGAGCATGGGCGTTCCCATGCAACCACCCACATTTTTTATGCAAAGTCCTACCTACAAAATTGGTAGACAGAAATTTGCTCCAAAGTCGTCCTTGAGGCTGGTGCGACAAAGACAAATATTTCCTTTTTCTTGTTTTTCCAACGTTGCATGTGTGCTGCATTGTACAGCCCACATACAAAGTGGAAAAAGCCTTAAAGCATAGTTTTTGTACTGTAGTGGGAGGGACCACTTCCAGTACAAAACCTATTCATCAGATAACACATACATGTTTGCACTGTGGCACAATGGCTTTTGCATTGGCACATGGCTGCCAAAAATGCTCCAGCACACGAAGAGTAAAAACATGAATGTAAATCTGGGTCTCAATCTCATTCACAACCTGTCACTGACTCTCAGCCACTTACACGCACACTTACTTACACATACAGTCACAGTTGCTCACACATACACATGCTCACTTTCACATAAACACGCTCTCACCCACAAGCACGGCTGCCACCAAAGGACCAGTTCCAGTTAAGTGTGGTCCATTTTTAGGTCGAGTCTTGACAGCACTTGTGCTGTCTGCAAGACCTGTTGTATCCTTTTCTATAGGCTCTGGCACACCCACCGATTGCCATGGTTGTTATCTGTGGCATTAAGAAATGCTGACTTGTTATTGGTGCATTTCTGTCAATGTCCCTCCTTTGTTTGATTAGTTCCCTTTCTGGTGATTTCACTCAGAGAATATTTTGTTTGGTCATCACACTGTACAGCATGTGATGTCCTCTCCCCCCTCCTCCCGTATGGACTGAGTGTGTTACTATTTGAGCGAATTTACTGGAAACACTAAGTGTGTTTATTTTTACATTGACACGGCAGCCTCCTTAACGACTTTGTACAGACTACAGCCCATACTTGAAGGATCGCTTTATACAAAATAACTTCTAATAATGTTAAAACACTGAGCGTGTTTACTATTTAAAATAGTTTACTCCCTTGTAAATTTCTCCCAGACCTGCTTGGTTTTCTTTCTCTTACATTTTTATTGCTTTAGGCGAGCGAGGTTGCAAAGATTGCTGATGGCTGTTTATTTAGGACCCTTTGCTGTCTTCGTGATGGCTCTGGGAGCAGCAGTCAGTCCCCATTACGTTTTCAGCACTTGTTAACGGTTGCACTTCGGTTCCCCGCTGTCCAGACACATCTAAAGGGCTGCTGGGCTGTCTGGAGTTTTACTGGGAAATATGCATGCTGCAGACAGGTGGAGTTTTACTGGGAAGTATGCATGCCGCAGACAGGTGGAGTTTTACTGGGAAATATGCATGCTGCAGACAGGTGGAGTTTTACTGGGAAGTATGCATGCTGCAGACAGGTGGAGTTTTACTGGGAAATATGCATGCTGCAGGGTAGGCTTAAGGCAAGATGGCGGCCGGTCGCTCGGCTGTGTGAGCTGGCGCTGTATCCTCTCCTGGACAATTCCCCTGATTAAGGTCTTTTAAGCCGGTGATGGAAGTTCCAAAAAAGACGTACTGAGTGACATGTTGCGGGGAGTCTTGAAAAATAATCTTACCGGCAGGATATTCTGGCTGTGGTCATCCCCGCATCGCTTTGGGCTTGGACATCTCCTTCGCCTGTCTGGCTGCTCTTCAGGGATTATGCCTCCGAAGGTCTCAGCGAGGAACCTTACTGCAAAACCCGAGCCCCCATAGTGCGTGCAGGCAGCCCTGGGAAAGCTGTTGGATCGGGGAAAGAGACTTACGTGGTCCATGGGGGGCCCGAGACGGCGGCTGGAGGCACGGGCAGTAATCAGGCGGCATCCGTCTCTGCTGGAAAGGGAAAGCAAACTCTTCCTGCTTTGTTCAAACTGCAAGCTGGGAAGGTGAAGACTCCCGTGAATGCAGGAAGCAATAAGTTGGGGCAGCTGGCGGCATCTGAAATGACTAATGCTACGGTTTTGGAGGTGACAGGTGCTGCCTCTACCCCTACTGACCTTGTGTCGATGGCCTCACTCACTGCTGCAACGGAGGATGGCAATCTGACTCAGACTGAGTTGAGGTCTCAGGGCTCTACCGGGGCCGACATTACAAATGCCAGATTGTTGCCTGATGGTAGTGGGGAGATCCCTGCAGATCGAGCTGGAGTGAATGTGGAACCTCAGTTAATGCGGACGTTCCTGGGGAATGGAATTATGGGAGTTGTAGTCCCACATGCTGAAAGCATGGCTATTTCTGCTATCCCTATTCAATATATTCCCGGAGTTTCTCCCCAAAGTGGTGTGGCGGCAAGCCCAGTGCTGCAAGAGGTGGGCTCTAATGACGTGTCTGCGGTTAAAAAAAAAAAAACGTAAAGGAACCTGAAGGGGGAGACAAATTCTATTCACTATCTGATCACACTGGTTCGTCAGAGGGCGATGACCTAGACAGGGAGTGGTCAGGTGATGACAGTGATTCTGGGGACGGGCGACCTAATGAAGTATTAAGGGGCGAAGCCTCGCGAGGTCCTCATACAGTTCGAAAAGCAATAAAACTGAAAGATCAAGGGGCATCTCTGTTAAGCAAAGACCCAGGGTCGTCAGCTTCAATGGTTTGGGATTACTCTTTTTCTACACATTCTGGCTCTGTGGGGAGTGCTATAGTTTTGGCTGGTGGCAGCGTGACTGACCCCCCCCAGGCTCCTCCTGGAGAGATGACACTCTCAATCATCTATCAGACTATTATGGCGCATCGTGAGGAAACGCGTCAGGAGAGTGTTCGTACGCAGGGTGCATGCCGTAGGATGCAAAATTCTATTCGAAGAGTCGCTAAGACTTGTTCTGACATTGCTGCTAGAATTGTCGAAGCTGAGGAAAGGATTTCGACGTTGGAGGATGATTTGGCCACTCAGAAGGGCCTTACGGATCTGATTAAAACACAAAGGGATGACATGCTCTGGAAACTGACTGATCTTGAAAATAGGGCCAGGAGGAATAATCTGAGGATTCTGGGGGTTCCAGAAGGCAGAGAAGGGTCGGATATCAGACAGTTTGTAGTGGAACTCTTTTCTGAAGCTTTTCCAGACGTTAAGCAGTGGGATTGGCAACTGGAAGTGCAACGTGCGCATCGTTTCCTTTTAAGCAGAGACAGAGGTCTGGGCAGGCTGGTGATAAGCCTCGGGCAGTCTTAATTTGCTTGAACAATTTTTTGGCTAGGGAGAAGATTTATGACCTAGCTAGGCCAGATAGGAAGAGGGTGGGGAAGGACTGTGAATTCTTCGTTAGGCCAGATTTTTGTCCGGCAACAGTTGAGCGGAGGTGGCAGCTCCGCCAGCTAATAGCCCCGTTTCAAGCGAAGGGATCTCAAGCCTTTCTACTTTATCCCTCAAAATTTAAAATAATTCATCAGGGCCAGACCAGATTTTTTTCTTCTGAAGTTCAGGCAAAGGAGTTTTTGGATGGTATCTAGGTAAACTCTGCTGGTCCTCGCTTTTCTTTCTGTCATGTCAGGGGCTTAAAGGTGGAATAAGCGGGGGTTGAACCGATTGGTATTTTTTTTCTTTCTTTTTCTATTAGTAAAGGGGAAAAAAAAAAAAAAAAAAAGGGATTTTCTCGGGTAGGACTCCAATCGGCTTAATTTTAGGGTGTTGGTAACAATGGGGGAAGGGTCTAGGGGAGAGTGGGGAAGCCAGCTCCTTCATCACAAGGACCTCGGTCCTGTTGCCTTACAAGAGGGGTGTAGGGGGTGGGGGGTTGGGGTAGGGGGTTTTAGGGGTTTTAGGGGTTGGGGGTGGAGGTGGGGTGAAGGGGGGTCACTAAGGTCCCGGACTCATGTTATAGTCATGGTAATGTTATTTGTAGTAGCTATGGTATCTCAGTATTTATGATTAAAAAGAGTAATGGTTTGCAGTGGAGAATAAGTTTTTTTTTTTCATGTATAAATGGGCCAGGGTAAATTGCGGATAAGTTCCTGGAATATATGTGGCCTAAATGATCCTAAAAAACGGGCTTTGTTTTCCAAAATTGTCCAAACTATGCAACTGGATGTTTTGTGTCTGCAAGAGACGCACATACCTTGGGGTAAGAGGGAGTGTCTGAAAGTCCCTGGATATGACTTAATTGCCTGCTCTCGACAGTCATCTATGATTAGAGGTGTCGCTATCTTGCTGAGGCGAGGCATTGGGTTTTGTAGAAAGGCCCGAGAGGATAGTTCAGGTAGATGGGCTATAGCTGAAATACTGGTTGAAGGCAGGCTATTGTCTATATGTACTATATATGCTTCAAATGCAGATGATCCAGAAGTGATAAAATGCTTAAATGTAGAATTAGCAGCTTGGATACATCCAATGCTGGTTTGTGGGGACTTTAATATTAATTTGGCTGCCAATTTTAATCTGGCAAGTGCTCAAAAATATTTTGGTAGGAAACCTAGGGTTTTTAAAGCTCTTCAGACTTTGGCTCAAGAACATGCATTAATGGATGTTTGGCATAGGCATAATAAAGATAAAGATGGGTTTACATTTTATTCTGCCCCCCATAATAAAATGGTTCGGCTGGATTATTTTCTTATGTCAGATCTGGTGGCAGAGCTGGTTTCTATCACAGTGTCCCCAAGGATTCTATCTGACCATAACCCATTGGTAGTGGAGTGTCCCTGGGTCCGCCAGGTTAGAATTTCCAGGACATGGACATTCGAAAGAAAACTATTGTTTGATCAGGTTTATCGGGATCATATGAGGAAGTGGGTAATCGAATTTTTAAATATCAATAGGAATACTGCCTCTGACTGCATAGTTTGGGATACATTTAAGGCTGCTGTACGTGGGGAGACCAAGAGCTATGCAGCCTTTCGTTGGAAGACTGTTCGGGAGCAGATTAAGTCCCGTGTCGAGAAGCTTAGGGAGGCAGAATTGGAATTAACGCGCAATATTAAGGAGGGTCTCAATACGGATCAGAATCAGCAAAATGTAGCTGTAATCAAGTCCAAATTGTTGGAATTTTTTGGGCAGGATCTGGCTGCTAAGTATTTGCAATATCGTACAACAATGTACGAATATGGGGAAAATTCAGGTAGAATTCTTGCTAAAAGGCTCCAACAGAAAAGTTTGTTAAATCGAATTACCAGAATTCAGGATCATCAGGGTGTTATACAGGATACGCAGGAGGGGGTTATGGATGTGTTTCAGAAGTTTTACATCTCGCTATATATGGAAGAAAATGTTAGATCTCAGTCCGAGCCACAGTTTGAGGGCTTTTTTCGGATATTGGTACCCTCAAAGTTACAGATGAACAGAATGAGGCTCTTTCTGCCCCAATTATGTGGGAGGAGGTGGAGTTAGCAATAAAATCGTTGGCTAATGGAAAGGCGGCTGGTCCTGATGCCATTCCGTTGGAATTCTACGGGACATTTTGTTCAGAGATCCGTCAGGATATTCTATCAGTCTTTAGGGCAGCACAGGGGGGTTATACCGGAATCATGGCGGCAAACCACGATTGTCCTTTTTAAAAAGAAAGATAAACCTGAGCTAGACCCTTCATCTTTTCGTCCTATCTCTTTGATAAACACTGACAATAAGATATATTCTAAAATTTTATCTTCTAGACTGGCAGAGGCAATTACGCCACTAGTCTCTGTACGCCAGCATGGATTTATCCCAGGTAGGGATACGGCCGACCATGTTCGGCGGGTTATTGCCTTATTGGATTGGGCTCAGGTAACTTCTTCTCCCCTCGGAGTGATCCTGTTGGACGCCGAGAAGGCGTTCGACAGGGTCTCTTGGGGGTTCTTATGGGCGGTGCTTCAATGGAAGGGTTTTAGTACTGAATTTATACAAGCGGTTCAGGCATTGTATACTTTCCCAGTTGCAACATTGCGTATTTCTGGTCAGGAGTCAAGGCCATTTAACATCAGCAGGGGCACCAGACAGGGGTGTCCCTGCTCCCCTCTCCTTTTTGCTCTGTACATTGATCCTTTTCTTAGTAAGATCGAACGCAAATCGGATATACTGCCGATTAGGGTCAATGGTACAGAGTATAAAACGCTGGCCTACGCGGACGATATTGTTGTGTTAACTAGCGATGTCTGTTCTGCCTGTACTGCTTTGGAGACTCTTGCTGAGCAATATGGTCTGTTATCAGGGTATAAGCTTAATGTCTCAAAGACCCAGGTTGTTCAATCAGCTGCTATGTGTTCTTCTGCTGTTCCGGTGGTTACGGAAGCAATCTATTTAGGGGTCAAAATTACTAATAATGTGGATAATATCCCTGATCTTAATATTCGCCCGGTGATTCAATCTGTTCATATTAAGCTGGAAAGACTGGATCATCTGCACCTTTCTTTATATGGTCGTTGCAATGTACTTAAAATGCTGGTTCTCCCAAAGTTCTTGTATTTATTTAGAACTATTCCACTAGAGTTTTCGCAAGTTAGTTTGGCCAGGGCTGATAGGATCTGTTATAGGTTTCTTTGGGGATATCGTCGCTCTCGCAGGGCAGCTAAGTGGATGTGTCTCCCTAGGATTCGTGGGGGGTGGGCGGTCCCGAATTTGTTATTATATTACTGGTCGGCCATGCTGCAACATTTTGGGCCACCGCTGTTGGGAGATAGGGCAGAGGTTCCGTTCTCTAACAGACCTTCTATTTTTGAGATAGGTCTGGGTGAGGCTGCCAAGGGTATCCTAATGCGTATTCTTGAGCCGAGCTATTTTAAGAAAACAAGGTTTAAAGTTATTGGGGCTATGTTCTCAGTCTGGCGGAAAATTCGGCGCAAATGGTCAATTCCGAATATTAATTTTTATACGCCTTTTAATGCCGTCCGAGTTCTGCCCCTATTTTTCAGGATCAGTTTGTTTTCAGATGGCAGCTGTTGGGTCTGCGGGATATAGGTGACTTATGTTCTGGTGGGCAGTTGGCCTCTTTTTCTTTTTTTAAGAGATAAGTTTCATTTAAATACTTATGATTTTTTCAAATACCTTCAGATTAGAAGTTTTGTTGATAAATATCAACATGATACAATGTTTGATAAGCACACCATAATTGAATTAATTCATAGGAGGGCCAGAATAGGTATAATTTATCAATGTTTGTTATCTGAATTTTCGGATGACCTTGATTTACAGAACTCTAAGTGGGTGGGTAAACTGGGTAAGACTGGGGTGGATATAAGGCCCGCATTGGAATTAGCAAACTATGTTTTAGTATCTGGAAGTTTACGGACTCAAAGCTATATGGCAATGTTTGACCTATATTACACACCGGCGAAAATTGCAAAGTGGGGGGGCCGGAGGGGCGACTGTTGCGCTAGATGTGGGCTTCAAGCAGCGGATGCTGTACATATGTTTTACTCCTGTCCAAGACTAGGGCAATTTTTGTGTGAAGTGGAGGTTTTTTTTAATTCGAGGCTTAATATCCCGGTTACCATCTCTTCGGAGATGCTAATAATGGGGTGTGAAGGCACTGGGATGGTTGAAAGGACGAGATATACCTCTGCTTTTTTGTTTGTAGTCATGGCTATGATTCGTTTATGTATTACTTCACAATGGTTAAGCTCTGAAGCCCCTACGTTCTTTAATTGGAGAGCTAGGATGTTAGCTTTGTATAATTTGGAGTCTTCAGTCTTTTTATTAAGGGGGAGAAGGCGGCGGGTGTTAGCCTCTAAGGTCTGGGCCTCGTTAGAGGAATGGTTAAAGCAGTGATCCTTAGCTCTGTCTGTTTTATCTCATTCCCTTTTTTTTTTTTCTCTATGGTTTTTTTCTCAGTTCTTTTTTTTTTTTAGCCTTTTATTTATTTTTTTCTTTATTTTTCTCTACACTGCATGTATCATGTGTCTGGCTTTTGTATATTAATATCTGTATCAGCTTTGTATGTCTTTTGTAAATATGGCTTATCATGACTTGTTTTGTTTTCTCAAATAAAAAAAAAAAAGTTAAAAAAAAAAAAAAGGAAATATGCATGCTGCAGACAGGTGGAGTTTTACTGGGAAGTATGCATGCTGCAGACAGGTGGAGTTTTACTGGGAAGTATGCATGCTGCAGACAGGTGGAGTTTTACTGGGAAGTATGCATGCTGCAGACAGGTGGAGTTTTACTGGGAAATATGCATGCTGCAGACAGGTGGAGTTTTACTGGGAAGTATGCATGCTGCAGACAGGTGGAGTTTTACTCATGTTGTGTTCTTATGCCATTGAGGATGTTTATTTCTGTTTCTGTAGTCACAAATTAATTCAGATCATTAGCCAACTAGGGTTCCGGGTTGCTTTATTTAAACCAGCACTGTGATTGGGACACGAGCGGCTGTGGGAAACGTGGAGGAAGTGGGTTGTGCATTTATTTATTTACTTTCAGTTGTCACTTGCATGAAGTGTTAGTGCAACCCACCCAGGGATGGAGAGATCCTTTATTGTGGTGACATCGGTGTCATTCGAAAATCTGTCTGTGTGCTTTTTAAGTTCTTTTGAACTAGTTGATTCATTGGTCTAGAACCTTGCACTGCAGCACATGTCCGAGCTCTCCAATCCCCTGATGTGTCATGATGCAGTACAGGAACTGTTCTCGAATTGTGTAGTGTAATGCTGAATATTTGAGCTGAATATATATGCTGTTCTTGGCACAGTGAGCCATCCATTCTAGAGCTGTGCAGTGTAATGCGGAAGGCAGATTCCAGTGGTGTATACTGGCCCAGTCAGTCAACCCTTCCAGCACGTGCAGTGTAATGCAGATTCCAGTGGTGTACACTGGCCCAGTCAGTCAACCCTTCCAGCACGTGCAGTGTAATGCAGAATGTAGATTCCAGTGGTGTACACTGGCCCGGTCAGTCAACCCTTGCAGCACGTGCAGTGTAATGCAGAATGTAGATTCCAGTGGTGTACACTGGCCCAGTCAGTCAACCCTTCCAGCACGTGCAGTGTAATGCAGAATGCGGATTCCAGTGGTGTACACTGGCCCAGTCAGTCAACCCTTCCAGCACGTGCAGTGTAATGCAGAATGCAGATTCCAGTGGTGTACACTGGCCCAGTCAGTCAACCCTTCCAGCACGTGCAGTGTAATGCAGAATGCAGATTCCAGTGGTGTACACTGGCCCAGTCAGCCAACCCTTCCAGCACGTGCAGTGTAATGCAGATTCCAGTGGTGTACACTGGCCCAGTCAGTCAACCCTTCCAGCACGTGCAGTGTAATGCAGAATGCAGATTCCAGTGGTGTACACTGGCCCAGTCAGTCAACCCTTCCAGCACGTGCAGTGTAATGCAGATTATTTGAGTTCTAAAACCCAGTGCTGTATTTTGGCTCAGTAAGTCAACTTGTCCACACCCATTCAGTGTGATGTAGAATATTTGAATTCTCGAAGCAAGTGCGGTATATTGGCCTCGTAAGTCAATCCTTCTAGAATAGTGCAGCGGGACATTTGAGCTCTAGATCCCAGTGTCTCATGGTGCTGTTAATCCAGTGATCCAGAAGCCTGCAGTGGTGCCCAGAATGTCCCAGTTCTAGTGGAAGCTTGGTTCGGACTCCCTGCCGTGAGGTGGACTGAGTGCATCCGTACACAAACGCAGCCTCTTTATAACCGTTTCTCACACACTATTTCTGGTACTCTATCTAAACTCCATTTACCACTTCACACATAAACTACCTATCCCTCTCAATCTTACTTTCTATCTATTTTATACGACTCCGACCCCTATTGATTGACCATGCCACATAAATCCACTGCACAAATACACTACACCATACAATTCCACTCCACACAATTCCACAACTAACACTTCCAATTCAAACCACAAAATTCCACTAATAACATACATTCACGAGACTACAAACAAAAAACAAATAAAAACAATACACTACACACCATATACATCCACTCCAATCCATAACACATAAGTAAGAGACATTTACATTTACAACGCCAATAGCTCTAACTAATTTTTTTTAACACCCAAACACACAAACCTGGAGCTTAGCTCCTACCTATTCTTTTTTGTCACAAAAACGCAAAGCTATCCACACAGTTCCACTCCACACATTTCAACTCCACACATTTCTGATCCAAACCACATAATTCGACACCAAACCACATAATACAACTCAACAACACAATTACACAACACACCACATAATCCAATCCTCACCACACAATTTCACATTGTCACAAAATTCAACAGTACACCACATAAACTTCACTACATACCACTCCACAACACAAAATACCATTCAGCATAGTTACTCTCCATAACATTCAATACCACTCCACATAATTCCAGTATACTCAATACCACATAAGTACTAGCCACATAATACCCCAGAACACATGCCACATAATTCCACTACACAAATACACTCTACAAGACACAATTCCATGCCACACAATTAACTAATCCAATACATCCCTCATAATTCCACTACACACCACATACATACACTCCATAACACATAGGTAAAAGACATTGCTGTATACAATGCCAATAGCTCTAACTCAAACAAATGCGAGACCGATTGCATTTCCAATGCTTGTTTTTTTATTACACTGATAGTAAATAATAGGATATTATTCAGTATTAGTATAGAGAAGAATGGGCAGAAAATAAACAATGCAGAGCCGCCCCTGTGTTCTTGGCTCTGATCTTGCCACCTCTGAGGCCAGGGGCTGCAAAGGCAGGGCCACTCCTGGTGACCCCTAAATGACGTCCATGATGCCACACTACTGTCCCCCACCACTTTTGAAAGAATCTCCTTCCCCTCCCCACCATGGAAATTGATTTATTCAGGAGTAAATGTCCAGCCTTTTCTCGGGTGAAAAACACGTGCAAGGAAGGAGTCTGTGGACCACCCCAAAAGCGTCGCTTTTTGGGGTGCAGACACTGATATGGCCCTCCCACCCTGGAGCACTCACTCCCCACCCATGGCAGTCGATTTAATCACACTGAAATCTTAATGTGAAGAAATCCTATCATGAGAGTAAAGCCAAATATTGGTTTTCACACATGCATGCTATACTTGCACTACTAACCTCTTTGCGGATTGGGCTTGGAGTATCTGTTTTGCTCCCTTCTTGCTCAGACTTGCCTTTGGGTATTTCTTGTGTGTCGTGTCACGTTGCTTAATGTGCACAGCACTGCTTTGGCCTTCCACGTGCACCCCCTAAATTTCAGACCTCATGTGCTTCACCTTTACTGTCTGATGTACAAAGGAATGAGGACTTGCTCTTTTTTTCCTTTGACTGTTAACTGCTGCCCGTGAGTAGGCTTACACTGCCCTCTGCTGGTTGCTTGAAGTTATGACTTCCCACCTGCAGATCTCCAATCGTCTCAGCAGCAGTTTAGCTGCAGATTCATCCAGACAGCTGAGGAAGGACAGTCGTGATTTAATTAAAGACAAAGGAGGCAAACATTATGCAGTCTCTTCTCCTGCCATGTGCTGAGCAGCACCTTCAAAGAACACTAGAGTTACCAGAGACCTGCTGCCCTGGACCGGAAGTAACGACATGGAAAAAATACAACTACTCACTATCAATAGGGGCAGTCTATCCAACATGTCCGCTTTTCTTGAAGATTGAAGGTCAAAGTTCATAAAAAACTAAATAGTACAGAATCACAGAAGTAACCAACCAGCGTCCTCTTTGCTTTGATGAACTTCCATACAGAGCGTCTCCTCCATCCAAAGGTGTCTTCCTGCAAACACAGCACCACGTGGTACCGCAGACTGTTGTCTCATTAGTCGCGATTGGCTCTAGGACTACCCACAAACAAGCCATTCCCACCATCGTCGCGGCGGGCAGACACCTTCAGCGATGGGATAATATTCACCTCCTTGTCTTTAATAAAATCAGGGTTCTGCTTCACCAACCGGCTGGGAAAAACTGCAGCTTTATTACAAGACCGGAGGCTCATATTAAATAGGTTTAAAGCATATCAACAGCCATCATTGTCGCATGCTGAAATGGCTTGTTGTAAAAGGTCGTAAATGTTGACATTTTAGACCGGGCCGTTGATGTTCCCCTGGTGGGCGGGATGGGTGGTGGCCGGTTTTGGACCGTTGGGGGCCATTTTTGTTACTGGGGCTGGTTTTGCAGCAGTTCTGCAAAATCGGCCCCTTGTAACAAAAGCCTACGCAGCAGCAGTGTTTCCCACCAGCACCCCTCCTCCCCCTAGCGATCACCCCCAAAAACCCGTATCCACCCCTGCAAGGGACTTTACCCTTTTAACCCATCTACTTAGTTGCGGATGCAAGAGTGGATGGTTTGCATAATAAAATCAATAATCGAGGGGCCAGAAGTTCTCGGGCCACAGTCCCGTTAACGTAATGCTTAATACACCTCACCGCGCACAGAGTAGGATGTCTGAGGAATGAAGGAAACTCCATCGAGGTAGAAGCATTCTTGGATACCTAATAATGGTAAAATGGCTCCTCAATGAGAAATGCACCGTAGAAACATCTAAAGATCTAACTTCAGAAACCCTTCCAAATGAAGGGTATAGTATGCATGCATAGTAGCATAACCAACTTTCCAGACAATAACTTAAACAAAAGATTATCTTTATCCACCCACGAGTGGAACATTTCTAATGCCAACTTCACATCCAATAATGCTGAGCGCCTGGCTGTAGGAGGATTCGCATAACTAATCCCCTTCATCAACCTGCAAACCAAAGGGTGCTCCTCAACCGGTTTACCATCTATTTTTTGATGTCCTGTTGATATCACTGACCCCAATAATAGCCCTATAGGATTTCTGGCCAGCTGCTAGAGTCTAAAATACTCAAAACTCCTGTGACATCTGATGAGATCTATTCTCCTTTCCAAACTCTAGCCATTCCAAAGCTCCTAGGCCAAGTTATGTGCCCTAATGCTGCCTTGTGCCCATGATGCTCTGATATACCCTGACGCAGACTCCGAAAGCCCTGGCACGCCTGCAAGCAAGCAGAGAGGTATCATGCCACCAGTGCCAGGTTGCCCACCAGAAGAAGTGCATGATAAGGCCCCTGAGAGCCTCTCATCAGTTATGGAAAGTGAATTGGGCAATTCCCAGCGAGCTCCAAGAGAGGGGGATACCACGGCTGCGTCGTCCACAGTGGGGCTATGAAGACCACCCTCGCCGTCTGCCTGCACACCTGCGCCACACACCTGGGGATCATGATAAAGGTCAGGAAAGCATAATGATTTCCATTGGACCAATCCTGAAGAAAAGCATTCATCGCTAAGGTTTTCGGATCTTGCTTCCAGCTGAAACTTGTTTGAAGCTGAGCTGTCAGTCTAAAGGCGAACAGGGCTTTGTCGAATGGACCCCAAACATTGCTCAATGACGTGGAAATCTGCTCATCTGGACACCAATCGCTGACATCATAGAAGTTCCTTGAATACCAGTCTGCCACCCAGTTGTGTGGCCCTGGAAGATATTCTGCTCTTAGTGATACAACTTGGTGCAGATAAAACTGCACAATGCCCTGGCCATCTCGGATAAAGGCTTTCCCCCTCAATTTTATTTTTTACACCTGACTGATGTCAGATCTTCCATGCACAGGAGGACTGAACAATTTACCTTGCTTATCCCAGACTCTGAACTGGAAAGGAGACTTCAAGAGGCTCTAAATAATTTATGTGCATTGACAACTCCCTCCGGGACCATCTTCCTCCAGTGGAGAAGGTGCCACACCTGGTGCCACCACCCCAGAGCCTTGCATCTGATTCTAATAGTAGATCTGGGGAAGTTGGAAAGATGGATTTTCCGTTCCAAGCGTCTATATGGCATAATACCATTTATTTACTCTCTTGCTTCTATCTCTAAAGGAATAATCTCTGAGGATTCTAAACCTTTATACAAATGCCTCAACTTTACCCATCGGAGAGCCCTATAATAAAGGGGTCCTGGAAAGATCACTTGAGTCGAGGATGAACGAAGGCCTACTAGTCTCGCCAGCTGCCGGAGATAAACCTTTTATTGAGTAAACAGCATCTTCAACTCCTTCTTGATCACCTTCAACTTTACATCTGGGATCTAAATGACCTTTTTGCATGAATCCACCAAGAATCCCAAAAAAATGGATTTGTTTTTTTTAGGGCTCCAAATCTGTCTTCTCCACATTCACAAAAAAGCCCAGACACTGGATCAATTCTGTGGCTGCCTGCACCTGCTTCAACAAAAGATTCTTCTCCTGGCCATGGAATATCATATGGTCGCAGTATACCACCATCCTTCATCCCTGGGACCTGAGAGCTGCCTCTACTGGTTTTATCAGCTTGGTAAAGGAGCATGGAGTGGAGGACAGACCAAATGGTAGGGACTTGAACCTGTCCACCTGCCCCAGCCAAAGGAACCGCAGATACAAATCTGGCAAATAAGCGTCCTTCAAACTCAGAGGCATCATCCAGCCCCTCGGAAGGAGAATATCCCTGAGACTGACTATTGTCTCCATGTTGAAATGCTGATAAAGCGCTAGTTAAGATCTTTCAGGCTTATTACTGGTTGCAACTTTTTGTTCTTCCTTTGAACTAAAAATAAATTGCTCACAAACCACTCTGGTTGCAGCAAACACGTTTCTATAGCCCCTTTATAGAGCAACTCCTGCACCATGAAATAAATTAACTCTATTCCCTCTTGCGTAAACTGAATTGGAGTTGGAGTAGGGTCTGAAGTAGCAAGGACAGCCACTGAAGTGACCCCTGTATCTGTCGGCCCTGGCAGAGACCAGACCAGACATTCTCTTCAGTGAAGGGTGAGCTTTATCCAGTGAAACAAATGCTTGCACATATCGACCAATCTCCTTAATGAAGTCTTCACCAAATAAGCACTCTTGGTTGTGGCCAATTCCTTCATCTTGTGATCAGTTCTAAGCAACAGCACCCTGTGACTCTCATAAGACAGCCCAGCATTTGCATTACCCAAAAAAACCACTGCTCTACAGCGACATCTAGATATTACTTCCGGGCCCAGTGTCTAGCTTGTATCTTTAGCTTGCTCAGCCAGACACAACATTTTTGTCAGTGGACCCTAGATGTCCAACATCCTATCTTGGCATGGTGACGAGGCTCTATCCACACCCTTCTGGGTTCGTTACCAACCCTACTCAAGAAAGTCATGATTTTAGTGTCCGAACTGGGTTTAACAGTCGGTGTGTGTGAGATAGCTGGTCTGGGAGTTTTTTGCCATCATTTTATATCTTGTGGCCCTGTTAATTGCACACTGATTCTAAACTTTACATACTCATCCACAAAATCAAACAATCAATCAATCAGGAATTTGTGAAGCACGCTACTCACCCGTGAGGGTCTCAAGGCGCTGGGGGGAGAGATGTCTTGCAGCTCCGAATCAGCCGAAGAGCCAGGTCTTGAGGCTCTTCCTGAAGATGTGCAGAGTGGGGGAACGTCTGATGTTGAGCGGGAGCTTGCTCCAGGTCTTTGCCATGATGTAGGAGTAGGCTCTTCCGCCCGCTCTGGCTCGGCAGATGCGCAGGGTTTCAGCGAGGGCGAGGTCAGCGGAGCGGAGGTTTCTCTTGGGTACATGGAAGGAGACTCTTTCGTTGAGGTATTGGGGTCCGGTGTTGTGGAGGGATTTGTAGGCGTGAGTGAGTAGCTCGAAGGTTACTCTCTTCTCGACTGGGAGCCAGTGGAGGTCTTGTAGGTGCTGGGTGATGTGTTCATGTCATGGGATGCTGAGGAAGAGTCTGGCGGTGGTGTTCTGGATGGTCTGGAGTTTTCGGAGCAGGTATTTGTTGATTCCGGCATAGAGGGTGTTTCCGTAGTCCAGTCTGCTTGTTATGAGTGCGTGGGTGACGGTCTTCCTGAATTCGGGGGGGTATCCACTTGAAGGTCTTGCGAAGGATGCGGAGGGTATTAAAGTACATGGATGAGACGGCATTGATCTGTTGGGTCATGGTGAGGGAGGAGTAGAGTATGATGCCGAGGTTCCGGGCGTGGTCCGTGGGAGTGGGGGGGGTTGCCGAGGCTGTGGGCCATGTTGAGATAACCATTCAGCAGAATTTGTGTTGTAACAATCCCAGCTCAAACATGGTGTTAACTTCTGCATCAAAAACAACTGTTTTATCAGCCTCTTTAAGTTTTTTAGGAGAGCCAGCTGAGGTGTTATGGCCAGAGCTGCCAACTGGGGAACTAGGTTTGAGTCCTGGTGTCGACTGAACATCCTGTGGTTCTGGGCAAGTCACTTAATATCCCCGAGCCTATTTTTTTAAAAATGAATGTGATCTTGTGTAATGTAACTGATGCTCATGTAAAGTTCTTCAATACCTTTGTGTTCACGCTGTGTAAAGCTGCAGAAACAAAAAAGTATGTTTCATTGTCATACAAGTCATGTGCATTTTGATCATTCACATTGTCATATGGCCGTTTACACGATCCACCAATCAACCCACATGAGGGCCCTTCCACAGGGACAGTGAATACTTTCCATACTGAGGAAATGAACATTTTATGCTTAATTACCGGGGGATTCTTACCAATCAGTCTGTTTATTTTTCTTTCATCTTTTGCCTCCAGAAGGCGTAGATAAAGAAGATACGGCTGTTGCCACTGAGTTACCAACATCATTAGCCATTTTTAGGTCGAGCTTTGATCGACCTGTTGTATCTCTTTTGTGGGGTTTGGCAAACCCACTGATTGCCATTGGTTACTATCTGTGGCATTCAGAAATGCTGGCTTCTTATTGGTGCATTTCTGTAAAAATTCCCTCCTTTGTGTGTTTAGTTCTCTTTTGGGGATTTCACTCAGAGAACATTTTAGTTGGCCATCACACAGTACAGTGTGTGGTGGCCTCTCTTCCCTCCTCTCATCTGACTATTGCAGGTCAGGCGTTGTTTTTTTTGTAGTTTAATATAGTGTGAACTCGACCCAAAGGTCAGTGTGTGTATTTTGTTTCCCTGGCTCAGCGTAGCGCCTGCTTCACGACCACTGTGCTTTATCTGTCAGCATCCCTCTCTGTGAACAGAGCTGCAATTCTTGTTATAGTTGAAAGGAGAGAAGTGCAAAGCATTTCAAGCAAATAAACTATCTTTTAAAAGCGCACAGATGCGATTTTTGAATAGAAACAAACGTGTTTAAAGGTTAGCTAACACACGCCCTTACACAGGTTTGAGTTTTGGCTGGAGGATTAACATAATTTGTAACGTGCGTTTTGTCTAAAAGACAGCTACCAGTTATAGAAAGCGCTCCTATATCTATTTGTGTACTTTGTGCTTTATAAACCCTCTCAAAACAAGCAAATGTGAGCAGTTGTAAATAAAAAAACAACATTTAGTCGCACAAAACAACTAATATTTTCTGTTCTATTTGTGAAAAACAAACACCACTGTTCATTAGGATCATGTTCCGAGAAATAATAATAAAAGGTCATATTTTTGAGTACTCTGGAAGTGAGGTGCAGTGTGCTTATCCCTTTTAAAGAAGTAAACAAATAGGTTTTTAAATAGTCCAGGCACTAACTTGATGTATACTTTTGAGAACTTTTAGTTTATTTGTTTGACGGGGGTAATCCCGCTAAAAACTGCAGATGTGGCTTTATTGCTACTGCGACTGACTTCAGGGTCTTGGCTCGGTGGGAGGTTTAAAATTCTGTGATTTATGGAAATGTACTCTATTTCTTCGTGCCTAAAAGGAACACAAATACAGATTGCAACAGCGAAAACAATCTTTACAGGCATGCTAATGTATTGGCTCATATTTTCAAGCAGGCCCCATTGAAAATATAGCTTGCAAGTATTCTTACTTGTTAGCCCACGTGTGAGACCATCCTGGCGCCGGTTTGATACAAAAGGTGTGAGTCTGTGAAAATCTTTTAAAGTGCTAAAGATTGTCTAGAGGCTGAATGTCACATTATAGTGCTTTTAAATCACGTGTAGCTAAAGTTTGTCCCCACTTTTAACTTCAAACGGACTGTGTTTTTGAACTGCAATCAGTAGAAAGCTTTCTTTTTTTTGTAAAGAGTTACTGAGGCACATTATTGCCTAGTCAGTAACACACAACCTACAGGTTTTTTAACCTGTCAGGGGAACACACACATTAAACTAGCTCTTTTGGTATCCCCTAGCCAGTTTTAATCATTCACTCACTCACTCACCCTCTCTTACGAACCCTCAATCTCACCACCTCACTCATCATATGGCGTTACCAAAAGATGTCCGCTAAATCGACCTTTCGGGGGACCCGTAGGGCATTGCAGCGCCGGCCCAACGAGGAGCAATGCCCAATGATGAAACATGATATCCCTTGGGATGTGTGAGGGCAACAAGAGACAAGACTTGTGCTTGCCTCTACTCTGTGCGGTTTAGACCTAGTCCCTTCTGTTTCTTTTTCTTTTTCTCTGTGGACAACTATTGTGCCCACACAGGAACAGTTACCCACTGTTTGGTTCGATATTACCATATGGAGCACGGGTACTGGACCATAACTAGCTCCTAGTCCCCCCCTTCCTTTTGATACATATCACAAAAGAGACTGTTCAGTATGAGCCCTGTATTTTCCTAATTAAAAAATGGATGAGGTTAACAACAAACATGGTTTTATATCTAAAAACCTGATGTTATGAGTCTCCATATGTAGCAGGTGTTTGAAGCTTTCTGGGCTCTGAGGCAAACCAGAGTCTTTCCAACACCGCTCTCCTGATGGAGAAATGAACAGAAAGGATTGTGACATCTGGGAAATGAGTACTCCTCACCATTACTCCAAATCCACCTCATAGCTGGTCCCTGCTCGATATATGTCCCCGGATCCACCTCATATCTGGTCCCTGCTCAACATTACTCCCGATTCACCTCATTACTGGGCCCTGCTCGACATTACCCCAGATCCACCTCATGGTCTGGTCCCTGCTCAACATTACTCCGGATCCACCTCATATCTGATCCCTGCTTGACATTACTTCGGATCCACCTCATGTCTGGTCCCTGCTCGACATTACTCCAGCTCCTCCTCATATCTGGTCCCTGCTCGACATTACTCCGGATCCTCCTCATGTCTGGTCCCTGCTCGTCATTACTCCGGATCCACCTCATATCTGGTCCCTACTCGACATTACTCAGGATCCTCCTCATGTCTGGTCCCTGCTCGACATTACTCTGGATCCTCCTCATGTCTGGTCCCTGCTCTACATTACTCCATATCCACCTCATACCTGGTCCCTGCTCGACATTACTCCGGATCCTCCTCATGTCTGGTCCCTGCTCGACATTACTCTGAATCCTCCTCATGTCTGGTCCCTGCTCTACATTACTCCGGTTCCTCCCCATGTCTGGTCCCAGCTCGACATTACTCCGGATCCACCTCATATCTGGTCCCTACTCGACATTACTCAGGATCCTCCTCATGTCTGCTCGACATTACTCCGGAACCACCTCATATCTGGTACCTGCTCTACATTACTCCATATCCACCTCAAACCTGGTCCCTGCTCGACATTACTCGGGATCCGCCTCATATCTGGTACCTGCTCGACATTAATCCAGATCCACCTCATAGCTAGTACCTGCTCTACATTACTCTGGATCCACCTCACAGCTGGTGCCTGCTCAACATTAATTAGAATCCACCTCACAACTGGTCCCTGCTCTACATTACTCTGAATCCACCTCATATCTGGTACCTGCTCAACATCACTCCGGATTCACCTCATATCTGGTACCTGCTCGAGATTAATCCAGATCCACCTCACAACTGGTCCCTGCTCTACATTACTCCGGATCCACCTCATATCTGGTCCCTGCTCTACATTACTCCGGTTTCCACCTAATATCTGGTCCCTGCTCGACATTACTCCGGGTCCACCTAATATCTGGTCCCTCCTCGACATTACTCCGTATTTACCTCATAGCTAGTACCTGCTCGACATTACTCAGGATCCACCTCATATCTGGTCCCTGCTCGACATTACTCCGGATTCACCTCATATCTGGTCCCTGCTCGACATTACTCCGGATTCACCTCATATCTGGTCCCTGCTCGACATTACTCCATATTTACCTCATAGCTATACCTGCTCGACACTACTCAGGATCCACCTCATAGCTAGTACCTGCTCTACATTACTCTGGATCCACCTCACAGCTGGTGCCTGCTCTACATTACTCTGAATCCACCTCATATCTGGTACCTGCTCTACATTACTCCGGATCAGCCTCATATCTGGTACCTGCTCGACATTAATCTGGATCCTCCTCATAGCTAGTACCTGCTCTACATTACTCTGGATCCACATCATAGTTGGTGCCTGCTCGACATTACTCAGGATCCACCTCACAACTGGTCCCTCCTCTACATTACTCCGAATCCACCTCATATCTGGTCCCTCCTCTACATTACTCCGAATCCACCTCATATCTGGTACCTGCTCGACATTACTCCGGATCCACCTCATATCTTGTACCTGCTCGACATTAATCGCGATCCACCTCACAACTGGTCTCTGCTCTACATTATTCTGGATCCACCTCATATCTGGTCCCTGCTCGACATTACTCCGTATTTACCTAATAGCTAGTACCTGCTCGACATTACTCCGTATTTACCTAATAGCTAGTACCTGCTTGACATTACTCAGGATCCACCTCATATCTGGTCACTGTTTAACATTACTCCGGATCCACCTCATATCTGGTCCCTGCTCGACATTACTCCCAATTCACTTCATATCTGGGCCCTGCTCGACATTACTCCGTATTTACCTCATAGCTAGTACCTGCTCAACACTACTCAGGATCCACCTCACAACTGGTACCTGCTCGACATTATTCTGGATCCACCTCATATCTGGTCCCTGCTCGACATTACTTTGGATCCACCTCATATCTGGTACCTTCTTACCATTAGCCCGGATCTACCTTATGTCTCATATCTTTTCCTAAAAGAGCCCTGGCTGTGATCACCAATCTGCTCCTGGCGATTCTGGAGTAATGGTAAGCAGGGACCAGCTATGAGGTGGATCTGGCGAAATGGTTATTCTGAACATCGTCATGTGAGACCATTACTGAAAAGCCTCCATTGGCTTCCTTTACGTCAACGCTGCCTATTCAAGTTAGTGGTAAACGTAATGGGGCAACCCGGTGTCCCTCAGAACCTGGGTATACGTATTATAAAGGAAAAAATGGTTCTGTCGGGGTATCAATTACTTCGGACAAGTAGCAACAGCTTACTTATAACCAATATGAACGATTTACAAAGAAAACCAATAAAGATATAACACACACCAAAATGTTTGAATCAATAATATATTAAGAAAAATCAAATAATAAAGGCTGTTGCAATTTACAATTTCAATTGCAATGTGAAGAAGGTGACTGTGGTGAAACAGTGACATGTGGTGAATGGTGATGAATACAGTCCACTATATACAGAAACAATTGTGCAAAAAATTAGGGAGGGGGAGGGAGAAAGATTCCATAAATGTCCTTATTCTTAGCACATATGCTTAATGATCCAATGACGAATGGGACTGTGATCAAAAGCGTTGTGTAGACTTATATAATACTACGCCGACGTTTCGACCCTGTGTATCGCGCAAGAAGTGAAAGTGCGTCCAAGCGGGTCTTCCTCAGGGCAGGAGGGGGGAGAGATGGGAGCCTAAGGATTGATTTAAAAGACAGCGTCAGGTGTGTGTTATAGAACAGAAGTGCGAGTTCATTGTGTGGCTTTTAAGGCATGTATCTTACCCAAAAGCAGATTCGTGGGCCTGCGAATACTAATAACTTGGTCAGGTATAGGTAGGAAAATTCATAAGGATCTCCACCAGCCGGTTTGGAGCCTATTGGAAAAACTGAATCAGTGACTGAAAATAGTACTATTGTTGATTATACACCACGAGTTTAAGAGGGCTGTGACATACCTCAAAGATAAATTGTATTTAACTTCCACCCATCGGTTGGAATCGTATTTGTGCCAGTCCGATGTTTTTCTAAAGTAAATAATGAGCAGTGCATAAGTAATGATTTTAAAATAACACGAGAGCGCAAAGTGCACTTCGTCCCAAGGTCCCTAATTAGTTTCCTTCTGTCCGTGATTTATTTCGGAAATGAAGGGCTGAAGGAGCTGAGGCTATAAAGAGCCTCTCTAGCGTGTGATGGACGTGCACGTTAGCTCGTGCCTCATTTGGATGAGCACGCGTGGTGGGGCAGCTCGGTTGTCCTGTCCAGGAACCGGCCTGCTCATCGTAGGGATGTGATCAATTACCCAGCCTGTTGAGAAGCAGGAGCTCAGGCGTGCGCATGGGTAATGAACTGAGGCTCATTTGGCTAATGTTTGTGTTCTCCTAAAACCAGTTTGATGGCATTATATGGACACAATGACGTGGGTTTAGGGAATAACACAAAAAAACGATATGCACTGATTACAACATGTAATTACTTTTGGAAATTAGAAATAACATAATGTGAATGACATACAATTTGTATAGCGAATAAAGCTATTTTACACTCTTTTGGCATTATTGTTAATGCAGCGTTATGTTAAATAAAAGAGCAGTCTGTGGCAGTGAAAATCAGAACCAATATTGTGTTCTCCTAAATACAGTTTGGATGGCATTACATGGACACAATGACGTGGGTTTAGAGAATAGCACAAGAACGATATTCACTGATTACAACATGTAAATACTTTTGAAAATTAGAAATAGCATAATGTAGGTGACATTTTGTATAACGAATAAAGCTATTTTACACTCTTTGTGGCATTTTTGCTAGCGCAGCGTTGTGTTAAATAAAAAGAGCAGTCTGTGGCAGTGAAAATCAAAACCACAACTGTGCAGATCAAGTTATTACTTGATTTAGGGAATAACACAAAAAAAAGAGAATATGCACTGATTACAACATGTAAATACTTTTGGAAATTAGAAATAGCGCAATGTGGAATGACATGAATCTAACACGTATGCAAGTGAGATGATTTAAAACGAGTAAAAGCTTCTTCAAATATGACACGTATTATAAATTGGAGAATGTCAAAATGCACTTATTGACACTTTTTGCACGTGGAATTTATACGGCGATTTTTGCTATTTTCCACTTATATTCCAATTGCTGATACAGCATCATGTAAAATGAAGTTACAGATTAGATCATGAATAGTCTGTAGCAATGAAGATCAGGACCAACTATTATGTAAGACCAGTTGACATGTATAGGCATAGGTTCAAATTATGCTTGGTATATTGGAAGTACATGACAAAGTAGTGCATAATGGGGCTGGTATGTACTGTACAGTGAGATCTAAAGCCTAACCATTTGTCTGTAAGTTTCCTCAAACTCATTTAACCCTGTATTCACGGAGTCTAAAGTGTGAATCCATCTGCATTCATTTAGGTTTAGTTGTGAGACCATACTGCCTCCTCTGGGGTGCAGAGTGATTCTCTCCAGAACCCACCACTGTAGGTCATCCGCAGTGTGATTATTCCGGGAGAAGTGCTCAACCAAGGGAGCTCCTTGGACCTTGCAGCGGATCCTACTGCGGTGTTGCAAAACTCTGGCCTTGACCTTTTGGGTGGTTTGGCCTGATTACACGGGCATCGTATGGCGTAGATAACGTTATTACTATTGCAATTGCTGAATTGTCTCAGATGGTAAGTTTTTTGCCATATGCTGAAATGATGAGCCAATCATTGCAAAGTCACACGCTTTGCAATTACAGCATTTAAAGTGACCAATCAATGGCGGTAGATTAAGTTGCTGCCTGATGTCCGGTGGTTTCTCAATCTCTAGGTATGAGCTGACAACAAAGTCTTTGATATTTTTTGCTCTTTTAAAGGCAAAAGAGGTTTTTCTTGGATTCCAATTTCAGTACCTACCAAGTTCCAATATTTCAGTAGTACCTTCTTGATTTCGTGGCTGCGTGTATTGAATGTAGTCACGCAAACCAACTTCTCAGTGTCTTCCACTGGTGGTTGTGCCTCCAGAAGGGTTTCCCTTGGGCGGTACCAAGCCCTTTTCCTTGATCTATTAAGTAGGCCTTTGGGGTAACCACGGCCTCTTAGTTTTTTGATCAGAACATCCGTCTCCCTGTAAAAGTCACTTCTCCTCGAGCAATTTCGTCTTAGTCTTAAAAATTGTCCATAGGGTAAATTGTCTCTAAGACTTCTCGGATGGTGTGAGTCATACTTAAGAGTGGTGTTGCGTTCTGTTGGTTTCCTGTATAAAGTAGTGATGAGCCTCCCGTCTTCATTCAGCAGTGTGATGTCCAAAAAATCGATAGTTTCCTTGTTGTAGGACATGGTGAATTGGATGTCGATGGTCCGTGCATTCAACCATGTTTTGAATTCAACTAGTCTCTGTTCTGTGCCTGTCCACACAATCAGTACGTCGTCAATGTACCGCTTCCATACAGATATATTGTTCAGAAAGGGATTTGTAGGATCATATAGGTAGGTGTCCTCGTAGTCATCCATGTAGAGAATAGCTAGACTGGGGGCAAATCCAGCCCCCATAGCTACACCCTTACATTGTAAGTAATAGGTGTTTTGAAAAACAAAATAATTCTTTTTCATTGCTATTTTCAGTAACTCAACCAGAAATTCGGTTGGGATCCACACTGGTGCAGGCCGTTTCTCTAGTGTCCTCTGTATTACATCGATGGCGTGCTCCTGGGCAATACTTGTGTACAGGGAGGAGACATCTAGTGTGGCTAGAAATTGTGTCTGCTTATCAAATGGTTGGTTTTCCATCAGTTGTATGGTGTGCATTGTGTCTCTTAGGTAGGATCGTGTCTCTACCACAAACGGCTGTAGAAAGCTGTCCAGAAATTGATTCAGGGGCTCCAGGATTGAGCCACACCCTGATACTATCGGGCGGCCTGGTGGTTTTCGTAGGTCTTTATGTATTTTTGGTAGTGTGTATATAGTAGGTATCCTTGGTTCAGTTTTATTCAAAAAGTTGTATTCATGTTGTGACAGAAAACCTTCTGTCAGGTGTCAGGCCTTGACGTGTGAGAGACTGAATGAGTGCTGAGATGTCCTCAGTTGGATTCTTTCTTATCCCTCCCCCTCCCTAATTTTTTGCACAATTGTTTCTGTATATAGTGGACTGTATTCATCACCATTCACCACATGTCACTGTTTCACCACAGCCACCTTCTTCACATTGCAATTGAAATTGTAAATTGTGACAGCCTTTATTATTTGATTTTTCTTAATATATTATTGATTCAAAAATTTTGGTGTGTGTTATATCTTTATTGGTTTTCTTTGTAAATCGTTCATATTGGTTATAAGTAAGCTGTTGCTACTTGTCCGAAGTAATTGATACCCCGACAGAGCCTATTCAAGTTAGGCTGCACCATCTTTAAGGCCCTTTCAGGACGTGGTCCCGCCTTTATCGCCTTAAATATACATCGGTACATCCCCTCTCGCGACCTACATTCCTCAAACAAGAATTTGTTGGTCCCTCATACCTTCAAACGTAAAAAACATGGAGGTCTTAGATACACGACCTTGGCCCCTCAGATCTGGAACGCTCTCCCCTTTTATCTGCGCACCACTGATTCCTATATTGAGTTCAGAAAGCTATTCAAGACCTGGCTATTTACCCAGGCTTACAACTGAGACTCATTCGCTATCTTGCAGCCGCAGCCGTCCTCCCTCAGCGCCAAGAAACCGTCTGGTGAACGTGCGCTCTACAAATCACCTTTAACATAACATAACAGAGAGGTTTCAGATTCCAAGCCAGCCAAGCCCCAGTGAAAGATTGAGGAATGGTGCAACGTATAGGCTCCGCAACCAGCAACCAACAGGGCGCTGTGGCATCAGGAAATGATGTATTGGCCAGCAGTCCTTTGAGACAGAAAAAGAACAGAATGAATCTGGGTGTACGGGAGTTTTCACCCTCCAGGGGTGGCGATTGGAAGCAGATTCAGGCTGTGTAGATAACTTGTTCCCATTTTCTGTGGGTGAATAGCTTCTTCCCACTACAATTGCTTCAGAATATCCTTAAATATAGGTGTGCCAGATTATTGCTTGCACGTTGATGGATAAATGAATGAATGAATGGATGAGAAAACCTATTTCCATTCTGAACGAAAGAGTGCCAGTGCCGGAGGCTCTGCTCAGAAACCGGCCGCTGGTGCAATTAAATGCCAGTCCACCGGTTACTAAGGCTGGTCGTCTTACCTCCTCCTTGTGCCTCTTTAATCCACCTCCAGACACTCCCTGACCCTGTATCTCACTCCTGCAGGTTCCTCCTTTCTCACTTTGTGACCGTTTTGCAGTTTTTTGTCCGTCTTTCCATCTGCGTTTTTCCATCTCTTGTTCCCTGTAAACATCTGATGTGGAAAAACAAGTGCAGGTACCCAAAAATAAGTGCCGGTGGCCCCAGCGGCAAGCACCGGCTCAAATGAAGCACTGCTTATCTTGCACCAACAATTGGTCAAATAAGAATGACATGTAAAATATTTGAGTGCTGAGAACCTTCGAGGAAGAGGAAAGTGAGGACAGGAGCCTAATTTCAGAGCGTAAGGAATTCCACAGGCGAGGGCCCCAGACTGTGAAGCCTCTGGTGGCTCCAGATTGGAATTTCAAGAGGGTAGCAGATAGCAGCACCTTTCCGTGACTCCTCACAGCATTACTTTGGTATATATCGGCAAATTCTATCTGCTCAGAACAGAGAGCCCAGGTTATGGAAACATTCAAACTAGTGAACTCCTACCTTGAGTCAAATACTTTCTCTTAGGATGCCAACATTTTTTAACTGAAACGGGGATTACAAAAAATAATAATTCAGAAATGTATTTTCCCCATTGACTTACATTGGAGTGGAGGAGTTTTGAGGTGTGAGACAGCTAAAATAAAGCCCTTTATTAAAGCCCAGAGTGGCCTTGCGTGGCTTGGTAAATCGCATTTTAGGGTTTGCATCACACATGCACCACGTTGCACGGTGCAACCTCGACGCAAACCCCTGATAAATAGGGCCCTTGATATTTAGTTTTTTTTTTTTACCTATGCTAAGACGCAAGCACTGCTGCCAGTTTGGATGCTTGTGAAGCAGCTTATGTTCACCAACAGTGTTTGGGTTTGGTGTAATCCTTCTGCACGACAGCTGTTCTCTGCTATTCACATTTTCACCAAAACCTCTAGTAATTGTGCACTGCTGCATCCTTTGAGTAATTGTGCACTGCTGCATCCTTTGAGTAATTGTGCACTGCTGCATCCTTTGAGTAATTGTGCACTGCTGCATCCTTTGAGTAATTGTGCACTGCTGCATCCTTTGAGTAATTGTGCACTGCTGCATCCTTTGAGTAATTGTGCACTGCTGCATCCTTTGAGTAATTGTGCAATGCTTCATCCTTTGAGTAATTGTGCAATGCTTCATCCTTTGAGTAATTGTGCACTGCTGCATCCTTTGAGTAATTGTGCAATGCTTCATCCTTTGAGTAATTGTGCACTGCTGCATCCTTTGAGTAATTGTGCACTGCTGCATCCTTTGAGTAATTGTGCACTGCTGCATCCTTTGAGTAATTGTGCACTGCTGCATCCTTTGAGTAATTGTGCACTGCTGCATCCTTTGAGTAATTGTGCACTGCTGCATCCTTTGAGTAATTGTGCACTGCTGCATCCTTTGAGTAATTGTGCACTGCTGCATCCTTTGAGTAATTGTGCAATGCTTCATCCTTTGAGTAATTGTGCACTGCTGCATCCTTTGTCGATATAGGAGAGCCCTCGTTGACAGGTTTTCCATGGAATTGTTTGGTTTTTTGAATCTGAATCGCTGTTGTTTGGACCTCCGGGCTCTGGTGATCTGGTAATGTGATCCCACAGAGATCCCAGTCCCTAACAGTCGGAAAATGTTTTTACACTGAAATTGTCATGACTGACTTTTTGCCTCCTCAAGTGGCTCAACACTTACATTTTGAGGTGAGCATACACCGAAAGCATCACACTCATGTTTGGAGAATGACCTGCCCTGGACCTCATTACGAGTGAGTCGTTGTTTTCGAGCCCTGCGTAAACCCCTCTTTGTGCAGGGGTCAGAATTAAGAGTTTGGCTGTATTTAACGCATCCGATATTTATCAGAACTTTATTAAATTTCGGCTGGTCAAACCTGCTGACATTTAACTTGAGAAAAATATATGGTATTTACCATATCATGCTGTTTTTTGTGCGGTAAACACCAAAATCTGCTTCTTATTCTCCCCAAACTCGTCATAGGGGCTAATTATCGCACCCGGTAGCATCATTATTGATCAGGTGCGATAAGTAACTAAACTCATCATCTGAGCCTAAATGTACTCAGATCAGATCTCATGGCCACTCCTCTGTGTTGTGAGTAAAAACAAACCACTTTTACTCTTTATAAATCAGATTTACCACTTTTTAAGTTGACTGGAACGGTGCATTTAACACATAAGCACAGCTGTGCAGAGGGAACTCTAGCCTGGCCCTAGAGTCAGTGGTTGAACAAGCGGCTGCACACCTTTTAAAAGTGGTATATTCCGCTGAAAGGTATTTCCTCTCACTCTTGAGTTTTTAACATATGTGCTGCAATGGTGACGTTTATATATTCGTTATATCTCCCCCTGTGGCTTGCAGGTAGGGGATGTCTGCCCAGGGCTCATACACAGCTCCTTCCAGGAAGAGGCGTGACCTCCTGTCCCATTGGAAAGCCTTCATTGGACAAAGTATTTTCTGTGGTATCTACCCGAGGATGGTGACCAATAGCGCTTCCCTCAGCAGAGGAAGGGGTCGCGCAGACGACAGACACCTGTGGGCAGAGCGGATTTGCTCAAGAGAAATGGGGTTTTCCTGTGACCACCTGGGACAAGAGTGGGCAGCTTTAGCAGGAGTTTGGGCAGAGATGGAGAAGAATTTCAGGGAGGCTCCCATCTACCATTTAGAATTTCTGTAGCACACAGAATTCTAGAAACCTTTTGCCATAACACACCTACCACAGCCAGGACATTTATGGTAAGACCCAGGTGTGGGAACTTCACTCTGATTGGTTTAGAGAGTCATACCAATCCCAGCTGAATGAGTCCTGTAAAAAAGACTGATCATCCGCAGAGAGCGACATCTGACTGAGAAGAGGTGAGAAGGCTGCCTGCTGGAAGACGTCCCTCTGCAGGGCGAAGAACCGAGGAGGTGAGACTCTAGCTTGAATTTCTGGAACTGAGAGGCTTCTCTGATGGCTTGTCGAATTTTGCCCCTTGTTGACCCACAAGTAAAAGAAGGGCTGGGTCTACCGAGAAGGACCCTGCTTCTATGGAACAACTTCCCTCCTGGCTGGGAAGTGTGGAAGATCCAAGAAACAAAAGCAGGACTACAGTCAGTAGCCCAGCGGAGGGTGGACTGTGCCCAAGAAACATTACCTGGATTGTGCTGACTTTCAGAGCCCCAGGAAGAGGCTGCTGGGCATCACCCCAACTGAAACCTACTGGTGTTTGTCCAACCACTCTGGAGATCTGACTTCCATTCATCAGCTGCTTTCTAAACCAGGACCTCCATGCAGAGCTAGACTGTATTTACAAAACACAACAATTTCCCAAATACTCTTACATTTGAAACTGAAAGCCATTGCTTTGTTCAGTGTAAAACATGAATGCACTGTGGTGCCTTGTTTGTTTAGAGAAACACACTACGCACTGGTGTGTTTATTTCCATTACTAAAAGTGACCTGGATCTAAAAAAGATTTGAATCAATTTATTATAATAACTGACAACAACTCTTGATTTACTGAATTTTTATGTCAACTTCATCCTTAAACGGGTTCCTTTTTAACTAAGTTGGGTTGGAAGTTTTAGATTGTTTGTCTTCCCTGTGTGTTGTTTGGTGTGGCTTTTTGTGTTCCACGGGTAGTTTTCTCTGCAGAAAGTCCTGCTGCTTGTGGCGGTCAACCAGGAGTAAGGCAGGATTAGTATCCGAAATCAGTTTACTTTGTGGGAGTTCAGCCACAGCTCATATCAGACCTGAGGCATCGCTCTTCCATAGTCTAACAACCTGGATTACGTAGGTTCCTTTAGCTGCTCTTTTCAGTGGTATTCCGACAAGCGACCCTGGCTCGTGGCGTGAGGTGCTCTATACCAGGCTTCTGCAAGGAGCAGCTCGTGAGGCACTGGTAGCTCTCCAGCTACCTGTAAGTAAGTCTCCTGTGTGCTGCCCAGACTACTAAATCAGAGGCTTTCGCTTGGTTCAATTAACATACGTATACCAGTCTTGAAAAGCATCTATTTAAGATGAAAATGTGTATTTTAGAGCTCTTAAAGCTTGTCTTTAAGAAACCAGTTTGAGTTTCCAAAATATATTGAAAGCTGATATCTGAGTGATAAACCATGTGGAGCTGGGGAGGATCAATACTCTTACTATAGCCTTGGTGCCGGGGACTTTCCAACTACGGCTCTTATGCATCACCCATCTGGAAGCATTCCAGAGAGAGAATACCTTTTTAGCATTACTGCTGGCAACCCTGCCTGAGGCCCCGAGGCGATCACTGCTGGCAACCCTGCCTGATGCCCCGAGGCGATCACTGCTGGCAACCCTGCCTGAGGCGATCACTGCCGGCAACCCTGCCTGATGCCCCGAGGCGATCACTGCTGGCAACCCTGCCTGAGGCCCCGAGGCGATCACTGCTGGCAACCCTGCCTGAGGCCCCGAGGCGATCACTGGTGGCAACCCTGCCTGAGGCCCCGGGGTGATCACTGCCAGCAACCCTGCCTGATGCCCCGAGGCGATCACTGCTGGCAACCCTGCCTGAGGCCCTGAGGCGATCACTGCTGGCAACCCTGCCTGATGCCCCGAGGCGATCACTGCTGGCAACCCTGCCTGAGGCGATCACTGCTGGCAACCCTGCCTGAGGCCCCGAGGCGATCACTGCCGGCAACCCTGCCTGAGGCCCCGAGGCGATCACTGCTGGCAACCCTGCCTGAGGCCCCGAGGCGATCACTGCCAGCAACCCTGCCTGAGGCCCTGAGGCGATCACTGCCAGCAACCCTGCCTGAGGCCCTGAGGCGATCACTGCCGGCAACCCTGCCTGAGGCCCCGAGGCGATCACTGCCGGCAACCCTGCCTGAGGCCCCGAGGCGATCACTGCCGGCAACCCTGTCTGAGGCCCCGAGGCGATCACTGCTGGCAACCCTGCCTGATACCCCGAGGCGATCACTGCTGGCAACCCTGCCTGATGCCCCGAGGCGATCACTGCTGGCAACCCTGCCTGATGCCCCGAGGCGATCACTGCTGGCAACCCTGCCTGATGCCCCGAGGCGATCACTGCTGGCAACCCTGCCTGAGGCGATCACTGCCGGCAACCCTGCCTGAGGCCCCGAGGCGATCACTGCCGGCAACCCTGCCTGAGGCCCCGAGGCGATCACTGCTGGCAACCCTGCCTGATGCCCCGAGGCGATCACTGCCGGCAACCCTGCCTGAGGCCCCGAGGCGATCACTGCCGGCAACCCTGCCTGAGGCCCCGAGGCGATCACTGCTGGCAACCCTGCCTGATGCCCCGAGGCGATCAGTGCCGGCAACCCTGCCTGATGCCCCGAGGCGATCAGTGCCGGCAACCCTGCCTGATGCCCCGTGGCGATCACTGCTGGCAACCCTGCCTGATGCCCCGTGGCGATCACTGCTGGCAACCCTGCCTGATGCCCCGAGGCGATCAGTGCCGGCAACCCTGCCTGAGGCCCCGAGGCGATCACTGCTGGCAACCCTGCCTGATGCCCCGAGGCGATCACTGCTGGCAACCCTGCCTGATGCCCCGAGGTGATCACTGCTGGCAACCCTGCCTGATGCCCCGAGGCGATCACTGCTGGCAACCCTGCCTGAGGCCCCGAGGCGATCACTGCTGGCAACCCTGCCTGATGCCCCGAGGCGATCACTGCTGGCAACCCTGCCTGATGCCCCGAGGCGATCACTGCTGGCAACCCTGCCTGATGCCCCGAGGCGATCAGTGCTGGCAACCCTGCCTGAGGCCACGAGGCGATCACTGCTGGCAACCCTGCCTGATGCCCGAGGCGATCAGTGCTGGCAACCCTGCCTGATGCCCCGAGGCGATCACTGCTGGCAACCCTGCCTGATGCCCCGAGGCGATCACTGCTGGCAACCCTGCCTGATGCCCCGAGGCGATCAGTGCTGGCAACCCTGCCTGAGGCCACGAGGCGATCACTGCTGGCAACCCTGCCTGATGCCCGAGGCGATCAGTGCTGGCAACCCTGCCTGATGCCCCGAGGCGATCACTGCTGGCAACCCTGCCTGATGCCCCGAGGCGATCACTGCTGGCAACCCTGCCTGATGCCCCGAGGCGATCAGTGCTGGCAACCCTGCCTGAGGCCACGAGGCGATCACTGCTGGCAACCCTGCCTGATGCCCCGAGGCGATCAGTGCTGGCAACCCTGCCTGATGCCCCGAGGCGATCACTGCTGGCAACCCTGCCTGAGGCCCCGAGGCGATCACCGTGGACGGTGCTGCTTAGGGTGACCACTAATGTAATCTTGTCTGATGTGGTCACTATTACAACACTAATATTATTAGTAGCTCAGGGATGATTCTCAGTGAACATAAGTAGCTCCTACAACACAAAATCTTGGAGATTCCTGCTCTATAACAATGTGTGCTTCTACACCTCAGTGCTGCCAGTCCACTTTTTAAAGACCACAGGTGTTTGTGCTCAGCCTTTTGTACGACTGTCGATGCAAGACAGCTTCTAGGCTGCTTCTCTATGGCCCTCACTATGAGTACGGTGGGACAGTATACCCTGGAAGATCGCTCCGCCATACTATGAACTGTCTTTATGAGGTCCCTTTTGCATTTTACGTTTGTCTCGAATTCTACAACTAGGTCATTTGGTGAATTTTTGGCATGTGGTGACTATGGACTATAGTCACTGGCGTAGCAAGGGGGGGGCGGAGGGGGCGGTGCGCCCCGGGCGGCACGAGTTTTGGGGGCGGCGGCGGCGGCAAAAATGATCGCCAGCACCCCCCCCCCCCTCTCAGCGCGGCGGCGGCAAAAGGCAGGGACCGCCACGGGCGGCAGAGTGCCTAGCTACGCCACTGACTATAGTTCATCTGTTCACGGTTGGTGACTGCTCTTTGGTGATGGATCATTTTTATTGACTTATTATCTATTTCGTTCTTTTGACACTTGGAAGTGTCTCACGGTGGCTGACCTTTTAATCACCTTTTTAGGTTTGTCTTTATTAGTATTTTATGCATGATATTTTGTCTTCTTTTTGTTTTGTGCTATGTTGCCAATTATTGAATTAACATTTCTGTTTGTGGTACCCTTCCATAAGTAGGTTTCTAATTTAATTTCAGATTATTTGAATTGAATGCTCTCTTAATAATACCTTTGCCCTGATGATGACCTTGAAAGCATTATAGATCGAAACGCCTGTCTTTGGCACATACTTATGAGGAAGCATTGATTGCGATCTTCTGTTCTTATTTGTTGGACTGTTTTTGTTTTGAAATTTTGTCTCCCTCTGCCATGGTTTTTGTTTACACTGTACATTGTGTTTAGTGATGTCCCCTGTGTAACTATGTGAGCACCTTTTATGTATTCTTCAACTGTTTTGTAATTGCTGTTCTATATTTGCTGTTTTAGTAAAAATATGTTTTTGTATAAACTTTTGTCTCTATGCTGGGTACCTTTTTCAGGATTTCTTGCTTAGATAATTTTTTTTGTGTTTTCATGCATATGAATTTTTTAATTGTTAATAATTTCCTCGAACCATTGTAGCTATGACATTGTCTTTTTGACAAGCCGCTTTACTCACCAGATATTTGTAAAAGGATGCTGGACTGGTAGTGAACATGACGTCACAGTGGCTATGAAGTCAGGCCCACCCTTGCAGACCTAGGGCTGCAGAGGGCCCATCTTCTCTTTTATACCCTTTGTAATATAGTAAAGTAGGCACTAGGATCACCACAAACCTAAGCTCCTCTTGCTTGTGAAACTGGAGGCAATTTCTCATTTAGGTTAATTTGTTAAGGCTCAGTGTTGAAATGTTTATCGACTCCTCACTAGCATTGCCTCTTGAGATTAAGGCCTTCAAAGAATGACCAATTCGAAACTGCCATCCCTCTGTTCTCTAGCACATATGATTGTGGGATACCTTTGCCCTGCCAAGTGCTCTCTTCCTGGGCAAGCATTCAAGAGAGCTCTACTTGGTGAATGTCATATACATGCCCCTGACCTGGTATTCCCAGGATGCGGTAGGAAACTGAAGCAGGTGATTGGTCTACGACTCTGGGCAGCCTCACTGCTTGTGCATTGCAATAATGAAGTAAGTTATTGTTCAAACCCATCTGACTCCATCTTTCAGATGATTTATTTTCTCTGTTCCTCAATTATTCTGCAGGGGATTAGCTGTCGGAATTTATGCCACAAATTCTCCAGAGGCGTGCCAGTATGTGGCGGAAAACTGCAAAGCCAATATCCTTGTGGTGGAGAATCCAAAACAGCTCGCTAAGATCCTGCAGGTAACTTTACATCTATACTTTGCATCTTACTCCCAGTCACTCCCTAAGCTCAGGTTTGCTCTTCCTGCTGCGCTTTAATCCGCAACCTCATGGGTGAATTGGGCATCTTAAAGGGTCGGAATAGAGTGACCTATCTACCACAGTAACTGCGTCAATATAAAGACTTCTTCTGTTTCTGGTCACAGAACAGAGCCCTGGCTTATTTCCAGACACGCGTGCCAATTGTTCAGAGCAGGGTCAGTCTCCTAGGTCACCATGGAAAAACTATGTGTCTAGTGCCTGCTCAAGCCACAACTTCATAGATAATCAGTGATAGCAGTGTAATCCACGACTTCAGATAGAAACTGTGATAGAGGGGCACAAAATCACATTAAATAGATCATGTGGCTGGGACCACCCGGCCTGATGCTATGTCATCCTATATTCATTGTCTTGGGATCAGACTTTTCCTTTTTGTTGGCGTCTGGCTTTAGTGCAAGGCATGGTCTGAGGAGGGAGAGAGCCGCGAACCATCTCCCCACAGACTCCCACAAAATACGACGGAGGTGCCCCTCACACGCACACTTATGGAGGCTCTGTTCAATAAAGTTCAGGGGGACATAGCGGCCTAGCTGGAAGATGTTTCCAAAGAGATAAAAAAGGTGAAACATGACCTTGGAGAATTGGGTCAGAGGGTCTCTACTTTGGAAGATGCAGGGGATGCTAGGTGAGGAAGAGTTAGACTCCTTTCACAGGGAGGTGTTGGAACTTAGAAACCAAAATATCAATCTGCAGGGCCATCTTAAAGACATGGAAAATAGATCAGGATGATTTAAGACAGGAATCAGAGGTATACCCCGAGCTGCTGAAAAAGGCAATATTAAGGACGACGTTAAACACCTATTCAACTTTGTGCTGCCTGGAAGACATTCAACTTGACAAAACACACCAAGTCAGAAGATCTGCCATCCCAAAAAATAACTTCCCAGATGTTCTCACATGTGAGCATTACTTCAAGCAACAAGAAGCAATCGGGTCAGAGGCACACTCAACTAGCTCAATCTCCCTCTAAGCAGCAACTATTTGGCTCTATAAAGACTTGTCCACAATCACTTTATAGAAAAGACGACAAATGAGACAAGCCACCTCATTTCTGAAAGAGAAGGGAATAAAATATTGATGGGGTTACTCCTTCAGCTTAACCTTCACTCGAACAAAACAACACAGCCCTGCAGAGGCGCAAGCTGTCTTGGATTTGCTATCACAGTTGTGAGAATCCTCACCCATGGAGCAACGACAATCAAAAGCAGATGCCTCACACAACCGATGGGGAAGATAGGCCATAGTTCCCTTTAAACAATCTTCTCTCAGACCCTGACCGGAAGAGAATCCAACAAGAGAGCAAGATGGACGTAGACAAGCTGCCACCTGATGAATGATATAGATATATAGATCAGAGACGAGCTGCAAACAAGTGAGCAAGCCAACAGAAAAGTCCAGACAGAGATGCCGCAATGTAAGTGATCACATGAGTGAGAAGCAGGAGACGGGTGAGTGCGATGTTGTTGGTAAAGCGGGATGGGGCATTGGGGTGGAGGGAAGAGGAAACCGGGAAACTTTGATGGACAGATGTATGGACCTAATGGAATGGCCAGACTATCCTCACCCAGCTAGTGAGAACTCCGATGGGTGTGAAGGGATGTTAGTTAGTTGTTGTTCTACAGTTTGTTTGTTGGGCAACATGATACACATTAATTGTCACTACAGTTGGGGTCGAATACCCTCCTGGGGCTTGCGTGACACAGTGGGCCCTATTCTTGGAGAAGAAAAACAACTTCTCAAGTAGAGATGGCAAAAATTCTCAGTTTTTTATTTGAGGGGCCTTAGTTTACCAACTTGGAGGTTATCTCTAATTTCAGTGTTGAAAGAAACTGACTGTGACATATGTCTTCTGCAGGAAACCCATCTGAAATGAGACTGGACCCATCTCGGGTCTCGTTGATTTACTGGATGATTTTTCTCTTCTAATAATGCTAACGGAGGAGAGATGGCAGTGCTTTTCACCAACAATTTTAAAGGGAAGATGCTCAACATACAGTCTGACATACCCGGGTGAGGTTTAGCTTTGAAAATCTCAATAGGCAGCCATACCCTCACCCTAGGATCCACATACAGTCCCAAAGACGGTCAAGAGAAATTCCTTAGGTAAGAGCTATCGCTCATCGTCACATCACCGGATTCTGAGATTTTGATGAGAGTGGACATAGTAATGGACTCAACAAAAGACCGCTCCGTCCAACGAATGGGCTACGCAGGCGCCCTCTCCTAGGGGGACTTGGAGTGGATGAGGGCCCTGGACCTAGTGGACATCTGGCAAGCACGGAACTTTACGACAGGACTACACATTTTTCACAGCCCCCACCAATATTATGCCAGACTAGGCTACTTCATAGGCACGACAACAGTGCTGACCGACACACAACACAAAGGTATCAAGACTACCGCCCTTTCAAATCACTGACGGAGCGTCACATGGTCATCCGCTCTCGCACACTAAATGGCAACAAGTTGAAAAATGAGAAACCAAATCAGAGACAAGATTACACACTGTTTACAAAACTATGATAGCCCGGAAACTCGGATCTTAACCCTGTGGGGTACATTAAAGGCAGTAATTAGAGGGGAGCTGATCTCTCAAGCTGAAAGGTCTAACCGTGAAAGGTGGTATAAGAGGCGCAAATTGGAATATAAAGTAAAAGTAGTGTAAAGTATATACAAAAAGTGTTGGGTTCTTGTAAAATATGGCTTTAGCTATCGCTGGCCAAGCAACAACTTAAGGCACTAGATATGGATCGAGTCGACTGTGCTCTACTGCGCTTATGTCAGGATTGTTATAAAGGAGGCAACAAAGCTTGAAAACTACTTGTGTGTAAACTAAGGGTGAAACATCAGAGAGGGGCATTAGACCAAATAACTATGACCCACGGGGACAAGATTGATGACAATGTAGATATAGCAAACACTTTCAGACAATTGTACACTGACCTATACTCCACCGAACCTCTCCCGGTCCACAATATAAGGCCATACTCATCGACAACCCATTGCCATCTCTCACGACCGACCAGGCTTCCAGCCTAGAGGCTGAAATTTCCTTAGAGGAGGCTATCACAGGGATTACCAAATTGCATAGCGGGAAGACTGTTCTGCCCATTATTGCTGTCGATACTGAAACATCTGTATAATTCTTTTGCCTCCACTGGATGGTTTACACCAATGATGCGCAAGGCAGTCATACCCGTGATCCCAAAGCCTGGCAAGGACCCCACAAAAGGTGAGTCTTACAGGTTCATATCATTGCTCAATTTCGATGCAGAGATCTTTACAGGTGTTCTGGCAAGATGACTGGGTCATGCATGCAGGGATTAGTGGACCCTGACCAAAGAGGCTTCAATCCCAAACTGGGATGCAGCAAGCAACACCAAACAAATAATGCATATAACGACAAAGCATCATGGATTACAATCCCACATTCTTCCTTTCTGCCGATGCTGAGAAGGCTTTCGACTGGGCCCACTGGTCCTTCCTGCTAGGAGTCCTGAGTAAACATGGTCTCGGGCCCCAATTTAAAGCTTGGATACTGAGTGGCTGGTCTGGCCCGGTGGCAAAAGTTAGAACTAATGTGACTGTCATGGCCCTTTAGGGTGAATACAGGGAAAGGCAGGGGTGCCCACTGTCTCAGTTACTTCATGCCCTCTACATGGAGCCACTAGCAGAGAACATTCAATCAAACCCCCGGGTTACAGGAATATAGATGGGGAACCAAGAGCATAAGCTTACACCTATAAGCTTATGATGTGGTGGTCATGCTCTCTGAACCCATGAACTCCAACCCGGCTCAAAAACAAGAGTTAGAAACATTTGGCCAACACTCAAGATTCAGAATGAATGCACAAAAGTTGCAAATCGTGAGCATCAACACCCCACAGGATATGCGACACACATTACAAAGCCTTTTCCCACTTACTTGGATGCAGCATTATATCCCCTACATCGGACTTAAGAAATGTCCCACCAAAGAAAGGATAGTCTCTCAGGCCTCCAACGACTTACTGGAGACAGCTCGGAGAGACCTATGAAGTTGGCAGATGGGGGGCTATCCTCGCTAAGCTGCATTGAAGCAGTTAAGATGACCCTGCTGCCCAAGGTTTTATTACAGCCTTAGAGCCCGGCTCGGGCCTTTGGAGCTGGAGCGGGCCTTTAATGGCCGATAGAACCCGTTACAGAGGGCTCTAAGGCTATTAGAACATTCCGCCTGTAGAGGGCAGAATGTTCAAATCTGTAAAACAAAAGCCTCACGGTGCCCGAGGGGATTGAAATCCATCTCAGCTCCGTGAGGCCATTGTTCACAGCAACAGCTGTGAACAAACATTGGAATGTTGATGCTCCGGGCTTCTACCGGCCATTAGAAGCCCGGAGCACTCCATTGTCTTCAATGGAGCGCTCAACATTCAAATGTTCTAAATGTGCTGCAAACACAACAGCCACCAGATACAATAGACATAAGCAAGCATTTCGTGCCCTGGATGGTAGTCTGGGGATCCTTCACCTGATGCACTATTATCTCGCCTCGCAAATTAGATATATGCTCCATCTTCGGAGAAACACTGGTCCTTTATGGGCCAAGCGACTGCGGCCACCCACATTTGGAAGGTCCCCTAGTTGGGCAAATGGTGCAGACTGTGGGGTGTGTACTCTTTGCCGGTATTAAGAGCCACTATGGAGGCATGTTTCCTTTTCCGATGACCCCCACCTTAGGCAACCCCAAATTCTCACCAGCTCTAGAAGGTACAACATATATAACCTGGCAGACAGCCAACTGTAAATGTGTGGGACTGTTGGCTTAGTGGCTAATGCGTCCACTGTAGGGACCTGTGTTCCTCATGGTCACAGGTTCATATCCTGGTGGGTCCAATCTGCCTTTCATCTTTCATAGGTTGATAAAATGAGTATCAGTGAGTTGGGTAACAATAAACATCTGTTATTCAGCGTCAAGATATCCTTCTGGGTGAACGTGCACTTTACAAATACGTTATGTAACGGGAGTTTTTTATAATGCAGAAGGCATTCAGGCCTTCGAGCACCTGAAACATGATTATGGCCTTATGGAGAAAGAGCGTATGCAATATCTACAAATCCGACCCTGGGTTCCTCACCCCTCGAGTAAGACCTATGCCAATAGACCTATGCCAATTTGAAAAATGGCTGATCACAAAACAGAATGATAAGCAACTCCTCTCAAATATTTATAAAATCCTACTGACAGTGGCCCCCCAGCACAGGTCGCCGGCACAAAAGAGGTGGGAAGCCGAACCAGAAGGTTCCCTTCCTGATAAAGAGAGGGGGGGGGGGCACCTACACCTGGCAGGGATTTCTGCTGCTCTTTTTAGATGTGTCTGTGATGCTGATTTGCTGTCATTTGATGCAATAGTGCCAATTGTGCTGCCTAAGTGATCCAAATGTTATATATCGACTCATATTTGTCTGCACATGGTGTGACTCACATCTCTCTCCTTGTGTAGGGGGTTGGAGGCGAGGCTGGACAGGACAAGCTACTGAAATGTAACAATAACAAATTGGAAACACAAAACAAAAACATTTTGGTATTACACACCAGAGCGAGCCCACAGATGGTATCCCTTACGATCAGTGAATTATTGGTGAAACTGCAGGGCGGTGGACGCATGCACACGTGTGCTGTGGAGATGCTGTAAACCGCATCACTATTGGCGTGACATGCCCACTATATTTCAAACAGACATTCTGCAATTCCCAGCATACATTTAGCGAATTCTCCAAAATAAACAAAACTTCCCCTTGTGTTATGGCAATATCTATGACTCTGTGCAAGAATTTGGGGCAGTGTATTTGCATCCTTTCGGCTAAAGTTAGAGACCTTGGAATCCTTCGTCTAACGCAAATTTACACAGCCTACCAGACTATCAGCTCACTGAGCAGACACAATATGGCTTTGAAGAGAAGACTGCCTGGAACAGAATATGCCTCATTTATGGGAGTTTGACGTGGGGCAGCACAGCAAGGCGCCTTGCTGCCCTGCCCCACGCCAAAGTGAAAGGGCAGGGATGCACCGTATTTATGCAATACAGTGCATTCCTCTCCTTTCCCCCTGCGCTGGCGCTGTTTTGGCAGCCTAGCACCAACGCAAGCACCCTTGCACCATTGTGCAAGGGCACCTGTGTTGTCAGCAGGATTGTTTTTGTGCAGGAAGGGGCCCTTTGTGCACAAAAACAATCCTATGAGGCGTTTTCCTCTTTCTTTGTGTGTTGTGTGCTGCAGAATGCAGCACACACGGAAAGAGGAAAAAACGAGGAGAAATAACCATATTTCTTCCTGTTACGCCTCCCAGTGGGGGGCGTAAGGTTTTGACGAAGCTCCAGATTTACATCACTTTGTAAATCTGGGGCAGCATCAAAATCCATAGTGTTGCGTGGGAAAACCCACTGCAACGCCAATGAAATGCTTTCCGAGTGCAGAGTAAGGCGACGTATTGATTTGTGCTAAGTCGTCTTACTCATGATTTATGAGGCCACTCAAAGCCACGTAAGGTGGTGTGGCGTGGAACCTCATCTTTGATGAGGTCACTGTCAGAACTCTTACAGAAGCCTGCGTGTGAGAGGATTCTGAGAGTTGACAGTTGCTGTGCCATCGCCGTTGGATGAGGTGTTAAGAATAAACCTCTCTCACCTGAGCTAGCATCGTGTCTCCTTTCTTCACGACATCACATATTTTGGCGACGCTGGATGGGATCCGTGGTCACGTTGCAGAGATCACCGTGGAACACCTCAACAAGGCGAGAGGCAGCTTTGTGTCACGTCTTTAAGATTTGAGGGGCGGAGTTGCTCGCTGTTCCTAGCAGGTCTTGTCACCTAAAGTGAACCGGAGTTTTCCTCCTTCGGTTTTCAGTCGGGGACCCTCTGTGTGTCAAGTTGTCTCTATTCCGAGAGACCGCCTCTGTTTGGAGTCTGCGCAGTTCCGCGGGACCCGAACGCTGCTGTTTGAGGAGAGGTACGCGCTTTCCCTGAGCGGTACCAACAACGCTCTGAGGTCCGACGGCGCACAGAGGTACGTGCAGTTTTGTTGCCCTTGGGCTCAGAGGAACAGCCATTCGCCGTCTAGCCCCTGTTACTTCGCATTTACTTGTAGTTGGGCGAAGAGAGTTCGGTGGAACGACTCTTCGCCCTCTGACTTGTTGCTGTTTTCGCTGCAGTGCACATGCGAAAAGTTAAAGGAAGGGCTTGCTTTGTTTCTCCTGACTACAGCGCGCAGAGTTTCTTCGGAGGAACTGTGTTTTTTTAAAATTATTATCACCATTTGCAAGTGCAGTCTGAAGCGTGGAGGAACGTCTACTTCGCCCTCCAGCTTGTTCGTTTACGCTACTGATTGAAACACGACGTCAGCTCAGACTGATTTTTTTTAATTTTAAAGAAAGTGATACAGACAAATTGTAAGGTTCACGGAGATTACAGAAGACATTTTTTTTTTTTTTAGCATGGGGATTATTATTACTTTATCTGTGGTTCTGGAGTTATTTTTTGTTCAATCATGACTTAAATGATTAGATTTGTAACAGGAGGTACCATCCTGCAATAGGTTTACAGTCAGTAGCATCAGACTCTACTCCTAGTTAACCAAGTGCAACTTTAGAAATAAGAAACTCATAAAAATGCAGAATGTTACATCGCCCCCATTTTTTCTGTCTTCTCCAGGTGAACCATTAATAGAGTGGTCAAAGTGGAAAAAAGTATTCGGTAACTATGCTCGGGTTTGTGGTACTAATTTGAGTGCTGAACGCAAACATGCATTGTTATTACATTGTTTGGGGGCAGAGGGGCAGGATGTATTGGAAAATTTACCTGTGATCCCGCACGCTGAAGCACGTGATTTAAATGAGTATGAAATTGCCTTTGCAAAGTTAGATCGACATTATTTGCCACGTGTAAGTACCATCTTGGAAAGATACCATTTTGGTTTGAGGTGTCAGGGTAAGGACGAATCGGTGGAGGAGTTTGTGACTGCTTTGAGGAAGTTGGGATCAAAATGCAAATTTGGGGGTGCAACAGAAGAAAGGATTAGGGATCAGTTTGTGTTGAGGTGCAACAGTGATAAAATACGTGAGGAACTTTGGATGAAAGATGAGCCACCTCTTGAGGAGGTGCTCATTGTCGCAAAACAAGTTGAGCACATGATGAAGTGTGTGGGTGAACTAAAGGCAGGGAAAGAGGTACTTACTTCTAGTTCTTCAGGAACAGATTAATGCAGTTAAATCTCAAAGTGTTCCAGAGGTGAAACAGTCTTCAGAGGTCAAAGATGCCAGGAGAAAGGAGCAGAATTCCAATGTTACTTGCTTCAGATGTGGGTTTGGAGGTCATAGGGTCAATGATAAATTCTGTCCCGCTTTATTCCAAGTTTGCAATTCTTGTGGTTTCAAGGGTCATTTCAGTAAGTGTTGTAGGAACAAATACAGAAGAAACAATAAGGGCAGGAACAAGGAACCATGTCAAGAGATTATGTTACAAGTTATTGACTCCCAAAAGATATTTCCTTCTGAGGTGGTTAGCATTGATGGAAAAGAGACCATGATGAAATTTGATTCTTGTTCTCGCATCACGATCATCTCTAAGCAAACGTTATTGAGGTTGTTTCCAGATAATAAGTCCCTCACTAGAATGGACATACAACCTGGAGGCTATGGTGGGAGCAAGATTGATATGTTAGGATATTTTGATGCAACCATTGGTGTGTGTGGTAAAAGCACTTGTGGGAAAATTTATGTTTCATGTAAGGGTGATGACCTGTTGGGTTGGGGCCATCAGAAGGAGTTGGGTGTCAGTTTGCATCCAAGTAAAACTCCGCAGGTACAGGTTGACCAAATTGATTGTAACCAAAACAAGTTTGTTAAGGAGTTCAATGACCTGTTTCAAAACAAACTTGGTAAGTTGGTCGGTTACAAACACAAGATCAGACTTGGAGACCATGCAACCCCAGTTGTGGCAAAGGTAAGAAGGATTCCCGTGCATTTGCAAACAGCTGTTGACGAAGAACTCAAGAGGTTGGTAGAGTGTGGGGTTATTGAAGGAGTTGAAGCTACGGATTGGTTGGCTCCCATTGTCGTTGCACGCAAGGGCAATGGTGACATTCGCCTTTGTGTGGACTTGAGGGCGCTGAACAAAGAGGTTGTGGTTGACAGATTCCCGCTGCCCAACATTGAGGAAATGATTACGACATTTACTGGTGCTAAGGTATTTAGCACATTGGATCTGATGTCGGCCTACCACCAGGTCGAATTACATGAGAGCTCGCAGGATCTGACTGCTTTCACTACTCCTTTTGGCATTTTTCATTTTAAAAGGATGCCATTTGGCTTAATTTCTGCTGCTGCAGTCTTTCAGAGGATTATGTCAGTCATTTTGAAAGATCAGCCTGGTGTAAAGTGCTATCAGGACGACGACATAATTGTCTTTGGATCTAGTAATGAAGAACATGACCAGCGTGTTCGCCAGGTTTTGAAGAAGCTTCAGGTTGCAGGTTTGACACTCAAAGCTGAGAAGTGCAGGTTTGGTGTCAGTGAAGTAAGCTATTTGGGATACAAAGTTACTTCAACAGGGATCAGACCCAAGAAAGAACTGGTGGACACAATAAAAGGCCTGACGGAACCCAAAACCAAGGAGGAACTTTCTTCTTTTCTGGGAATGGTTGAGTATTATAGCCGTTTCATAAAAGACTTTGCTAGCAAAACATTTCACATGAGGAAACTGTTAAAAAAGAATACTGATTTTGTATGGGGTGTTGAATGTACCCAAGAATTCACAGATATAAAGCAAGAGTTGAGCTGTGCACCTTCGCTGCAGTCCTTTGAGGCTTCGTCTGAGACAAAGATTGTGTGTGATGCAAGTGGTAAGGGGCTGGGTGCATTGTTCATTCAAACTAGAAATGGCAAGGAAAATCTCATTGCGTGCGTCTCGAGAACTCTCAGGGACGCAGAACGCAACTATTCTGTCATTGAATGAGAGTCGTTAGCGGTGTTTTGGTCCATTATCAGGTTTAAACAATTTCTCTGGGGCATCAGATTTGGAGTACAGACTGATCATAAACCTTTAGTTGAAGTTTTTGCCAAGAAAGGTCTTGATTCAATTTCATCTCGTATAAGGAGATGGGTTGTGGGATTACAAGACTTCTCCTTTACTGTCCAGTATGTTCCAGGTGCGAGCAACTCTTCTGCTGACTGTCTATCTAGACTTGTAGATTTGGATGATTCCCAAACTGATGGAAGCGAGGAACTGGACGAGGAGGAGGGTGTGAGTGTTTGTGAGGTGACTGAGGGATCGATTGGTGAAGAAGAGTGGTTAACTGAACTTCAGAATGATGAGACTTTGTGTAAAATTAGGGATATAGTCAGTTTGGGTACGGGATGTAAAGCCCAGCTCAAGGATTGTGAAGGAGGATGGGAGAAGATTGTGGACGAACTTGCTGTGGACAAAGGGTTTTTGTTGAGAGGCACAAGACTGATTCCTCCCGAGAAGTTAAGAGGGAGAATTTTACGTTTAGCCCTGAGGGTCACATGGGCATTGTAAAGACTAAAGGGAGGCTTCGTAGAGATTTTTGGTAACCTTCACTCGATCGTGATGTTGAGTATTTGATTAGAGATTGCGTTGAATGTGTAGCCTGTGACAAGGGGCTTAAGACTAGTCAGTTGCCCATGGTATGCAGAACATTGCCCAGATATCCCTGGGAAGAGGTTGTGATGGATATTTTGGGGCCCACTAGACGTGAACACGCTACTCCCTATGTCATTGTCATTATGGACTTGTACTCCAGGTGGGTTGAAGTATCATGTGTGCGTAACATTTCTTCTTCGGCTGTGAGCAGATTTCTGGAGGGAGTGTTTAAGAGAGAGTTTTCCCAGATACCTACTTACGGACAATGGTGTACAATTCTGCTCTCGAGAGACGGAGTTGTACTTGCAGAGGTGTGGAATTGTACACAAAAAATCGGCTCTTTATCACCCTGAGACGAATGGTGCCATAGAGAGAGTCGTTAAAACCTTAAAGGAAGGTATACAACTAGCAAGGGTGAATGGTTTGGATTGGAAGGAGTTTTCGAGTAGATTGTTGGGTTATCGTTTTTCACCGCATGGCTCCACTGGCAAAACTCCTTTTGAACTGTTCAAAGGAAGATCCCCGTCTACGTGTGTATGACCTGGTTGGATGTGCTGGGGGAAGGGCTGTGTTGATAATACCCTTGGTGAATGGAGAGAGAAAGAGATTTCTATTCAACGAAAGAGGAAAGAAGATTTTGACTCCCATAAGTGTGTGAGAAATGTTGAAGTCAGTGTGGGTGATTTTGTCAAAATTAAAGCGCCTAGAGGGTGTGCTGATTGGTCAAAATTCACAAGAGAATTACAAGTAATCAAATGTTTCAAGAATGCTGTTAAGACACATGATGGTCGCATTTGGAACAAGAGTAGGGTTGCTGTCATTCGGCAATTGCAGGCTTCTTCTGACAACTCAACTTGTAATTCACAACCAGGTGGAACTTGGGTCTGTGATTCAGGCTTACAAGGTTCGTCTAGTAGTACTCCCTCAGTTCACAGGAGAAGCATTAGGGAGATCAGGAAACCTGCTTATTTGAAAGATTTTGTTGTGTAAAGATTTTCTTCATGCTTTTATTGACTTTGTTGTAATTGTTTTGAGATTAGGTTCCCAATTTCATAGTTCTTACTTTATACCCAGTCTACTTCCATGCTTATCTTTGTATATTTCAGATTTGTTTACTGCATTCGTTTTTATTATGTACTGCTGTGCTTTTTGTTGTATGAGAGGCAGAAGTGTGGCGTGGAACCTCCTCTATGATGAGGTCACTGTCAGAACTCTTACAGAAGACTCTGCGTGTGAGAGGATTCTGAGAGTGGACAGTTGCTGTGCCATCGCCGTTGGATGAGGTGTTAAGAATAAACCTCTCTCACCTGAGCTAGCATCGTGTCTCCTTTCTTCACGACATCACAGGTGGCTTTGCGTGGCTTTATAAATCTTTATGGGAGCCCTGCGTCGCGCATGTACCACTTTAAGTGATGCAAAAGTGACGCAGGGCTCTCATAAATTAGCCCCCAAAGTCTAATTAAAAAAACATTGCATATTCAGAGTTCCCAGATGGGATGGGGCAGGGAGTAGGGTGGGGGTAGCTGACTGGATCATAATGCTGTTTATGGTCATTAGATAATGCCTTACTTTAGTAAAGAGGCCCCCCTCCGACCTGTGGGTGTAGGTGGGTGTATGGTAAAACTCCATTTGAAATCAATAAACAAGATTTAGACTTTAAGACCCAGGGCTAGGTAATTACTGGTTTAATGGTGCGGCTGTGTGCCTTGAGAGAAACTAAGATTGGGTTATCCTCAGTGCCAACCTCTCAGCTGTAGGGGCTTGGGTCCGGTTGTTCTGTTAAGCCCTTTTACTTTTTTACCTGATGTTATGCAGATAAATCCTCAGTTGTTCACCTGGACACAGCTCTCCCTTTCATCATTAGGCACCTGTGGTTGAAATCTCCATTGCTAATGCTTGAATCATGATGTGGAACCTACCGTGCAGAATTATGGATACAATGGCCAATTAGTTCCAGATCAGTTTCCAGCTCTCCGCGGCTTTGCCAGCCTTGCTGATCGCAGGCCGTTGCAGCACCGGAGTAGGTTGTATTTATTTGGCATTCCCTTCTTCGTCATTAAGTTTCACTTCATGACCTACACAAACAGAGCAAAAGCAGCAGGAGCTTTATCGTGAACTGCGGATAAAGCGCTGGTTTCCACAGTTCAGTGCTTGGCACTACACGACGATGGCTTTGGTGGTGTGAGTTGCTACAACGGGTCCCTTTCGCTCCCTAAGCTTCACTTTATGCGCTACACAAATAGTACAGAAGCAATAAGGGCTTCATCATGGGCTATGGAGAAAGGGGGGGACTTGTGCAGCTAACTACTTGGCGCTACACAACCAAAATATTTGGTTGCGTGAGTCGCTAGGACTGGTCAGTTGCACAGCATTTTCTGTTACCACCCAACTCTAGATCAGGCCCAAGATTTTTGATCTAATCTGAATACTGGGCACACGCGTATAAGATAAGATATGATTGAACCCAATCAATGCCCATAAATTAATAAATTAAATATGGAGGTTTGGTTGTCCCCCTGAAAGCCATGCATGTGTTGTCTGCCAGCCCCAGACTGCTCTGCCTTTCAGCGGCTCCATCTCACTCGGCGACAGATCGACTCTTCTGTACCTGGTAGAGCCCTAGAGCAGTGGTTCCCAACCTGTGGTCTAGGGACCACTTGGGGGTCCGCGAAGCCTCCTCAGGGGGTCCGTGACTACTTAGAAAATCAAATAATATTAACAGATTAATAAAGTGTATATAAATAAAAAACCTAAATGTACAATTGAAATTTTTAAAACGGACTGTAAATGTGAAGGAATCTGAAATTGGAGGCTAAAAATCAAGTTAGTATCCTCAGATTGATTCGTGGGAGCAGTGCAAGTGCATCAAACAGAATATATGAATGATGGGGGCCTCAATAGAATTTGGAAAAGCTCCAACCTTCCAATAAAACTAAAACGTAGATTTTTTTATGCATATGTGTTTGCAGAAATAAATAATAAGTGTCATCATTTGTGTATTTGTTTGATGAATGCTTTTTTTCTGTTTTTTTCTGTATTGTTTTGGGGTTCAAATCATTGACAATACTTAGGCGGGGGTCCCTGGCTTCCAGTATTGATTCAGAGGGGGGTCCCCAGGTTACAGTAATGATTCAGTGGGGGTCTCCGGTTCCAGTAAGGATTAGGAGGGGTCCCCAGAAGGCAAAAGGTCAAGAACTACTGACCTAGTGCTTCATAAGGGGCCAAGTGTTTTGTCCGTGCAGGTCCACCTATTGAGAAGTTGCCACAAAATCTTTATAATGTTGAGGTCAGACCGTGAGGCCAAGGTGGTCTTGCTTATCATGCTACCTATTGCGATGTAAACAAGAAGATGATTCCATTTTTAGAGCACTCTAGTATTTTCCAAAATTTGTAAACCTGAAAACTTCTCTGTTCCACTTCATTATGTGCACAATTGGTGTCATGGATGTAGATTCAGTAATGGCCTAAACTGGCAGTACGAGGAGCTGTAGAGAGCAGTAAAGTGAGCCCTGCCAGCTAAGCGTCAGTACCTGACAATACAAAGAGCTGTGGAGGTCGGTAAAGTGAGCCCTGGCAGCTAAGCATCAGTACCTGACAATACGAGGAGCTATAGAGAGCAGTAAAGTGAGCCCTGCCAGCTAAGCATCAGTACCTGACAATACAAGGAGCTGTGGAGGTCGGTACAGTGAGCCCTGGCAGCTAAGCATCAGTACCTGACAATACGAGGAGCTATAGAGCGCAGTAAAATGAGCCCTGCCAGCTAAGCATCAGTACCTGACAATACAAAGAGCTGTGGAGGTCGGTAAAGTGAGCCCTGGCAGCTAAGCATCAGTACCTGACAATACGAGGAGCTATAGAGAGCAGTAAAGTGAGCCCTGCCAGCTAAGCGTCAGTACCTGACAATACAAGGAGCTATAGAGAGCAGTAAAGTGAGCCCTGCCAGCTAAGCATCCGTACCTGACAATACAAGGAGCTGTGGAGGTCGGTACAGTGAGCCCTGGCAGCTAAGCATCAGTACCTGACAATACAAGGAGCTGTGGAGGTCGGTAAAGTGAGCCCTGGCAGCTAAGCATCAGTACCTGACAATACAAGGAGCTATAGAGAGCAGTAAAGTGAGCCCTGCCAGCTAAGCATCAGTACCTGACAATACAAGGAGCTGTGGAGGTCGGTACAGTGAGCCCTGGCAGCTAAGCATCAGTACCTGACAATACAAGGAGCTGTGGAGGTCGGTAAAGTGAGCCCTGCCAGCTAAGCATCGGTACCTGACAATACGAGCATCAGTACCTGACACTATGAGGAGCTGTGGAAAGTAGTAAAGTGTTCCCTGCCAGCTAAGCGTCAGTACCTTACAATACGAGGAGCTGTTCAGAGCAGTAAAGTGAGTCCTGCCAGCTAAGCGTCAGTACCTGGCAGTCCGAGGAGCTGCGGAGAGCAGTAAAGAGATCCCTGCCAGCTAAGCGTCAGTACCTGACAGTACGAGGAGCTGTTCAGAGCAGTAAAGTGAGTCCTGCCAGCTAAGCGTCACTACTCAACAATACGAGGAGCTGCGGAGGGCAGTAAAGCGAGCCCTGCCAGCTAAGCGTCCGCACCTTACAATATGAGGAGCTGTGGAGAGCAGTAAAATGAGTCCTGCCAGCTAAGCGTCAGTACCTGGCAGTCCGAGGAGCTGCGAAGAGCAGTAAAGAGATCCCTGCCAGCTAAGCGTCAGTACCTGACATTACGAGGAGCTGTGGAGAGCAGTAAAGTGTGCCCTGCCAGATAAGCGTCACCATCTGACAATATGATGAGCTGTGGAGAGCAGTATAGTGAGCCCTGACAGCTAATGGTCAGCACCTGACAATATGATGAGCTGTGGAGAGCAGTAAAGTGAGCCCTGTCAAGTAAGCCTCAGTACCTGACAATAGGAGGAGCTGCGGAGGGCAGTAAAGCGAGCCCTGCCAGCTAAGCGTCAGTACCTGACAAAACGAGGAGCTGTGGAGGGCAGTAAAATGAGTCCTGCCAGCTAAGCATCAGTACCTGGCAGTCCGAGGAGCTGCGGAGAGCAGTAAAGAGATCCCTGCCAGCTAAGCGTCAGTACCTGACAATACGAGGAGCTGTGGAGAGCAGTAAAATGTGCCCTGCCAGATAAGCGTCACCATCTGACAATATGATGAGCTGTGGAGAGCAGTATAGTGAGCCCTGACAGCGAAGCGTCAGTACCTGACCATACGATGAGCTGTGGAGAGCAGTAAAGTGAGCCCTGTCAAGTAAGCGTCAGTACCTGACAATACGAGGAGCTGTGGAGGGCATTAAAGCGAGTCCTGCCAGGTAAGCCTCAGTACCTGACAATAGGAGGAGCTGCCGAGGGCAGTAATGCCAGCCCTGCCAGCTAAGCGTCAGTACCTGACAATACGAGGTGCTGCGGAGAGCAGTAAAGCCAGCCCTGCCAGCAGGGCCGGACTGACCGTAGTGGGCACCGGGCGTTTCCCCAGTGGGCCAGAGGGGTGGGGGCCTGTTTTGTCACTGGGGGCTGTGCAATATCGGCCTCCTGTAACAAAAGCGGGAGTGGTGCATCTTACTAGCACCAACCCCCTGCGCTCCCGGTCTGGTCGAGCAGCAATGTGCCAGGGCTGGTTGCTGTTCCCAGTCCGGCCCTGCCTGACAGCTAAGCATCAGTACCTGACAATACAAGGAGCTGCGGAGAGCAGTAAAGTGAGTCAGTACCTGGCAATACAAGGAGCTGCGGAGAGCAGTAAAGTGAGTCAGTACCTGACAATACAAGGAGCTGCGGAGAGCAGTAAAGTGAGTCAGTACCTGGCAATACAAGGAGCTGCTGTAGGGAGCAGTAAAGTGTGCCCTGCCAGCTAATCATCAGTACCTGACAATATGAGGAGCTGTGGAGAGCAGTAAAGTGAGTCAGTACCTGGCAATACAAGGAGCTGCTGTAGGGAGCAGTAAAGTGTGCCCTGCCAGCTAATCATCAGTACCTGACAATATGAGGAGCTGTGGAGAGCAGTAAAGTGAGTCAGTACCTGGCAATACAAGGAGCTGCTGTAGGGAGCAGTAAAGTGTGCCCTGCCAGCTAATCATCAGTACCTGACAATATGAGGAGCTGTGGAGAGCAGTAAAGTGAGTCAGTACCTGGCAATACAAGGAGCTGCTGTAGGGAGCAGTAAAGTGTGCCCTGCCAGCTAATCATCAGTACCTGACAATATGAGGAGCTGTGGAGAGCAGTAAAGTGAGTCAGTACCTGGCAATACAAGGATCTGCTGTAGGGAGCAGTAAAGTGTGCCCTGCCAGCTAATCATCAGTACCTGACAATATGAGGAGCTGTGGAGAGCAGTAAAGTGAGTCAGTACCTGGCAATACAAGGAGCTGCTGTAGGGAGCAGTAAAGTGTGCCCTGCCAGCTAATCATCAGTACCTGACAATTTGAGGAGCTGTGGAGAGCAGTAAATTGTGTCCTGCCAGCTAAGCATCAGATTGCACTAACAACAACCATAGATGGAAAGGGCATTGATCATTTCAACTCACTCAGTATGGTGCACCCTCTCTCGCTGGATAGACCTCCCTCCACTGACCCAGTCACTACAGGAATAAAATATCCACCATATTTAATAATCTTGCTCCAGCCAAACATCAGTCCAAAACATCAGCTCACCGGTTCTACAAAGAGCTTAACAGATACAAGTCCAATGTGCCATGAAAGAGATGGAGAAACCCCCTCTGCCTCCAAACTCACATCCCTATGCATGGAAAGAAAAACTGGGAAAAACTCCTTTTCCAGTCACACTCCTCATTTTTCAGCCTTAAACTTCAAAATGGGGGTTCGCCCAGTAAGTAAGTACGTGAAACAAACTGACCACTCAATGATATCTGCTTCTCAGTGAATGAGGCAGGATGGTCAGTGAATGAGGCAGGATGGCCAGTGAATGAGGCTGGATGGCCAGTGAATGAGACTGGATGGCCAGTGAATGAGGCAGGATGGCCAGTGAATGAGGCAGGATGGCCAGTGAATGAGACTGGATGGCCAGTGAATGAGGCAGGATGGCCAGTGAATGAGGCAGGATGGCCAGTGAATGAGGCTGGATGGTCAGTGAATGAGGCAGGATGGCCAGTGAATGAGGCTGGATGGTCAGTGAATGAGGCAGGATGGCCAGTGAATGAGGCAGGATGGCCAGTGAATGAGGCTGGATGGTCAGTGAAGGAGGCAGGATGGCCAGTGAATGAGCAAGCCACTTGACGAATGAGAGAGACAGGTCAGTGAAGAAGGCATGTTGATCAGGGAATGAGGCAGGATAGTCAGTGAATGAGGCAGGATGGCCAGTGAATGAGGCTGGATGGCCAGTGAATGAGGCTGGATGGCCAGTGAATGAGGCTGGATGGCCAGTGAATGAGGCTGGATGGCCAGTGAATGAGGCAGGATGGCCAGTGAATGAGGCAGGATGGCCAGTGAATGAGGCTGGATGGCCAGTGAATGAGGCTGGATGGCCAGTGAATGAGGCTGGATGGCCAGTGAATGAGGCTGGATGGCCAGTGAATGAGGCAGGATGGCCAGTGAATGAGGCAGGATGGCCAGTGAATGAGGCTGGATGGCCAGTGAATGAGGCAGGATGGCCAGTAAATGAGCAAGCCGCTTGACGAATGAGAGAGACAGGTCAGTGAAGAAGGCATGTTGATCAGTGAATGAGGCTGGATAGTCAGTGAATGAGGTAGGATGGTCAGTGAATGAGGCTGGATGGCCAGTGAATGAGGCAGGATGGCCAGTGAATGAGGCAGGATGGACAGTGAATGAGGCAGGATGGCCAGTGAATGAGGCAAGATGGCCAGTGAATGAGGCTGGATGGCCAGTGAATGAGGCTGGATGGCCAGTGAATGAGGCTGGATGGCCAGTGAATGAGGCAGGATGGCCAGTGAATGAGGCAGGATGGCCAGTGAATGAGGCTGGATGGCCAGTGAATGAGGCAGGATGGTCAGTGAATGAGGCAGGATGGCCAGTGAATGAGGCAGGATGGTCAGTGAATGAGGCAGGATGGCCAGTGAATGAGGTAAGCCGATTGACGAAAGAGATAGACCTGTCCGTGAAGAAGGCAGGTTGATCAGTGAATGAGGCAGGCTGGTCAGTTAATTAGACAGTGTGATCAGTGAATCAGGCAGACCGAGCAGAGAATGAAGCAGGCTGAGCACTGGATTAGGCTGTCTTAGCAGACACATATATTGTTTAAAATAATGCACATTTGAGTTCACATCTTGTTAACAAGCTTGTGGGCAGGATCACTTAAAGGGACCTTGGTGTGCCACTTTAGGGCATGGTCTGTGACATGGTTTGGGGCTGATTGGCATTATGTGAAGATTTAGGGCTGTGGCAGCAGCATTTCAGCATCTTTATCAGTGGCAAGTGCTTGTTTGGAACTGGCACTCTAATAAAGAGTTAGTGTTTTCTCTTGAAACATAGTAACCTTTGTCAAAGTCTGTAAAGGAAGCTACAACAATGACAAAACACAACACCAACACAATATCACAGAACTTGTCGATAACACAACAATGTAGCACAACAAAAAAGCAGAAAGAGAACACAGGAAAACTACAGAATGCAATAGAACACAACGCCAGAATGGCAATAGAACACAACACAAGAACACACCATCACAATAGCGACACAAGAAAACGCAATAACTACACATCAAAGTACCACCACAACAACACAAAACCACAGATAACTCAACAACACAACACACCCCTATCTAAGAACTCACTCACAGCAACCATCCAACTGCATTTGGCCTGCTTAAACATGTGACACAATTCCACCTCCACAAACCAACTTTCATGACACTGTTGTGGAAGGGGTTTACCACCAAGGACATCTAATAGCAACGACCCAAGAAATGTTTTGTAATCCCACCTATATGTTTATGTTGTATTCCTGAGTGGTCTAGCTCTCCTGGGGTGGGGGGTAGATGGACGCGGGGGCCCACAGCCCCCATAACCCGTGTTGACTTCTGGCCTCTTCCTGGCTTGCAAACCAAAGCTGCTCATAGTCCTGAAAGTAAAGAGGTGAAGAGAGGTCCTAAGGTCTTGGGGTGTAAAGATTCACCAGCTGGATGTTGTGATTGGAGGAGAGAGGAGCATCAGTCCTTATACACTCCAGAACCAAGTCTTGATCTCTTCCAGAATGTGATGAAAGGGGCACTCAAGACCCTTGAACTCACTCTCTTGCAGCTGGTCACACAAACACCTGCTCTGGATGGATATTCACCATGCCCTCACCCACCGACGAATTCCTGACCATCTCCTCCCCTTCACTCAGAGTCTGTGTCTAGATGACTCGAAGCCGCGGGTGCGCGCACACAGGATACCACGCATAGTGTCTCCAGCCTACATGTCCCTCTTATTAACAGCTGGAGTAGGACACTTGTACGGTGTCTTCGGTTGGGATGCTTGTCTCTTCTGACACCACTTCTGGGATGTTGATGTTTCTCGTTGGTATATTTCAGGTCCAAGACCAGCTGCCCCATCTCAAGGCCATTGTGCAGTACAGCGGTGAGCTGGAAGAGGAGAGACCCAACCTGTACACGGTAAGAAGACTGCAAAGTCCTTGACCCACTGTTGCATGTATGTATGTGACTTTTATGGCATACATCTAGCTGTGTGCACTCTGGCCATAGCATGCCACACAGATGAACATTGGTAGGTCCAATCTATGCATTGTAAGAGTGATTGGCTCACATGGCATCCTATCCTTGCATGATCCTGGCCTCTGTCAGAAGAGGCTTAACAAAAGAGCCACTCCAACAACGACTGTCCCAGACAAAAAGCATCACTCAGAGTCACCCACTCTGCTCCTGATTGTCCATGCCTTGCAATCATGATTCAAGCGACAGGCATGCTCAGTGTGTACATAATCCCACAGCACCAGGCATGTAAGGCCTGTCCTACAGACAAGAAGCATCACTCACTCAGTCACCCAATCTGCTCCTGATTGTCCATGCCTTGCAATCATGATTCAAGCGACAGGCATGCTCAGTGTGTACATAATCCCACAGCACCAGGCATGTAAGGCCTGTCCTACAGACAAGAAGCATCACTCACTCAGTCACCCACTCTGCGTTGCAATCATGATTCAAGCGACAGACATGCTCAGTGTTTACATAATCCCACAGCACCAGGCATGTAAGGCCTGTCCTACAGACAAGAAGCATCACTCACTCAGTCACCCACTCTGCGTTGCAATCATGATTCAAGCGACAGGCATGCTCAGTGTGTACATAATCCCACAGCACCAGGCATGTAAGGCCTGTCCTACAGACAAGAAGCATCACTCACTCAGTCACCCACTCTGCGTTGCAATCATGATTCAAGCGACAGGCATGCTCAGTGTGTACATAATCCCACAGCACCAGGCATGTAAGGCCTGTCCTACAGACAAGAAGCATCACTCACTCAGTCACCCACTCTGCGTTGCAATCATGATTCAAGCGACAGGCATGCTCAGTGTGTACATAATCCCACAGCACCAGGCATGTAAGGCCTGTCCTACAGACAAGAAGCATCACTCACTCAGTCACCCACTCTGCGTTGCAATCATGATTCAAGCGACAGGCATGCTCAGTGTGTACATAATCCCACAGCACCAGGCATGCACATTATGTCCCTAAGGTGATGCACTGTGTGCTGTGCTGGAGTGTTCTGCTCCTTGCACACTGCCGCCCTGTGCACTAGTGTTTATTATTTTCTCTTCTCTCTTTGGGTTAACTCTATTCAAGCTCCTTTTTGTTGTGTAGTTTATATGCGGAACCATAGCTGGGATATGGCCCTAGTCACTCAGAATTTCCCTGACTGACTGGCCCACTGGCTGGCTTCTTGGTGAAATGCTCAGAATGATGCTTCATCCATGTATCACCTTAGTGACTGTGTTAGCTTTACCTTTTTCCATGTGATGGCACAAGGTTGACTATTCTGTCTCTCTTTAATGTGCTGCTTATTGTGATTGCTGTAACCAGAGCTGCCTGACTCCAGACACCTGGCTGTGGAGCCATGATAGACACCTGCATGTCTCTAGTCCAACCCTTAATACTCAGGCTTCAACATGGGATAGTGGCGCCTGATTACTAAGACATGAGCAGTCTTCGGTTGGCCACTCAGTGCCTCTTTCATGTGCCTGGTACAGCAAGAGCTCTGTCTGGTTCCTAGTAACTTTCTGCCGGCCGAAGGCTGACCTTTCTGTGTGCCATGTATGTGCTGTGTATCCTGCCTGCCGCAGCAAGAACTGTCTGATTCCAGGCAGCTCTCTGATGGCCCTGGATGGCCCCCAGTGACTCTTTTAAATGTCTTATATTCTGCCTGTAATAACAAGAGCTGTGTCTGATCCCTGGTAATTCACTGATGCCCCGGGCGCAACCCTTCTCTGTGTCTTGTGTCATGTCCACTGCAGCGAGAGTGGAGTCTGATCCCTGGTAACTCACTGATGCCCCGGGCGCAACGCTTCTCTGTGTCTTGTGTCATGTCCACTGCAGCAAGAGCTGTGTCTGATCCCTGGTAACTCACTGATGCCCCGGGCGCAACCCTTCTCTGTGTCTTGTGTCATGTCCACTGCAGCAAGAGCGGAGTCTGATCCCTGGTAACTCACTGATTCCCTGGGTGCAACGCTTCTCTGTGTCTTGTGTCATGTCCACTGCAGCAAGAGCTGTGTCTGATCCCTGGTAACTCACTGATGCCCCGGGCGCAACCCTTCTCTGTGTCTTGTCATGTCCACTGCAGCGAGAGTGGAGTCTGATCCCTGGTAACTCACTGAAGACCCGGGCGCAACGCTTCTCTGTGTCTTGTCATGTCCACTGCAGCAAGAGCTGTGTCTGATCCCTGGTAACTCACTGATGCCCAGGGCTCAACCCTTCTCTGTGTCTTGTGTCATGTCCACTGCTGCAAGAGCTGTCTGATCCCTGGTAACTCAGTGATGCCCCGGGCGCAACCCTTCTCTGTGTCTTGTCATGTCCACAGCAGAGAGAGCGGAGTCTGATCCCTGGTAACTCACTGATGCCCCGGGCGCAACCCTTCTCTGTGTCTTGTCATGTCCACTGCAGCAAGAGCGGAGTCTGATCACTGGTAACTCACTGATGCCCCGGGCGCAACCCTTCTCTGTGTCTTGTGTCATGTCCACTGCAGCGAGAGTGGAGTCTGATCCCTGGTAACTCACTGATGCCCCGGGCGCATCGCTTCTATGTGTCTTGTGTCATGTCCACTGCAGCAAGAGTGGAGTCTGATCCCTGGTAATTCACTGATGCCCCGGGCGCAACCCTTCTCTGTGTCTTGTCATGTCCACTGCAGCAAGAGCTGTGTCTGATCCCTGGTAACTGACTGATGCCCCGGGCGCAACCCTTCTCTGATTTTTGTGTCATGTCCACTGCTGCAAGAGCTGTCTGATCCCTGGTAACTCACTGATGCCCCGGGCGCAACCCTTCTCTATGTCTTGTGTCATGTCCACTGCTGCAAGAGCTGTGTCTGATCCCTGGTAACTCACTGATGCCCCGGGCGCAACCCTTCTCTGTGTCTTGTTTACTGCTGCAAGAGCTGTGTCTGATCCCTGGTAACTCACTGATGCCCCGGGCGCAACCCTTCTCTGTGTCTTGTGTCATGTCCACAGCAGAGAGAGCGGAGTCTGATCCCCGGTAACTCACTGATGCCCCGGGCACAACCCTTCTCTGTCTCTTGTGTCATGTCCACTGCTGCAAGAGCTGTGTCTGATCCCTGGTAACTCACTGATGCCCCGGGCGCAACCCTTCTCTGTGTCTTGTGTCATGTCCACAGCAGAGAGAGCGGAGTCTGATCCCCGGTAACTCACTGATGCCCCGGGCGCATCGCTTCTATGTGTCTTGTGTCATATCCACTGCAGCAAGAGTGGAGTCTGATCCCTGGTAACTCACTGATGCCCCGGGTGCAACCCTTCTCTGTGTCTTGTCATGTATACTGCAGCAAGAGTGGAGTCTGATCCCTGGTAACTCACTGATGCCCGGGCGCAACCCTTCTCTGTGTCTTGTGTCATGTCCACTGCAGCAAGAGTGGAGTCTGATCCCTGGTAACTCACTGATGCCCCGGGCGCAACCCTTCTCTGTGTCTTGTCATGTCCACTGCTGCAAGAGCTGTCTGATCCCTGGTAATTCACTGATGCCCCGGGCGCAACCCTTCTCTGTGTCGTGTCATGTCCACTGCTGCAAGAGCTGTGTCTGATCCCTGGTAACTCACTGATGCCCCGGGCGCAACCCTTCTCTGTGGCTTGTCCACTGCAGCAAGAGCTGTGTCTGATCCCTGGTAACTCACTGATGCCCCGGGCGCAACCCTTCTCTGTGTCTTGTGTCATGTCCACTGCAGCGAGAGTGGAGTCTGATCCCTGGTAACTCACTGATGCCCCGGGCGCAACCCTTCTCTGTGTCTTGTGTCATGTCCACTGCAGCAAGAGCTGTGTCTGATCCCTGGTAACTCACTGATGCCACGGGCGCAACCCTTCTCTGTGTCTTGTCCACTGCAGCATGAGCTGTGTCTGATCCCTGGTAACTCACTGATGCCACGGGCGCAACCCTTCTCTGTGTCTTGTCCACTGCAGCAAGAGCTGTGTCTGATCCCTGGTAACTCACTGATGCCCCGGGCGCAACCCTTCTCTGTGTCTTGTCCACTGCAGCAAGAGCTGTGTCTGATCCCTGGTAACTCACTGATGCCCCGAGCGCAACGCTTCTCTGTGTCTTGTGTCATGTCCACTGCAGCAAGAGTGGAGTCTGATCCCTGGTAACTCACTGATGCCCCGAGCGCAACCCTTCTCTGTGTCTTGTGTCATGTCCACTGCAGCAAGAGTGGAGTCTGATCCCTGGTAACTCACTGATGCCCCGGGCGCAACCCTTCTCTGTGTCTTGTGTCATGTCCACTGCTGCAAGAGCTGTCTGATCCCTGGTAACTCACTGATGCCCCGGGCGCAACCCTTCTCTGTCTTGTGTCATGTCCACTGCAGCGAGAGTGGAGTCTGATCCCTGGTAACTCACTGATGCCATGGGCGCAACCCTTTTCTGTGTCTTGTCATGTCTACTGCTGCAAGAGCTGTCTGATCCCTGGTAATTCACTGATGCCCCGGGCGCAACCCTTCTCTGTCTTGTGTCATGTCCACTGCAGCGAGAGTGGAGTCTGATCCCTGGTAACTCACTGATGCCATGGGCGCAACCCTTTTCTGTGTCTTGTCATGTCTACTGCTGCAAGAGCTGTCTGATCCCTGGTAATTCACTGATGCCCCGGGCGCAACCCTTCTCTGTGTCTTGTGTCATGTCCACTGCTGCAAGAGCTGTGTCTGATCCCTGGTAACTCACTGATGCCCCGGGCGCAACCCTTCTCTGTGTCTTGTGTCATGTCCACTGCTGCAAGAGCTGTCTGATCCCTGGTAACTCACTGATGCCCCGGGCGCAACCCTTCTCTGTGTCTTGTGTCATGTCCACTGCAGCAAGAGTGGAGTCTGATCCCTGGTAACTCACTGATGCCCCGGGCGCAACCCTTCTCTGTGTCTTGTGTCATGTCCACTGCAGCAAGAGTGGAGTCTGATCCCTGGTAACTCACTGATGCCCCGGGCGCAACCCTTCTCTGTGTCTTGTGTCATGTCCACTGCAGCGAGAGTGGAGTCTGATCCCTGGTAACTCACTGATGCCACGGGCGCAACCCTTCTCTGTGTCTTGTGTCATGTCTACTGCTGCAAGAGCTGTCTGATCCCTGGTAATTCACTGATGCCCCGGGCGCAACCCTTCTCTGTGTCTTGTGTCATGTCCACTGCTGCAAGAGCTGTGTCTGATCCCTGGTAACTCACTGATGCCCCGGGCGCAACCCTTCTCTGTGTCTTGTGTCATGTCCACTGCTGCAAGAGCTGTCTGATCCCTGGTAACTCACTGATGCCACGGGCGCAACCCTTCTCTGTGTCCTGTGTCATGTCCACTGCAGCGAGAGGGGAGTCTGATTCCTGGTAACTCACTGATGCCCCGGGCGCAACCCTTCTCTGTGTCTTGTCATGTCCACTGCTGCAAGAGCTGTCTGATCCCTGGTAACTCACTGATGCCCCGGGCGCAACCCTACTCTGTGTCTTGTGTCATGTCCACTGCTGCAAGAGCTGTCTGATCCCTGGTAACTTACTGATGCCCCGGGCGCAACCCTTCTCTGTGTCTTGTCATGTCCACTGCAGCAAGAGTGGAGTCTGATCCCTGGTAACTCACTGATGCCCCGGGCGCAACCCTTCTCTGTCTTGTGTCATGTCCACTGCTGCAAGAGCTGTCTGATCCCTGGTAACTCACTGATGCCACGGGCGCAACCCTTCTCTGTGTCTTGTGTCATGTCCACTGCTGCAAGAGCTGTCTGATCCCTGGTAACTCACTGATGCCTCGAGCGCAATGCTTCTCTGTGTCTTGTCATGTCCACTGCAGCAAGAGTGGAGTCTGATCCCTGGTAACTCACTGATGCCCCGAGCGCAACGCTTCTCTGTGTCTTGTGTCATGTCCACTGCAGCAAGAGTGGAGTCTGATCCCTGGTAACTCACTGATGCCCCAAGCGCAACCCTTCTCTGTGTCTTGTGTCATGTCCACTGCAGCAAGAGTGGAGTCTGATCCCTGGTAACTGACTGATGCCCCGGGCGCAACCCTTCTCTGTGTCTTGTGTCATGTCCACTGCTGCAAGAGCTGTCTGATCCCTGGTGACTCACTGATGCCCCGGGCGCAACCCTTCTCTGTGTCTTGTGTCATGTCCACTGCTGCAAGAGCTGTCTGATCCCTGGTAACTCACTGATGCCCCGGGCGCAACCCTTCTCTGTGTCTTGTCCACTGCAGCGAGAGTGGAGTCTGATCCCTGGTAACTCACTGATGCCAGGGGCGCAACCCTTCTCTGTGTCTTGTGTCATGTCCACTGCAGCAAGAGTGGAGTCTGATCCCTGGTAACTGACTGATGCCCCGGGCGCAAACCTTCTCTGTGTCTTGTCCACTGCTGCAAGAGCGGAGGCTGATCCCTGGTACCTCACTGATGCCCCGGGCGCAACCCTTCTCTGTGTCTTGTGTCATGTCCACTGCAGAGAGAGCGGAGTCTGATCCCTGGTAACTCACTGATGCCCCGGGCGCAACCCTTCTCTGTGTATGTGTCTTGAGTCATGAGCACTCAAGCAAGATCCGTGTCTTATCCCTGGTAACTCACTGATGCCCCAGGTTTAACCCTTCTCTGTGTCTTGAGTCATGTCCACTGCAGAAAGAGCTGTGCCGATTCCTGGTAACTGGCCAATCCCCTGTGGTTAACATTTGTGCCCTTCTTGCAGCAGGAGGTGTAGACTATATATGATTGGATGGAGCTGGCCGACACTGATGCACTCTTGATAGTGACTAGTGTTTCTAGCACTGCCATCTTAAATAAATACATGAAAAAAGTTCATTAAATACAACACAACAATTACCAATTGATTTGTACCGGCCAATTGTATGACAATTAAAACAACAGTCAAGACGATAAAAAAATGGGAACGAAGGCTTACGCCCCAATAAAATAGCGCAACGTGACCAACCAGACAATCTCAATGTTAAAAATAGATCCGTAAACAAGGGTAAAAGACATATAGATATTTTCTAAAACATGGGCTAGAAGAATTGGTAAGGGATAAGGAGATGCGCACTATCTCATCTTTGATGCAGACCTTGTAATGATCCACATTTTACCAAGAAACTTGGCAACTGCGCAAGCGACTAGAGGCCTAGAGTCAGATTTTAAAATACGCAACGCTTCTTGGTGGCATCGAGTTCCAAGCAACCTGCAAACGGGCTAGCCATTTAATTCTCGGGGAGTTGTACATGGGGCAGACAAAGAAAATATGGCTAATTGACTCAACCGTGAGAGGGCAACCTGGACAATACTGCGTTGCTAAGGAGGGCCATCGCCAAGCTGCTGTAAAGGAGTTCACAGGAAGGGAGCCAAATCTGAATTGGATATAAAGTTCCCTATCCTCTGGAATCGTGATGACCTCCAAGTAATGTTCATATGCGCTTTGCAATTTGAATTCCATAAATTCTAATGTGAGACGGCCCCCAGATAAATGAGTGACAGTAATCTGCGCCACCCAGTTCCAATATTGGGTCTTAACCAGTTCTTTACTGGGCAGTAATCTAGAATCTTTAGCATCCCACAAGCTCCCCAGTCCTATCGCTGAGACCAGTGACCTGACCTTAGTAAACCACCCGATTTTCTTGAAGCGGTGAAATGTGCAAACGTCATCAAAAGCAGCAGCATATTGTGAGCGCTCGGGGGTTAATTTCAAGCGCAGCCAGAAGAGCAGGGGACGAAGCCTCACTTTATCCACAATTGAGGGGCTGCCCATGTCAAGCGTTAATGGATGAAGGGGAGTGCTCTGGGGAAATGAGCATAGGGATCTCAAGAATTTGTTCTCGGTAACAAGAAGACCCTCCAGATTTTTAAATCCCCAAAGTTAGGCCCCATACAGTGCAGAGCCCACTACCTTATGGTTGTAAATCTGGAGTGGGGCTGCTACAGGTTTGGTCTGGGAGGTCCTATGCTCTTTAATCAGGGCCCCAGTGGTCTGCTTCTGCTGAAGAATCCGCTTCATAATGTGGTGCTTCCAGGCCACTTCCTCGGAGAGAGTTACATCCAGATAGTCAAAGGTGGCCACTCTCTCGAGGGGGATCCCCCCAATACCAATTTGCCTTTATACGATTTGTGAGGATTCAGCAGTAGGAGTTTGGTCTTCGAGGTGTTAACCTCCAAACCTCTCATTCCACAAAAGGCCTCAAAGCGATATAGGAGCAGTTGCGGACCGATGGGGGTCTTAAAGACTAATAGCGTGTCGTCCGCAAACAACAATGTTGTTACTTTGACGCCCCCCAGGAAGGGGGCATCAGCGGGGGCTTCCGCTAAGTGTTGGACCACTCCATTGATGAAAAGTTAAAAGAGAGTAGGAACCAGCACGCAGCCCTGTTGGACCCCCCTGTCGAGTCTGATCGGGTCTGTCAGTTGCCCTTGGTTACCGCAGCGCACCCTTGCGTAGTTGTCCTCGTGAAGACGAACAACCAGCGCAAGGATCTCAGAAGGAAGACCCAGCTCCGATGGAACACACCATAATTTATGCCTAGGGATGAGGTCGAATGCCGACTTCAGGTCAATAAATGAAGTGTACAGACTTCCCTGTTCAGTGGTCTCAGTTTTCCAGGCCAATAGGGAAAAACGAAAAACCTGATCGATGGTGCTGATTTTCCGTCTAAACCCTGCTTGGAAGGAGGATAAGATGTTAATGTCTTCCATCCAAGTCATAATCTTCGTGAGAAGTGTGCAGGAGAAGACCTTTTGAGCACCATCAATCAGGCTAATGGGCCTGTAGTTGGAGGGTAGTGAGCGGTCACCTTTCTTAGAAACCGGGATCACCTCCGCTTCCTTCCACGAGGATGGTATTGGAGCCCCTGCAGCAATTCCATTGGCTAGTGCCCAGATGTATCTAGACCAATTAACAATGTCATTAAGAAAAACATTGCCAGGAACACCGTCGGGCCCCGGAGCTTTGTTCCTAACAACAGAGTTAATGCTGTGTGTGATTTCGGCTAGGGAAAGTAGCCCAGTGGTCTGGGGGCAAGCATGGTCAATGGTAGGAACATCCTTAGCAAAATCCCCAGATTCAGTATATACTGTAGAGAAGTGATCATACCAGGTGGCAATAGCTATATTATTAGTGGGTGGCCTCGGTCTTTCTGCATCTCCCCTTGTAACTAAAAGCCAAAACTGTTGAGAATCTTTCCTCTGGCAAGCATCACTGATATGGAGCCATCGATTTGCGCCCCATTCGCTTTTAGCTCTGACCAAAGCTGTCTTCTAAGATCTCCTTGCTTCTCTTAGTTCCATTGTTTGCTCTAATTCCGGTGGCCAGTTTTGTTATAAGGTTCCTGCACTCCTGAGTCAACCAGGAGGAGTGTGGTCTGGTGGATTTTGGCATACCCTGAGGCCGCTGTGGCATTCTAAAGTGAGACGCTAACTGATCAAAAAACTGTGTATGGCAAGGTGTGATCTTTGGTAAACCACCCTGTTGCTCAAGTAAGGTGTATAACTCACTAGTGCTCTCTAGGAGATTACACTTTATGGCTTCTAGTTTCGCAGTGTCGATAGCTACTCGTGCCCATTTGAGTCGCCTATTGTCATTGGTAGGGCATACCTCCTTGGTTGTAAGACTTGTACTTGGGAGGCTAGGGTTTATGGCCCAGGGTGATGTCATATCAAACTCAAGGGGGTTATGGTCGCTGTCAGTAGTGGACCCTACTACCATATCCATCATTCCAGGCCACAGTCTAACATCGAATAGAATATAATCAATGCGGCTCGTATTTGTAGTTCTGTTCTAGGTGTTTGCCCCCATCTTATCTGATTTAGTTCGGCCATTGACGGCACTGAGCCCACACTCAAGGGTAAGGGTGTGAAGCTGTAGCTCCGTTCGTGTCCATTTTTTGATAGGTGGTAAGTCAAGAGGGGGGACGAGCTTCAGCTCGTCTACCTTGTCACTATCGGTTACATCTTCTTTGTCTAGGTGTTCGAAGGTGACATTGAAGTCACCGTCTATAATTAATGGTGCCTGGAGCTCCCTCTCCTCAAGACAATCTTCCAACGCTTGAAGAGTGGGAGAGCCACAGCCAGCCTTGGAGCCTCGGGCATAAACATTAAAAAGGTCTATCCCTATACCATTCCTACCCCTAATGTGAATCGCTAAAATGTCCGAGCTGTTAGTCTTGAGCTCTCGAATAGTACAATGGAGCTCGATTTTGACTCAGATCAGCAGCCCCCCAGCTGGTCATCCTGGTCTACTGGCGACTGCTGGACAACAAAACGTGACACATCCGGAAATAAAGACGGGAGAAGTGGACCAGGTTTCCTGCAGGATGCAAATATCGAATTGCTCTATAATTTGGATCCAGTGAGCAAGTGTCACCTTTGACCTCACTCCAGCCACATTCCATGTTAATAGGCTGAGTTTTGGAGGCAGTCCTCTGGTAGCTGGACGGGAAGACTGGTTCCCATCCGTAGCGCAGCCTATCGGTGGGCCTACAGTGGTTTCTCGCATTGATAAAATCCCCACTTCAGGGGTATCAATGCTGATCTGCTGCAGGTCAAGAGTCCCGTGGATAATGAGCTTTGGAGTTGACGAGGTGTCGATGTGGTGCCTGGCTTTGTTTGATAAGTGCTTAGCCTTACTTGTACATGAGGATGTCATATGGGCTGGACGGGCTTGGCGTGTGAGTCAGTCATTGGTGGCAAGAGGTGAGTCAGAACCCAATGGAGTGCCACAACGATTAGTGATTGGCAGCTGTGGTGTAGTAAAGGGTCTGTATTTTAGTTGGATGCCAGTGGGAGTGGGTGAACATGCTCTTGCCTCTAATGCTGTAAGCTTATGGGCTAGTTTCCCATCACTTAGATGTAGTTCGATACAATTCGTTTGAGAGGTGTGGTGGGTTAACCTTTTTGCCCATAGGATGTCCTCCCTGATGACAGATCTATACCCCCTCACCTGGCGAATCCAGTCTATAGATGTATTTATTATAGAATCTTCGCCTTCATACTTCGCATGGGATGGTATTTTAGGCACATTAGTCAAATAGATACTCCTAGCGGGACATTGGGCCTGAACTCGCCTATAACTAAGATGCCGACCGATGTCAGCTTGTACTCTGTTGATACTGTGCACTGGTTCGAAAACATTCCTACTAGTAAGATTTATAGGAGGCTGAGTGGGGATGGACATTAAGGGGGCTCTACTGCTCGAGGAGTTGGTTAGTTCCTGTGTGCGTCTGATTGTCTGCTTGGATTGATGTACTTCGAGGGTGCCTCTATATAGCAGAAGTTTGACCTGGTCAGTGAGGGCTAGGATTAGTGTTTTTAGTGAAGTGACTTCTATTCTCAGATCTGTTATGATCCTAATCGTATCCTGACCCTCCGAGGCTGTCTCTTCTTGGAAACCCTCAGCCCTACGATTGATTGGGTCTTTCTCTACTGAATCGGCAGCCAGCTCTTATTAGTAGGACCTGCCACTAACTCAGTCGCTTCTTCCTGGTGATTGCAGGACAGATGCAGTAGTGGGAGAAACCTATTGGATAAAACAATATTGGTGTTGGTAACGGTGTTAGCACCAACTGTGGTTCTATTTACAACAGCAGTGGAGATTGAGGAAACCCTTGCCTCCGCTTCGTCAATAGCAATTGTTTGTTGGGGACCTATGGGATGACTCGAGGGAGGATTTTTTGCGCTACGTGTGCCACTTAGTAAAAATAGAGGGAATGCGCTTTACAGAGTTAGGATTTGGACTGGGAAGATGGGGTGACTCAACTGGCGGGTGCGAAAGGTCTGTTGAGACCAGATGAGTAGCGGGGGTTAAGATTTCCTCACATTCCACTGGTAGATTGTCAATATGATCCAAGACAGTTATTGGCTGCCAACGTTCGAGCCAGTCTGTTGCTGCTAGATTTCAGCGGGGCCCTTCGCACGCACCCCCCCTCACCCCTCCCTCACAGGCTGTAGATTTTTTTTCCCCCATAGGGGCTTTGACAACTATTTTACAACTATAATAAGGTTATAAACTATTGTGATGGAGATATAAACAATGCCACGAGAATGACCAAGTAGCTCCTGCAATAGTCTTACATCTGCTGGTCTAGTGCGTTTGGGATGATCGTGGGGCCCTGGTCTCCAGTGGGGGTCTCTGCAAAGGATCGACGGAAATGATAGAAGGCACCTCAACTAGCAGAGAATCCTCCCTACAAGGGGTAGGTACGGGGATGGTTGCTTAGCTATAGGGCTCAACTCACTTTTAAGTGCGTGGATGGCCCCTCCCTCCTGGGAGTGATGACTTCTGGGGCTTGCAGTCCCCAAATGGCAAAGCAGCGTGTCCCTGCCATCTACACTACGTAGGGATGACAACAAGGAAGATCAAAACCAGGATCTGCGAACATCACAGTAACTTAAGATGTGGCAGTGCAACAACGAAAATGTCAACCCACTACATAGAGAAGAAACAATAGCACATGACTACCAGTCGCTCATTCTGGAGCACATAGATGGAACAGGCAATTCTGAGACAAGACATTTTGAAAGGGAACAACGTTTGGGTTTTCAAACTCAAGACACGCTCAGAGGGCCTGAACGACGACATTCAATGAAGCCAATTTGTTAGATAATCGCCATCAGATAGTAGACATCGATGCTCCAAGGGTTGGTACCACGCATACTAGCAATATTTAGGGACTTCGCTATGAAACATACAAAGTATCCACTCAGAGCGGTGCAGGACTGAAAGTCACAGCCAGTCAGATTTGGGATACAGTACATACTGGAACATACCATCACTCCCGGAGGTTTTCTGAGGGCACTATACACCAACAGAATGAGTACCATATGACAGCAATACACTTAAACAGGGCACCGAAATGTTGTGACAAGTTTAAAATCAACTGGTGACTCTGGTAGTATAGCCTCAAGCTCTAGAGTATGTCTACATATTTTGGGAACACTGGGCATCAACAAGTCGCTTGCTACACAACAAAAATATGTTCCCAAGAAATGTTTCCTTTTATTACACGAATCCATTTGGCATGCACACAAAGCCCCTCTGTTTTTTCTACAAATGCTTTAGTCATCATCCTTCCATGTATATATTTAATGTAACTAGGTATTCAGGATCAGACGTATCCAATCCCTTGATGGAACCGAGTAACTGTTCCATCGTCCGAGCGCCATTTTGACCACAATGCGGTCTAGTGCCCAGTGAAGCATGAGGACGTGACGTACGAACGTCCTCAACTCGATTTCAACTGCCGGCATGCACCACGCCAACAATATGCGGTCCCCGGTGGTGTTTTCCTAAATAGGTAATTCGGCAGAGTAGAAGCCTTGACGAGGTAAGCGCGGCACACGCCGCTCGATTTCTCCTATAGCGTAATGGGCAAGGCAGTTACTGAGGCTCCCTTGGATGTGCCGTGTGCTGATTTAAACAATAAGTCTTCTGCACCAATGCAAGTATGCTCTCCTTGCCTTTCATTGCGTTCTCTCCCTTCAGAATGTGACTACAGACTTCACTCTCCCCCGGAAGAACCATGAAGCAATAACCATGAATTATTAATGGTTCACTAACAAAATATCGATATTAAAAATATAGAAGTAAAAAATATCGATGCAAAAATATAGAATGCAAAAAATTAAACAGGTAAGTACAAAAATATCGATGCAAAAATATCGATGTAAAAAATATAGTTGTACAAAATATCGAAATTTATATATAATAAAATAATAAATATTAAATATGTTAAATAAAATATAAAAAAGTAGATTTAATATAAATTAAAAAATATAATAAATAAACGTAATTAAAAAAATTAAACACATACATAATTCATATATATTTACTTTAAAACAATTAATAAACTATTAATTTTAATTTATTTTATAATTATATATATATATATATATATATATATATATATAACAATAACATAAAATCTAATTTAAAAAATCTATTATAAATTAAAACATTAAACTATTTAAAAATCTTCAAACTTAAATTTCCCACTCCAGTGAGTGCAACAGTAGGGAAAGTGTTGGATAACAGAGGGGTAAAAATTACTATTCCCACTCCAGTGAGTGCAACAGTAGGGAAAGTGTTGGATAGCGGAGGGGTAGAAATGCCTATTCCCACTCCAGTGAGTGTAACAGTAGGGAAAGTGTTGGATTGCGGAGGGGTAAAAATTACTATTCCCACTCCAGTGAGTGCAACAGTAGGGTAAAGTGTTGGATAGCGGAGGGGTAGAAATTACTATTCCCACTCCAGTGAGTGCAACAGTAGGGAAAGTGTTGGATAGTGGCGGGATAAAATTTACTATTCCCACTCCAATAATTGTAAAAGTAGGGAAAGTGTTGGATAGCGGACGGGTAAAAATTACTATTCCCACTCCAGTGAGTGCAACAGTAGGGAAAGTGTTGGATAGCGGAGGGGTAGAAATTACTATTCCCACTCCAGTGAGTGCAACAGTAGGGAAAGTGTTGGATTGCAGAGGAGTAACAATTAATATTCTCACTCCAGTCAGTTCAAAATTAAAAACATACAATAAAAATATTTTAAAAACAAAATAAATTAAAAAATATATAAATATGTCAAATTCAAATACAAATATATTTAATATTAATTTAAAAAAAACATTATAATGATAAATACATATAACAAATACCTACAAATATTATATTAAATAAAAAATAATTTCCAAACAAATAAGTATTTTTAATTAAAAATTTAGAAACAAAAACATTCATTATTACATAAATGCACTTTTTTTATTTCCTACCCTATAATACCACACAATTCACAACCCACATCTAAATTTGAAAAACGTACTTCCTCAACTAACATAATTAATTACCAATTAAAGAAATATTATTAATTAAAAAACAAATTAAAACTCATAAAAATTATTTAACTTCCCACACTTTATCCGTATAATCCCCACAACCCACAGCTAAAATGAAACTGTAAAAAAATTAATTTCAGTTAAAACTTATTTTTAATTAAAAACTACACGCACACACAAAAAATATAAACAAATACTCTAATTAAATATAAATTAATTAATATTAATTCAACTAATTTTTAATTAATTAAACTAAAATTACTTCCCACCCTTTACCCCATAAACCCCACAACCCACACCTAAAATTAATTACACAAATTCCATATTTAATTTTTAATTAATTAATATTAATTAACAACTATTAATTAATTAAACATAAAATACTTCCCACCCTTTACCCCATAAACCCCAGAAGCCACACCAAAAAAAATCACACAATTACCATAATTAATTATCAATTAATTCGTTAATATAAATTAACAACTAATTATTAATTAATTAAACATAAATTACTTCCCACCCTTTACCCCATAAACCCCACAACCCACACCTAAAAACAATCGCACAATTACCATAATTAATTATCAATTGTTAGAAGGTGGTTCTGATCATCTGAGCCGCCCAGATTTATCGCTTTTTGAACACCTCATTGTGGAGCTTTTACTGTGGGAGAGCCTCATAAGTTGGGACTCACCCACAGTGAACTCATGATGAAAGAGACTGCATGTGGATTTTACCGGTGTCCCCCTGGTGAGAGTAGGCCGCTGCGCTGCAGCCGGAGTAAGGGGCACCGGGCTGGGTAAATGCAGACACGTGTGTACATGCGTGTGCACATGTGTAGGAGCTGCGCGGGGGAGATTCCTGGTGTGCGCAGCCCAGCCCGGGCCCCGGTGGCTGCAGTATGGAGGGGGAGTGCCGTCGCACCCCCCCTGAGCGAGCGAGCAAAGCCAAAGCCGGGGAGCGCCGCCGCGCTCCCGGTGAAGACCTCCTAGGGGCCCGGGACCCCCAACTCCGGGCCCCAGTGACGCCAAGGGGAGGAGGAAGTGCTGTCGCACTCCCCCGCGGCAGGAGGAAGGCAGGGGGGGTGTTGTCTCACTCCCCCGAGGACCCGCCGGTCCAGGTGCAGCCGCTGTGTCTGCCCGCAGGACCAGGCAGACCAGAATAAAAGCGCTGGCTCCCGTGGCCGCACACAAGGGTGCGGGCCGGACAGGGAGCCAGCCGGAGCAGCCGGGGGTGGGCTCCCCGAGCTGCAATTACCTCTTCAACGGTCCGGAAGTATTGGGGTTCCCGGGTGGAACCGGGCCCCCGAGAGGAGGAGAGAAGCGGCAGGGGCAGCCGGGGTTGGGCTCCCCGAGCTGCCATCAACTCACCTGCTGAGAAGGGGGTCCGGGTGGGACCGGGCCCCCAACGAGGATCCAAAGCGGCGTGAGGCCGCCAACGAGAGAAGCGCAGCTCTCCTCAAGCAGCGGGGGAGCCGCTGCTATGTTATGCATGTGCTGGAAAGAAGCACCCCATAATGCTTTACAGCGCCTTGGCAGGCCTGCTTGAAAACATGCCCGTATTTCGGCTCATGGTGGCCACAGGAGGACTGGGTCACCGCTAAATGCCTGCAAAGGTGCCGGGGGAGCTGCAGGAGCAAAGCAGTCTCCCCCAGCATGAAGATGTGAAGTCCCCCCCCTAAGTCTCTGGGGGACTTGAAAGAAATAACCCCTCAAGGGCTCAGCTGTGCGTCAACAGCCTCCTGTAGCTGGAACTTTTGTTCTTCAGCTGGGGGTGCGTTAGGGACTGCACCAAGGTATGAAGGGCTGAGCTGGGGATGTCTGGAGAAGGGCATCCCCTGGAGGTGAAGAGGTGCAATTGCACGAGAAGTGCATTTACCAATGTTATTTCTTTTGAGGGACTGAAAGTCACATGTGTAATGTGAAGTCATAAGCAAAGTGGGGTTATGTTGCTGGAGATTCCTGCTAGGGTGTCTGGCTGTATATGCTTAATCCTGTGTATCACTGTGATGCCTTTTAGGGGCTTTAATTGCAATGCATTATAATGGTTATCAGCTATGATAAGTACTGTCATTTTAAGTGATGTGATGCTTAAACATGTATTCTTGCTGCTGCGGTAGGTGAAGAACAACCCAGACTGTTAGCCCCTAAGATGTAGAGGTGTATACTGTATGGTCAGTATGAGATGCTTAGTCAGGGTAATGTGTCACCATGGCAGGTGTGCCCAGTTCAAATGCTTGTTGAGATAAAGGGGGTGGGTGGCCACTGGGATGGTGCCAGTGGGCAAGGCTCTCACTCCAGGTTATGGTCAACCTTCTGCATTGGGGGCAAGATGATGTGCATACATGGGAGTTTTGGTACTAGACCCCCACCCCCAGCGGGAGGGGTGGGAATGTTATGCAATGTCACAAAGTAATTCCAACAGCTTATGTATATTTGTAAATTGGTGCATAGTATTGAGTAGTGTGGGTGTTTAATAAATGTACTCTTCCTTTTATAAAGCAAAGTACAGACTGGACAATCAATTATTGAGTGTTATTTCTGCGTACTGGTAAATGGCGATTACTAGCCCACTCCACCTCCCTTGAGTAAGCCTTAGACTGCTCTGCTACGATACCCTCAGAGTCAAGCGCTACAATTAGGTGTTTGGTTCCCAGTGAAGGACAAATGTAGTCATGTTATTTGTGCAGGCCTCACAGATACTGCCTCGTTTTCCAACATCAATGAATTAGTTAATATAAATTAACTACTAATTATTAATTAATTAAACATAAATTACTTCCCACCCTTAAATCCCACAACTCGCACCTAAAATTAATAAAACAATTTCCATAATTAATTTTGAATCAATTAATTAATATGTTAACTAATTATTAATTCATCAAAAATAAATTACTTCCCACCCTTTACTCCTATAAAACCACAACCGCTATGGAACTAAAAATGCAAAATTTAATTAAAATAACATTCATAACTACTAAAAATGTAACACATATATTAAAAAACATAAACAATACTTATACAAAAAACATACATCACATACATTTAAAATATAAACTAAAATACATAACACTAATTAAAAATCGATATTTTAAACATCTATATTTTTGCAAACAATACTAATGACTTTCCATATTTAAAAAAAAGATATTTCTTACCTTAAATTCGATATTCTTGACCACGATATTCTTGCTGTCGATATTTCTGAATCACGATATTTCCAAATCGATATTTGTGTAAGTCGACATTTCCGACTCGATATTCTGTTTCAGCACCATTATTAATGTAGGTGGTGTGTTTTGTTTCTGTAAATATGTGTCTTTTACGATAGATTGTTTATAGACATGCCCTTTGGGACTACACTAGATGTGCCACTGGGAAATGCACGTTTTTTTTTAAAAAGTCACGAATTTCCTCACCTGTAGGTGCTCACTAAGGTGAAATTGGTGTGAGAAACATACATTGGAGCTCTTAAACAGCCCGAGGCTGTAAAGTCTAACTCTCCTTTTTTATTTCCACAGAACACAGTGAATGATCGCCAGATAGGTGGGATAAGTATTTACACCTTCTAATAGCATGCATCTAAATACATATAGCAGATGTGGTACCAGGGAGTTAATATCAAAACAGAATTTATTTCCCTAGGTCGTGAAGAACAACCAATAGGGGTATGGCTAGAAACATGTTGACCTTTTGCGAATCCGGTACATTAACCCCTTTTCCTAAAACCCCCTCCTTTTAATCATATCGACTAGAGGTCAGAATGAATAGATAAAACCTACTAGCCAGGTATTTTTAAAACATTACTCCAGCACACAACCCCCCTCATATCTTTTATATGATCTCCATTGTCATTGTATAGTCACTCAAAGAGCTCCTACATAACCCGTAGGTCGCAGCACGCCCAGCTCTGTAGCAGAACAGGATGGACCCAATGCTGAAGCATGCCACCAAGGGGTAACCCTGTTGGATGAGGGTTTTACAAAAAAACTTTGTTTTTTTTTCATATGGACGGTTAGTCTCCTCAGAATAGCTGGGCCCTTCTTTAGATATGCTGTCAAGTGTTTGATGCTATTCTGAATCTGCTGTGTTAGTCTTATTTTGAATGCTCTATGGAAAGTTAAGCATGATGTTGGTGAAGCTATGCTGGATGTTTAGGTTAGTGTTTTGTCAATGCCATCTTGAGTTTGCTGCCTAAGTGTATTTGGCAATGCTATTCTGGATTTGCGACCTTGATATATTGTGCCCTGCATGTTGTGCTGGATTTTCAATGCCATGCTGAATTTTAGTAATGTTTTGTGAGGCTGTATGCTAGAGTTTTATTTGCAATTGTGACTTAAGAGTCACAAGGGTGAGGAGGTACTGGTTTTGTCGAGTTCAATTTTATGCAGTATCCTGTTGTTTGGGATGAACGAGGGTTGAAAGTTACCTGTGCCTACTGCTGTAGTGAGGGTTGAAAGATACCCATTTTGTTATGTGCAGAATGGCCTGTGTTGGGATGAGGGCCGATGGAAGAGATTTAATATTCATTTCTATGTTCACAAGATGCCCTTTGTTGGGAGTAGTGTAGGTTGGAGGAGACCTTTTCCCTACTTTGTGATGAGGGTGTAAAGATACCCACTTCCCCTGAACCTTAAGATGGGTATTACGCTTTCCATAAGTGTGCGTGTGATTTACGATGTGAAAAGATTTTCTATCTTTTGTTTCCTGAATTATTTTATTATTTCTATCTTAAGTTATGGATGTATAATGTTTGTATTATTTTCCAAGGGGGGAAATGTGTTATATCCTGATTTAGATATAATGCATTCTTTCCCTAATATCCCTGTAACCTGCTGCTCAGTAAGTCCGTTTTTATATAGCGCAGCTACTCACCCTTACGGGTCTCAAGGCGCTGGGGGCCGGAGTGGAAATTAAGTGAGCTATTGCCCAGAGTCACATGGTGCTGAGCTAAGCTGCCGCCGGAGCCGGGGATCGAACCGTGAACCCTGTGCTCCGAAGTCAGCTGCCCTGGCCGCTGCACCACACCTCTCCACTAGTCAGTGTGTGTGATGCAATGGAATGTTGAGGAGAGCCTGGCCCGGGAGAGGGTCAGTTCGAGAGAGTGGGTTGAGCAGTAGGAGGCTGCTCCTGGTGGGGCATATACAATCATCTTATAACCTGTAACTAAGACTTATCTTATTCAATAAACCTACATCTTATAACTTACGTGGCCTGCCTACCAAGGAGATATCTTTATTTGCAACAGGCTTAGATACTGTTAGTGTCTGAGCAGCTCTGCATGAACACTTGATGCAATTCAACATGAAGAAACTTTAGTAAATATAGAAAGTGACTAACAGCCAGATGATCCAGTTACCAGTATATGTGAGACCTGGCAGGAGCAAGTCAGGTTCCTATCTGCTCAGCTGCTTGGCTCTGCTCAGCCCGGGCAGTGGACCCAGGGTCTGGAGTGGCGTGTCGGGGGTACACTGCACTGCAACGTAACAGTGCTAATCCAAGGAGAAAATCAATCGTCCAGGTGATAGCGGCTGCGAGAATCTGGCACCATACCCCGATGACTTTTTTCATGCATCCTACCTGTTATGTGAAACAAACTTGGATGAAGTGGCCCATGTGGCTGGTTTACAGATGTCTGTAGTGGATGTGTCCTGAGAAGCTCAAGCCTAAGAAATCAAAGATCTGATCGATCGACTCAAAGTCGCATCTGAAGCTATTTGTCCATGTCGAAAGATACAAAAGATTGACAATCGGACTCCCACACTGCCTATAATCCTGTGTCCTTGACAAATATTCATCAGAAAATTCACCCTCTTTTCTACTGTAGGTAACTGCCAAACTCACCCCAGCAGAGACTGACACCGACATTCCATTCCAAGACCACATTGTCTCAGCTCACTGTTGTATTGCCTTATGCTTCTTTTGGAATTGGATGTATGACATGTTGTTAGAGCATGCTAGAATGTTGAGTGGGTGGTGTTCTAGATGTGTGAGAGCGTCTACGGTTGTCCTGGAGGACAGTTGTTGCCCTGGCTCTCACCTGTTCCTTATTGCTGTATCTTATAATAAATCCTTCTTTACTTCTACTACAACATCGCCTTTTCGTCATTACACTCACCCCTCCAAGCACCAGCTCATTCACGCAGGGAAAGGGAACCCCCAAGGGACAGGATGGCCGCTCGATGGTCAGCTGCCCCTCTGAGCCGACAGAGATTAGTTTCTCTCTGCCTCTCCCACAGAAGGATTTATTTTAATCTTCTTACAGGCCTTGGTGTCCATTTCCAGGCCCATTTTTGAACACCTGTTCATGGTGAAACTGATACTTAAGGCATTGTTAATTGTTCATCCTGTGACTGACATGTTTTGCACATTTTTGTTTATATTTTATTTGTAAAGTGTAAAATGCCTTTACAGCAGCTTCAATTTGTAGATGGAGTGAAATAAACAAGCCAACTACATATTTAAAAAAATGACATACTCACAATTACAAACCTAAAATCAGTGATATAAAATCTACATAATAAAAAATCAAAATGCCACAAAGTCAGTCCGGGGTTTCAAAGAACGAGTTCAGATCAATTGGGCAAACAGTAGTATTCTATCGATTGCTACAAAAAAACACATCTTTCTGATGTTGTCTGTAAACACGAAATGCAAGACCGTGGGTTTGTTAGGAAGAACAGACACATAAAGGACATGAATGGCCAACCTTGGGCCACTTTCTATGGGATGTATCCGGCAGAGACACTACATTGAGTTAATAATGCTGAACAGGAGGGAGCTGACCCTGGTCAGTTTCCATAATGCGGCCATGACCTCACTTCACTCTCTACTAGCAACCATTTCAACTCCCTAGGGGAATGTGGAAGATTATGTTTTTGTACAGATATGACCCCCAGAGGCTCGGTTTCTGATTTTGTATGATTACCCAGGAGCTTGCAGTACAGCCAGAGGGAACTGAGGTAGGGGAGGTACTGGACGCATAAGGCGGTCGTGAGCATCTGAAGTGTCCCTACACCTATGAGGCTGCAATATTCAATTGCTGCAGAACCTGGCCTGTGAGGCGACGATGGGCATGTGCAGCTATATCTCTCTTAATGACTGTTGTAAATGATCATTTGAAGGTAGACCAGGGCATCTCAACCGGTGTCTCTGTGTTAGAAGCTGTGCCTCGGCCTTGGAGAGTGTTCCTGGACATATGAGGCTGAACTTCTTTATCCGAACCCAGTATGTCTGCTTTCCTGTCTTCCAGGTGATTGGTCACATGATCAGGGTAAAGTCCATCTTGGCTTTTCTGGTGACAAAATTCTTGTTCTCTGCCTGTAATACAAGGAGGAAAGCAGTGAACTGTACTTTAAAGTTCCTGAATCTGAGGGCAGTGTGCGAGTGCCTGCATCTCTCAGGGTTCTTTTTCAGTGTTTTCTCTTGTCTGCCAGCAAGGCTCAGATTACCAAGTGGGCAGAGAAAGGGGACTGGAAAGTGGCAGCCAGGAGAACCAGGACACACAGTACCAGGCTGAGGAGGACCCGAACAAGCAGAACCTGTATCAAGAGGGCCGGAATCAATGGCTGCAGTACGAGTAGGACTAAACAGACAAGGGAAAGATCCAGGAGACAAAAACTACTCAAAGCAGGAGGGCAAAGACTAAGAGGGCCAGGACACAAGAGGCCATTTGGACCAGGAACTGCGGTACCAGGGCTAGGAGGTTTCATTTGAGAAGAACCAGGACAAGTTGACCGGGGCCAAGGGGACCAGAAAGGGAGTGAGCCAGATGGGCCAAGACTGGGGGAACCAAGAAGGGCCATGATGGCCAAAAGACAAAGTTTCTGATAACATGCACAATAGGACAAGAAGGGCCAGGATGACCCTGACCAAGAAGACAAAGGCTAGGATGGTTGGTTAGCCAGGTCCATAAGAAGAAAGCCCAGAGGAAAGCAAACTATAAGGAGCAGGAACAAGAGGATCAGGACTAATGGGCACATAATGTTAAGAAGGGCAAGGACTATGAAAACCAAGAATAGGACGACCATGACCATCAGGATCCTAAGACATCTCTGATGAGCAGAGGAGGAGGGAGTGGAGGCTCCAGATATATCATCTCAGATGTCCCAAAGAGGAATTCTAGGTAACCCCCAGATCTTTGCGCTGACATTTCATGTGCATGCATGCGTGGTGGGTAAGTAGCAAGTGCGGGATAGTAAGACTTGTTGTGTGAGTAAAGTCTAGGTGCATGAACCAGTGGGATGAATTTTGCATGACGTGATGGAGAGTAGATACGGCTTCACTACACAGTGGGCGTGTATTGACTGCATCCCTGTGGATGGAGGTTCAAAACCCAGAACTGAAGTGATGGAGAAAAGGCTTCCCAAAGTAATTCTGTGAGGTCCTTTTTAGCAAAAGGCTGCTAATTGTTTTTCAAAAACAAACTCCCACATCCTCTAAATGTTTCATGCACAGACAGGAACTGCCATGACAGCAGATCTTGTCACTGGGCCAGTTGATAATTCTAAATTTGGCGGGCATCGGTCCCTCAGGGTGGCGAAGGTATAGTCCTCCGCCATCCTGATGGAGGTAACTCCGTCCTCGAATCTCTAAATCAGGCCTATAGGTTTTCTTTCTTCTGTCATGAGATTGGAATGAAACCTCTAAATCATGCTGTGTTGGTCACTTTATAAGGGCCCCTAGGTATTTTTTCCATTTTGATAAAATGACCCTAAATATTAGATGTCTCTGTCTCTGTGATAGAACATTTCTAGTTCTGGTTTTTCCTTTTACAAATCATTATTTTCAGGTGTTTTAGTCTGATTTGTTTAATTGAACTGAACTTGAATTAATGATTCCAGGATGCATTGATTTGCTGAAGCAGAAAAAGAGGTCTTCTGGTAATATGGAGCCTTTAGCTAGTCCTATATCTGTCCCCTGTGCGTTCCCCTTGCTTTGTGAATAAGAGCGAGTACATAACTTTAGAACAGTAAACGGCTATAACTAGTCTTGCAAAGGCTATAATCATCTTTATCATTAGGCCCCTCTGCAGGTGAATGTAAAGGAATAGGAGCATTTGTGGAACACGAGAGAGCTCCATGAAGGGCCTCCCAAGTCACTACGTCTCCATGGTGTAATGATGTGGCATTCTGTGCCATGTCTGTCAAAAAAACTTGGAAACATTCAAACATTTCTGACCTTTAGTCCTGTAAGTCAGTGCCTGCAGCTAAGCCAGTTTAGGCACTAAAGGCCTCATGTCACAAAATCACAGGGTTTGTAACCACAAAAGTGCTTATCATTATGTACAAAACCCCTTTTATGAGTTGGAAAACTATTTCCACTGGTAAAAGGGCTTTTGCAATCACTTGCGATTTGCAAATAGGAGGGTTCATGAAAGCGATTTCCTCCCTCCCCTTCCAATTTGGAAAGGAATGTATTGATAGTTTGACTACAATTGGTGTCGCAAACCATTGATGAGCTAACGACCCCCAAGTTGAGGTGGTAACTGATTTGCAAATGAGAGGGGTCCCCCTAGGACCACTTTCCCTTTGGAATCATGTTGGCAACCTCAGAGGAAGACGTTTTCCTAAACCAACAACTTTTTTTCAAAACCAGCACTGATTCCTTTAAGGAACATGGACTGCTTTGACTACAGCCAATCGCCGAAGGTCACTTATTGGCACCTGCCTAATGAATATTAATTAGGCAGATCATCTGGCAACCCCATAACCCCAGTGATTCAGTATTTTGTGAACTGAGCGAACAGTGCATATGTTGGGTCGCAAAATACTATTCTATTCGCAAAACATGTGTGGAATTTGCGACCAATTTTTGCCAACGAAATAATACAGCTGGACGGCAACTTTCATAAGGATATGAACGGCAACTGGTTTTACTCCTTGTTTGCAGTTCTATCTGGTGTACGTACGTGTTGAAATCTGCATACGGCATAACAGAACAACATTTAGGTTGTTTAGGCAGCAGCCAGGTAAATAGTGACATTTTTCTGCAATTTGCAGGGCCTCAAGCCAAACAGTGCAGAATCTCTACTCTTTAGCCAGTGGCCGAGTAAATAGTAAGGTTTTTCTGTGATCTGCATGGCCGTCAGTCAATCAGTGCAAAATCTCTATTATCTAGGAAGTGCCTGGGTAAATAATGACGTTTTACTTCTACTTGCACGGCCGCCAGCCGACTAGTGCAGAATCTCTACTATTTAGCCAGTAGCTAGGTAAATAGTGACGTTTTTCTGCTATTTTCATGGCTGCCATCAAATTGTAAATAATTTCTACTATTTAGCTGGTGGCCAAATAAAATAGCAGATAAAATTCACTATTTACCTGCCCCTATTTACAGGTTAGGGCCTCGAGTTATCGGAGACAAATTTCATTGGTACTTGCAGAGCAGGCCACTCCGCTCTGCCAAGCATAACTTGGCAGTGGTTCAGAAATTTCGGAAGGTAAGGTGGGGGAAGAACATCCTTCTCGGTGGCAAAGGCTAAGCTGTAGAACACCCTTCCACGCTGATTAACTAGCCTTGAGAATCCTCTAGCCTTTAGAAAGGCCCTTACAACCTGGCATTTTTCTGCAAACTGTTTGTTTTTCCTAGGTCATATATGGTTGTTCTCTGGTCCCTAGCTTGGGTTGATCTATTGCCTCTAGCACCCTGACGCCATTTGGTATTTGTGGGCTTTATAAATTTGTTTCATTTCATTTTACTGCCCAGCACGACCATCACAGTCCTCTCCCTGCACACACGCTGCCCCTTCAGCCCATACCATGGCTCTCACAAAGTTGGCACGTTGCCGTGTTGCCCTAACCACAAACTTCCCCATCGGTTTGTGTCCAACATAACATCTTGCCTCAGCATCAAACCTGCTTGAGGTTAATCAGCATCACCTAACCGGGTACCACAATTCTGATGTGCAGTAGGGAACAGGTCAATAAGACTGGGAGCATCCCCCATGTCCAAATCAGCATGGGCTACTGTGCCAAAAACAAAAACAAAGCATCAACAGCTCCAATGCTTTCAAACTAGTAGCAAGGACCACACCTTCCTGGGCCCACCAAATGCCTACTTCTGGATTCACACCCATGAGACCACACTATCCATCTCTCACCTCCAGCAAGGCATAAGGCAACACATAACCCTGCTCCATTGGTACACCTCTCCATCTTCCATACGTGTGTTTGAGAAATCCTGGACAGAACTAGGCGTATGACTGGAGCTGACCCGGAAGGAGCACAATTACGTCTCTTGATCCCACACAGTATTCACCCAATCCCTCTCAAAATAGCTTTATTGCTCAGCATCAAATGTGAGCAGATCTTCTGAACATAGTCTATTTAATAAAACCTTCCTAGTGAGTCCTTAGAACAGACAGAAGTGCAACCCAAGTGGATCTGAGCCTTTGGATCAGGAAACAAAGGGCATAACTCAGTAGGTCAGAGCAAGGGAAGTGGAAGAAGACAAAGGGCACAGCTGGCAGGATGTTGGGCACCAAAAATATTCAAGAAGTGAAGTGAAAATTAAGGTGATGCAAAGACCGTAACACAAATGCCCAGCAAAGTTCTTTACAACAGATTTGCTGTCCCTCACTTCAGCTGATGAGAGAAGACCTCTGGTCCCTGCTTGTAACTGAAGCATCTCCATCCGTCCCCGTCCCGTGCCTGTGAGTGGCCTGATGGGTACCCAGGCTCAGGCGGTTTGGCATTCATTTGTGGCTGGATCCTAACTTTGGTGAGTGCTCCGCCTCTTCGGGGAGGATCCTGCTACCAGGTGACAATGAGAATCTAGAACCAGGCACCATATCTCGAGCTTTGGATCTAAACTGTAAGATGGCTCAGCATTTGGCACCTCCTTAGCAGTGAAGCAGACACGTGCTTGAGATGCGCCTATGTCTCAATAAACCCTATTCCCACAGTTGTCTTTTACTCTTTACTTTTCAGACTTTACTCTACCAATCGTCTTGTTTGCACCTGCAGGTGATGCTGGGTCCTGCAGCTCAGTAGACTAATGCACCCACTCCAGACCTTTGTATTTGGCCTCCTGTTCAAATGTTTGGGTCCTAGCGGGCCCAGGCTGCCTTTTATCCCTTTGTGGTTGATAAAAGGAGTGCCGCAAGTTCTCCGGATTTGGGAGCAGAGGTACAAACTGCCCTGATAATACTGAGTCCAATCTTCCATCTTCCAAGGGAAATAATGGGCCTGGATCCACACCCATTGGCCATCTGCTTGGAGCAAACACTCATTGAGTGCTTGAGCAGTTAAGAGAGAAGCAAGGTGCTCAGATTAGGTGAAGGTGGACCCCTGTACTGCTCCCCGGATACAGAATTGGAAGAAGACATGAGGTAGGCACAGCAGCTGCCCACAGCTCTGCAGAAAAGTTTGTGCCATGCGTCTCCAACCCCGTAATTATTGTGTCCGGATGGTTCTGGGCAGGGGACAGTGGAAAAAGTAAACTGCCCCTCCCCCCACACCGGCTCACCCTACCTCCACAAACCACCCCTGGGATGCTGCTCCAGGCCACTCGTCCTGGGGGGCTGAGCTGTGTAAAAATGAACATCTGTTATTTACCTGAAGGATGCCCAAGGGGTGAATGTGCTCTTTACAAACACAAGTTGTTTGTTAAGTTTACTTGAACTGGTTCTGATCTTTATTTGACATCAGTGCAAAGTTGTTGTTGGGTTTCTCATTGTTCTTTCTGTCTTGTCCTGATCTTGCAGTGGAAGGACTTCATGCGGCTAGCGGAAGGCGTGCCTGACTCTGACGTGGATGCCATCATCGCTTCACGAAAGGCGAACCAGTGCTGTCTGCTCATCTACACCTCCGGGACCACGGGGCAGCCGAAGGGGGTGATGCTGAGTCACGACAATGTGAGTATGAAGGGGACTCTTGGCTCTCAGGAGCAGGTGACCAACCATTCCAGTCTTTTCTGAGCTGGTGGACCCAGGTCAAGTGGGACAGGTATCTGCAAGGCAGCCGCGGCCTATCTGTATGGGCTAAGAGGCCACCCCCCCACCAGTGACGTAACGAAACTTGCGGGGGCCCCCTGCAAAGTGCATGGAGGGGGCCCCCCACGCCACGGATCCAGTAAGGAGCTCTCAGGCCCACCCTTTCACAGTGCCGCAGAAGACCCCCTGGAGCTCGGGGCCCTTTGTACCCTGGGGGCTGCGGGGAGTATTGTTACGCCACTGTTCGAGCCAGGCTCCAGCAGGATACCTGGCTCAAGCTCAATTTGAGGCCCTCTTAGACCCCGGACCCCAAAGCAAGCCGAGATTTAATGTGGCTTCTGCCTGCAGCCGCGCTCTAACTCCATGTGCAATGAGGTGATTTGCACATGGCTGGGTCCAAACGGAGGTGGCATGGTGAGCAAAAGAACGATGGGTTGGAGTGCTACCCCCAGCGATTGCAAATTGTAAGCATTCCTCCCATCACCTTTTGTGTGTTTCAAGTACCGCCCTAAGTGGCACGGTTCTGCCCAGATGTGGGTCTCATGCTCACTGTGTCACAGGAACCAAGCTATACCCAGCTGATGAGCCCATAACTAGGGGAAACCGGTCCTGGGTTGCATGTGTACCAGTTCAGGGAGGACCTGGCTTGGCAGCTTGGGCTGGACTGTTCCCATGAGGAGCAGGGTAAGGACTGATTTACATATGACTGGGTCTGAACTGGGGTGGCTGGTCAGCAAAAGAACGATGGGTTACGATGCTCCCCCGAGCGACTGCCAGTGGTTAAACAAATTGCAAGCATTCCTTCCATCACCTTTTGTGAGCTTGATTTAACTTTTGTGTTTGACAAAGAATTTAAGAAACAGTAGTGATGTTTAATGTAAAAATAGGCAATACCCATCTAGTAGCTGAATGAAACCAGAAACCTGGGATCAATCCTGACTTCCCTGCTACCCCAAATTGTGTGATCCTAGGAAAATATTTTACTTTACTGAGCCTCCTTTACCTTCATTATCGCATATGAGAGCGCCTTCAAGTGTCTGAGTTCAGAATATGCTCTGTGCAAAATAATATAAATCCAGGAATATAGGGTACACATGACAATTGACTTGCCTCATAGTTTACTTGTGGAATTATCAGCAAGAGGAGGGTGGAACTCTGTACTCGAGTCCTCTGTAGGCAGAATAGTCACAAGCAGACCGACCACCATGCCTGCAGCACCACAGAACAGGGTACTGTTGGCTGCATTGCAGAGTTTTTACTCTATAGGCACTGACACCAAATTTAATTTTTGAGAATGATCAAAATATATATATATATATATTGTGACTCAGGACAAATCATTTATTGGCCTGGTGCCTCAAGCGTCCTTGAGCCCCACACTAGGTTGCTCGAAGTATAACTCCTTGTGTTTGAGATTGATGCTCCTACTTAAAAGTTTGTACAGCATTCCCTTGCCAGTGCTTAATTTGTGGGTGGTTGAGGGTGGTAGGCATCGATGCTCATACATTAGGTTTGGGGCTCATTTTTGGGGCTGTGGCTATTTTTCATCATCAGACTTTGACCCAGAGCAAGAGAGCGAAAGCAGAAAACAGAGGAAGAGAACAAGAAAGGATAACTGTGACAACGAGAGAAAGAGATGAAAAGATTATGCAAGAGCGAAATAAAGAGACTGCAACTGTAGGATGGTGAAATAAAGCAGTTTGACATGGAATAAAATCCGGCAACCTTGGTACTACTCAAAGCCGGCATTTTGAGCACAGCGCTTATTTTTCTTTAAGGACTGCCTTCCTTCTTTGAGCTAGGTGTGCATTATACCTAACAAACGAAAGAAAGGGGAACAGCTGGACTAAACATGGAGTGTGTCACGCCCAATAAGTGACCAGAGCTGTTTGCAATCTTCTGCCTGAAAGTTCTCGCCCACTCAGCACAGCAGCTTCTTTTAATCAATCCCCAGGGGCAGAGCGTCCCTCATAAACAAGACACTCATAATTTGCTCATTCGATGGGTCCCTCTAAAAATATAGTTAGAAGTGCCCCATGCCATGCGTGACATCTTCAGACAGTGCTCAGTTTGTAGGCAACAACGCTTTGCATGGTGAGATTTTTGAGGGCATAATTACTGTGTAAAAAGTGAAACTACAAGTCCCCGAATGCAACGAGCTATTAACTAAAAGGCTAGTTGTGTCAGAATCTATGCAAAGTCTTGTAGAAAAAAGGTATCATCAGATTCTAGTCTGACCGTGCCGCATAATTTTACGCCCCCCTTCTCCAGCAGCCTATATCACGATAAAGTGTCAGAGTGATGCCTTTCTTTATCTTTTCAAGTTAATAAAGTTAACGTTTCTGCCTTAGAGCTGTACCTGTGAATTTTGGATGACACGCGTCGTCTCCGCTGTAATTGCTGTTTGGTGCATTAGCATACCGAGCTGTCTTCGGTGCTTACAATCACACTCCCTCCGGATACAATCTCGGAGTGCCTTCTTTAAGGCGGAGGGGTGCGTATTCCCGAGATACCCGCCGGACGCTTGATTCCTTCCGCGTATTCCCTGTGTACATTCGAAGACGCAGAGCGCCAAGAAGGCCCCGTCAGATGTTTCCTTGTTTAATTAGGGGCAAGGAAGGCGCGCGAGAAAGGCATGATTGTCAACAGTACGTTTCCTTTAAGAAGCGAAGGGTAAGAGCTGTGTGTGTTTCTGTGCCTTGTGTCATTGGTAAGCAGACACAAGAGAACGTGATGTTAATAGGTTTTTTAACCCTTTTTTTTGCAGTTTTTTTAAATGGCGCGAACTCTAAGCGCTTTACATAAGCACCAGGTACATTTCCTGAGTAACACCTTCAGTCAGTGCGGGCTTTTTACCCAATGCCACTTTTCATACATGGGTTTGAAGCCCACACTTACAAATGAAAAGCAAACACACACACACTCCAGATTGCAAAGAGCTTTTGGCTAAAAGCCATGACTGAGTTTAGATTTCACACATGGCTTCTTGGCAGTGCACGCGGAGGGGCCCCAGCTCCGGATTTAATACGGAGCGCTCAGGCCTGAGAGTACTGTGCTGAGGGGGCCCCCTGCAGCTCGGGGGCCCCCCTGCACTGCGGGGGGATGTGGGGGCCTGTGTTACGCCCCTGCCCCCCACCTTTTTTCTGGCAAGAAGATTGTCAGGCTGAACAAAGGTGAGCTTGACATGCACTCTTCTTGTTTAGATCAAACAGGCAGGAGCTAGATAGACATGCACTAAATGTGCATGCCCCTGGCTGCCTGAGCTGAACTTTGCTAGGCTGAGGATTTCACAGTCCTCTGGGCGTGCCCTACAATGCCTGGCAAAAGTGCCTTGAGGCCCTCTCCCTCATGATGAAGTGGATCATCACTGATTTCCTCGATCTGGGCACTTCAGTTTTAAGCCCTAAAGTGCCCAGGGCTGAGTGTCAATCGGTGACACCTCGTCACAGAGTGGAGGTCACTGACCCCATCCCACTCAGCGACGAGTGAGGGACTGCTGCCTTCACTCATTGGCTGACCTTGGGTGTTGGTGAAGGAAAGCAGCAGTCCCAACCCTCCTGGGACCTCTGAGACTTCCCTCTTGGAGAGCTGCGGTCAAGGTGAGTTTTATGGGTTTTTAATGTGTGGTGCATGCATGTGTGTACGTATGAATGTATGTGTATTTGTGTGCGACTGTTGTGAGTGTGTGTGTGTGAATGTGTGCATGGGTGTGAGTGTGTATGTGTGCATGTGTGACCTGTAGGATTACCCAATAGATTACTGGTGCTAGGGCAATAATTTCAGAAATAGGTCTAATGCCCAATTCCAAATACAGTGATGGTAAAGGCGTACCCCGCCTCAGCCGCAGCAATGCCCTCAGACACATGTTCTCAATTTTTTGAAGCATAGACTGTGTAGCCCCTAATTTCATCTCCATAAATCGCAGCTGAAACGGCCTTTGCACTATACACATGTAGTAACTCAGTGACTGCCCCCCTATTCTTTGTTTACATCTAGTGACAGAGGCTGCTGCCTGCCTCAGAATTGCAGACACTCTTTTCCTGTGCTGCTTCTAAGACAATTTAGTATCACACTGGACTGTGTATCCTCCTTTACAACACACACCAAATCCAAGATAATCAAAATAGTTTACTGGTTCTAAAATGTCACTAAGCACTGAGAAGGGGCGTTTTAACTCAATCCTTGGTTCCAGTATCATAAATCTAGTCTTTTAACCCCTTCCGTGCTCATGACGAGCTCAGCTCGTCATGCTGCACGGTAGCGCTTGCGCATGACGAGCTGAGCTCGTCACGACCCCACCCGCGATCGGAATGTCCAGCATACGAGCAGAATTCCGATCGCGGTCAAGGGGTTAAAGATTGATTCCTGGCTGGATTAGAGTCTAGAGTCTTGTGAATGCCATGAAACAAGCAGAATTCAGGCTGGGGCCATCAGGTGTCCTTAGCTTGGTCTTAAATGAGCAAATGATCTAAGATTGAATTTCTAGAAAGATGACAGCGCCCCCTTCCACTGGGACAGGCTTGGAGGGATTATATGCGCAAATCACAACTTGGACAGAGACGTGACCAGAAAAAATAAACGTTTACGTCCGGGACAATAATTGTTGCCTCTGACAATTATCCTTGAGAGACGGTTGTGGAGACTGAGGCGCCCTTAGCAGTTAGCACAGAAAATGCAATAAAATCTAATTCAGACGTCATTTTAAGATTGAAGGTGTAGACGCTGAGATACAGAACGTGACACCAATGACTCCTCTGATTGACTTCCACTAATAGCGTTGATGAAACAATGAAAAACAAACTTGCCTTCTTGACTTTGTACCAAACTGAATGTATTAAATTGTTTTTTTCCCCTCACAAATGCATATATATATGTATATATATATATATATATTTGTAGCCATGCTCTACCAGTACAGTCTGTGTCATTGCACTTTACATTACAACACTTGGCACTGGCAGCATAAAGACCTGGGCGTAGTAAAGGACGAGTAGGCAGGGAGTGAAATTAAGGTTGGAGAAATCTGCGATATGGGGAGTAAAGCAGTGACGTAGCAAGGGTGCCATGGGCCTTAATGCAAGCAGTGAAAGAAGGCCTCTCATTTTCTGGTTTGATAGCTAAAAACATCCATAATTCAGGTGTAGTGGGCCCCTCACACCCCTGGGCCCCGGTGCTTGGTGCCTGCTGAACTATTAAATTTATGGCTATGCCTCTGGAATGTTTTTTTTCTTACAGGAACATTTTTGGCAAGGGCTAGTGAGAGAGGAGCAGGGAAAAACTAGGGATGGGTGATATATTCCGCTCCACCGGTGGGATTGGCGGAATTTTGGTTTCTCCGCATTATGCGTGTAATGCAGAGTTCTAGGCCAAATTCCGCCAACCGATGCAGAGTTTTTTTCTCGCACGCGGTTCGAAAATGGTAAGTTGGCGAGCGAGATTTGACTCCCTGTAGGGAACCAGACCTTTGGTGCATCCGTCTGTTTCTTCACTATTCTCTGTGGCCCTTGTCTGCCAATCCAGGCATCTGACCTTGAAGCAATGAGGGATGACCAAACAATGTCTTCTTGGTTTCATTCAACTTCAAAGCTTGGTGAACTCACTTTTGTCAGAATGCATTCAGACAACTCTGTAGATAGAGTTTGTTTGTACATTTTAGGTCCTTCCAACTTTGTAAGTCGAGAAGATCAGCTGCAGCACATTAAGTGAGGCTTGAACAATGTCTATGTTCTGGGTGATGACGTAGCGAAGGTATTGTTTATCCACTGATTGTTGGACATGGGATGTGGCAAAGGGTTGTTGGCTTTACCAGGGTGATGAAGTAATGAAATTGTAGACTTGGAATTGAAGGCTCCACCTCTCTCTTCTTGTGGCATCTTAGTTTTGGGGTTTCCTAATATAGTAAGTAAAGACTGGTAATCTGTGATAATAGTAAAACTGTTGCCATATAGAAATATTTAGATATAATCACAACCCCACACCAGAGTAAGGCTCTCCTTTCTAGCTTGTGAATAGAACTTTTCAGGGTTTGTGAGATTGCAGATGGCATACGCGACTACTCAACATGGAGCATCAACGCCTGTGCCTCTTTCTGCTAGAGTACCCCCTAAACCAACATGACTTGTGTTAACCGCCATTTCAATGTGTAGAGAGGGGTCAAAATGAGCAAGATTTTTGGTTATTATGAGTTCTGAACAGAAGGTCTGAAATGCATATTGGCATTTCTTGGACTATTTGGAAACCAACTGTTGGAAAGTGGGTTATTGGTAGGGGCAAATGTAGGTCTGCCACTGGCAATAAGGCCACTAACACATGATAGGACTCAGCATGGGTCTTAGAAAATTATTCCTATGCTCAACCCTTAATCACGTGGCTGCGAGCAGACAGGCTTAACTTCAAAGACCAGTATGTAAAGCATTTAAAAACACCAATTTAGTAAATAATTAAGACACAACACATAATAAAAATCCAACACCAATTTATAAAAATAGGAAATATTTGTATCTTTAAAATGACACCAAAAACGACAAAAATCCAAAGTAGGGAACCGGAGATATGAATTTTCAAAGATTTAATAAAATATAGCACTTAGAAGATTATAGCACCATATTGGGATACCTGCTCGCGATAGACCGGGGCAAAGTCAAAGTTTCAGGCCGACCGTGATGGAGCCCTGGGCGGCTACAGCTTGCGGCAGGTCCCGGTCTCAGTTTCTACCTTCACACTTAGAAACTTTTCTGGAGCTTTTCTCCTCGAGGCCCCTCGAAGCTCCCAGCCAGTCCGGATCTGGTGAGGGTTCGCCGGATTGCCTTTCGACGAGCTCCCGATCAACTTCCCTGGAGCGGACTTAGAAACTTTTTCTTTAGCGCTTCAGCGGGGCAACCCAGGAGCCCAGGCCGACACGCGATGGAAGGCAGGCGGCTTGGCGTTTGCGGTTGCTCCCGGTCACCTTTTCTACGAGCGGACTTAGAAACTTTTCTGGAGCTTTTTCTCGCGGGGTCTCTCGATGCTCTTCATGTAGCCGGATCCGGTGAGGGTTCGCCGGCTTCAGATTTCTTCTAGTCCCGGTCAAACTCTGGAAGTTGGACCGACTGAGCTTTTAGCAGGACGAACCTGGGTGGCTTGGCCGGCTCGTGGTTGAAGGCAGGCGGCTTGGCTGACCAGGTTGAGTCGGTCCCTCTATGGAGCTTTTTTTCCAAGTTCCTCCAAAGTTCTCCAAACTTCTTGAACTTCTTCCTGAAGTTCCTCAAAGGGTCCCAAAGTGTCTCAAACTCACTCCAAGGGTCTGGAAGCTCCAAGATGGTCCTTGAAAGTTGAGGACTTCAGTTCCCACAATCCACTGGGACGTCACCCTTACAAATCCACTGGTAGTTCTCCAAGGTGCAGATTTAGTTGGTGATGTTCCAGATGAGCTCTTTAACCTGTAGCTTTCAGGAGTCCACTCTTTAGTTCTTTTTCAGCAAAATAATCCACAGGGCTGTAGTTTCAGATGGTGCAGTTTTCACAGGTCAGGCCTTAGAAATCTTTGCACAGCAAAATTTCTCAGCTTGGCAATGTCTTGCTTCAGTAAGTTTCAAGCAGCAGATCTGGAGGGCTCTGCCCCTCTCAGATACTTATTCCATGTTCTCTGGGTCAGACAGGAGGTCACTCTGACCAATGGGAGCAGGGTAACTCCTCAAACATATGACCACTTCCTGTAGAGTGTGGCATTATTTTGTCCCAGAGTGCATCAAATCTTCCAAATCCATAATGGCAGATTCTCCAGCAAGGAGGCTAGAGCTGGCTAAACACACCCCTAGGATGGCTAATTTACTTAGACTCTCCCCCCTGCATCTGCTCATACCTTCCTTAATCCCCCCCATCTGCCTGAGGTAGAAAGTTCAGAGTTGTAAATGTCACTGGGTTCTGCTTTTCTCTTTGAAGCCCATGGTTTATAACCCCTTCCCCTGGCCTGGCATTCCTGTGGACCAGCACACTGCCCTCCCAGCCCAGCTGCATAACCCCAGGGGCTCTTTATCACCTCTCCAGGCAGGCTGGCTAATCCACTTAACTCTGACCACCCATGGCAGACCACTGGAAGGCTGAATATGGACTTACAAACAAGAAAGTCTTATAACTTCTTGTAGGTACACTTTAGGAGAAATTCAACAATATCATATAGTTGGATTTATTAATACCATTCGGGAAATTTTTGAATGGCACTTCTAGTCCTCTCCTATCAAGAGTTGTTAATTAATAACTTCCTACCATGTTAACCTATGTAACAGGGGATTTGCAATGGGAAAAATGACTTGGGCCATTTTTCCAGCACCAGGACTTACAAAAACATATTTTATAAGTACTTTGCTTATATCTACAGGACCCCCACCCCATAGGACAACTAGGGGAGCCTTTAGGGGTTCTGAATCTGTAACAATATTGCAGATCCTCACTTCACAGTGCTCCTAGCATCAAAGTCGAATTTGGGCTGCACTTTACCACAATGGGTGGAGTGAAATTTGAAATTTCACTTTACCCAGGTGTTAGAAATGGGGGTCTCTAGTTGGCAATGGCTGGCCACTGTCCAAGTAGGGACCCTTCTTCCTAAGTCAGAGTGAGAGGGCTACCCTCTTTAATACCCCTGCTCAACCCTGTGGTAACGTAGCACGAGCAGGTAGGCTTATCTCAGAGGCAGGGTGTGAAGCATTTATGATCATACACAGTAACAGTGAGGAACACTACAAAGGGACACCACACAAGTAGTTATTATAAAAAATAAGTATCTTTATATAAAGGCAGATTTATCACAAGACCAATAACTGTAAAAGCCACAATACTGTCAAAAATAGGATAGCTGTTGAAGGGCTGTCAAAAATAGTTCAAAGGTTGCGAAAATAAGGTTCAAGTTCAAAGCAGTGGTCTCTGCGACCCTTTCTTTCACAAAGTACCTGGGTTTAGTAGCAAAACCAACAAAGTGTCGCAAATAAGCTGTAGCGATGATTCTCGGCACGCGAGGCCGGCGATGCGTTGAAATCCTTGCCGCAAGGGAGGATGATGCGCCGATCTGCGGGATGCGTGCGGAGACGATGCGACAAACTTCTGCACGCTGGACCGCCGATGCGATGACTTTCTTGCCGCGTGGGAGAAGTCGATGCGGTGATCCTGTTGCGCGGTGCGATCGTGTTGCGATGCGAAGAAAAGACGCTCCGCGAGGGAGCGACGAAATTCGGTGCGATGCGATCAAAGTGGCGGACTCACGGCGTCCGCACTGCGATGTCTCGAAGCGATGATTTCTTTAAGGGTTGCGAGTGCGCGGCGACAGCAGCGTGATGATCTTTCCAGCGCGTCTCGGCTGCAGCGGCTCGCAAAGGGGCGTTAGCGATGGTTCCGTGTTGCGAGCACCCAGTGGCAGCAGCGCGATGATTTTTCCAGCGCTCTCGGCTGCAGCGGCTCGCAAAGGGGCGTTAGCGACGATTTCCAGCACTCTTTTCTCTGAAGCAAACTAGAGGCCCTGGAACTCACAGGAGCCTCATCAGCAGATAGCAATCCTCGCAGGGAGGAAGCAGGAGGTTGGTGGTGGAGTCTGATGTGCCTGAGACTCCAGCAGGAGGCTAGCTCTTTTCCTAGCCCTTGGGTAATTGCTGTAACAAAAATAAAAGTTCTCTCAAGAGTTCCTTTTCCTTTTCTTCAAGGTCCAGTGGTCACTGCTGCAGGCCAGTGCAAGAAACAACACACAGCACAGGGACAGTCACTTCCTGCAGATTCCTCCAGTGGCACGGACAGAGTTTCCTCTCCAGATCCAAAAGCAATACAAAATGTAAGGGCTTGAGCACAGATATTTATACCCCAAAAGCCTTTGATCCTTGAAGCTACCAGTCACTGAACCTAGCCAGAACCAGTTCTGCTCAGGCCTGGAGCACTTTGTTTACCAGGCTGCATCCTTCCTTTCAGAAAGAGGGGGTCTGCCAGCAGACACACAGTGGGAGGTGGAGCCAGCATTCACCTTGCCAGGCACAGCCCTATTCAGGTCAAGGAGCCACCCCTCCCCACACTCTAAATGCAGATCTCTCTATTCAACCTAGGTCTGACTCAGCCTGTCCTGCCCCTCTAAAACCAGACAGCCAATACACATAACGGCAGAGCACACTGGAAGGCTGAGGCAAGAAAATACCTACTTTCTAAAAGTGGTATTTTCAAACACAGAATATAAAAATCCACTTCACTAAAAGATGTATTTTAATATTCTGAGCTCAGGCATACTAAATTCGTTTTTCTACCATGTTCCTGGGGTCAGTTAGGACTATAGAATGTAATAGTCAAACTGCCCATTCTAGCCTATGAGGAACAGGTAGCCTTACAGTAGTGAAAAACGAAATGGGGCATAATTCACTACCAGGACATGCTACACACACCAAGGCATGTCCTGCCTTACACATACAAGGCACCCTACCATAGGGGTGACTTACAGGATGCCAAGGGAAGGTTCAGGGGCTGGGAAGTGAGTGCACTTCACAGCCAAGATGGCAGTTCTGGACTGCACACAGACACTGCAGTGGCAGGTCTGAGACACTTTACAGGCTGCTTCTGTGGGTGGCACACATCAGTGCTGCAGGCCCACCAGCAGCATTTGGTTTACCAGCCCTGGGCACACATAGGCCACACTACTAGGGACTAACAGGTAAACCAAATAAACCAATCAGGGATATACCAATTCACATAGACATATTTATACAGGGAGCATTCGCGCTGTGACACTGAATGGCAGTGGCACAGCGCCCAGAGCATCTAACACCAGTAAAACAGAGGAGACAACAGCGAAAAATGGAAGGGAGACCCACGCCAATGGTGCCAGGTCTAACACCAGGCATATAAAAACTCATTTTATAAGGGTGTACCGTATAAATATCTGACCCCCCCCACCCATGGGATACCTAGGGGAGACCCTGGGGATTCCTAATATGCCAAAACATTGTAGGTTATCCATTTTTAAGTGCCACAAACCCCAAAGTCGAGTTTGGGCACAATTTACTTTTTAAAAGCAGTCATGGCACCCAGGGCTGCTTTTAAAACTGACCTCAGGCCTCAGTAGTGCACACATGCAAGTGTAGAAAAGGCTGCTGGCCTCTAAACTGCCATGCCCTACTATATACTAGGGACTGATAGATAGTTTCAATCCCCCTGCCCTATTATATACTAGGGGCTTATAGGGTACGTCATGCCAATCACAGGGGTACCCCAACCCATAGTGTACCCTAGTGTATGTAGGTGTTTTAACTGTATCTAAGTGTTTTCAGCATAGCATTGGCCCAGGGCCTGGTTAGGCAAAGCCCAGGGTCAGTCAGAGTCAGTTACCACCAGTACCAGTCAGCAAAAAGATGGGGGGTGCCCAGGGCACAGGATGACTTTGCAACACCAACCCTTTTTTGTGAGGTCTTGTAGCAGTGCACCAACTGGTTCATAAGACTATGTCTGCATCAACCGCGGCTTCGTGGTCAGTGCTGCTTTGTGCTGCTAAGATAGCTCCAAAACCAACAGGAACTGAAATAAAGAAGCTTTTCTGCTGCTGTGATTCTGCGCATGGACTGATGCAGCATCAGGGATACGTCACGAGCAATAAGTGGCCAGTCCTAAGAACTAACAAAGGACTAGACATTTTCAAGTGGAGGAGCCAGTGTAAGGACAGAGGCCCTTTCCCGGTCAGGGCACATCCTTGCTGTGACAAAGAATGCCTCTCAAGGATGAAAAACAGAAAAAGTAATTTGTCAACTACTGGAGCAGTTTTGATCTTTAACAAGTGTAATCACACCACAATGTTGCACATGCATGTACATGTCCGATCACAGTTTAACTCAAGCTGTTTTTGTCGACTGAGCGCGATGCCACACGCTCTTGTTTTTAATGACTACTTGGTTGTCCCGTTTTTCTCCCTTTCTCCCCCTTTCACCAGGTCTACTATACCCCAGTACAAGCCTACTAGGGTACTCCCTACCGTGTCTGGCAACTATTCAAAAAACATTGTAGTACCAGACGGTAGTGCACTATTCACACTTTAGTTTTCGGTCCTGATGAAGTGCCACTTGACCCGTTAGGGGCTAATGGGGCACGAAACATGTCGACCCACTTCACTTTGGTAGCCCTTTAGGAACATTACATCCGCATAGGGCACCCACACCTTTTAATAAGGCTCGAGCTACCTCAACATTAAAACCAGACCAGAGTAGGATTTCTCTTGACCTTTTTTATCTCACTTACCTGTGCACTACCCAGCCCTCACACCCGCACGCACCCAACGGCTTCTTCAAAAGATCTCCGACAAACAGCCCCGTTTTAGGTAGCCCGTCGGGCATTGCAGCGCCAGCCCGACGAGGAGCAAGGCCCAATGATGAAGCATGACATCCTCCGGGGTGTGTGAGGGCATCACGAAGAAAGACCTCCCTTTCCCCTAACGTCCTGTTAGGAACTGCACACCCGTCTGATATACACCATTATTGCGTATGCCAGCCGAGCATGGATGCCTACAGAACAACGGTACTCCCACATCGAGAAGGAGGTGATTGGTATTCACTGGGAGTGTGGATATTTGCCCCTGTAACTTTATGTCCAACTGTTCAGTCAATACAGACCATAAGCCTCTGATACTGCTATATAAAGGCTTAGCCTCAAAGCCACCCTCGCGGATTGAGAAGTGGATCCTTCAGCTACAGGAGTACCAATGGTTATAAAGAAGCCTAGAGTCCACAATCTAGCAGACTTCCTATCCCGGTATGCACGCCCGGCCACAGAACAAGAAGCGGAAGAGGTCGCAGAAACAGAGGAATATATCTAGCTCATTGTTGAACGATCCCGACCTCTTCACATATCCCTGGCAGACATTGACTGCCGCAGGAGCTGACGACTGCCTCCAGATGACCATCAGAGCGACAAGGATGAGGGCATGGGAGGCTGTCAGGGTGGGCCTCCAGAATTGAACTGAGGCTGCGAGGAAAACTTTAACGTCGCTGTGTCACATACACAAGGAGCTCACAGTCGCACCAGAAGGATGTCCTTTGCGAGGGCCGAGGTTGGTAATACTCTTATCTCTGACGCAACGAGTGGTGAATCTGGCACACCGGTTGCACCAAGACCAAAAACCGGTGTGCCAAGACCAAGAACAGATTCAAACCAAAGTATGGTTTCCCTGCCTCGATGAGAAAATTGATGTGAGAGGCTGGCTCAGTATATGATGTACACTTATGTAAGTGGACACCTTGCACTGATCCAGACAAACCTTATGGTGATTTTAGTGGTCTTAGACATTCTTAGAAAGCTCTCTAAGTGGTAGCTGTGGAGAGCTGCCTTTAGGCTTAGTCTAGAAGGAGTGTAAAGCAAGTTGTTTTACCAGTATTACATCTTATAGGTATAGATTAAATGAAAAAGAACCATACAGTGCATATAAAAATGTCACTCACTAACACATTTATATATCTCCTAGCCAGAGATATACACAATACACACAATACTTTGCAACAGAAAAAGGTAAGTAGCACAGAATACACAGTGGTCACCAAGGGGGGGGGGACCAAACCATATACTAAAATAGTGGTATGCAAACCACGACTCGAGTCAAGACAATACTTAGAGGACGTAGAAATGCCGTGGACCCAAGGAACCACCCAAGGTGAGTATCTAGGAGCTCCACAGTTGCAATTTTAAAGATAGAGGACCCTTCCCAGTGGACCCTGAAGAAACCCCATGGAAGACAAGAGGTTGGAGAGCCACCCCACCCGTGGATACCTTAGGATCAAGGATTCCTGCCCCAGGGGAGCTGTGTGCATAGGTGTGAAGTGGCATCAGAAACCGCAGTCGAACCCAATGGAGGACTTCAGGAAGATGCCGCTGCTGGAGAAGGTGAAAGTGTCCGGTGGAACCCAAAGGTGGATTCAAGTCGAGAAGTATCTGAAAGCAGAGGGGACAGAGTCTATGCCACTTGGAAGTGACCAGAAGGAGCGGAAGATGAATGCCCACTGATGTCGGGTGCTGTAAAAGAGTTGATGGTGACCTTGGAACTGCAGCTGTGTGGACCAGGCGATGCTGTGGAAGACCAGGAGCCGTACACGAGCTGTCCCACGTCACATGTCGAAAATTGAGGGGTAGATGTCCGATGGGAGCACCAACAAGCCCTGGCAACTGAAAACAACGTGGAAGTAGAAGAAGGTGCAATGTCGGGACCAGCAAGGCCCATGAGACTCACCACAAGCAGGGGAGTCAGGGCAGGCCCCAAGCAATCAGGGGAGCCCAAAAGAATTCGAAAGTGACCCTCAAGAGGACCCACAGGCCGGAGGCACTGGATTCGCAGAGGACCTCGAGCAGCTTACTAAAGATGCAGGCCCACGATGCAAGCAGTCGTGGCCGGTATTACTCGCGGGTGGGGGGGGGGGGGCACGTGGGGAGGGGGGTGCGAAGGGGGGCGGATTAATATAAAAAAGAAAAAAAAAAAAGTTAACTTACCTTTGCCGGCCCGTTTCGCTTCGTCTGTCTGCGTCGTCCTCTCTACAACAGGAACAGCCGCAGGCAGCCTCCCTCCCCTCCGCCAATCACAATGATGCAATGGCAGAAAATGCAGAGTTCGTATGACTGGTTTGGTCGGCCCTGGGGCCGACCAAACACTCAGCGCCCACAACAGTGGACAAGCCACTCCTCCCCTGCCCTTGAGCAGGACCACCCACCCCCAACCAAACCCTGCCTTCTGCTTTCTCACAGTGCGAGAAGCAGAAACATAAAATGGTATTTATAATACCATTTTATGTTTCTGCTTCTTGCACTGTGAGAAAGCACTGAGGCAAAGCTCCTCCGCCCACATGGAGGAGCCGCTCCTGGGTGCAAGTGATGGGGGGAGGATGAAGATGTTGGTCACGGGAGATGCTTGAGGTTGGGGCTACTTGGAGCTACTTGGAGCCCGAAGATCTTGGTAGAAGGAAGCCAACAAGCCTTTGCAACTGCAAGTTGACGCCGTGTCCAGGGGTTCGGTTCCTGCGGCTCCGATGAGGGATACTGGCCTCAAACTTGGTGAGAGGACAGGGCAGACCTCGAGGGATATGAAGAACCACCACCTGTGTTGCTGAGCCTTCCGAAGTCCGTAGGATCCCAGGATCAGCAGACCGATCAGCTTAGTTGCTGTGCCTGCAGATGCAGGGAAGTTACTCCTTCACTTCAAGGGAGATTCCTTCAGGTGTCTTGGATGTGCACAGGCCCAGAACGGGTTCCTGTATGGAGCACAGGCATGGACAATGCAGCAGACAAGCAGGGACAAGAGGTCAGGAGCAGCAGGAGTCTTTCCGGTTGCAGCCTTGATGCCAAGAGCGAAGTCCAGAGTGCCCAGACGGTCGAAGTTGAAGTGGTGTCTGAATTTTATTGTGTCCCACGACGAATCTATGAACTCACCCACAGGTAAGCCCTTAAATACCCTAAGGAAAGGGTTGGGATGATACAGGGGCTCCCCCCTAAGGAGGGCTGGACAAGGGGGAAGCTACTCCCCTGTCCTTTGTCCAGTTCCACGCCAGAGCGGGAGCCAATGGCTCCCTGAGCTGGTTTGAACTACAATGCAAGGAGGGCACCAATTGTGCCCTGCACCCAGGCTATGTGGCACTGGCAAGCGCTCCCACCCTGCCCCAATACACTAAACCCTGTCTGGGAGGTGGTCACATCTCCCTGTGACAGGATGCCTATTGTTCTGGCTTCCCTTGCTCGAGCTTGTCTCAGCAGCAGGAGGGCAGAATCGTGTCTCTGGTTGGCGGCAGCCATGTTGTGCTGTCTGGGTCTAGAAGACTGGTACCGGGAGCGCTGAGGACTTAACATTGGGCCTTTACAGTGCTTGGAATCATACCTCCCACACCGTTTATGATGTGGGGGTATGATTCTAACATGTTTGATACCAAACACTACAGTGTTCGTTACAGCCAGTTTCAAGATGGTCATCGCGTAATGATGCTGTGACCCAATATATGTTATATGGCGGTCTCACTTACAACCTGGGAGAATGGACTCTGAAGGCTGTAGGGGTTTTCCTGCTCAAGCAGGGTCACCCTCACACTGAGAAGCAAGCACCCTGCCTTCAGGATTGGAAAGGCCTGCTGTAGGGGTGACTTATAGGTTTTAAGTGGAGTGACCTTAGATATAGGGAAACCTATATCTTTTGTAAGTGGTGCTAGCACCAGCTTACACAGGCTGCAATGGCAGGGCTGTCGAGATAGTTTGAATAGTCTCCCATAGGTGGCATAATACATGCTTTAGCCTATGGGGGACTGTTGCAAAGTCATCCTGGGCACCCCCCCAACTTTTTGCTGACTGGTGCTGGTGGTAACTGACTCGGACTGACCCTGGGCTCTGCCTAACCAGGCCCAGGGCCAGTGCCAAGCTGAAAGGAACACATTAGAATACAGTTAAAACACCTAACATACACTAGGGTACACTATGGTATGGTGGGGTACCCCTGTAATTGGCATGACCTACCCCATAAGCCCCTAGTATATAATAGGGCAGGGGATTGAAACTACCTAGAAGTCCCCAGTACCCTGGGGCATGGCAGTTTAGAGGCCAGCAGCTCTTTTTGCACTTGCATGTGTGCACTGCTGAAGCCTGAGGTCAGTTTAAAAGCAGCCCTGGGTGCCAGGACTGCTTTTAAAAAGTAAATTGTGCCCAAACTCGACTTTGGTGGTAGGGGCACTTAAAAATAGATAACCTACAATGTTTTGGCATATTAGGGACCCCCAGGGTCTCCCCTAGGTATCCCAGGGGTGGGGGGTCAGGTATCTATAAGGTAGACCCTTATAAAAATGAGTTTTTATATGCCTGGGTAAAGTGAAATTTCACATTTCACTCCCACATTGTGGTAAAGTGCTGCCCAAATTCGACTTTGATGCTAGAAGCACTGTGGAGGGAAGATCTGCAATATTTCTGCAGATTCAGAACCCCTAAAGTCTCCCCTAGTTGCACAGGGGGTGGGGGTCCTGTAGAAATTAGGGAAATACTTATAAAATATGTTTTTATAAGCCCTGGTGCTAGAAAACTAGCCCAAGTCATTTTCCCCATTGCAAATCCCATGGCCCATAGGTTAACATTGCAGGAAGTTATTAAATAATAACTCCTGATAAAAAGGAGATAGAGCTACCATTCAAAGACTTCTCAGAATGGTAATGCTAAATCCAACAATATCATATTGTTGAATTTCTCCTAAAGTGTACATACAAGAAGTTATAAGACTTTCTTGTTTGTAAGTCCAGTTCCAGTGGTCTGCCCTGATTGGTCAGAGTTAAGGGGATTAGCCAGCCTGCCTGGAGAGGTGCTAAAGAGCCCCTGGGGTTATCCAGCTGGGCTGGGAGGGCAGTGTGCTGGTCCACAGGAATGCCAGGCCAGGGGGAGGGGTCGTAAACCATGGGCTTCAAAGGGAAAAGCAGAACCCAGTGTCAGTTTACAACTCTGAACTTTATCCCTCAGGCAGATGAGGGGATTAAGGAAGGTATGAGCAGATGCAGGGGGGAGAGTCTAAGTAAATTAGCCATCCTAGGGGTGTGTTTAGCCAGCTCTTGCCTCCTTGCTGGAAATTCTGCCATTATGGATTTGGAAGATTTGATGCACTCTGGGACAAAATAATGCCACACTCTACAGGAAGTGGTCATATCTTTGAGGAGTTACCCTGCTCCCATTGGTCAGGAGTGACCTGCTGCTTGACCCAGAGAATTTTGAATAAGTATCTGAGAGGGGCAGAGCCCTCCAGATCTGCTGCTTGAAACTTACTGAAGCAAGACATTGCCAAGCTGAGAAGATTTTGCTGTGCAAAGATTTCTAAGGCCTGACCTCTGAAAACTGCACCATCTGAAACTACAGCCCTGCGGATTATTTTGCTGAAAAAGAACTAAAGAGTGGACTCCCTGAAAGCTACAGGTTAAAAGAGCTCATCTGGAACATCACCAACTAAATCTGCACCTTGGGGAACTACCAGTGGATTTGTAAGGGTGACGTCCCAGTGGATTGTGGGAACTGAAGTCCTCAACTTTCAAGGACCATCTTGGAGCTTCCAGACCCTTGGAGTGAGTTTGAGACCCTTTGGGACCCTTTGAGGAACTTCAGGAAGAAGTTCAAGAAGTTTGGAGAACTTTGGAAAAAAAGCTCCATAGAGGGACCGACTCAACCTGGTCAGCCAAGCCGCCTGCCTTCAACCGCGAGTCGGCCAAGCCATCCAGGTTCGTCCCACTAAAAGCTCCGTCGGTCCGACTTCCAGAGTTTGACCGGGAGTAGAAGAAATCGGAAGCCGGCGAACCCTCACCGGCTCCGGCTACATGAGGAGCATCGAGGGACCCCACGAGAAAAAACTCCAGAAAAGCTTCTAAGTCCGCTCGTAGAAAAGGTGACTGGGAGCAACCGCGAACGCCAAGCCGCCTGCCTTCCATCGCGTGTCGGCCTGGGCTCCTGGGTTGCCCCGCTGAAGCGCTAAAGAAAAAGTTTCTAAGTCCGCTCCAGGGAAGTTGACTGGGAGTTCGTCGAAAGACAAGCCGGCGAACCCGCACCGGATCCGGACTGGCTGGGAGCTTCGAGGGACCTCGCGAGAAAAAGCTCCAGAAAAGTTTCTAAGTGTGAAGGTAGAAACTGAGACCGGGACCTGCCGCAAGCTGTAGCCGCCCAGGGCTCCATCGCGGTCGGCCTGAAACTTTGACTTTGCCCTGGTCTATCGCGAGCAGGTATCCCAATATGGTGCTATAATCTTCTAAGTGCTATATTTTATTAAATCTTTGAAAATTCATATCTCCGGTTCCCTATATTAGATGTTTGTCGTTTTAGTGTTATTTTAAAGATAAAAATATTTCCTATTTTTAGAAATTGGCGTTGGATTTTTATTTTGTGTTGTGTCTTCATTATTTACTGAAATGGTGTTTTTAAATGCTTTACATACCTGTCTTTGAAGTTAAGCCTGTCTGCTCGCAGCCATGTTACCAAGGGTTGAGCATAGGAATAATTTTCTAAGACCTATGCTGGGTCCTACCATGTGTTAGTGGCCTTATTGCCAGTGGCAGACCTACATTTGCCCCGACCAATAATCCACTTTCCAACATTTGGTGCTCAGCGGTGTGGATGAGGACTTGTGTTTAAAAAGTACACCTTTCAGTGAATGATTTAAGATTATAAAAATCCTCTAAATTGCCTTAGAACAAAGCTTTTGAGTTTGATTTTTGGAATTTGGACTAAACTGTTTTTAATCCATTGTTTTGATTTTTCCAAATTGTTCTAAGTCTGTTGTGCCTAGTTGTTGTGACCCAAAACTAGGGAACCATGGAGCTGGACCTGGCTAAACTGTCCCAGTTCAAGCTTGCTGAGCTTAGGGAACAGTGTAGGCTTAGGGGGCTGCTTGCTTCCAAGAAGCTTAGGAAGGCAGGGTTGCTTGAGTCCCTAAAAGCCTGGGCCAGGGCAGCTGAGGAGAGTCAAGGGTGGATAGAGGGTGTCCCCCCCCAACCTCCTCCCAGAGGAGGTTGAGGATGATGCCTCTTCCATTTTAACTAGTGTTAGCCAAGTGAATCAAGGTGGTGGTGGGAGTGGGGAAGGGTCCCTTACTCAGGAACCACTACTGTCCCTTGCAGGGAGACAGCTTCAGGCTCAATTAGAGTTGATTGCCTTGGAGAAGGAGAAATTCGAATTGGCTAAGCGAAGATGGGAGAGGGAGGAGAAGAGAAATGGTGGCAGCGAGAGTGAAGATGTTGAGATGTCCAGGGGTGGTAGATTTGAACCTAAACTTCCCAAGGGCATAGTGCCCAAGTACACTGAGGGGGATGACATTGACAAGTGGCTAGCAGCTTTTGAGGGGGTCCACTCTAAGTATTGGGGTGCACTCCTGTGGGAGTTGATTCCAGTAGCTGGGAGGGATAGGCTCCTGACCCTGAAGGGAGAGGATGCAGAATCATACCAGCAGATGAAGGCATGCTTAGTCAAGAGGTTTGGTCTGACTCCAGAGCAGTACAGGGTGAAGTTTAGAGCCACCCAGAAATTGAGTTCAAAGTCTTGGGTAGACTTTGTGGACGCTTCAGTGAAGGCACTGGAAGGCTGGATTGTTGGTAACAAAGTTGACACATATGAGGGATTGTATAATTTGTTTTTGAAAGAACATATTTTGACTCATTGTGCAGAAGAGAAGTTACGCGAGTATCTAGTGGACTCTAAGCTGACAGACCCCAGATAGCTGGGGGAAGCAGCTGATGAGTGGGTGAGAACCCGGGTTTCCATACAGCACCAGGGGGGTGACCAGAAGAAAGAAGGACTGGTCCCTCCCGAGGGGAAAGCCCTAGGGAAAGAAGGTCAAAACCAAAAGGAGTCCTCCAAAGACCCACAAAAACCTGCACAAGGAGGGGGTGCCCCGAGCCAACCCAAATCCAAAGGGAGGTGGAATCAGGGAAAGAATGGTAGGTTCTTTGATCCCTCAAAAGTGGGTAAGTGCTTTGACTGTAACCAGCCAGGGCACAAGCAGGGAGATGCTGTCTGCGCCAAGAAGCTCCCCCCTAAGGGGCCATCCACAGGGATTGCCAGTGTAAGTGTAGGGGTGGAGAGTGGTGCCCCAGTGAGGAGTAGTCAGGTGGTGGAAGCAACCTTAGTGTCCCTGGGTGGGGTGGATATTGCAACCCTTGCTGCCTTACCTCCAAACATGGACAAGTACAGGCAGAGGCCTAAAGTGAATGGGACTGAGGTTGAGGCTATCAGAGTCACTGGGGCTAGTGTAACTATGGTCCTGGATGAGCTGGTGCCTCCAGAGAGGTTGTTACATGGTGAGTTTCACCAGGTGACTTATGCAGACAGCACTACCAAACTCCATCCTATGGCTGTGGTGGATTTGGAATGGGGAGGTGTGACAGGCCCTATGAAGGTAGCTGTGTCAAAGGTGCTCCCAGTCCAGTGTTTACTGGGCAATGATCTTGAAGCCTCTGTGTGGTCAGAGGTGGAGAGAGGACTCCATATGAAAATATTGGAGTTCCCTGAGTGGGTATATGCTGTGACTAGGTAACAGACTAGCCAGAAGGGAGGGGCTGGACACTTGGACCCTGGAACAAAGGGCCAATCATCCAAGGACAAGGGCACTGGGCCTGGTGAGCCAGCCCAGGGAACTCCAGAGGTGCAGGAAGAATCTAACCCTGATGGGGAGGATCTGGCCTCTGAGGGAGGGGACTCCATCCCTGCCAGAGCTGTCAGATTTGGCAGAACTGACAGGAGCAGGTGGACCCTCCAGAGAGGAGTTCAGTAAGGGACAGCGTGACTGTCCCACCCTTGAGAGCTTGAGGCGGATTGCTTCCAAGCAAGAGGAAGGGGATGACAGTGTGTTTCATAGAATCTTCTGGGAAGATGGACTGCTTTATACTGAGGCCAGAAACCTCAAGGAGGGGGCCACCAGGAGGTTGGTGGTGCCCCAGAAGTACAGAGAGTTCATCCTGACTTTGGGTCATGATATCCCCTTGGCAGGACATTTGGGACAGACAAAGACATGGAACCGGTTGGTGAACCATTTCTACTGGCCCCATATGTCTGAACAGGTAAAGGAGTTTTGCAGCTCCTGTGTCACCTGTCAGGCCAGTGGCAAGGCAGGGGGCAAGACAAAGGCTCCCCTAATACCACTGCCAGTGGTTGGGGTTCCTTTTGAAAGGGTGGGGATGGACATTGTTGGTCCCCTGGACCCACCTACTGCATCAGGGAATAGGTATATCTTAGTGGTAGTTGACCATGCCACTAGATACCCTGAAGCCATACCTCTTAGAACCATTGATGCTCCTGCAGTGGCTAGAGCACTGCTTGGTGTGTTCACCAGAGTTGGTTTTCCAAAGAGGTGGTGTCAGATAGGGGCACGAATTTCCTGTCCAGCTATCTGACTGCTATGTGGGATGAGTGTGGTGTCAACTACAAGTTCACCACCCCTATCACCCACAAGCAAATGGTCTTGTTGAGAGATTCAACAAAACCCTGAAGGGCATGATAAATGAGTTGTCAGAGAAACTCAGGAGGAGATGGGATGTTCTCCTCCCATGCTTACTGTTTGTCTACAGGGAGGTGCCACAGAAAGGGGTTGGTTTCAGTCTCTTTGAGTTGTTGTTTGGACACCCCGTGAGGGGGACATTGAGCCTGCTGAGAGAGTCTTTAGAGAAGCCTCTTAAAGAAGCAAAGGACAATGTGCTTGACTATGTGCTAGGCCTGAGATCTAGAATGGCAGAGTACATGTACAAGGCAGACAGGAAACTGGAGGCCAGCCAGGAGCTCATGAAGCACTGGTATGATCAAAAGGCTACTATGCCTGAGTATACTCCAGGACAATTGGCGTGGGTGTTGGAGCCTGTGGCTCCCAGGGCCCTCCATGACAAGTGGAGTGGGCCCTATCCAATCTTAGAAAAGAAGGGTGAGGTTACCTATTTGGTGGACCTTGGCACCCCCAGGAACCCTCATAGGGTCCTTCATGTGAATAGATTGAAACCCCACCATGACAGGGCAGACATGACCATGTTACTGCTCACTGATGAGGGTGTGGAGGAGGAAACTGAGCCTGTGCCAGATCTCCTCTCCACTAATGTGCAAGATGGGTCAGTGGAGGGAGTGATACTCTCTCCCAAGTTGACAGACCAGCAGCACAGAGACTGTAAGCAAGTGCTGGAGCAGTTTGCTGGCCTGTTCTCTTTGACCCCAGGCATCACTGAGTGGTGTGTGCACCACATTGACACTGGTGACAGCCTACCTGTCAAAAATAAACTGTACAGGTTGTCTGACCATGTCAGAGCCAGCATTAAAGCTGAGGTTGCTAAGATGCTGGAATTGGGGGTAATTGAACCGTCTGAGAGTCCATGGGCCAGTCCAGTGGTGCTGGTGCCTAAACCTAATCCTCAGGGGGGACCCAAGGAGTTAAGGTTCTGTGTGGACTACAGAGGATTGAATGCAGTCACAAAGACTGACGCTCACCCTATACCTAGAGCTGATGAGCTCATTGATAGGTTAGGGGCTGCTAAGTACCTGATTTGACTTCAGGTTACTGGCAGATTGCCCTCACTGATGGAGCAAAGGAGAGGTCAGCATTCTCCACACCAGAGGGACATTATCAGTTCAAGGTAATGCCCTTTGGATTAAAGAATGCACCTGCCACCTTCCAAAGGTTGGTGAACAGGGTCTTGTCTGGGTTGGAACAGTTCAGTGCAGCTTACCTGGATGATATAGCTGTATACAGTTCTACCTGGGGGATCACTTAAGCCACCTAAGGGAAGTGCTTCAGGCCATGCAGCAGGCAGGCCTGACTATTAAGGCAAGCAAGTGCCAAATAGGGCAGAGTTCTGTGGTGTACCTGGGCCACCTGGTAGGTGGGGGCCATGTACAGCCTCTCCAAGCTAAAATCCAAACTATTTTGGATTGGACAGCTCCTGTTACCCAGACTCAGGTCAGGGCATTCCTTGGACTGACAGGGTACTATAGAAGGTTTGTTCAAAACTATGGGACCATTGTGGGGCCCCTGACAGAACTCACTTCTAAAAAGAGGCCCAAAAAGGTGATTTGGACCCCAGAGTGTCAGAAGGCTTTTGACACTCTGAAAGCTGCTATGTGTTCAGCACCAGTGTTACTGGCCCCTGACTACACAAAAGAATTTGTAGTTCAGACAGATGCTTCAGAGCAAGGGATTGGTCCAGTGTTGTCACAGCTAAATGAAGGGGGCCTTGATCAGCCAGTTGCCTTTATTAGTAGGAGGCTTCTTCCCAGAGAGCAGAGGTGGAGTGCCATTGAGAGACTGGCTTTTGCTGTGGTTTGGTCCCTGAAAAAGTTGAGACCATATTTGTTTGGGACTCACTTTCGTGTTCAAACTGACCACAGGCCTCTCAGATGGCTCATGCAGATGAGAGGGGAGAATCCCAAGCTGTTAAGGTGGTCCATTTCCCTACGGGGAATGGACTTTACAGTGGAACACAGACCTGGGGTTGCCCATGCCAATGCAGATGGACTTTCCAGGTTTTTCCACTTAGCCGATGAGGACTACCAGGGTGTAGGTTAGTAACCCATCACCTTTCGTTTGGGGGGCTATGTTGCAAAGTCATCCTGTGCCCTGGGCACCCCCAACTTTTGCTGACTGGTGCTGGTGGTAACTGACTCTGACTGACCCTGGGCTCTGCCTAACCAGGCCCAGGGCCAGTGCCAAGCTGAAAGGAACACATTAGAATACAGTTAAAACACCTAACATACACTAGGGTACACTATGGTATGGTGGGGTACCCCTGTAATTGGCATGACCTACCCCATAAGCCCCTAGTATATAATAGGGCAGGGGATTGAAACTACCTAGAAGTCCCCAGTACCCTGGGGCATGGCAGTTTAGAGGCCAGCAGCTCTTTTTGCACTTGCATGTGTGCACTGCTGAAGCCTGAGGTCAGTTTAAAAGCAGCCCTGGGTGCCAGGACTGCTTTTAAAAAGTAAATTGTGCCCAAACTCGACTTTGGTGGTAGGGGCACTTAAAAATAGATAACCTACAATGTTTTGGCATATTAGGGACCCCCAGGGTCTCCCCTAGGTATCCCAGGGGTGGGGGGTCAGGTATCAATAAGGTAGACCCTTATAAAATGAGTTTTTATATGCCTGGGTAAAGTGAAATTTCACATTTCAGTCCCACATTGTGGTAAAGTGCTGCCCAAATTCGACTTTGATGCTAGAAGTACTGCGGAGGGAGGATCTGCAATATTTCTGCAGATTCAGAACCCCTAAAGTCTCCCCTGGTTGCACAGGGGGTGGGGGTCCTGTAGAAAGTAGGGAAATACTTATAAAATATGTTTTTATAAGCCCTGGTGCTAGAAAACTAGCCCAAGTCATTTTCCCCATTGCAAATCCCATGGCCCATAGGTTAACATTGCAGGAAGTTATTAAATAATAACTCTTGATAAAAAGGAGATAGAGCTACCATTCAAAGACTTCTCAGAATGGTAATGCTAAATCCAACAATATCATATTGTTGAATTTCTCCTAAAGTGTACATACAAGAAGTTATAAGACTTTCTTGTTTGTAAGTCCAGATTCAGCCTTCCAGTGGTCTGCCCTGATTGGTCAGAGTTAAGGGGATTAGCCAGCCTGCCTGGAGAGGTGCTAAAGAGCCCCTGGGGTTATGCAGCTGGGCTGGGAGGGCAGTGTGCTGGTCCACAGGAATGCCAGGCCAGGGGAGGGGTCGTAAACCATGGGCTTCAAAGGGAAAATCAGAACCCAGTGTCAGTTTACAACTCTGAACTTTATCCCTCAGGCAGATGGGGGGATTAAGGAAGGTATGAGCAGATGCAGGGGGAGAGTCTAAGTAAATTAGCCATCCTAGGGGTGTGTTTAGCCAGCTCTTGCCTCCTTGCTGGAAATTCTGCCATTATGGATTTGGAAGATTTGATGCACTCTGGGACAAAATAATGCCACACTCTACAGGAAGTGGTCATATCTTTGAGGAGTTACCCTGCTCCCATTGGTCAGGAGTGACCTGCTGCTTGACCCAGAGAATTTTGAATAAGTATCTGAGAGGGGCAGAGCCCTCCAGATCTGCTGCTGGATATTTACTGAATCAAGACATTGCCAAGCTGAGAAGATTTTGCTGTGCAAAGATTTCTAAGGCCTGACCTCTGAAAACTGCACCATCTGAAACTACAGCCCTGCGGATTATTTTGCTGAAAAAGAACTAAAGAGTGGACTCCCTGAAAGCTACAGGTTAAAAGAGCTCATCTGGAACATCACCAACTAAATCTGCACCTTGGGGAACTACCAGTGGATTTGTAAGGGTGATGTCCCAGTGGATTGTGGGAACTGAAGTCCTCAACTTTCAAGGACCATCTTGGAGCTTCCAGACCCTTGGAGTGAGTTTGAGACACTTTGGGACCCTTTGAGGAACTTCAGGAAGAAGTTCAAGAAGTTTGGAGAACTTTGGAGGAACTTTGGAAAAAAGCTCTATAGAGGGACCGACTCAACCTGGTCAGCCAAGCCGCCTGCCTTCAACCGCGAGTCGGCCAAGCCATCCAGGTTCGTCCCACTAAAAGCTCCGTCGGTCCGACTTCCAGAGTTTGACCGGGAGTAGAAGAAATCGGAAGCTGGCGAACCCTCACCAGATCCGGCTACATGAGGAGCATCGAGGGACCCCACGAGAAAAAGCTCCAGAAAAGCTTCTAAGTCCGCTCGTAGAAAAGGTGACTGGGAGCGAACGCCAAGCCGCCTGCCTTCCATCGCGTGTCGGCCTGGGCTCCTGGGTTGCCCCGCTGAAGCGCTAAAGAAAAAGTTTCTAAGTCCGCTCCAGGGAAGTTGATCGGGAGCTCGTCGAAAGGCAATCCGGCGAACCCTCACCGGATCCGGACTGGCTGGGAGCTTCGAGGGGCCTCGAGGAGAAAAAGCTCCAGAAAAGTTTCTAAGTGTGAAGGTAGAAACTGAGACCGGGACCTGCTGCAAGCTGTAGCCGCCCAGGGCTCCATCGCGGTCGGCCTGAAACTTTGACTTTACCCTGGTCTATCGCGAGCAGGTATCCCAATATGGTGCTATAAACTTCTAAGTGCTATATTTTATTAAATCTTTGAAAATTCATATCTCCGGTTCCCTACATTAGATTTTTGTCGTTTTGGTGTTATTTTAAAGATAAAAATATTTCCTATTTTTATAAATTGGTGTTGGATTTTTATTTTGTGTTGTGTCTTAATTATTTACTGAAATGGTGTTTTTAAATGCTTTACATACCTGTCTTTGAAGTTAAGCCTGTCTGCTCGCAGCCACGTTACCAAGGGTTGAGCATAGGAATAATTTTCTAAGACCTATGCTGAGTCCTATCATGTGTTAGTGGCCTTATTGCCAGTAGCAGACCTACATTTGCCCCGACCAATAATCCACTTTCCAACAGGGACCCCTGCGTTACCTATGCCCTAGGTACCTTAGTACCATATACTAGGGACTGATAAGGGTACCCCAGTATCCAATTTGGGATGTACCCAAGTTCTTACGATAACAGTTTAGGGGAGAAAGCAGAGAGACTGGAGTCCTGATTAGCAGGATCCCAGTCAGACTAGGCAGAAACAGCATTACATCAAGCAAAAAGTGGGGGTAACCATAGGATCAGATCCTACTTTCCTACAATAGATGATACCATAAAAGAATGCAGCCATGGGAGTCCCCGATACTCCACCGCCGGTCATCACAGAGCACATCCGGACGTGCCTTGGCACTGGGCAAGTGGCAACTTTGGGAGTCTCCCGGATGGGCACCACCTGTTAGTTGTCATAGATGACCACTCCAAGTATCCTGAAGCAGAAGTGGCGAGGTCCATATCAGCGGTGGAAGTCATCCGGAAATTAGAGAAAATAATGGCCACCCACGGCCTCATCGAAGAACTGTGGAGAGACAATGGCCCACTGTTCAATGTACAGGAATTTGCTGCCTACCTGGGATCACAAGGAATCCAACATCGGATAATTACCCCTTGATGGCCCCAAGGAAATGGTGAGGTGGAGCACTTCATGAGAACCAGCACCAAAACCATTTGCATTGCCCAAGCAGAACGGCGGTGTGTGAAACAGGCCATCTATGCTTTCTTAAGGGACTACAGGCTTACCCCTCATGCCACCACAGGAGTCGAGCCCAGCTTCCTTTGCTTCAGGCGAACAGTAGAGGATGTCATGCCACACCACCCTCAGTGGGCTGACTTGGCACCATCCGCCAGTTGGGTTACTTCCAGAAGTGCCCAGAACCAAAAGACGTCCTAGCACTGGAGAGCCCAACCAACGTATTTCCATCTAGGTGACTTAGTGCTGGCTAAAGACCGCCACCCTGTGAGCAAATATCAGCTCCCTTTTGAGCTCCGACCCTGGCGCATCACCTGTGTTCATAGGACCATGATCACTGCTACAAGAGGCTCAAACTGTCACCTTCAATGCCTCCGGGTTCATACGGTTCCACTCGGCCTGGACCATGGAGGTGCTGACGGGAGAAGTTGACAACCCTTCTTACTCCCTGTATCATGACTTTGAGAGTCGCCCTGATGATCAATGAGATTCTGATGAACTGTTGGTTACACCACCTCAGTTACTGCCAGAGGAACTTCTGACAACCGCTGACCCGTTCAATTAGAGCCTATCCGATGGTGGTCGTGTGATAGATGCCAGCAAGTCAGGAGCATACGTGGGAGAATGCGCCCAGCCCGAGTTCAGTAGCGAGGGACGATGACTTCCAAGGTACAACCTTGACGTAACCAGGCTCCAGGGCTACATTGTGGACAGTTGACTTTTTGTTTACCTGTGTACGCCATATGTACATGTTGTCAGTCTTGCAATGCAATCCTGCATCAGTGTTCACTGCCATTGGGTCCATGAGGTTGTGATCCGCCCATATTTCACAGAACGCACTGTTAAGTGGCCAGTCCTTCTGAAATATTACACCACTGGCTCCCTGAGCACACCAGCACACTAACTTAGAGTCATGTGTTAAATTTAAGAGTAATGCCCCTTAACCATGATACACTCATCCCGATGATGTAGCGCCAGGAAACCCCAATGGGATAGCTGAGCACTTTATACATTTTATAAATGAACACATTTTATAAATAACTAGTGGCTACATTGTTACCACTGCCTTGTATTCTCTCTGCTGCTGCAACCATTGAAAGTATTTCCTTGGTGTGTCACAGCACAAGTGGAATAATACAACACCTCTAACAATGTTTGAAAATAGGAAAATATGCATTAATATTGCACCCCTGCAAATTTCCGCCCTCCCTAACATAACATTACCACTAGACTCTAAATGAGCCTACAAGCTTAATATTTTTCGTTTATTGCATACATCTTTTCTCTTCTTATGAAATATTTCAGCACATCCTTTTTTATAAATCTTTTTATTAACCGCTCACAGCATCTTCAAATGCACAGACAGAGCAAAGTGTAGCATGACCATTTTAGCCAATTGACATCACAATTCGGAACCTCACCCTTCCCCACTCTCAGTCCTTCTCTGTTTTATCCGCTGGAAGTACAATCTTTCAAACATAGATGTGATGTCTTCCCTATCATCCCAACCCCACCCGTGTTAGTGGCCCCTGTATGCCCTCCACCCACTCCAGATCTTGTCCCATTTACGAGGGCAAGCTCTGGCCTTATATATCAGTTTCTCTGCCCGCAGCACCAATCTAAGTCATCCTCCCATTCCAACAGTTCCGGTGGATGGCTCGCCCCCCACATCTTGGCTATGTTCCGTTTTGCAACTATTGGCCCCACCTTAAGCCATATTGTTATGTATTTGGGCCATTTTGCCTCGCCCGTCCCACAGAGTTGGACCTAACGTGGCTCCACTGGGATCTCCAATTCAGTGACATCAGACATGACTCGAGTGACCTCCCTCCAGTAGTTGCGAATGTAACTACACTCCCAAATGATATGAAACAAGCATTTGCAATGCAATAGGTCTCGCAGTTACACAAGTTAAAGCTATTGGCATTGTAAATGACAATGCCTTTTATTTATGTTTTTAAAACGAAAACAAATATAAAAGGCATTGTTATTTGCAATGTCAATAGCTCAAACTCACGTAAATGCGAGATCTATTGCATTGCAAATGCTTGTTCTTTTTAGTTACCAATCAGAGTTGGGGAAAAAAGCTTGAAAGCGCTCTTTCATCTTTAAAGAGGGTGGCAGGGAAGTTACAAGGGGCTGGGTGGGGAAACAACATGGGGACGAGGGGTGGAAGAAACACCGGGCGTGGGGATGAATGGTGCTAAAGAGAGGAAAGTAGAGCCGGTAGTGAGAAAGCACACGAGCGAGAAGGCAACACAAAGAGAATGGGGAAAAAGAACACATGAAAAAGTGAGCATTGTAAGGACATAGCAATGCACACATGCTCCAGAGTCGGGACAAACAGAAGAGGAAGGAAAGCCTTCACATCTAGCAAACAAATTAAAGTGACAATGAATTATTTCACTAATCCCCGTCTGTTAAGCCGGCAATGGCAGCCGCTTGTTGGCTCTAGTGAAAGGCGCACTTCGGCTGCTTTGTAGTGCTAGGAAGTGTACGTTTCTTCAGTTTACACCAGGCTCCCCGCGGAGCGTCTGCCTGTTGCTCTGGTGTTGTTTTTGTGCTCAGACTGCTGCCCGCCCCTTCTCACCTCTCTGAGAGCCAGTGCCCCCTTTGACCCTCTACCTGCCGCCCACCCCGCCCCCGTCTCTTCTCTCGGTTCACACCTTGGTGCTTTCACACTTAACGTCACCTCCCGCTCGCATTTTCAGAGAGGGCCTCGGGGCTCCCTATTACAGCCCCAGGATGAGGAGGAGGAAGAAGAGAGAGAGGAGACCGAGGAAGACTTGGTGGGGGGCGGGGAGACAGATACGGTGGGAAGTGAGAGTGAAGAAAGAGGGGGGAGAGAGAAGTAAGAGAGAGAGATCCAGTGGGGAAAGAGTCAGAGAAGTAGGGAGAGATGAAGGAAGAAGAGAGAGCAAGTGGGAGGGAGGGAATGGGGGACAGAGAGGAAGAAAGAGAGGGGGGGGGGATAGCACTGAGGCAATAGGACTCCAAAGGGAACAAAGACACTGGGATGGAGGGGACAGGGCAGGGGGGACGGATGTAGAGGAGACGGGAGAGATGGACAGAGTGCCAAGTGCTGGGGAGTGCAGCAAAAAGCAATGGAGAGAGTGCCAGGAATAGAGAGAGAGAGAGAGATGTGGGTTAGTAGCCAGCTCCAGAACTATGGACCCTGCGGGCTGCGCCCAGTGTTGACACATGGAAAACAAGCATTTTTATGGAAACACAAAAATGCCCATCGCTTGAATTAAAATGGCGACTGTCTGACGCCCTGAATTATAAGAGGCAAACTAAAGATCACTGGGACGGATTTGACAGTTTTCCATCAAATACGGCACCCCTCCCAACTGCCCCCATTTGGAGACGACCGTCCCAAAAGCTGACATGTTCGTTCTTACACTGACGGTCCCATTTTATGGAGGCGAGTGTAGAAAAGAGGTGTTCCCTCATTCGCCTACTTGAAGAGAGGGATTGTAAAGGTAAGTAACGCGAAAACGAATAGTACATGAAATCTACATATACAAACAATTGGTCGTAGAGACATCAAGACGCCACCATGAAATATGCATTACACATCTTCTGTGCTGTTTTCCTTCCCCCCTCAAGTCAAATAACCCGTTTGTCTTCCCTGTGGCATGGCGTAAATCATTGCGTTTATAGCTGCCGTGTGACCCTTGGCTCTAAAATGTCCTCTCAGTAACTGGGACATCCAGACAGCACCCATTTTAGAGACTAAACAGACCCCTTATGTGACGGCGTCGGGAGTTTGTAGGCTTGAGGAGTTTTAGGTATGCAAAGCCCAAACAAGTGGGAGAGGAGGGGGAAGTGCTGGGAACAGGCGCCCTCGGAATGCCTGTGCGCCGCGCTACAAATCTGCGCCGTGGGTTAGTGCACCTGCTGGAGCGATAAGTGTATAACCTAAAGGTTATATGTTTTTTTTTTGGGTAGTTTTATATTGCGAACTCGACCCAGAGGTATGAGAGCGCTGCACCAGGTGTATTACAGAGGGACACATTGATTTCTAGGCACGGGGAGATTAAGTGATTTGCACAAAAACACAGGATGCTTGAGCCTCCCGGACCCGAACCTGGTTCCCCAGCTTCAAAGTCGGCCGCCCTAGCCGTTAAGCCACACCTTGTCAACATACTGGTGACATAGGTTAGTGAGTTAAAGAGCATATTGGAAACATCAGAATATCACCTGCAGGTTAAATGTTAAAATACGTGAGGTATCGCTTAGTGAGTTAATACATATACTGCTGACGTATTTGGGTGACCTACAGACTAAACGTTCACATATTTGTGGCGCAGTAGCATGGTGAGTTAGTGCACTCTCTGTAACTTTCAGTACTTAAGTTGAACTCCCAAAGGGCTCGAGTCCGCTTTTCATTTTTCCAAGGTGGAGGCTGACTTGTGTAATACCACTTATGTACCAGGCCCCGATGTCGTCAGGCTGCAGTGTTGTACGCCACTAAAAACAAGGGGGACGAGAGGGACGCGTGACAGTGAGCCGTCCTGACACCTCCGCGGGGTTTAATGGCATGCCCGCGCAGGGAAACACCTCATCAATATGGACGTCCCGAGGAGTCAAGCTGAACACGAGGAACAAGCTAGGCTTTTAAGCGCGTTGTCCGGGCCATTTGGTCAGCTGAGCGAGGGGCTTCGGAGGGGGGGACACATGCATTTTGACCGCTCCCTGAAAAGGACTAATGTGTCTCAAACTGGAGGATGTTATGCCTCGCCCGTGTCAAGGGGAGCGTTGCTAATCTGAAGGCTGCCATCGCGCGCTGAGGACAGTGGACAGGGCGCGCGGGCTGTTATTTGCGAGGCTTTTATTTAGGGCCGCGGTGAACCTGCAAACAGGCACTCCGTCATTAAAAGTGACAGTGAAAGTATAAACAAGCTACCGAAAGAGCGCGTGCATATGTTTTGTCCTTAACAACGAAAGCAGAGCGCGTGCATATGTTTTGTCCTTAACAACGAAAGCAGAGCGCGTGCATATGTTTTGTCCTTAACAACGAAAGCAGAGCGCGTGCATATGTTTTGTCCTTAATAACGGAAGCAGAGCGCGTGCATATGTTTTGTCCTGCGTGCGCACAGACATGGAAGGAGAGAGGAAGCAACCGAGCAGAGCCGTACGTGCGCACATCTCCTGTCACCCGTACGCGCACATCTTCTGTGTCTTCAGCTAAGCTGTTAGACGTACGCGTGCACATGTCCTGTCTTTAACACGCGTGCACATGTCCTGTCCCCCTTCGCCCACCAAACCGACAACAATAGATCTCGCCAAGGCGAGCAGCGCATGCGCTGCGTCGCTAGGCGAGACCTAAAAAGGAGTCTATTTCACCACACCCTCTCGCACAGTATCCAGATACACAGTGGCCCAATCGATACAGACGCGATCTCGAGGTGTAGGACCTATGGAACATACGTAGCTGAATGAGTCGGAATCAGGCCCTTATAGCTACTTCCAGAGGACTCTGCACCTACTCCTCCCAGTCGTCCTCTTCCAAGAGTCCTAGGTCTGCCTCCCGTGCTTCCCTCAAGGAGTCTATGGATTTGGTGAATTGTACATGATTTTCTTATAAGTTCGGGAGGTCGCCCCCGATATCATTGGGTCCATTAGCAATCTGTCTTCGAGGGGTGAGTTATTTCAGCACATCTTAAACTTAATTAATTCTTGATGTCCTTACTATATGGAAATTCACCCTTCTGCATGTTCTTCCCAAATCCTTTGCTTAAATAGGTCCTGGGTTTACAGGCTTATATTGAGGCAGGGCCCTGGGAGACATCTAGCCATCTCCCACATGTGCATGCCCTTTAAAACATGGTAATACAACTTATTTGTAGTTGGCGTACCTGACTCTTTAGTAGGGCCACAGTTGTATGTTGCAAAATGTACACCAGTGGCATAAAGATCATATGTTGGCTGTGGTGTGTAGTTACACAACTCACTTGAGCAAATCCAAATATGGGGTTGAGACTGTTCCCTGATTCAATTGTTGCCATCTTGGTATTGTTTTAGTCATTACCTATAACTATATTTTAGCTACTATTATTTGGAAGTTTTACTGCTTGGTTTCTTAATTGTACTGTTGTTTTGGTTCATCTTAAGAACTGTCCTTGCTGTCCTCATAGCAAAAGCCTGTTGCTTTCTATCAGAGCTACCAGAGGGAGGCCTATATTCTCTCAATGAATAGTGTTTACTTAACAAGAAACTGGCTTACTAAGTTTGTGGGAGCTCACACCCTAGGAGCTCACACCCTAGGAACTCACTCTCACCCTTTAAAACAAGCATTGGCATAGCCAATAGGTCTCGCCTTTGGGACCTTACAAGTGTTTAGTTATCCAGCACAATATCCTTGGTGCAACAATATCAACTGTTGCATGGCTAAACACTTATAAGGTCCCTAAGGCGAGACCTATTGGCTATGCCAATGCTTGTTTTTATATTTTACAAACCAGGGATAGTTAGCAGTTGTTTCAAGAAAGCAATTTAATTAATAGGCAAGCTGCTGGGTTTAAAAATTGCATTTTATGTATGTTCTTACTGCCTGTTCTGTAATTCTCTGCTGAGGAGAGCGGTTATTCTGTGCGCGGGCTTGAAGTAAAATTGTAGTCCTTCCTCTATTTTTGTGAAATCTCGCCGATTTTTGGCTGCAAAATTTTGGTCACCCTAGAATATGGGGGCATTGAGAGGTATGAAAGATAAGAGATGGAGGGGGGAGTCGGAGATGGGGAGCAAGAGATGGTTAGGGGAACTGAATGATGAAGTGGGGGAGTGACAGATGGGCAAAATGACAGATGTGCAGAGACAGAGAAGGAACTGAGGGCTGAGAGTCGAGAGAGGGCGAGGAGGGACTGAGATGTGGAAAGCAGTGACCAGGGGAGGAAGAGTGCATGGCAGAAGGGGGGAGGGAGGAAGACTGGTACTCTATAGAGAGGCAGAAGGGAGTTGAGCGTGGGAGAAAGGGAAAGTGTGAGCTGGACTGAAGGCCATGAGCAGCCGAGAGGGCGCGAGAGAAGGAGGCCGAGACGCGTGGTTATAAAGTGTGGCAGGCTCGGGGAGCTGCGCATCTATAACAGGCCTGCGTGGCTGCAGGCAGAATACAATTAGCCATGCACTGTGCAGGTGAAGTCCCCAGCATTGAAGAAGCAGCATCAGTTTAGCTAGCCCCTCTATTATATACACTACAGTAACCATTTCCTGCCCGCACCAAGTGAAACCCGAGCTTCTGCCATTGTCAGCTGATGCTGCGCCTCTGTGATCAGACAGCAACATGGCAGCGGAGATCCACTCCAGGCCGCTGAGCAGCAGACCAGTCCTCCACAACAAGATCCAAGGCCACCTGGATGCAGTCACCGTGGCTCTCCTCATCCCAAAGAGGACGGGGTTATCACGGCGAGCGAGGACAGGTACGTCACGTCAGGATACAGCCATGGCCCGGCGTGGAGATTTTAAAGGGGTGGTGGTCAGGCAGGCTAGATAGTCTGTCACTTGTTGTTATTCGGGGAAGAGCCGCTGCACACAAGAAATGGTTTGACCTTTTGGTTTAAAGGCAGTTTGTTTGTGATTGTAAATCTTTCATTTGAGGTTCTTTTAGAATCAAACGCCTTAGTGTGTTTGTAATATGCGGTTGTAGTAATGCACTCTGTTTACAGCACAAGTGCACTTCGGTCGTGGGTTAGACCACATGCACCTCCGTTACTGAATGATTTTATAGTCGTAAGATGCGTTGATTTATTATACGGCTAATGTAATCGCACACTGTTGCCCAAATTCAGTGAGAATCTTTAAAGGAACAAATGCACACTTCATATTTTCACTGATAACGAAACTGTGCCAACTTTGTTTAAAATGTTATATTTTTCGAGAACTTTGTGGCTGGCTTCAGGGTAACGGTGTTTAACTATAAACGGTACCGAACTTTTTCAATTTCTTTGTGCCAGATTACATATCCTATTATCAAAAAATGTGTATTCATTGGAAATTTAAGTGCAATTGTGTCTGTCCATTGCAGGGAGATTTTGATCAGCTTTAAACATAGTTTGTATCCTGCTTCGGGTGATCTGGGTGTAAATTTAAAAAAAAGCGCGTGTCGGCAAAAGTGAAAGCGTTTCCCTTGCGGGAGCGAGCAGCGCCAGGAGCGATAATTGCTAACACATGGCACCAAAGCTCGCTCCCGCAAGGGAATCGCCAAACGTGCACGCGTTGCCATTGAAAGCAATGCAACGCGTGCACGTTTTTAGGGCGAAAAGCGAACCGATTCCAAAAGGTCTTTTTCCACAGCGCATGCGCGCTGCGTAGGCGAGACCTAAACATCTTCAGGAATAACATGTACTGCCATCCTTCCCTTCACAAGGGCACATTACCAACTAGCATCCTGCTGGAGGTTAGAATGGCTCTGTGTCACAGACAAAATATTTTAACTAGTTAGTCAAGAAAGAACTAATGACAGACAAACCACAGAAGACACGTTGACAAACTTAAATGTTTCCTCATGTTTACAAACCCAAAAGTATGATTCCTTTTTAGCTCTGTTGGCTTAAACAGACCAATGTCATTAATGCATTGAGGGTCTGCCTCCAATCGTTCTTATAGATGGAGTGGTTTTCCTATTAGGAGTACTTTACCATAACTAGTTGCAGTAAACTACCCTTAGGGGGTGCCCAATGAATGAATCATTTCAATACATTTGAACCAACAGGCTGGAAGGTGAATTTTGTTATTTAAATTAGTGTGTTATAAGATTTTAGAAAATTATATAATTTCCTTAAGTTTGATAATATGTATTAATAATTATATATTTTGTATTTGTAAAATATATTGTAGATAAAAAGTTGTATTTTGAATTGGAATTATTTAATTTGCATTTTAAGTTTTTTACACCTTCCCTAAGTTTGTTTAGATTTGAGTGGGAATAGTGAATTTGAGTGGGAATAGAAAATGTACAAATTCAGCCTTTAATACTTCCAGTGCCTGCAGACGAACTACGATGAAATCTTTATAAGTGATTTTGGTTTTCGAAGAAGACATGCAGTAATTATTGGAACACACTTGTATTGTCTCTATGTTGGAGACACAGAATCTTCATCCCACTTCTCTTTTCTGTTCATGACCCTGAAGATCACATGGGTGGCAAAAACGTTTGCTAAGAGGATGCGCTTGAACGAAGATCTGTTGACTGTAAGCTACCTGCCATTGAGCCACATTGCTGCCCAGATGTTGGATATCTGGTTGCCGATCTGCAAAGGAGGGACCACCTATTTCGCACAGCCAGATGCACTGAAGGTAATATTTCTGTGAGGAGTCTCACTTTAGAATACGTTGCTGTGATATGTCAGATATCTGATTGCACTTGACATATGTGTCAGACATTCATTCATAATGTATACTGTCAGAGTGCAATACAGTATTATGTTTCCATTTAAGCTCATGTTATTGCTCCCCAATATTGTCCACATTTGATATACTCTTTCCGTCTGCCTTTGCTACTGAAATACTTTTGTCGGTTCCGCCTTTCTTGCTCATGCTAACTTTTTTTTACATTTTTTGAAGTTTCTATTTCCATACTGTAACACATATACTGGTAGAGTTGTTTTTGTGGTAATAGATGATGCTTAACAGTAGAAGTATTTTCCAAAGGATTTTTTGAAGATGTGCAGGTAGGAGCAGCAAGTAGACAATCATAGGGTAACATAACCGACTGACCTCCAAGTCCAACCAGGCTCTACCTGCTGCATTCAAACGATACATGACATATACCTGCCAACATTCTGCCTTCCACAATCTAACATTCTACCTTCAAAGATTCTACCCTGCAGTTACCACTCACCTTCTCCCTTTAATAACAAAGAACAAGGAAAACAAATAATACACGTGTGAGATGGTGGCTAATTGTGAGAAAGTGCCATCTTTCTTACATGGTATGCCCCCACTTTTTGCTGAATGGCTGATGTACTTTGACTGAGTGTGCCCTGGGCTCCTGCCAACCAGGTACCCAGGGCCTGTGTTCCTTCCCTAAAATTGCATTGATACCTACACCCAATTGACATCCCTGGCCACAGGTCAGCCCCTGGTAAATGGTACCATGGGTACCCAGGGCACTGTGACCAGGGAAGGCCCCTAAGGGCTGCAGCACTTGTTGTGCCACCCTTAGGGACCCTGCACCTTTACACACACACACTGCCTTTGCAGGCTGCGTGTCTTGGTGCAGAACAAAAGTGAAGAGTCGACATGGCTCACATCCCTGTGTGCCATGCCTACAAGCCACTGCCCTGGCCTAGGTCAGCCACCCCTCTAGCTGGGTGCACTATGCCAGTGGTGAGGGCATAGAGGCATGAGCCCTGTGCCCCTACAGTGCCCAAGTCCATTCTTGGGCATTGTAAGTGCAGTGCTGCCATTAAGAGTATATGGTGCTGGGAGTCTGTCATTACGAACTCCACAGCACCATAATGGCCCCACTGAAGACTAAGAAGTTTGGTATCAAACTTCTCAGCACATTAAACCCCCACTGATGCCAGTGTGGGATTTAATGTAAACGCACTCCAGAGGGCATCTTAGAGATGCCCCCTGAAACCAACCCGACCTCCAGTGTCCGGACTGAGTGGCTGCCCAGGCTGCCACCACCAGACATGTTTCTGGACCCCTGGGTCGAGAGCCTCTGCTCTCAGGGGCCTGAAACAATGCACATCCCGGGACGAGGTGCCAAAGCCTCCTCCCCCAGGATGGGCAGGGGGAGCTTCAAAGGCCTGCCGCCTTTGGAGTTTCCCCAGACCATTTGCTGCTTCCAGCAAACTGGTCCCCACTGGTTCTACCCCACTCCTGGCGGGAGAACCGGCGGGAAAACCAGAAGCAGGAAATGGGTTGTGCCCACCTCTGCCAACTCCACCCCTAAGGTGGGGGAGGCGAGGTGAAGCACAAACTCGAGTCCCCGCCATCTTGAGGATGGGGGACCTGGCCAACCAGGGACAGGCTCCTGCCCCCTCCCACTGGAGAGGAACAGAATAGGGGGTGTACCCACCCCAGGGAAGGGACCCATTGGTCCCTGCCCTTACCTACCTGTAACCACCCCTAAATTTAGTATTTAGGGGCTCCCTGAACCTTCCTTCCGGAGTTCCCAAATCCGAAAACAAGAAGAGAAGACGAAGCAAGAAGACCAGCCGTGCAGCTGCTAAAAGGAGGCGACAACAACTGACTTGGCCCCAGCCCTACCGGCCTGTCGACCTCTGAACCTGCTCCTGCGGAATCCCGGCCTCAGCAACCTCACAAACCCCGGAGGACCTGACTTCTGTGCTACAGCCTTCGACCCAGGGACTCCCACGAGCAGTGGTACTGCTCAAAAGAAAACCTACCAAAGACCCGGCCCTGGCACGGAGCAGCGAAACCTGCACACTCTGCACCCGCCGAGTCCAGCCTGTGCCTGAGTGACCAAAGACCTCGAGGACGTCCCCCGGCGATTCTGACCTGGAATCCAGTGGCCAAGGACCCTCCTCGACGACCCAGACGACGCCTGCAGCCTCAGGACAAGGGACCCCTCCAACCGCGACCAGCAGGGGGTAAGATTTCCCGACCTCATAAGACACCCCTGCACCCGGCGCCCCACGGCCCCCTGTGCCCAACTCCTGGGTGTCTACCTATCCTCCAAGACCCCAACTTACCTCCTGAAGTGTTGGTCGTCCCTGAAGAATCACCGTCCCCGAGCCTGCAGCCTTTCTTCACCTTTCACGACCTCTATTGTTTAACATTGAGCGCCCGACGGCTCAAAGCACCCTGCACCCAGCCGCCCGAGTGCCCCTGGAAGTGCAACCTCTATCCTAACCTACTTCCCTACTTGCCCTGAGCAAGTAACCAGGAGCCCAGCTCCCACAGTCGCGTGGCCTGCTTGCCAGCAGCCACCAACCCGGGGCCCCCGCCTGCCATAGGATAACATTGGGCCTTCTCACTCTGCACCCGGCCGCCCCTGTGCCGCTGAGGGTGTAAAAACTGTACTCACCTGATCCTGGGGACCCCTGAGTCTTACCCAGAACCTTAACCCTGCCAGTCAAGTACTTACCCGAAATCCGATAACTCACTTTTCTTCCATAGGGTTCCATTGACTGATTTTCTGCGAAATTTCTTCTAAGTGTGGAGTTCTGAAACTTTAGAATATTCACCAAAAATCAACCGAGTCACGAAAACGAAAATACTCACCTAGTATTAGGAGGGGCCTCAGTGCTGGACCCGAGTGCCCAACACTGGCCCTAAAAGTAATCGCAACGTTACTTACCGTTAACTCACTTTTCTTTCATAGGGATCCATTGACTGGTTTTCTGTGAAATTTCTTCTAAGTGTCGATTTCTGTATTTTACAAATATTCTTTAAAAATCGAACAAACTACAAAAACGTAATTACTTACCTGTTTTAAGTAAATGTCCCAGTGCTGAACCTAGGAGTCCAGCACTGGATTACAAAAGTAACGTGAACATACTTTGCTTGCACACTGTATTTCCTTTCATAGGATAACATTGGTAATTTTACCCAGAAAAGTTTCTAAGTGTCAGCTTTTGAAATATAGTAATATTCTTAAAAATCACTACAATAACCAAAACGCTTTTTCTTACCTGTTTACAGGAAGTGTTCCAGGGCTGAATCCAGGATCCAGTCCTGTGGTTAGAAAAGTGCTCTGCAAAGTAATCAATTGTAATTAAGTATAATTTTCCATTGAGCTCAATGTTGCATTGAATTTGACCCTGTGTTGCCTCTTGCACCAACTGTGATAACCACTATCAAAAAAGTCTACTGCCTATCTGTAAGGTGAATAACCAAAGCATCTCATACTGAGAAAGTATATTTTGATCCTATTGTTGGTTCTAAAATAAAACAAGCATATATTTTTTTATATACAAACCATTGGCCTAGAGTTCAGTTCTTGAGTATGTGGCTTCATTTGCTGACTGAGTGTGTACAACAAATGCTTTACACTGTCCTCTGATACTGCCTTACTGCTCGACCAAGCTACCACTTTGGAGAGTAAGGTTATATCTAACTTTAGCCTCTGTCAACCCTCTGTGGACTCTGTACACCCTGAACCTTACTTGGGTACAGTATATACAGAGCCACTTTCCTACAGCGGTGGGATACAAACTTGCATTTGTTGGACTACTTGGTTACCATCTGATCACACGACAGAACTCTTAAATTGCCTTTAGAATTCTGATTTTTTTAATTGGCATTTTTTTACCAAATTACTAAAAGTCTTGTTAGGGCCTTGCTTAAGTCCCTGTAGCATCTTAGAAAATAAAAAGTCACTATAGCCAAGGTTAGAGGGGTTAGAATTTTTTTAAAAATGTCTCAAGACAAGAACCCAGCTACTAGTGAAGATAATAATGACATACAGGAACTGGTTGAGGAGCTCGACCTCACCCCTTATCTTCATTTGTCTTTCAAAGAGATAAGGTCCTTATGCAAACTTAAAGATATACCAATGGGCCAGCATCCAACCAAACAAGGGCTCCAGGAGCTCCTGGCTGAGTATGCTAAAGCCCACCCCTCTGAGCATGGTGATGACCCAACAGAGGAGGAAAGGAATGAGGAGGATGGGGATGGTAACCCACCTCCATCACTTCCTAGGGAAGATAGGGTCCCTGCACCCTTAACTCCAAGAATAGACCTCTGGGGACCTAGGGGCCACCTAGGTGGTCCTGGTCCCAGAGAGGACACTGAGGATACCCTCAGTGAGGAGGACAACTTGTTAGCAAGGTTGGCCAAACGACTGGACCTAGAGACCAGACTCCTGGCTCTAGAGAAGGAAAGACAGGAGATGGGTTTAGCACCCATCAATGGTGGCAGCAATACTAAAAATAAGGATAGGGAGGAAACTTCTGAACCTAAAATCCCAAAAGGGATTGTCCCTAAGTTTGAGGAAGGTGATGACATCACCAAATGGTTCACAGCCTTTGAGAGGGCTTGTGAAATAAGAAGAGTAAAGAAACCTCTGTGGGGGCACTCCTGTGGGAACTGTTCTCTGGTAACTGCAGAGACAGGCTTCTGACCCTCTCTGGGCCAGATGCAGGGTCCTATGACCTCATGAAGAGTACTCTGATTGAGGGATTTGGGCTCACTACTGAGGAGTATAGGATTAGATTCAGGGGGCTCACAAAACCCAGACCCAGTCCTGGATTGACTTCGTGGACTACTCAGTAAAGACACTGGATGGCTGGTTAGCTGGACATAATGTGCATGATTTTTCTGGACTTTACAATTTGTTTATGAAGGAACACATACTAAGTAATTGCACAAATGAAAAGTTGCATCAGCATTTGGTAGACCTAGGTCTAATTTCTCCCCAAGAATTGGGAAAGAAGGCAGACCACTGGGTCAAGACTAGGGTGACAAGGACAACCACTGGGGGTGACCAAAAGAAGGTGGTCACCAAACCCCCCAGGGGAAAGGTGGTGAGAATCCCCAAGATAAAAAGTCTGAGTCTTCCAAAGGGCCCCAAAAACCTGTTCAGGGGGTGGGTCCCAAACTACTCCCTATGTGCCTCAACCCTATAGGGGAAGAACTTTGATCCCTTGAAGGCCTGGTGTAATAACTGTAAGAAGTCAGGACACCTCACTGTAGACAAAACTTGCCCCCACAACAAAGCCCCTAAGGCACCCAGTACAGCTACTCCTGGGGCAGCAAGTTTACAGATGGGATCAGAAGTGTACCCTGAGCAAATCTGGGAACCCACTGAGGCAAGTCTGGTCTCCCTAGGGGAAGTGGAATTTGCCACTGTAGCTGTGTGGCCACCCAACTTAAAGAAGTATTTGCAATACCCCTGGGTGAATGGAACTAGAGTAGAGGCTCTGAGGGATACAGGTGCCAGTGTCACTATGGTGAGGGACACACTGGTTTCCCCTGAGCAATACTTGATTGGGAAAACTTACCCAGTCACCAATGCTGACAGTGTCACCACTAGTCATCCCATGGCCCTGGTGACATTAGGCTGGGGGGTTACTGGCCTGAAGCAGGTAGTGGTCTCTCCGAAGTTACCAGCTGCATGTCTGCTAGGAAATGATCTGGAAACCTCAGCCTGGGCAGAGGTGGAGCTAAAGGCCCATGCAGCCATGCTGGGCATCCCTGAATTGGTGTGTGTAAAAACAAGAGCACAGAGCAAAAGGCAGGGTGAAGAAATAGTGTTGGAGCCTGAAATGATGGCCCAGCCTACCAAGAGAAAAGGAAAGAAGACTGGCGGACCAGCTTCTACACAGTCACAAGAGCAGGACCCCTCTCCTCAGGGAGAGAACCTGGAAGCCCCAGAGGGAACTGAGCCCCTAGAGCTTGACCCTTACCAGGTTGAACTCTTGGGCCCAGGGGGACCCTCTAGGGAAGAGCTGTGCCAGGGACAGCAAGACTGTCCCACTCTTGAAAGCCTGAGGCAGCAAGCTGTTTCAGAAGCCAAGGGAGATGTCAGTGGTACCCACAGAGTCTATTGGGAAGAGGGATTACTGTACACTGAGGCAAAAGACCCCAACCCTGGAACCACCAGGAGAGTGGTAGTGCCCCAGAAGTACAGGGAGTTCCTCCTAACTTTGGCTCATGACATCCCCCTAGCTGGACATCTGGGCCAAACCAAAACTTGGGAAAGGCTAGTTAGCCACTTCTACTGGCCCCAGATGCACCAAAAGGTGAAGGAGTTTGTCAGCTCCTGTGTTACCTGTCAAGCCAGTGGCAAGACAGGTGGCCATCCAAAGGCCCCCTGATACCACTACCTGTGGTGGGGGTTCCCTTTGAAAGGGTAGGTGTGGACATAGTGGGTCCACTGGAACCTCCCACAGCCTCAGGGAACAAATTCATACTGGTGGTAGTGGATCATGCCACTAGGTATCCTGAGGCTATTCCCCTTAGGACTACTACAGCTCCTGCAGTAGCCAAAGCCCTCATTGGTGTCTTCACCAGGGTAGGGTTTCCTAAGGAGGTGGTTTCAGACAGAGGTTCCAACTTCATGTCTGCTTACCTGACCCACATGTGGAAGGAGTGTGGGGTGCAGTACAAGTTTACTACACCCTACCATCCACAAACCAATGGCCTTGTTGAGAGGTTCAACAAGACATTGAAAGGCATGATCATGGGGCTCCCTGAAAAACTCAAAAGGAGATGGGATGTCCTACTACCATGCCTGCTTTTTGCTTACAGAGAAGTGCCACAGAAGGGGGTAGGTTTCTCACCCTTTGAACTTCTGTTTGGCCATCCTGTGAGGGGACCACTCTGTCTTGTAAAGGAGGGCTGGGAGAGACCTCTCCAAGAACCCAAACAAGATATAGTGGACTATGTGCTTGGCCTAAGGTCCAGAATGGCTGAGTACATGGAAAAGGCATCCAAGAACCTTGAGGCCAGCCAGGAGCTTCAGAAGCACTGGTATGACCAAAAAGCTGCACTGGTTGAATTCCAACCTGGGCAACAGGTATGGGTTTTGGAGCCAGTGGCACCAAGGGCCCTCCAGGACAGATGGAGTGGCCCTTACCCTATCCTAGAGAAAAGAGTGAGGTCACCTACCTGGTTGACCTGGGCACCAGCAGGACACCCAAAAGGGTTATCCATGTGAACCGCCTAAAACTCTACAATGACAGGGCTGACATCACCATGCTGATGGTGACAGATGAGGAACAGGAAGCTGAGAGTGAACCTCTCCCTGATCTCCTCTCCCACAGCCCAAAAGATGGGTCAGTAGATGGAGTTGTCTTTTCAGACACCCTCACTGCCCAACAGCAGACTGACTGCAAGCAAGTCTTGCAGCAGTATGCTGGGCTCTTTTCCTTGACCCCTGGTCTGACAAACTGGTGTACCCATGATGTGGACACTGGTGACAGTGCACCTGTCAAAAACAAGATCTATCGTCAGTCAGACCAAGTTAAGGAAAGCATCAGAGCTGAAGTCAGCAAGATGCTGGAGCTAGGGGTTATTGAGCCCTCTGAGAGCCCCTGGGCTAGCCCAGTGGTTCTGGTCCCCAAACCTCATCAAAAGGGTGAAAAGAGAGAGATGAGGTTTTGTGTGGACTATAGGGGTCTCAACTCTGTCACCAAGACAGATGCACACCCTATCCCAAGAGCTGATGAACTGATAGACAGATTGGGTGCAGCCAAATACCTGAGTACCTTTGACTTAACTGCAGGGTACTGGCAGATTGGCATGGCCCCAGGAGCCAAACAGACAACAGCATTCTCCACACCTGATGGGCATTTTCAGTTCACTGTTATGCCCTTTGGTTTAAAGAATGCCCCTGCCACCTTCCAGAGGTTGGTGAATCAAGTCCTTGCTGGGTTGGAGTCCTTTAGTGCAGCTTATCTTGATGATATTGCTGTCTTCAGTTCCACCTGGCAGGATCACCTGGTCCACCTTGGGAAGGTTTTAAAGGCCCTGCAAACTGCAGGCCTAACTATCAAGGCATCCAAATGCCAGATAGGGCAGGGCACTGTGGTGTACTTGGGCCACCTGGTTGGTGGAGGCCAGGTACAACCCTTACAGCCCAAGATCCAGGCTATCCTGGACTGGGTAGCTCCAACAACTCAGACCCAAGTCAGGGCATTCCTTGGCTTGACTGGGTACTACAGGAGGTTTGTGAAGGGATATGGGTCCATTGTGACTCCCCTCACAGAACTCACCTCCAAGAAGATGCCAAAGAAAGTAAACTGGTCAGTCTGTTGCCAAAAGGCTTTTGACACTCTGAAAGAAACAATGTGCTCAGCACCAATTCTAAAAGCACCAGATTATGCCAAGCAGTTCATTGTGCAGACTGATGCCTCTGAGCTAGGGATAGGAGCGGTCCTATCCCAGACCAATGATGAAGGCCAAGACCAACCTGTTGCTTTTATAAGCAGAAGGCTTCTCCCCAGGGAGCAGCGTTGGAGTGCCATTGAGAGGGAGGCCTTTGCTGTGGTCTGGTCCCTGAAGAAGCTGAGGCCCTACCTGTTTGGAACTCACTTCCTAGTTCAAACTGACCACAGACCTCTCAGGTGGCTAATGCAAATGAAAGGAGAAAACCCAAAACTGTTGAGGTGGTCCATCTCCCTACAGGGAATGGACTTTGAAGTGGAACACAGACCTGGCACTGCCCATGCCAATGCAGATGGCCTTTCCAGGTTCTTCCACTTAGACAATGAAGACTCCATAGGGCAAGGTTAGTCTCATCATCTTTCGTTTGGGGGAGTTGTGTGAGAAAGTGCCATCTTTCTTACATGGTATGCCCCCACTTTTTGCTGAATGGCTGATGTACTTTGACTGAGTGTGCCCTGGGCTCCTGCCAACCAGGTACCCAGGGCCTGTGTTCCTTCCCTAAAATTGCATTGATACCTACACCCAATTGACATCCCTGGCCACAGGTCAGCCCCTGGTAAATGGTACCATGGGTACCCAGGGCACTGTGACCAGGGAAGGCCCCTAAGGGCTGCAGCACTTGTTGTGCCACCCTTAGGGACCCTGCACCTTCACACACACACTGCCTTTGCAGGCTGCGTGTCTTGGTGCAGAACAAAAGTGAAGAGTCGACATGGCTCACATCCCTGTGTGCCATGCCTACAAGCCACTGCCCTGGCCTAGGTCAGCCACCCCTCTAGCTGGGTGCACTATGCCAGTGGTGAGGGCATAGAGGCATGAGCCCTGTGCCCCTACAGTGCCCAAGTCCATTCTTGGGCATTGTAAGTGCAGTGCTGCCATTAAGAGTATATGGTGCTGGGAGTCTGTCATTACGAACTCCACAGCACCATAATGGCCCCACTGAAGACTAAGAAGTTTGGTATCAAACTTCTCAGCACATTAAACCCCCACTGATGCCAGTGTGGGATTTAATGTAAACGCACTCCAGAGGGCATCTTAGAGATGCCCCTGAAACCAACCCGACCTCCAGTGTCCGGACTGAGTGGCTGCCCAGGCTGCCACCACCAGACATGTTTCTGGACCCCTGGGTCGAGAGCCTCTGCTCTCAGGGGCCTGAAACAATGCACATCCCGGGACGAGGTGCCAAAGCCTCCTCCCCAGGATGGGCAGGGGGAGCTTCAAAGGCCTGCCGCCTTTGGAGTTTCCCAGACCATTTGCTGCTTCCAGCAAACTGGTCCCCACTGGTTCTACCCCCACTCCTGGCGGGAGAACCGGCGGGAAAACCAGAAGCAGGAAATGGGTTGTGCCCACCTCTGCCAACTCCACCCCTAAGGTGGGGGAGGCGAGGTGAAGCACAAACTCGAGTCCCCGCCATCTTGAGGATGGGGGACCTGGCCAACCAGGGACAGGCTCCTGCCCCCTCCCACTGGAGAGGAACAGAATAGGGGTGTACCCACCCCAGGGAAGGGACCCATTGGTCCCTGCCCTTACCTACCTGTAACCACCCCTAAATTTAGTATTTAGGGGCTCCCTGAACCTTCCTTCGGGAGTTCCCAAATCCGAAAACAAGAAGAGAAGACGAAGCAAGAAGACCAGCCGTGCAGCTGCTAAAAAGGAGGCGACAACAACTGACTTGGCCCCAGCCCTACCGGCCTGTCGACCTCTGAACCTGCTCCTGCGGAATCCCGGCCTCAGCAACCTCACAAACCCCGGAGGACCTGACTTCTGTGCTACAGCCTTCGACCCAGGTACTCCCACGAGCAGTGGTACTGCTCAAAAGAAAACCTACCAAAGACCCGGCCCTGGCACGGAGCCGCGAAACCTGCACACTCTGCACCCGCCGAGTCCAGCCTGTGCCTGAGTGACCAAAGACCTCGAGGACGTCCCCCGGCGATTCTGACCTGGAATCCAGTGGCCAAGGACCCTCCTCGACGACCCAGGCGACGCCTGCAGCCTCAGGACAAGGGACCCCTCCAACCGCGACCAGTAAGATTTCCCGACCTCAAAGACACCCCTGCACCCGGCGCCCCACGGCCCCCTGTGCCCAACTCCTGGGTGTCTACCTATCCTCCAAGACCCCAACTTACCTCCTGAAGCGTTGGTCGTCCCTGAAGAATCACCGTCCCCGAGCCTGCAGCCTTTCTTCACCTTTCCACGACCTCTATTGTTTAACATTGAGCGCCCGACGGCTCAAAAGCACCCTGCACCCAGCCGCCCGAGTGCCCCTGGAAGTGCAACCTCTATCCTAACCTACTTCCCTACTTGCCCTGAGCAAGTGACCAGGAGCCCAGCTCCCACAGTCGCGTGGCCTGCTTGCCAGCAGCCACCAACCCGAGGCCCCCGCCTGCCATAGGATAACATTGGGCCTTCTCACTCTGCACCCGGCCGCCCCTGTGCCGCTGAGGGTGTAAAAACTGTACTTACCTGATCCTGGGGGACCCCTGAGTCTTACCCAGAACCTTAACCCTGCCAGTCAAGTACTTACCCGAAATCCGATAACTCACTTTTCTTCCATAGGGTTCCATTGACTGATTTTCTGCGAAATTTCTTCTAAGTGTGGAGTTCTGAAACTTTAGAATATTCACCAAAAATCAACCGAGTCACGAAAACGAAAATACTCACCTAGTATTAGAAGGGGCCTCAGTGCTGGACCCGAGTGCCCAACACTGGCCCTAAAAAGTAATCGCAACGTTACTTACCGCTAACTCACTTTTCTTTCATAGGGATCCATTGACTGGTTTTCTGTGAAATTTCTTCTAAGTGTCGATTTCTGTATTTTACAAATATTCTTTAAAAATCGAACAAACTACAAAAACGTAATTACTTACCTGTTTTAAGTAAATGTCCCAGTGCTGAACCTAGGAGTCCAGCACTGGATTACATAAGTAACGTAAACATACTTTGCTTGCACACTGTATTTCCTTTCATAGGATAACATTGGTAATTTTACCCAGAAAAGTTTCTAAGTGTCAGCTTTTGAAATATAGTAATATTCTTCAAAAATCACTACAATAACCAAAACGCTTTTTCTTACCTGTTTACAGGAAGTGTCCCAGGACTGAATCCAGGATCCAGTCCTGTGGTTAGAAAAGTGCTCTGCAAAGTAATCAATTGTAATTAAGCATAATTTTCCATTGAGCTCAATGTTGCATTGAATTTGACCCTGTGTTGCCTCTTGCACCAACTGTGATAACCACTATCAAAAAAGTCTACTGCCTATCTGTAAGGTGAATAACTAAAGCATCTCATACTGAGAAAGTATATTTTGATCCTATTGTTGGTTCTAAAATAAAACAAGCATATATTTTTTATATACAAACCATTGGCCTAGAGTTCAGTTCTTGAGTGTGTGGCTTCATTTGCTGACTGAGTGTGTACAACAAATGCTTTACACTGTCCTCTGATACTGCCTTACTGCTCGACCAAGCTACCACTTTGGAGAGTAAGGTTATATCTAACTTTAGCCTCTGTCAACCCTCTGGGGACTGTGGACTCTGTACACCCTGAACCTTACTTGGGTACACTATATACAGAGCCACTTTCCTACACTAATTACCACCAAAGAAATGCCTAAATGAAGCATGACATCACACTCAGGATCACTTCAAAATGGCATTTATTTTTTTAATCCCATCCTTCGAGATGGTGAGACCTAAATATTCCACACTGTGGCACTTATTTAACTTCAGTGTTCATCCCCACTTGGTCAAAATATGAAGAACTATGTTCAGTCTTGTTTCAGTCTGTTCAACATTCTCCAAAACACAATAGTATTGTCCTAAAGGCAAGTGCGCTGTCTATAACCTAGCAAGTCTCTTTCACAGTCCTCTAGAAAATTGATGACACACGCCCGCCCAAAAGGCATGCGCTTGAACTGGTACCTGCCTTCGGGGTAACAAATGCTGTAAGGTACCCAGATACTTCTTCCAAAACTATATGATGGTATGAACTGGCTATATTTAATGTCGTAAACACAATGGCTCTTCACAAGGTGGAAATCATCTCATGCATTCTGGGAAGAGGATGCCCAGTGGCCCAGATTACATCATTAAGACTGTAAATCAACTCATAAATGTAAGTCTGCTGCACTTTTTAGAGAGATTACTGTAGGAGCCACCCGCAGTCAGGACTCTGAGCCCAATGGCATCCTTCAGCACAAAGCCTTTAAAATGTTTTTAGTTTACTCTTCTATTACAGCAGCACATTTCTCACTCAGTGCCTAATAGGGACAGTTCCCTTTTTGAACTTGATATAATGCTCAAAATTAGTATATTTGTCCAAATCATCTGAAAAAACGTTCTTAATTTTTCCTCTCAATTCCTAGAAATAGTCATCGTCCTCACTTAGGACAGGCATATTTTCTTGTTCAGCTAACTTTGGCCCACCCATCAATGACATAAAGTGGCGAATATTAAGACTTGATCATGGTTGGTCTTCTCAAACTTGCAGTTCACGGCAAGTGTTGTGAGCGCAGCCACATAATCCCCAATACATTCATCAACACCCTGCCTTCTTGAATAGAATTTGAAATTGAAAGTGTTAATGTTGCGCCCATACCTTGATTCTAGTTGCTTGAAAGCATAGTCAAATTGTGGAAAAGCACCACTCACAGAATAGGTTGAATCTTTTCTTAATAAACTTCAAATCAAGAACCATCTCAGAAATGCCCCATCCACAGAGGCAGGCAGCAGGCATCTGATCCCAGTGTTCTACATCCTACTAACATTCTACAATTACATCCTAAACTTTACAATCCCACAGGAGCATCCCCAGGATAGCACATTAAAGGATACTACACAAATGTGTTTAGATTCGTGGCAGGAGCCAATGCGGCGGACGGGTACTCTGTCAGGAGGATGGAGTATTTTACAGGTTCAAGGCCATCGGCCACACTCTAAATCAGGCCCTTAATGCCACCAGACTATAATCCTGGCACTAATTTAATGCAGGCCAAAATCCAAATCCACCAAGAAAGGAATGCATTCATACTTGTGAGAAAAATAAAGTTTTTAATGCCAGCATGCTGAGGGCTGTGGCTAAAAAACTACAGATAGATGATAGTCACCGTAATAGCCCAGAATTCATATCTAGCGATGTAAGGGCTGATATGGGTTTATATGTGGCCACTCTAAGAAAAGAGGGTGGCTAAGTCCCATGAATCTTCCATAAATAATATTTCAGTGATCTCATTCAACGACTTACTGAAGTCTCATTCAATGACATTGGTTACTAGGAGAATTTCTGAGATTGTGGATTCTTTCAGAGCTGAGTGGAAACAGAAGATCCTCGATTTGTTGAGGAAATGCTAAATCCGAGGAGGATGTGCCGGCAAAGGAAATCCCGCCCTGCATTCTTTTCTGGAGCAGAACTTCCTTCACAATCGGGAGCATTTTCAATTACCACCCATCTTCATTCCAGGCCCTTTATTGCAAATGGAAAGGAAGGCGTCAGACAGGGATGGGGCAACCTGAATTGCGTCTCAAGTCAGATAGGTGCCTGTTTAAGGTTCTCTTTACCTGGAAGGGAGGATGAGCAAACTGATGTGGAAAGTTTAAGTTTGTTAAAGGGGTTTAATGATTTTCAGGATATTGGCAACAGTTCTTTGCTGGAAATTTAGATTTTATGACACCGGCTGTTTAAAACCACTACACCCGTAACGCAGAAGGGGGGAGGACTTCTTGATGTTTGTAAACTAAAGTTGTATGACACCACTTGTTTAAAACCACTACACCCAGGATGCTGAAGGAGGAGGACTTCACATTTGTAAACTAAGGTTGTATGACACCACTTGTTTAAAACCACTACACCCGTAACGCAGAAGGGGGGAGGACTTCTTCATGTTTGTAAACTAAGGTTGTATGACACCACTTGTTTAAAACCACTACACCCAGGATGCTGAAGGAGGAGGACTTCTTCACGTTTGTAAACTAAGGTTGTATGACACCACTTGTTTAAAACCACTACACCCGTAACGCAGAAGGGGGGAGGACTTCTTGATGTTTGTAAACTAAGGTTGTATGACACCACTTGTTTAAAACCACTACACCCAGGATGCTGAAGGAGGAGGACTTCTTCATGTTTGTAAACTAAGGTTGTATGACACAACTAGTTTAAAACCACTACACCCGTAACGCAGAAGGGGGAGGACTTCTTGATGTTTGTAAACTAAGGTTGTATGTCACCACTTGTTTAAAACCACTACACCCGTAACGCAGAAGGGGGAGGACTTCTTGATGTTTGTAAACTAAGGTTGTATGTCACCACTTGTTTAAAACCACTACACCCGTAACGCAGAAGGGGGGAGGACTTCTTGATGTTTGTAAACTAAGGTTGTATGACACCACTTGTTTAAAACCACTACACCCGTAACGCAGAAGGGGGGAGGACTTCTTGATGTTTGTAAACTAAGGTTGTATGACACCACTTGTTTAAAACCACTACACCCAGGATGCTGAAGGAGGAGGACTTCTTCACGTTTGTAAACTAAGGTTGTATGACACCACTTGTTTAAAACCACTACACCCATAACGCAGAAGGGGGGAGGACTTCTTGATGTTTGTAAAGTAAGGTTGTATGACACCACTTGTTTAAAACCACTACACCCATAACGCAGAAGGGGGAGGTCTTCTTGATGTTTGTAAACTAAGGTTGTATGACACCACTTGTTTAAAACCACTACACCCAGGATGCTGAAGGAGGAGGACTTCTTCACGTTTGTAAACTAAGGTTGTATGACACCACTTGTTTAAAACCACTACACCCAGGATGCTGAAGGAGGAGGACTTCACGTTTGTAAACTAAGGTGGTATGACACCACTTGTTTAAAACCACTACACCCAGAATGCAGAAGGGGGGATGACTTCTTGATGTTTGTAAACTAAGGTTGTATGACACCACTTGTTTAAAACCACTACACCCAGGATGCTGAAGGAGGAGGACTTCTTCACGTTTGTAAACTAAGGTTGTATGACACCACTTGTTTAAAACCACTACACCCATAACGCAGAAGGGGGGAGGACTTCTTGATGTTTGTAAAGTAAGGTTGTATGACACCACTTGTTTAAAACCACTACACCCATAACGCAGAAGGGGGGAGGTCTTCTTGATGTTTGTAAACTAAGGTTGTATGCCACCACTTGTTTAAAACCACTACACCCAGGATGCTGAAGGAGGAGGACTTCTTCACGTTTGTAAACTAAGGTTGTATGACACCACTTGTTTAAAACCACTACACCCGTAACGCAGAAGGGGGGAGGACTTCTTGATGTTTGTAAACTAAGGTTGTATGACACCACTTGTTTAAAACCACTACACCCGTAACGCAGAAGGGGGGAGGACTTCTTGATGTTTGTAAACTAAGGTTGTATGACACCACTTGTTTAAAACCACTACACCCAGGATGCTGAAGGAGGAGGACTTCTTCACGTTTGTAAACTAAGGTTGTATGACACCACTTGTTTAAAACCACTACACCCAGGATGCTGAAGGAGGAGGACTTCACGTTTGTAAACTAAGGTGGTATGACACCACTTGTTTAAAACCACTACACCCAGAATGCAGAAGGGGGGGATGACTTCTTGATGTTTGTAAACTAAGGTTGTATGACACCACTTGTTTAAAACCACTACACCCAGGATGCTGAAGGAGGAGGACTTCTTCACATTTGTAAACTAAGGTTGTATGACACCACTTGTTTAAAACCACTACACCCGTAACGCAGAAGGGGGAGGACTTCTTGATGTTTGTAAACTAAGGTGGTATGACACCACTTGTTTAAAACCACTACACCCAGAATGCAGAAGGGGGGAGGACTTCTTGATGTTTGTAAAGTAAGGTTGTATGACACCACTTGTTTAAAACCACTACACCCGTAACGCAGAAGGGGGGAGGACTTCTTGATGTTTGTAAAGTAAGGTTGTATGACACCACTTGTTTAAAACCACTACACCCGTAACGCAGAAAGGGGGAGGACTTCTTGATGTTTGTAAACTAAGGTTGTATGACACCACTTGTTTAAAACCACTACACCCGTAACGCAGAAGGGGGGAGGACTTCTTGATGTTTGTAAACTAAGGTTGTGTGACACCACTTGTTTAAAACCACTACACCCGTAACGCAGAAGGGGGAGGACTTCTTGATGTTTGTAAACTAAGGTTGTGTGGCACCACTTGTTTAAAACCACTACACCCGTAACGCAGAAGGGGGAGGACTTCTTGATGTTTGTAAACTAAGGTGGTATGACACCACTTGTTTAAAACCACTACACCCAGAATGCAGAAGGGGGAGGACTTCTTGATGTTTGTAAACTAAGGTTGTATGACACCAGCTGTTTAAAACCACTGCACCCATAACGCAGAAGGGGGAGGACTTCTTGATGTTTGTAAACTAAGGTGGTATGACACCACTTGTTTAAAACCACTACACCCAGAATGCAGAAGGGGGGAGGACTTCTTGATGTTTGTAAACTAAGGTTGTATGACACCACTTGTTTAAAACCACTACACCCGTAACGCAGAAGGGGGACGACTTCTTGATGTTTGTAAACTGTTGTATGACACCACTTGTTTAAAACCACTACACCCAGGATGCAGAAGGGGGGAGGACTTCTTGATGTTTGTAAACTGTTGTATGACACCACTTGTTTAAAACCACTACACCCAGGATGCAGAAGGAGGGAGGACTTCTTCACGTTTGTAAACTAACGGCCATATTTATGACTCCAGTTGCGCTGTGCTTGCACCACGCAACGTGGCACAGTGCAACGCAGGTGAAAAATGAGATTTATAAAGTCATACAAGGCCACTTTGTGTGGCCCTGAGTGACTTCATAAATCTTAAGAAAAGCAGCACAGCGCAAATCGCTCCTTTGCCTTATTCTGCACTAGGGAGGTGTTGCATGGGTGTTCCCACGCAACTCCCATGGTTTTTGATTCATTCCTAGAATTACCAGAACTGGGAAAGCTGGGAATGCACCAAAAAGATACGCCTTCCCAGGAGAGGCGCAAAAAGGAGAAACATCTTTATTACTCCTTGTTACTTCCTCATCCTGTTTGTGTTGCATTCTGCATCACACATAGAAAAAGGAACATGCTTCCCAGAATTGTTTTTAAGCAGGAAGGTGGCCCTTCCTGCACAAAACAATCCTGCCTGTAACGTAGGCAGCCTTGCACCAAGGTGCAAGAGTGCCTGCATTGGCGCTAGACAGTCAGAACGGCGTGTGCGCAGGGAAAAAGGCAGGAATGCGCTGTTATTTTAAATATGGTGCCATTCTGCCCTTTCCTTGTCACACAGTACAGCGCAGCAAGGTGACTTGCTGCGCTGCACTCCGTGACAATCTCAAACATATGCCCCTAAATGCTCTGTTCACTGTTGTTGCAGTTGAGACAGTTTAAGTCATGGCTGAGGCCTTAGACCATGCCTTGAGGGTTGTGTTTTGACTGTACTTTAAAAGCCACCAGCTTATTAGTATCAGAAAAATACATATAGCATCTGTAAGGAAAATGATTTGCTGATAAAATAAATGTTTTGGAGACGCTTTTTTACAGGTATTGACAAAGCTAGTAGGTCTGGCGTTGGCAATGGATATAACTAACTACAAGCCACAAAAATAAAAGAACATGGTAGTCGTGCTTGCAAGAAAAATATACACTTAAAAAAATATCCATCACCATGGTTTTAATACAACATTAATGATGCTTCCGACCAGGCTGGTTAACTCAGAACAGGTATAGAAGCTCCTTCTAGTTTTAATGAACATCAGAAGAAAATATGATTCTTATTGGCGGGAAAAAAAGATATTACTGACGTGAATTACTGTAACCTGAAGACATGATTCAAACACACAAGGACGATGAAACAAAATGATAACAAGCATTTGCAATGCAATCGGTCTCGCCTTTTGGACCTTATAAGCAGTGCATAGTTTGGCCATTTGATTTACTTGTCAGACCCTAGTACAGTGCACCATGTGTGCCCAGGGCCTGTAAATCAAATGCTGCCTCTGGGCTTGCAGCACTGGTTGTGCCACCCACAGAAGCAGCTTGTAAAATGTGGCTCAGGCCTGCCATTGCAGAGTCTGTGTGCAGTCTGCGACTGCCATGTCGACTTGGCAAGTGCACCCACTTGCCAGTCCCTAAACCTTCCCTTTTCTACATGTTAGTCACCCCTAAGGTAGGCCCAAGGTACTCCTGTGGGCAGGGTGCATTGTATGTGAAAGGTAGGACATGCCCTGATGTGTGTGGCATGTCCTGATAGTGAATTACAGCCAATTTCGTTTTTCACTATTGCAAGGCTATCTGTTCCCATAGGCCAGAATGGGCAGTTTGATTATAACATCTTATAATCATAACTGACCCAGGGAACAAGATGGGAAAATAAAGTTTAGTATGCCTGAACTCAGAATGTTAAAATACATCTTCTAGTGTGGGTGATTTTTACATTCTGTGTTTGAAAATACCACTTTTAGAAAGTAGGTATTTTCTTGCCTAACCATCCAGTATGCCTCTGCTAGGTTTGTGTATTCCATGTCTGGTTTGTGAGTGACAGGGGGCTGGAGAGGGCCTTGGCTCCAGCAGTCTGATGAGTCAGGGCTGGGCTGAATAGGGCCCACATAGAATAGAGAGTAGGGCGAGGAGATTTCCTTTCACTTGCCTGAGCCTTCATAGACTAGAGAGTAGGGGGAGGAGTTTTCCTTTCAGCTACCTGGGCCAGGTCTGCTTTCAACAATGCTGTCTCCACCTCCTGCCAGGAAGCTGCACCAGGGAGGACAGAACTGGTTTTGACTAGGTACAGACACTCTCTGCCTTCAGAGAACAAAGGATTTAGTAGTATAAATATTGGGGCCCAGACCCCAGAACTTTAGATCACTTCTGGGAATCAAGACGAACCCTTTGCCAAGGAGAGAAACCAAGGAAGCTGAAGGAGGAGACTGCCCCTGTGCTGTTTGCTGTTTGGGGTTGGCCTGCAGTGGTTACTCATTGCCAAGGAAAGGAGAAAAGGAACTTTGTGTGTACTTTTACTATCTTGAGGAAGATCTCCAAGGGCTTGAAGCTGAGCTTGCCTCCTGTTCTGAAGTCTCAGGGATACAAAGACTTCACCACCAGCTCCCCTGAATTTCCTTGCTGGGAATTCTACCTGCAGAGAGGTGCCTGCTGTTGTTTTGGGCCCTCTGGAGACTGCGTGTCGCTGGGAGCTGGAAGCGCGACGCAACGAGGAAGAAGCGTGTCTCCGCCACAGCTGTTCACCGTCGCATCACCGAAGAAGCACGTCGCATCACCGGAGAACCGTGCCGCCGCCGCAGAGGTCGCCGTCGCATCACCGTAGAAGCGTGTCGCAGGGCCTGTTGCGGCTCAAGAAACCATTGAGTTCGCGCACGGCCGCCGGGCGTGCACGCATCGCATCCAAGTTATCGCATCGCATCAAAGACGCCATTTTGTCGCATCGCACCGGATCGTCGCATCGCATCGAGGCGCCATCTTGCCGCATTGCGGCGCCATCTTGTCGCATCGCACAGGATCACAGTAAGAAACAGACGCTTTGCCTCCTCTCCGGTAAGGAACAGACGCATCGCCTCCCCTGCGCTGCAGTAAGGAACAGGTGCTCCGCCTCCCCCGAAGCAAGGAACTGACGCATCGCCTTCCCTGCGACCATTTTGTTTGTATTGCGTTACGCATCCAAGGTACTTTGAGAGTAAAGTGTTGCATTTACCATCTACATTGAACTAAGCTATTTCTACCATTGGAAAGTCATATTTTGAATACTGTATTGTGGATTTTTGTCATTTGTTCTTGTGTTAAGTCTAGATAAAGATTACTTATTTTTCTAAACTGGTGTGGTGTCCATTTGTAGTGTTTTCACTGTATTACTGTATGTGTTCACAAATGCTTTACACACTGCCTCCGAGATAAGCCTGCCTGCTCGTGCAAAGCTACCACGGGGGTGAGCAGGGGTTATTTTAGGAGTGTAGCCCCCTTACCCTGACTAGAAGCAAGGGTCCCTACTTGGTCAAAGGTACCTACCTCTGCCAACTAGAGACCCCCATTTCTAACATTCATCAACACCGGCGCTTGAGCACCAGTTAAGGAGACATTCATTTTTGGTAGACAGAGTTAGATTAAGTGATTCGTCCAGAATCACAGGATGTTGATCCGACGCCGAGCCTTGAACCTGGTTCCCCAGCTCCGAGGTCAGCAGCTCTGGCCATTATGCAACATCCTCTTCCCCACTAGTAGGGTTTGTTGGTATTGTGGAGAAATGGGCTGGTCGAAGCTGACTCCTAACGAGAGCCCCGGCGTTTATTTTTACAAATTAACCACTGCTTATAAGTGTTTAGCCATTCAACACACCCAACGTTTTACGAACAACGTACTTATTTTTAAAATACGCACTGAATTGCCGCTGCATTGGGCTACTAAAATACAAAAATGTAACACTTGTAGCCAAGCAGTATTATAGCACCTGGATTGGATAACCGGGAGTCTGCAACTTGTATGTTACAAGCTACAACTAATAAGTGTCTGAGATGCGGCCGTCTGCAAGAGTGCTGCAGCTCTAGCCACAAAATAAAAGAGCGAAGAAGAGGTAGCAGCAAAGGCAAGTGAATGAGCGTTTTGGAAGATTAATTCTCATTACTACTCACACTCTCCACTGCGTATGCCTTTAGTCTCAGATGAATAAATTACCCAATTTTCAAGCATTTGTTAATCCCTGATAAGAAATGAAAGACACTTTAGGTTTCCATGAAGGAATGACGATTACACTAGAACATATTAGGAGACCAAACACGAATGAAGCAAAACAATATATTTACTACACGCCAGTATATTTGGCTAACAAAGAGTCAGAATTACCATAGTTTTTTGTTTCCTTGCATACTGGTTCGTGCAGTTATACATTTAGAAGCAGAATTGCAAGTACTGGAGTGCAAAGTATTCAAGTTGAAGCGCCAAGTTAACTCGTGTGAATGCAATTTTGAGATGACGCTTCTGCCTAACTTTCTAATCACAGTCACAGAAACTCAACCATCAACAAACGTGTGTTTCAAGCTTTATCTGCGCCCACAAGAAAAGAGGAGCTTTTTCTAGCGATAATTGAAACCTCATTTTGAAGCAGTTTGTCTTCCATTTAGGAACAATTACTCTTCAATTGTCTCTCACAATTCAAGCACATTCTGCTCGTGCTGCTTAATTACACACATAAATATAGCCCCAATCAGTACTATATTGTAACCATTGTTCCATCCGGAACAAGGCAATTTTAATATGCAATTATAAAAATACGCAACATAAAATTAAATAACAGTAGGACACAAGCCTGTATCCAAAAAACTCACATCACAAAGGAAACAAAAGAAGGCTCAGGCAGCATGTACTTGTCTGCGTCAATTCAATATAATGGAGCAAACAATAATAAGAGAAAATCACCTTTACACATAATATAACTAATAGATAACAGTGTATAAGGTTAACAATTATGTCGACGGCGTTTCGATCCATAACACAATTAACGGATCATCATCAGGACTTGCAAATTAGTGCCTGAAAACATTTTGCCTGCAATTAACTAAATATGAAAACAACACGAAATTACAGATATGGAAAGAAAAGGGAAACCAAGATAGGGAACAAGAGTTAGTATGAGCTATGTTAGAAGGAAGCGCACGTAAGCGACAACAAAAACTCGTAAAAGATTTTTGGTTCTATAAGTGAAGAGCAAGCAGTGAGCAGCACAGATATCATACAGTCAACGTCGATGTGCTTAAAAAACAGTGTGTTGCACACTCATTGAAGTGCGACACTATTTCACTGTATGTGCCAATGAAGTGAACTGTCCACGGAACTAGAAGTGACTAAGGGTTTCTATATGCAACAAGCAACCGTGATCGGCGCAAAAAAATAGAGACAGTTACCGGCGATGCGTAGCATTGGTGCACATTCCAGAAATTGACACGGTATAGATCAAAGTATGTGCAAATGGAGTGAGCTGACCAGCTAATATAGAGGCTGTGAAAGTGCCTTATGTGAAAGCTTAAGGAGGGCAAGGATAGGGATTACCTGGAAGTGAGAGCTGAGAACAGAGCCAGGCGGGATGGGGGATGAGCTTCCATGGATGGCCGGGAGCGATCTGCAGCCTAGCAAGAAGGGAGGGAGAATCAGCGTCTAAACGGGTCGGGGAGCGCATTTGGAGGAAAGTATGTGCGTGCGCTTACCACGTTGTAGAATGGTTGTTCACAAGGAATTAGATTTGCGGTCCGTATGGTAAAGTGCCGATGGCATCTAATTAGGCTTCATTTGAGACCTGGGAACATAAATGGGGATTATTAAAGTTATGTAGGCGCGCTAGTGCTGGCGAGGGAAGGAGAAGGAAGGAGGGATACCAAGGACTCACCAATCACAATGGATTCGAAGTCCGTTAGGAAGGCGCTGCAGACATCAATTAAGGCGGCAATTATACCTAGGAATATGTAAAGGGGGAATTACAAGGGAGTCGCACTAATAATGGCAAGGGAAGAAGTGAGGGCCTTCCCAGGCAACTTACCAGTCACACGAAGGAAGGTTGAACATTTTAAAAGCAAGGGTCACAGCGAGGACGACATACGTTGGACAGTATTAAGTATTGTTAAATTGCCTCCACGAGGAGCCAATCTTGCACAATTAATGAACAAGGAAGAATTGAAATGGATTCTACGTACTGGCAGTATCCACACTGGCCTGAACCGCATGGAGGACTGGACAACTCTACTGTAATCCGGAGATATTACCAACTTTTTCCCTCAGCTGTCAAGATAACCATAGCCTTATGGCCAAATACAGACTGCACCTCTCTGAATTTTTCAATGTAAATTCTGTAACCTGTTTTTTTGGACCTTTCACTATATGTATGGTCATTTTTACCCATATTATGTGGTTTATGGGTTTAATATACAATATGTTACACATGATTTTCCCTTTTGAAATATCCCTCCATAACTCTATGCAACTCTGTGACCGAATTATCATTCCTGTTTTAATAGCTAACCACTAGATTCTGATTTTGCCATTCTTTCCCTCCCAATGCCGTCGCGCCACTTGATTTAATCAAGCCAGCCTTCGCAACTCCTGGGAATCCTTCCCTCTCTAAGATGGCTGCCTCGCAATTGCGGTCACCTGACTTCACCACCCCTGGTAGGTTTCCTACTCCATGATGGCCGCCATGGATTTGCGATCACATGACCACGCTGTATAGCCCATAAGCACCTCCCCATCCAGCTTCCCACGATATTTTTTGATAGCAGTTGCCTCCAAGTTACCTTCCTTCGTGTGACTGGTAAGTTGCCTGGGAAGGCCCTCACTTCTTCCCTCGCCATTATTAGTGCGACTCCCTTGTTGCCAATATTTTAGAAGAATAAAAAAGACAAATTAATTTAAAATGTAATTTTCTAGCGAAATTCAAAGCCCTTTATAAATCTTGTTTGTTAATTGCTTTTCGCCTGGTGTTGTTTTTGAGTTAAATGGTTGTAATTACTGTGTGTTAAGCTGCTTGTGTAGTCCGTGAATTTATTTGTAGACTCCTGCCTCTGGAAGTACTTGCTTCGGAGTTCTGACTGACTCAGTCCCATCCTTGCAAGCCTTTTCAAGGGTACCGCCTTCTTTGGGAGCGGCTTCTGATGTTCTTACCTAAAGTTGTCAGGGTCCCAGATTGTGTCTTGACCCCGCCTCTCCGTTGGAGGGCAGTTGTAGCTATTAAACTAAAACGATCAACAGCTGTGAGCGTTTTCGGCCGAAAGCTAAACAAAACCTAGCAATGTCAAAAGATCACACTTGGAGCACGCAAAACAACCAGCAGCTGCCTGTTTACAGACACTACCATCTAGGGGGCGGGTCAGGAGAGCCACAGGCTTAGCTTTTGAGTAAGTCAACTGGGCGCGACACTGCTCTATCTCGCTGTACGCAGACAGAAGCCATGTGCTCTGAGTAGGGTGACCAACTGGCAGGGTGCAAATTCAGGACGGTGAGTGTAAAAATTCAGGACAAAGGGTCAAAAGTCAGGACAAAAATTCAGGACAAGAGGTCAAAATTCAGGACAAAAGGTAAGTTTTACAGACACATCAGAGTAGGTCACGGAATAGTATAGAAGTAAGCCCATCCATATCCAAACATATTCAACCATTTGCAAACCTATCCATCATGTATCCTTGCGTACTCAAAGGGTGGCCCTACAACCGCATCAGTCCAACCGCAAGCATTTATGGTGCGGGGTGCCGCAGGGGTCGGCTCTAAGCCCACTGCTGTTCAACATATTTCTGGCTCCTCTTTTCACTTTGATATCCAACTGGGGCGTAAAGGCGATTTCTTACGCCGACGACACCCAGCTGGTTTTCTCTTTTGGGGATCAGTCCGAAGATTCTCTTAAGTGCTTTAAAGGCTGCTTAAAAGATATTGCATGCTGGATGAACAATAATAAACTTAAACTGAATGCCGATAAAACTGAAGTGATGTTCTTCGGCAAAATCCAGCCCCCTGCCGCAGACCTGTGGTGGCCAGCAGAAATGGGCTTGCCACGCGTGCCAGTTGGCTGTGCCAAAAATCTGGGAGTAAAATGGCAGGCTGACTTATCCTTCTCAGCCCAAATTCAGCAGGTAACAGCTGCCTGCTTCAGCAGCTTGAGAAACTTGCGAAAATGTATACACCTGCTGCCAGAGAGCTGTCGCCGGATGGTAGTCCATGCCACAGTAACTGCCCGTCTGGACTACGCGAACGGCCTCTATATAGGCTTACCTTGTTAGGAAACTCCAAATGGTCCAAAATGCGGCTGCAAGACTGATCAACTGTGTTCCTTTTCGGCAACATATCTCTCCGCACATCAGAGAACTACACTGGCTTCCGGTAGCCAAGAGAATCAAATTTAAGGCCTTAACCCTAGCTTTTCGGGCACTCCATGGAACTTACCCTTGCTATTTGAAACAGAGACTAGGTGTCTACACGCAGACGCGTGCCTTGAGGTCCAATTCCCAGAAATTACTTTGCACTCCACGTGTGAAGAAAGCCCGGCTGGGCGGCAGATCTTTTATGCTTGGGGCATCCACGTTATGGAATTCCATCCCTAATTCCTTGCGCCTGATTTCTTCTGAAACACAATTTAGGAAGGCAGCAAAAACATGGCTTTTTAACCTAGTTTAATCCTGGGTGATGCTTGTCGCCTGCGTGTCACTTGTCGCTTTTAGCACCGGGACACCTCTTCGGAGGTAGCTGTTCGCGCTCTATAAATGGCTGTATTATTATTATTATTATTATATCCTTCCATCCATCATTTCACTCATCCATCCCTCCATCTGGACTTTCACTCATCCATCCACCCTTTCACCCTATCCATCATCCACTCATCCATCCACTCTTCCACCCATCCATTTACCCTTTCACCCATCCTTTCACTTACTCATCCATCCACCCAGTCACTCATCCATCCACCCTTTCACTCCTTCACTCATCTATCCATCCTTTTGTCCATCTACCCTCCCTTTCACTCACTCATCCACCCTTTCACTCATTCGTCCATCCATTAACCCTTTCACTTATCAATTCATCAATCCATCCATCATTTCACTCATCCATCTGCCCATCATCATCCTTTCACTTATCCAGCCACCCTTTTACCCATCCATATACCCATCCACCCATACATCCATCTATTTACCTTTTCTCTCATCCATCCTTCCACTCACTCATCCATCCATTTAGCCTTTCTCATTATCCATCCATTCACCCTTTCACTAATCCATCCAACCATCCATCCACCCATCCCTTCGCTTACTCACTCGCCCACCTTTTCATATTAATTATGAGCTGAGCCTTTGTCTGCTGAGTTGCAGACACAAGGGGCCCATCAAGAATTTCACCCTTGCTGTAGTTCCTAAAGCAAGGGGTGGGGTGGGGGTAGGGTTCACTATGCCCCTGCACATAGGCAATCTGAAAAAGTGGAAGTCATGAGTCATGCATGATGCACAGTGTCAGGACGTGAGGTGACTGTGACATGGTGTTGTTTCAAGGGCTTTAGTGGAATGAAAAAACTGGGGGGTCTCTCCAAAGAGGGTGTTCGATGTAATTAAGGACGTGGCTTAAAACACCTAAGCTAAACATCTGTGCTTAGTATAGTGTACTGCCCGACTGGTATTTTGCCTCTTCTGTCATTGTATCCAGATATATAACAAGTAACGTTACACCTGCAACAAGCCAGAATTATTGGCTTTGTCAATGGTTGTTAGTTGCATAAAATAAATAAGCAGCAACAATGGCTTCGTTGAATATAATATTGAAAATGCATCAATTCTAAAATGATGAGACTGTGAAAGAACTCTAGCCCCTTCTTTTTAACTTGTTTCACCGTCTTCCATCTGACAGAATGCCCTGCCCTAGATCGAGGCTGGGGGAGGCCATCACATGCTTTAACAGCCCAAACTGCCCCATTGTCATTCTGTATGTGGCAATCATCAGCCCCATACAGAATGACAATGGGCGGGGTGGGGCTGGTCTTGTGCTCAGAGGAGGAGTGCGAGGCGGCCCCATCAGGGAGCTGAGGCTTCATGCAGGGAATAGTGCTGTTCCCTGGAATGCCTAAAATTACGGACAAAAGGCGTCCGTAAAAGGGATCATCACGGACAACGGACGTGAGACCCAAATTACGGACGGTCCGTGAAATTTACGGACGGTTGGTCACCCTAGCTCTGAGCTGACTTACTCTATAGGTAAGCCTGTCCCTATCCTGATCCGCCCCTCAATGGCACTAAATATTACACAACACCCGTCCCTGATCTACTCACCTCAGGTGCCCGTTCAGCTAAAGCCCGAGCCGCTCCATACTGGGAGGTACCCACCGGCTGTTGCATGACGGTTCGTAGAGAGGCACGGGCCTCTCTACCACTGCATCATTACCCGACCCGCCAACTCACACATTCAACTTTAACAAAAATGTTCTGCTGTGGGATCGGTTGTGACGCGGCAGGGGTGGGCTAGAATTTTGGATAAAAAAGTCTGCAAGAGAGATCATAGACACGTAGCAAAGACCTGCTCACCCTGTAGAAACAAAAACAAGCATTTGAATGTAATAGAACTCAAATTTATGCAAGACCTATTGCATTGCAAACGGGAGTGCGGGCGAGAAGGCAGGGACAACGGGAGTGTGGGGGAGGGGGAAGAAGGCAAGGACAACAGGAGTGCTGGCGGGGGAGGGGGTGAGAAGGCACAGAAAAAAATAGTGCTCTAAATAACACGTACCGTGTAACACTTGAAGTAAAGGGGCCAATAGCCATGGGAGGGTACAAATGACGACATGACCATAATAAGGCGAGACTAACAAGCCTCATAATCAATCAGAACACAGAATTTACGAAGGACAAAGACAGAAGCCAATAAAAAATATGGGCGGAGAGTGAGGGCAGCTTGTCTCCCATACTCCACTACTGCATGCCTCGCAGAGCGAGCAGTGCATGCGCGCTGCCACTAAAGCTCGACCTAAAAAATAGAAAGAAAAAGCATTGTAAAGTATAGCACTGGACGGGAGGATGTTGACGTGTTTTGTGGCGGCTGGGCGCATTTAATCAGGCAAAATGCTGTCACTGATTGAGCAAGACAGCCAATGTTTGAGGTGGGCCGACCCATTGCCGCATGCCGTAGGTTGTGGTGGGAGGAAACAAAATCTGAAAGATAACTGTACAGACTATTGGATGGAGAAGGCTGGCCCAAAGCGGTCAATGTCTGCGTATATGTATTTATTTTAAAACTATGCTTGTTTTTACAAGAGACTGGTGAGACAGCATTATGGCTGACCTAATAAATGGGCCAATATTTTACTGAAAGTTATAATGAATCGCAAAATCCTTCAGCATTTGGATTTAATACAATGTTTAAATCAATAGTCTTACTTGAAGGCATTGTAAGATACACATCTGAGAATGGAGGTGTCACTGATAAATCAACGAGGGCATCTATCGGCTATCTGAAGTGGTAAATATAATCCTTTGAAAGGGCCACTAAAATTATGTGGCAATGCAGGCCAAAGTATGCAGAGTATGCAGCAGGGCTGGCTGAATTCTGTGGTAAAGAAAAAAAACAATACAAAAGATGTTGGACAAGCGGTAATAATGTATGTAGGACATTCCGTTGCAATATTATACTATACTAATTGCATGTGTAGAGCCCATGGCGGGTGGACTAGGCATCCCAGCGCTAGTTGTGTAACACGAACATTTAGAAGTTTTTGAAAGGATAGTTCATTGTCCACCGTTCTCAAGGTCTGGGGAAGGGAGTTCCAGAGTTCGGGCACATAAAGGCCAAAGGAACGTCCTCCACTTCTTGCCCTTCTGATGGAGGGAACGCAGGCCTAGCACACGTTGGCGGATCTGAGGGATCTTTTGCGGTTATAGGGGGCAAGGAGCTGCCAGGAGATGGTGGGGCCTTGATTTCGGAGGGCTATGTGTGCGATGCACAGAGCCTTAAATTTGATCCTTTGGGCCACCGGGAGCCATTGGAGATTGGCAATGGCTTGCCAAACTAAGCTGGGTCTGGGGATGTTTAGCAGGGTGTGCACCGCCGCGTTCTGCACCGCTTGCAGTTTGTTGATAACTGCTTTTGATGTACACAGGTAGAGCGAGTTACTGATGTCCAGGTGGGAGAGGATCAGTGCCTGGACCACTAGCCTCCTGGCGAGCGGGAGGAGCAGGTGCAGAATTTTGCGTAGATTTCTGAGGATTCCATGGCAACAGACAAAGAATTTGCTGGTCTGGGTTTCCATGGATAATGATTTGTCCAGCCATAGCCCTAAACCTTTAATAACTGTCTTGGGGGCACGGGCGGGCCTAAGCTCTCAGACCAGCTCAGGGACTGATGGGGGTTTGGATTGTCCCCTAGGATTCTAAGTTCAGCCTTCTTTCCATGTAGCTTGAGGCATGACTTGTCCATCTAACGAGCTACCATCTCCAGGCATGGTCCCAGAGTGGGGGCTGTGGGGTTCCGATCTGGAGTGAGCACGAATACCTGTTGGGTGTCATCCACATAGGATACTATGAAGCTCTCGAATGGTGTCACAATATCAGCGAGCGGCTGCATGCAAAGCTTGAAAAGCGTGGGACTCAAGGATGATACCTGCGGGACTCCACAGTTCAAGGGTGATACGTCTGACGAGCAAGACTTGTCAAATTCCTGGAAGGACCTGCCCTTCACAAAGGAGCTCAGCCAATCCAGGGCCTCTCCTGAGACTCCAGCCATGAGAATCCTTCTGAGTAGGAGTTTGTGACTTACGGTGTCCAACGCTGCGCATAGATCAAGGAGTATTATGGCTACTGCGCCTCCTAGGTCAAGTCTCCTTTTTGAGTCTTACACTACCACTAGAAGAGCTGTTTTGGTGCTGTGTTGCAATCAATTAATCGATCAGCATTTGTATAGTGCAGCACTGTCAACCCTAGGGGTATCTGGGTGCTGAGGGTGATGTGCCTCCATCGAAGAGCCAGGTCTTGAGTTTCTTTCTGAAGTCCGCCAGGAAGGGAGCTGTAAGGAAAGGGAGGGGCAGGGTGTTCCAGGTCTTGGCAGCGATGTAAAAGAAGGAGCGGCCCCCTCTGCGAAGGATGCGGGGGGTGTGCACGGGTGAGAGAGGCAGAGCGTAGGTGTCTTGTGGGTAGGTGGAAGTTCAGTCGATCGTCTTTGGTTGTGTAGGGCCTTGTATGCATGCATGAAGATTTTGAACTGGCCTCACTTCTGGATGGGTAGGCAGTGGAGGTTTCTGAGGTGAGGGGTGATGTGGGTCCATTTGGGGAGGTCGAGGACAAGTCTGTCTGTGATGTTCTGTATGGTCTGGAGTCTTCTGAGGAGCTGGGTTGAGATTTCGGATTAGAGAGTGTTGCTGTAGTCGAGATGGCTGGTGACAAGGGCCTGCGTGACTGTCTTTCTGGTGTTGATTGGGATCCATGTGAAGATTCTGGGGAGCATGCAATGGATGTGGAAGCAAGAGGAGGCGACTGCGTTGACTTGTCATTTCATGGTCAGTTGCCTGTTGAGGTTGATACCGAGGTTGCAAGCATGGTCTGTCAGTGTGGGTGTAGCTCTGAGTTCTGCTGGCCACCAGCTGTGGTCCTGTGTTTGGGCCGGAACCCAGTCTGGCTAGGCTGTAAGACCTTGTTAGTTTCTAAGAATTCCGAAAGGTAAGGGTTGACCTGTATTTCCAGTAATATGCTTATACCTGGAAGCAATGAGCAGCATTTATAACAATTCAACATGGTAGATTTCTTTTTAAATCACCACAACACGTATTCAGCAGGCAGTGCATGAAATGTTATTCTCCAACATGTACAACCTCTTGTAATAAAAGGTGCACCATTTAAATTTTGACCAAGCGAGTGCCGCAGATGTTTATTTTGTGTTCATTTTTTGGGACTGCGGAAAGTTCCATTTCCCAAAGAAAAAGCCCTTTGTCTCAGTATGTCCAGTTAAACAACTGTATTTAATGAAAGCAAGCACCAGGTTAAATAAAGCATTCTTTGTACTTTTGACCAATTTGACCTGTGAACAAAAGAGCAAGTAAAATAGCTTTTTGCAGAAGTGACATTTGCAGGTAAGCAGCAGATGAGAACTTAAATAACAAAACCAGGAGCCCTTTAAGGCTCAGCCCCGTTAGCCGTTCGCGTGCTCACATTATTACTGATTAATTAAATCTATCTCCTTTTCATTCACTAATTGAAAAGCTCATGACTTCGTCTGCTCACTTTCGTGTGAAACTTTGCTCTATGCTCAGCTTTGCAACAGGAATTCGTACGGCGTATATTTTTTTACCGTCCAGTAGGCGGAAGTAAAATGTGTATGCCTCGGACTTCCTGGGCATACGTCACAATACTCAGCACATTGGGATGTGGGAAATACATTTCTGATACTGGTTCAGTGAGGGGTCAATTTAAAAGGGTCAAGACATGCTTGAAAACAAAGAGTCAGTCTGTCAGGTGTCAGAGAACATTAGCTCCCCCATCCTGACAGACTCCTCTCCTTCAAATGTAGCGTTCATACCTTGACAGTAACTGCCATCATGGCGTCATGGTGCCATCACGCTGCCAAGGTACAAAATGTCTGGGGTACGCCTGCCATCGGATTTGACATCCATCCACCAAACTTTAACAAATGTGTTGTTTTTCAAAACCAAACTCCCAAAGTGGGAGTTTGTTATTGAGAAGCTAAAAAAGTGACGATCACACCCAGAGATTTTTAGGTCGAGCATTCGAGACCTCTTGTATATACTTTAGTATATACTTATATGTGTATCTACTTTGTGGGCTCTGGAGATCAGCCCTAGGACTTGTCTGCCTCCGCTTAGGGACTTTTTTTTCTGTTCAACTGCCTCTATTTAACTGTTGTGATAGAAAACAACCAGTAGAGGTCAGTAAAATACCAGAATTGCTTTCTGCTTGTTCAACTGCCTCTATTTAACTGTCTTGATAGAAAACGACCAGAAGAGGTCAGTAAAATACTAGAATTGCTTTCTGCTGAGGGACTTTATTTTTTAAAACTTTTCTGGCAACTCCCTCTATTTAACTTTCTTGATAGAAAACGACCAGCAGAGGTCAGTAAAATACCAGAATCACTTTAGCATTCTCTAGATTCCAGTCCATAGAAATTGTCTTCCACAAGCATCCGTAGACAATAATATTTTTTTCAAATCTTGTATTTTCAGTGATATGACCACCAAAGGCCCTGATTTTATATTAAAAACAGAGCTTTGGACTATACCATTTCCCCTTGAAAGGCAATATTTCTCTCCATGTGTTCCCATACCTGGCGTGTCACGCAGTTTGGTGCTTACTTTCCCTCCATGTTAAAGAACATTAGATGTTTCAGCACCCAGGCTAATGTGCTGCACTGCTAAATACATATAAGGTCCCAAAGGCGATATCGATTGCATTGCAAATGCTTGTTTCCATGGGTGTGGGGGTCATTATTTGTTTTGTGCTGTGCCTCACGGACAGGAAAAAAAGGACCTCCCAATGTCCACCTTAAATAGAGCAGGCAGTGCAATGCAATCCTCTCACGTTCCTTCTCCAACCAGCCATTGGAGGAAGGTTTCCATCGACAGAGCCAACGGGGTTCCCTAGACAGAAAGCTGGTGGTCCACCCAACCCTAAAAGGTGGCTGTCAGCGGGTACTCCTTCACACTCTGTCAGCCCCAGAGACTGGAAGAGAGCTGTGTCAGCCAGAAAGCAACCATCACACTGGATAGTAGATCGCGTTTCTTTGGACATGGTGGAATGATGCAGTCATGTGTCTTCTGAATGAAACATCATGGCTCTCAAGGAACAACTGGCCTTTGAAGTGCCATCATGAACGTGTTGCTGCATCCCGGCACTTCATGCACATCTTATTGTTTCCACAGGGCTCCCTAGTGTCCACGCTGCAGGAGGTACGGCCCACATTATTCTTGGGGGTACCACGAGTGTGGGAGAAGATCCAGGAGAGCATGAAAGAAATGGGGTCCCAGGCATCATTCGTCAAGAGGAAGATCAGCGCTTGGGCAAAGGAAGTGGGGCTGGAGGCCGGGAACCACCGCATGAATGGGTAGGTCTGTCCAGGGGTAAGAATGAGGGTGAGGCTGGGAGTGACGAGGTCTACAAGGGGTCCTTTTGCATGATGCATAATATGATGTGGAGGAAGGACTGAAAGGTGTACTGCAAGAGGTGATGGAGAACAAATAAACATTGGTTGGTGGGAATGCAAAAAAATAGACCCGATATTGCTATTTAAATTATACAAATCTGTTGCCCATTCCCCTTCAGGATGTCTTGTTCTTCCATACCAGCTTTCCTTTTGAGCCAAAGCTGAATGAAAGGGAGGTTATATTTCTCATTGCTTCCTCTCTTCCAAGCTGGCTCTTCCACTTAGCAAGGGAAAAATTCAAATCAGACGTCAACAGCGAAAACTATGGATAGTAGATGAGTGCGTGACCTGGTCACCACGCTCTGTTGATTCTCGGTACAGGAACTCATTATAGTAGATGAATGCATCACACACACACTCAACCCATGCTGTTGGGAGAGTCAGGAAGCACCACAGACCCACTTCGAAAGGTGACATGCAAGAGGGAGCTCACGGAACCTGAGGAGACCAGGACCGTAGTGGTGGTGGGCAGCGAGACGAGGGCTAGTTAGAAATACGGTGATAAGGCTGGAGTGGCATGTCACACAGGGGACAACACAGTGAATGACCTGGTGGAGGTGTGCACCCTGAATATCGAACCCACGATATCGGTGGGACAGAATATAGAACACAAAATATCGAGAAAAAATATTGACTGGGAAGTAAGTCTAGGTTTTCTTCACCTAACTTCCATATATGTACCTATATATTAAATATATTTTCAAGGTGCATAGATGTGGAGTTAGAATAGTAAATTTATACTTCCCTATATGTACTTACCTTTCAATATTTTGTCCCTTGACATCAATATTCTTGTACCACAATATTGTTGGTGTCGATAATCAGCAGTATAACCCCTGTTGAAGCTTCTCTGTGTGGAGATACTCCTGAGGACTCCAGATGTGGTGACCTGGACATGTGGTAGTGTGCAGCACATGAAGTGAGCAGGAGAGACGGAGTGCAAGGGAGTAGGCAATCCCAGCCATGCCCTTGTGGATTGCAGCAATGAGGAAGGAACTATGAGACCAGTGGACCCTCCACTAGTATACATCACCACCGCTACCCCCACTAGCAGAGTATCTCCACCGCTGCCCCCACTAGCAGAGTATCTCCACCGCTGCCCCTACTAGCAGACTATCTCCACCGCTGCCCCCACTAGTAGACATCTCCACCGTCACCCCCACTAGCAGACTATCTCCACCGCCGCCCCCACTAGTTGACATCTCCACTGTCATCCCCACTACCAGACTATCTCCACCACCGCCCCCACTAGTTGACATCTCCACTGTCATCCCCACTTATTTATTTAAAGAGTTTTATATAGCGCTGGCTAGACCCGAAGGTATCAGAGCGCTTTACATAAGGTTCCACATAGTTGCAAACTTACATCAGTTACAAGTTACCAAAGATACCAGTAAAAACATTTAAGGAGCATATAAGAAAAGGAAAATGGGGTGAGGAAGGGAGAGGGGGTAAGGGAAAAAGGGGTAGGGTATAGATACGACGGAGAGACGAAGGGGAAGTCTGCCCAAGGTCCGGCTGGGTTGGTGACGGCTGAGGGGGAATCCGCAGCCCATCTCCTCTTCAGCTATCAGGTAGCTCCACCGGGCATCGGTCAAATAGCAAGGTCTCAACAGAAAACAATTAAAGGGATAGAAGGCAAGAAGAAGGGAGCGTAGAGGGGGAAGTGGGTAGGGTGAAGGGGAGGAGGGGATACGACAGAGACGAAGGAACGTCTGCCCAAAATCCGGCTGGGTAGGTGACGGCCGAGGGGGAATCCACAGCCCATCTCCTCTTCAGCTAACAGGTAGCTCCAACGGGCATCGGTCAAATAGCAGGGTCTCCACGGTCGAGGGAAAGTTCAAAGAGTACATGTCCTGGAGGGAGAGCAGGATCAAGGTCAGGTGAGGGATGTGGTTAAGATCAGGTCGATGACCAGTTCTATTGTCCAGGAGTGGTAGGGCATCATGGAGAGACCAACTGAGGCGGCCATCTTGAGGTCAGGCAGGGGGGTTGGGACCTTGGTGTTAAGTTCAGTCTTGAAGTCCGTCAGGGATGCTAACAGGTCTTCCTTGGTCAGCGCCATTCTGGATTCGCCCACCTGTTTTTTCTCCGCCGGTGTGAAGTAGTTTGACACCATGGTTACGGCATTTTGAGGTGGCATAGATGCGATCACTGCCCACCGCCAGGGAGTCCCGGGCCGCTCAGATCTCCAGGGGATCCCTCTCCGCGTTGTGGGAATCAGTTGCGCTTGTAGAGAGGTGTCTCTGGTGTGTGCCTAGGTCCTTCTTAGTGTAGCAGACTATCTCCACCGCCGCCTCCACTAGTAGACATCTCCACCGTCACTCCCACTAGCAGACTATCTCCACCGCTGCCCCCACTAGTAGACATATCCACCGTCACCCCCACTAGTAGACATCTCCACCGTCACCCCCACTAGCAGACTATCTCCACCGCCGCCCCCACTAGTAGACATCTCCACCGTCACTCCCACTACCAGACTATCTCCACCGCCGCCCCCACTAGTTGACATCTCCACCATCAGCTCCACTAGCAGACCATCTCCACTGCTCTCTCCTCTGAGGTGATGCTCTCTCCCAGCCTAATGGATCTCCCATTCTTTGGGCACTGATGTTCTCCTGTCTTCTCAGAGACTACATAGGAGTACCTATCGCTCAGCTTTCTTGCAGGTCACCTCAGTCTCACTGAACTTCTGAGACTCAGGTCACCCCAGAACCACGTCAGGCCAAGATGGAAAGTGGGTGCAAGTATATGGGGTCTTTTGTAGGAATGGTCAGTGGCCTGACTGGCCCCATTGCTTCTCCCAAGGAGCTGCTTTAATGCAGCCACTTCCTGGTGCGGGAAAATAAAGAAAAAGCGTGCGACCAGGCTGATCAGCAAAGGGGAGTGAACAGAGTAGGCCTTCCTCTGAGAACCTACACCGACATGCCTGTGCGCCCATTCTGCTACACGTGGTCGGGGTTTGGGACTGTGGGCCACACACGTACCCTTTGGCCATTGTCCCTACTAACTATAGTCAAAACAACGCATGCGTTTTAACAGTTTCTGTTTTTATTAATTATTTATTGAGATCTGGTAATTCCCTTTTCTTACATCTCCTGGTTGTGTGTAGTGCATATTTGGTTTCATTGAAATAAATACGTTTTCCAGTATCTATCGGTTATACTGACCCTCATTGCCCACACGTTTCACCCTTTGTCAATGCAGCATGACCTTTTTCAAGGCCAAATAGTTGGATCATTACCCACCTAGAGAACAAGAACATAGGAAGTGTTTCTTACTGCTGTGTCATGTGCTCTGTTTGCAGGACTGCAAGCACCGCTTGCCAGCAGATTAAAAACACTGAACAAAGGAAGAAGTAAAAAACAAACTAATACAAGTCATACATTGTTGTGAATACATATACGAAGGACATTATTCAAAGGATACTTTTGTGGTGAACAGTACCAACCCATTACCACAAGTTTCTTGCTTTAGGCAGTGAGGCTGTTGCTAACAAAGGTATTTAATAGGCCACACCAAAGAAACCTTTTGAAAGGGACTCGAATAAATAAGATTTAAATGACGTAGAGCTTCCCATAACTCTTTAACATTCTACTACAAGTTCTGAGAAAACCTGCAAATAAAAGGTTCTACCTGCTTCGCCTGTTTGTCCATCTCACTATGGCGTTGAGGTGAAACCGCTCACACCTGCACTGCTGATGGTCTGGCTCTTTGAGCGTGCAGAAGAGAGCCTTCCCACAGGTCACCTAGAGACGATGTTGGTGAGCATCATGTTGACTTCATGCTTCTGCCAGGTTACTGGTCACCCTTTGATGATGATCTGCATAGGCAGTGCGCAAGACAATATGAGTAGCATCCCTGGGAGAAGGGCTAAAGGTACGACGGAAACATGTTGGTTCCATGAGATGCTGCCCCCTGGGTGTTCGCCCAGCTTATGATCTGTCCGAGTTCAAGAGTCTGGGCCTGGATGGAATAGATGGACCAAGGAGCATCACATTTTTATTGATGAGCAGGAAAGGTGAGGAATGCAAGGGACCCTTTGGACACAGAGCCCGATGGCAGAAAACAATAATCTAACAAAGGAGCCGTCGAACATGCAGATTATCTCAAGGAGGAGGAGAAGTGACACATGATGTCGACCATAAAAGACTTCCTTGAGAAAAACAAATTGTAGAGTCCGGGTCCAACACTAGATGGCAGGAGCGTGCATAGCATGTGACTCTGCAGCACTACATGCCACGAATAGCCCCTTAAAGGGTAAGTAACAACTCCTTTATGCGCATGGAAGACTACTGACACATTTGTCGCAATCCTAAAATCTGGCATGAAGGACTGTGAGATGGACAAATACAGAAACCTGAAGACACAGATTTCCCATGTGATTGCCGGCTGTGAATCACCTTCTTTCAATTGGCAACTGATACAAAAACCAAGAAAACGGAATGAAATAGGGACAGATCGCAGACCTCCAGGCAGACAGAGAGGTGTGTGACGGCATCTGTCGTGTCAAGGAAGCATCCCAGCTCCAGACAATTGTGTTATGAAAGGTGCTACTAGTGCAGATCTCAGGACCCTGATGAGGGTGAGTGCCCTGCTACTGATAATCAATGTAGACAGAAAGATTAATTTCAAAGTGTATGGGTCCATCAGAAAAAGAAGGGCTCACATTCACTTTTCCAGGTTAGCCTCCTGGGCCAAGAAGGACAAATCCATACGAAGCACTGATCCCAGAAGCGAGCAGTGAGTAAGTCTCATCCAGCACCTCTCCTCAGGGTCGGATTGGGATCACAATTTGGCCCGGGCACTGACGAAAAAAGTGGCCCACATTCAAGGGGCGTGGCCCACATTCAAGGGGCGTGCCCTTTCATGAGAAAGGGGGTGTGGTCAGAGCAGTGAGACAGAAACCTATGGGCCTGCTGTTTTCCCACTCATGCAGGCAGTGAGTAAGGGGTGCGTCGATATGGAGGTGAGGCAGGAGCTGGGGAGGGAAAGGAAGGCCACAAACATCACCCAACAAGATCCCCCATTGAGGAGGGAGTCACTGGAAAATATGAATACTATGAAATGTTATCTTAGTGCAAGCTTAGACTCTTCCAGAATAACAAAAAGAACATAGAAGTAGAATGGTGCACCCGACAGGAGGTACAGAATGACTTAAGTGTCAGAGCGCAGCCTCCACAACATAAGAAAACCAGACAGGGAGGCACTAAGGGGAATTAAATTTAAATTAACATTTTGCATCAGAAAAGCGGTGTTAAAAAATACGGACATGTTTTTATAAAGTGTCCTCTTTAATTATCACGTTCCCTTTCCAGAATCATAAAGCATGAACAAATGGTTATTTTTTATAGTTGTTTTTCCATTTGACAGTTTTATATAGTGTGAATTCAGCCCAAGACAAAGGCTATTTGAGTTCTAGTCATGAGCAAAAATTACAGTACACAAGATCCGATTTTTTATTTAAGGGCATGGGAGATGAAGTGATCTGCCCCGAATCACAGGGTGTTGAGCAGACGCTGGGACTCAAACCTGATTCCCCATCTCTGCAACTCTGGTGTCAGGCCACATACGCCTATGCACACACAAGGAATTAAAGTGGGAGGATACTGTTTTTGTGAAGGACACAGGGCCAAGGTGACAATGGCCTACAAGCTGAGCAACTAAAAAAACAGCAAGGCCCGTTTCTGTTACAAAATTATTCGAGCCCTCCAGCGCAGGAGCACCTGAAAAGCAGCGAGGCCCCTGCTATTACTAACCTACTCAGCCCTCCCCAGCCCTCCAGCGCAGGAGCACATGAACAGCAGCGAGGCCCAGCTATTAGTAAATTAATCAGCCCTCCCCAGCCCTCCACGGCCTCAGGGCAATTTCCTGGCAGGGGAGCACAAAACACAGCTGCTGGGTCATCCATGGTAGCCAGGGGGAGGCTGAGGTGAAGATGGTGTGAGTTCCAAACATCACCTGGCCCCCACAGCGAGACCCATTCTTCCTCGCCCACTATGCCCTGAATGTGAAGGGCTTTGGGCGAGGTGTTAAGACAAACACTGTTTCTGGGCTGCGTGGGCCCCAGGGGGGCCGAGGTGAAAATGGCTCAAAGGCCTAAGCAACACCTGGCCCCCAGGGAGGCCGATTCTTGCACACAATCGCCCCTCCCCAGCCCACCCTCAGCGTGATTGCTTTGCAGGGCAGGGGGTGAAGGAGAGGCCACAGCTGATAATCGCTGTACGGCCGCCCAGCGAAGCTGCTTTCCTTTCTCTGTCTCTGTGCCCTCTGTGGGCCGTTTTTTTTCTCCCCTTTCCCAGTCTACAGAGAGCAGTCTCTGTGGACTGGGAAAGGGGAGGAAAAAAAACGGCCCACAGAGGGCACTGAGACACCGGCCCTTCGGCCAATGCCCGAGTGCCCGCAGTGCCCGCAGTGCCAATCCGCCCCTGCCTCTCCTCCAGTGACGTCCAGCAGATGCATCTTCTTGGTTAAATAGAAGAATGCCATGGAAAGACGGTGACAGGACGGGTGCCATGAAATGACGGAGACATGACGGGTGCCATGAAACGACGGAGAAGTGACGGGTGCCATGAAACGACGGAGAAGTGACGGGTGCCATGAAACGACGGAGATGTGATGGGTGCCATGAAACGACGAAGACGTGACGGGTGCCATGAAAAGACGGTGACAGAACGAGTGACATGAAACGACGAAGCCGTGACGGGTGCCATGAAACGACGGAGACATGACGGGTGCCATGAAACGACGGAGACATGACGGGTGCCATGAAACGACGGAGAAGTGACGGGTGCCATGAAACGACGGAGAAGTGACGGGTGCCATGAAACGACGGAGACGTGACGGGTGCCATGAAAAGACGGTGACAGAACGAGTGACATGAAACGACGAAGCCGTGACGGGTGCCATGAAACAATGGGGACGTGACGGGTGCCATGAAACGACGGAGACATGATGGGTGCAATGAAACAACGGAGACGTGACGGGTGCCATGAAACGACGGAGAAGTGACGGGTGCCATGAAACGACGGAGACGTGACGGGTGCCATGAAACGATGGAGATGTGACGGGTGCCATGAAAAGACGGTGACAGAACGAGTGACATGAAACGACGAAGCCGTGACGGGTGCCATGAAACAATGGGGACGTGATGGGTGCCATGAAACGACGGAGACATGATGGGTGCAATGAAACGACGAAGACATGATGGGTGCCATGAAACGACGGAGACGGGTGCCATGAAACGACAGAGACGTGGCAGGGTTTGTCCTGGATACTTGGTCATGACGTCGCCTTCCTAGTGGAAACTGGAGTGACTGTCAACATCATAGCAGAGGAAGACCTCTAAAACTGAAGGCTGGCAAGGAGATGTGACCTGGGTGTGGCTTTTTCTCTCCCTGCTGCTCCACTCCCATACTAGACTTTATTTGTACCAGCTTTGCTCATTGAAATCTTTCTACTGCTCTCATCTTTCCACTTCATCTGCCTCTGTGACCCCACTTTCTACCTCACTTTTTTCTTCATTCACATGTCCCATCCTAGCATGTGAGACAAGATACCTCAGCATCTGGTCCTCAAGCAGATTAATAATTACCCGATTATGGGACTTTCAGCTGCATTTGAAGGTAAGTTCTCACTCAGTTGCGATCATGGATTGATTTCTGATCTGCCATTTCTGTGGTTCCTTCCTTGGGGTCAAATTATCTAGAAGATGCTTTATTTATGAACAGATCACTTGAGCAGTGGAGCAATCACCTGTTCTCTCTTCTCTGTTACAGAATTAGCACCATGCCCTGGGGCTTCACGCTGGCCAATACTTTAGTCTTTCAGAGGGTCAAAGCAGCCCTGGGACTCGACCGCTGTACCTTATACATGACAGGAGCTGCTCCGATCACCAACGACACTATGGAGTACTTCTTGAGCCTCAACATCCCGCTGATGGAGGTGTACGGGATGAGCGAATGCACTGGGCCGCATACGACGTCTCGACCAGATGCATTCAGAATCCCAAGGTCAGTGCACTCCTCTTCCACAGACTTGGTTTCCCTCTCTGTCTGATACATTTAGGTCTGTTTCTGCAGCATAGTCATTATCATGAGGTCAGTCTCATAATGGACTACAGTGAAATCTTTACAGTTCCCCACTACCTTTCTGTGCTTTTCGGAGTAGCGACTTCTCAACAGGAAAATTTGCTCCATTTTTTGTTAATCTGCAGTGCAGAATTAGGGTTGTATATGGACGAAAAATAAGGCCATAAGAAGTGCTTTTAGGAGCACTTTGAGGGGCAGATAATATAACCATCTGCCTGCAGGGCCACACATAGGTTCTAATGCTGAGGAGCATGCTTCATGCACTGTCTGGGACCAAGCAGTTAAATTTCCTTAAGACCATTCCCATTAAGGCTGGACGCCATAGCAGCATTCCACCTTCCATACTTTACTCACTGCAGAGCATTCCGCTTCCATTCCACCTTCCATGCTTTACTCACTGCAGAGCATTCCACTTCCATTCCACCTTCCATGCTTTACTCACTGCAGAGCATTCAGCTTCCATTCCACCTTCCACGCTTTACTCACTGCAGAGCATTCTGCTTCCTTCCACGCTTTACTCACTGCAGAGCATTCCACTTCCATTCCACCTTCCATGCTTTACTCACTGCAGAGCATTCCACTTCCATTCCACCTTCCATGCTTTACTCACTGCAGAGCATTCTGCTTCCATTCCACCTTCCACGCATTACTCACTGCAGAGCATTCCGCTTCCATTCCACCTTCCACGCATTACTCACTGCAGAGCATTCCGCTTCCATTCCACCTTCCACGCATTACTCACTGCAGGGTATTCTGCTTCCTTCCACGCTTTACTCACTGCAGAGCATTCCACTTCCATTCCACCTTCCATGCTTTACTCACTGCAGAGCATTCCACTTCCAATTCCACCTTCCACGCATTACTCACTGCAGAGCATTCTGTTTCCTTTCCACCTTCCATGCTTTACTCACTGCAGAGCATTCCGCTTCTATTCCACCTTCTTTTAATCCTGGATAGGTAGATAAGAAACCAGCAGAAACAGAATAGTTTGAAGTGTCACATCCACTTAAGCCAGTTAGATCTTTAAAGTCTTCTGATGCACTGGCCCAAAAGGTGGGATCTCCAATAATGCATCCGTCTTCAGTCCTTCATCTGACTCTAATAGCGTTTGGCATTTCTTGCTCCTGTTGCCGGAGCCTCCCTAACTGTCTGTATTCTCACTTGTGCCCCCTTTACCAGTGACGTCAGTACTGTGTTTGTGGGTTGTCTTCATGGAACCCACTGTGGAAGGTGTTTATTGTATTGTATTGTAATTGCATTTCTATAGTGCTTTCTAGCCCTGACAAGGCTTCAAAGCATTTTTTCGGCAAGTAGCAGTTAGTATAGTGAAATATGAAAGTAATTTGAGCGGTGGATATGTTAGTTATTTGGATTGAGAAGGTTAATAGAGGGCTAGAAGAGGGAAAAAGGTTTGCATTTATATAGTACTTGCGACCACTGATGGGGTGTTGAAGCGCTTTTTCGGCGAGTAGAACGCAACTCCGGGATCCAGAAAGAATTAGTGGGGAATTAGTATAGTGAAATATGAAAGTATTATGAGTAGTGGATATGTTAGTTAGTTATTTGGATTGAGAAGGATAGTGCAGGGGTAGAAGAGGGAAAAAGGTTTGCATTTATATAGCGCCTGTTACCCCTGATAAGGTGTTGAAGTGCTTTTTCGGCGAGTAGCACGCTACTCTGGAACCTATAAAGGATTAGTGGTGAATTGGTATTGTGAAATATGAAATTAATTTGAGTGGTGGACCTGTTAGTCTGTTATTTGAATTGAAAAGGATAGTGGAGGGATAGAAGAGGGAAAGATTTAGAATTATTTTTTTGGGGAGCTCACAGCAGTAGGAGGAGGCTTGGGATGAGTAAAAGGGAGGCGGAGGGGGAAGAGTCAGAGGGAAGGGTTTAGAAAGGCTTGTTTGGGAGATCTGAATAGTAAAGAGGTATGAGATGATGCAAGGAGGAGTAGAGTAGGGAAGAGTCTGGAAAGGGTTATTTAGGGGATCATAGTAGTGATATGGGGTTTGGGATGAATGAGAGAGTGGAGGTAGAGGATATATTGATTGAGGTATAGGGTAGTGCATTGGAAAGAGTAGTAGAATGAGGTTTGAGAGGAGTCAGAGAGTTGAGGTAGAGGATATGTTGAGAGCGGTATAGGGTGAGAAATAGGGTAGTGCATTGGATATGCTGAATTAGAAGAAAAGTAATAAATATATAGATAAAATAAGTACATGGAAGGTATATATATACACATAAGGAAGGTAGTATATGTAGATTAAAGATGCATTTAATAAACTCTGGCTTTTAACTGTTGTACTTTAAAATAATTTATTTAGTTTTTTTGTAGTTCAATTGTGAAGCAATCTTAGATAAATAGTTATGATAAAAGATTTACTTATTTATGCAGTCACAAATATACATGTTAAAAACATAGAATAATGTAACTATCAGTAATATGTACATTTGTTAAGCAGAACTAATGAATATCTATATTTTTAAAAACGTAATTATTATACACGTTTATACAAAGCAATACACATAGGTACATATCTATAGTGCAAATAAATGCTTATATGCAAAGTTACATGCTGTATTTTTCTGTTTGCGTATGGTGGGTTTGTGAGGAAGGGTCAATTCTTGAGTAGTTTTCTGAAGATAAGGTGGTTATAGAGGGGTAAAGAGTTCCATAGTTTGACTGCTTGAACAGAGACGGATGCGCCACCCATGTTTTTTTTATTGTACGTTGGGATTTTGAGGCGAGGTGCCACTCTAGAGCTGAGGTTCCTTTGTTGAATGTGTTTGGTGATTTTATTCCTCATGAAGAGCAGTCCTGTTCCAGGTATCCCTTTGTGGGTGATACAAAGCAGCTTGAATGTGGATCTTCTGGCAACCGGTAACCAACGCAGGGCTTTCAAGGCAGGGTAGATGTGGTCTTGCAACTTTATATGTAAGAATAGTCACGCAGCCAAGTTCTGAACCCGTTGTAGTCTTTTTATAGTCTTTAAAGGTGATCCGTGGTAGAGGCTATTGGGGTAATGGAGTTTGGACAGAACAGGAGAGATGGTAGCTTGGACCTTGTGTGGAAATCCCACATGAGGGATGATTCGTCGCAGAGTTTTTATCGTAACAAATCTTGATCTTGCTAGTTTGTCCACTTGGGAATTAATTGATAGCTTGGAATCCATGGTTATTCTGAGGTTTCTTACTTCCTTCGATACTTTAGGCGGTGTTCCCAGATCATCAGGCCAGACAGCGAGTGGGTCATAATTTTTCAAATCGCCACACGTATTTCCATTTTCGAAGCATTGAATTTGAGATGGCTCCATGTCATCCATTGATCCATGGCTCTGAAACAGCTGAAAATAGGCAACTTTCCAATGTCTTAGGGGCATTCCAGTTGAAGAAGTATTTGCGTGTCATCTGCATAGTTATAGCACGTGAGGTGAAATTGATTGATCAGTGCCGCTAATGACTTCATGTAGATGTTGAAAAGCATGAGTGAGATGATATAGCCTTGAGGTACCCCTGCTTTTGTGAAGTACGGTTTGGATGAGAAAGGGGAGGTATGTATGACATTAGTTCTGTTGCAAAGGTAGGATATGTTCCAGTCTAGAGCAGTCCCCTCTTCGCAGAGTCTTTGTATCAGAGTGTCATGGTCAACCATGTCAAAGGCAGCCGAGAGGTCCAAGAGAAGTAGCGCAGCAACCCCGTTGTGGTCAACTGTGTTCTTCGAGTCATCCCAGATGACAACGAGGGCAGATTCTGTGTCTCTTGCTGGATGGACTCCCGTATGGAAGTCTGAAAGTATGGCATTATCTTCAATGAATTGTGACATCTCGGCGAATGCTGCTCTTTCTATCAGTTTGCCCAGGAAAGGTCCATTTGTAATCGGTCTGTAGTTGTCAGGGTTCAGTGGGTCCAAGTTTGTTTTCTTCAGTAATGGGCGTATGTATGACTTTTTGAGTTATTCTGGAAATTTTCCGGTAGTTAAGGAATTGTTGATGATTTTTCTTACTGGAGAGGTTGTTAGAAGAATTGTTTTGAAGGATTTTCGGTGGACAAGGGTCAGTAGGGCTGCCGGCAGCGCCTGTTTGCTTTGACCAGGTCCATAAATTCATTGTGTGAGATGTGTTGGAAGGAACAGAGAGGCTGGGTTAGAGTATTCTTGGATTGTTGTTTTGTAAAAGGGTTAGTGCTGGTGCTTTGTCTCTGTTTTAAGTATGATTCCAACGTGTCTGCTTTGTCCGTGTAATGATTTGCCAGTTTGTCTGTGAAATCTTGAGTAACTGGATGAGCTCCTTCTAGGCAATTTGGTTTACGAAATTCATTGAGAATTTTATAGAATTCTTTAGTTGCACATTTAGCATTTTGAATTCTGTCTGAATAGTACATTTTCTTAGCTTATGTTGAAGATGAGTTTGAATATGTATGTTCCAAAGATTCCTCTACTCTCTCTATCTGAGGCATGAGGCGGGTCTATGGCCTGATGCTTTAGTGAATAACTCTGGCTATGACATCTGGCTACATTTTGTGATCTCAAACCTCTATTACAGTGATTATGGAAACACACAACTTTGCAATGTTGTCTGCATCTATCATGTATATTAAATTAAAATGTACAGCCCTTGAGACTCATCATTAATACAGTTGTCCTGCTTGTGTTGGGGCAACTCTTTTTTAAGATAACTAATGCTGAACAGCGTTTTATAATATCAATAAGAAAACAATGGTTCTGTGGGACTCTTTCCAAATGCAAAAAATACTCCAAATCCAATCTCTTCAAAATCAGATGATATTGCTCAGTTTATATATTCTTTAAACAACCATATATGTATCATCAAAGATCAAGTGAAGTGCAGTGCTCAAAAAGTGCAGTGAAGTGCATTATTTATACTGATCCATATGTACAAAGGGATGTCTTAGAATTTCAGTGGTGTAGAACAGGTCAAGATGTAATCTTTGAATCCTGTGTCCAATGCTATTTTGAACTGCCAGACAATCGTAATCAACCAGTCGACATTTCAACCCTCTAATTCCATCGGAAGAGTCTATTTAGGACAACCAAGCCATCTGACATATCACCTCCAAGCAGTATACATGTGCTCCTTGCTGGGATAGTGTCAAGAGTCGATATCTGCAACAATGCTAGATGTGTGTGTAAAAATTGCACTCCAGGACGCCCAAAGGGTCACCCTCTGTGTGCCCACAGTGCGTATCCTCGTCGTGGCACCACCAGAATCAATCAAGTCGGCCTTTCTAATATCAAGCAGCAGATGCATAGCTGTTACCTAAAGCTATGCTTATCATCAATACCAGAAATGTAATATAGCCTTAGAGCCCGATGTAGCGGGCTCTATCGGCCACTAAAGGCTCGCTTCGGCCTTTAACAAGGTAGTGGACCTTTAATGGCCGGTACAGTCCACTACGGAGGGCTCTAAGGCTATTAGAACATTCTGCCCCTAGAGGGCAGAATGCTCTAATTTGTAAAAACAAAGGCTTCTCGGAGTATGAGGGTATTTAAATCCCCTCGGGCTCCGAGAGGCCTTTGTTCACAGTAACAGTTGTGAAATTAAAAAAACGTTGGAGTGTTGCTCTCCGGGCTTCTACCAGCCATTAGAAGCTCGGAGCACTCCACTGTCTTCAATGGAGCGCTTAACATTCCAATGTTCTAATAAGCAATAAAATACATTCATAGATGCCAGGATATTGAAAATTATTGCATAGAACTTGGCGGACTGTGGCATCTCTAGATTTACATTTTGTACTCTGCGCACCTTAAATAATGCATAGATGAGTGGCAGAGACCTCTCTTGTCGTGAATACAGTCATAAAAGCACAGACTTGGGCTTTGTCAACGTTCTTATAAGATCTGATAGTCTTAAACCTACGCAGACTCTGAGAAATAGTAGTGAGGGGTATCCTCTGCTCTCTGTGCCCGTTCTGTGACACCGCTACCAGCGAATGACTTTAGTTCCACATTAATATGCAGAGGCAAAATATCATGGGGAGTGCATGGAGAACACAACATGGAGTATTCTGGATGGAGGTGATCTGTGTCCTCATGAATTCCTTAACAATTATTGAGCTTGACCAACCTACAGAAGAGTGACAGTCCCAATGAAGATCTTCTCAGGTCTGTTATTCCTTCATCCTGTGTCCTCTGCTTGTTGAAATAAAGGGGGAGCCTCATTGGCACAGGTGCCTCATGCCACAGTCTACAGTTGCATCATGAATCCTTGACTATACACAGCAGTATTTAGAAGATCTGGACAGTGCGGGACAGTCAGCACAAGGAAGATACAGTCCCAGAGATGGCTCTGACGGAAACAGAGCAGGCATCTCAAAGCCTTTGGACTCGTTCGAAGGTCCCGCCTGACGCAGACCGGTGCTGGTATATTGTCCGTGCCTTGACCTGTTGACCCTCTGCCAAAACATTGCTTTCTCACTAGTCATTCATTTGTTCCTTCTGGAAGAGTGGTAGCCTACAATGTCTGATCCTATGCCTAGGACGTACTACAAGAATATCGTAACCATCGTCCAACAGAAATATTGTGTCCTTAATATAGTTTACAAAAATACCACACCGCGGGAGTTAATAATGTAAAACTCGATATTTGTGTGAACGGTATTTAGAACACCAGGGCAGATTTATCATCGAGTTGCATCGCCCTCTCACCACGCAAGAGGGTGCAAGGGCGACACAACTACTAAGTCAGATTTATCAGGCACCGCAAGCCCACCTTGTGTGGCCCTGCGTGGCTCGATAAATCTAGAGCACTGCAACGCAGAGCCAATCGCTGCTTTGTGTTACTCTGCCCCGAGGAGGCGTTCCATGGGTGGATCACATGCAACACCCATGGGTTTTAGCGCATTCCCAGATTGACCTTTCCAGACCCTTCCTTCTTGAACTCAAGCCCAGATGTTCTGGAAGGTGAAGTTGCAGACGTGTTGCTGATGGATGTGTTGTCCATCCTTGAACCCTTGATCAGCTTCTGCTGAAGTCACATATGGAGAAAGTGAAGATATGTTTGAACTGTGCCTTGAGATATCTAACAGTGCTCTCTGCTGCCCGGATCTAAGGGCCAAAGTGCTACCCTATGGATGGATGTTCCTATATGTGCAAGTGCAGCATGTCTTACGTCTATTACTACATAACCCTTCTCTCCCTATTTCTGTATTATGCCTTGGAGCCTCTATTGCCATGGTTAAGCCTGGAGCTTTTTACTATGTTGCAGAAGACTATCCAGAACAAAGACTAGTGATTTTGTAATCGTGTCTAGGGTTGGTGAGATGCCAAGATCTGTAAGGGCAGACAATCCGTTCTGAATGTTAAGGTTGGATGGTTATGTGGAGCTATGTCAACTTTGAGAGTCGTATTTCAGACACCGAGCTCAGTATATACCTTGGTGGTTGAGACAGTGTCTGAAATCCAGTGCCGCTGTGACTCTAAGATACAGCAGAACATGGTCCGTGTACTCCGGGATTGTTCGGTTCATGCCTTGTCTATGCTCACAGTAAATGTAGAAGAGTGATGCGGAATAGGTTGCTCTTTGGAGGTCTCAGTATAGTGTGAACATCAGAGGGGACTTCGAGTCCTTAATCTTGAACATCGGCGCATGATCCAAAATCCGTGAGATGAATCATTTGAGAGCTGTTCCGTCAGAATCAAAGAGTCATTTCACGGTCTGTAGCAGACAAAGGGTCCTTTGCATCAAAGATTGTCAAGGGTACCAACCATATGCACAGACAAGCTCACCTGTGTAAAGAGTACCATTGACTGTCTGGTCATGAAGCCTTTTTGGTTCACTAGCCCAACTATAACCCTTATTTTCATTCCATAGAAAGCTATGATTGCGGATGAATGTGACCATATCATCAGATCTATCTATGGATTCAAGTAGAGAGCTGAGATTGTTGATTGTTTAAGGCACAAGTCTCAGGTGATGTTACTGTTGGTGATGTGGGAGCCTGTCCTACTGCAGACTGTCAGGAAGTTCTTCGACAGACAGAGAGGTACTGAAAAGCTGGACCAGTGAGGGACCTAGGATTTGAAAGAGCTTCTCACTAAAGGGCGTTTCTTTATGGCTCTCTGAACCTTGATGGTTTTAACATGGCAATCACGTTACGTTTTCAGGGATAAAGGTACAAATTCTTAGCAAAGAAAATCTGCAAGTTCAAGGTTAGACTACTTGTGGAGCCATGGCATTAGTGGTAAATGGTAAATTACTATTTATTTTTTGTCTGTGATAAAACTCTCTCCTTTTATACTCACCCTGTTGATCACAGATGTCCCTCACTGAAAGCTACTGGACATGGACTGGACAAAACACCTGTCTGTGAAGCTCCAATTAAAGGCAGTGATATCGCCCTGTTTAGGTCTCGCCTACGCAGCGCGCATGCGTTGCATAGGAAAAAAGACCTTTTGCAATCGATTCGGCTTTTCAGCCAAAAACGTGCACGCGTTCCATTGCCTTCAATGGCAACGCGTGCACGTTTGCGATTCACTTGCGGGAGCGAGCAGCTGGCGCCATATGGTAGCAATTATCGCTCCTGGCGCCGCTCGCTCCCGCAAGTGAATCGCGCAGGCTCCCTCCTCTCCCCCCTCCCCCTGCTGCCGTGCGAGGCGCGCACGCTTGTTCTACGTGACTCAGGGTTCTGAACCGGTATTCATGTAAAGCGCTCCCATGGCCTTGGGCGTACTTCGCGCTACATTAAACTGCAAAATAAATAAACATTCATCTGGCCTCCTTCACGTGACATAATATATCCTAGTTAATATAGCTTTGTGTCCTGTTGGGTGCCATGCTTGCCGGACTAGAATATAACAGTGGCCCCCCCCTCAAACGCTAATTTGGAGTTTGAAAAACGCGTTAATTCAATAACGGACATTTTTGAGAGACTGTTGAATACGAACGACGCTGCTGCGGTGGGTATGCGGAATAGGGCACCCACCGACAGTAGCACGTTTAATTTGTCCGCTCACGACATCGCTTCTACTCAGATTAATGGCGGGGACAATTCAGCCTTTTATCCTTCCGAAATCGATAAAACTGACACTGCTAAGTTGACATCAGTTAGTGGCGCCATGCTGCAGCTTCACTCGCATCATTGCACTTTACAAATAAAACATCGCGACTGACCATTTTTTAAATGCACGTAGTGGGATGAAGGCTTGAAACACTGGGGCGATACATGCGTGAGATTTGTTTCATTCTATTGCCCCGTCCACACTGGAGCTGAAACAGTGGCGGTGGACAAGTATTCAACTCGCTTCTCCTTCCGATGACCAACGCTGATCCGTGTGGATTTTTAAAGACTTGGATAAACCGATGAAGCTACTTTTATAACTGAAGTGCCCCACTGCACACCGGAAACAGTTCCAAGCTGCACCTTCCTTTCTCTCTGGTGTTAATGTCGCAGTGCTTGAATTCACTGGCTTCTCTCTATAGTTGCCTCGCTTTGTGGAACCGGTCCAGTGTGGCATGCAAGTGCGCCCCCTGCCGGCAGCTTTATCTAAGCACCCAGACCCCCACACCAGAGCCAGTACCACGGGCCGAGGGTCTACAGACGTTTGTTCGGGTTCAGTTCCGAAGAGTCGACCAAGCATATAGCGCCTCAATGCTTACACCTGGCAAAGTGTGCGACTTTATCGTCATTGACGAGAAATAAAGAATAACTGGTCACTTGTGCATAATGAGGTGTGCTGAAAGTGTGGCATGGAGGTACAATGGCATGCTTTATGCGACCCTCGAGCGCAGACCTGAAATGATTGTATGTGTTGGGAAGTGCAGGTCAGTTAGACATATCGGCAGATCTGAGCCAGCTCACACTGGCACCCGCTCCTCACTTCTCCATCTTGGTATTTTGTGTGCTCCTCTGCATCACAGAGAGTGCATCAACTATCACCTGCTGCAGAACCAGCTTAGGGTTGTTCTCTTTCAAGTGTCCTTCCGAGGCTGCCCCCCAGAGATGGTCTTTGTGTAAAGTGATGTTTCTCCCATCAAGGAGCAGGAGCACCCACAACATGGCCTCAATGAAGCGTCATCTCTCAGCACCTCGGCCATCTTGAAGCAGCAATCAAGGGCAGATGAAGAGCAGGCCTCGGGGCCGGCGCTAGGCATGGGCAGTGTGGGCAGCTGACCAGGGCCTCCCGCTCAGCTAAAACACAGGGGCCCGCTTCACTGTGAAAGGCCACACTTTCACAGTTAGCCCACCTGCTCCTCCAGGGCCCCCTGCCCCACACAATCGCACTACAAAGGCGAGATGTCTTGACCTTGCTGGTCAAGGAGTGGTGGCATTCCTGGGGGTGCAGGGGTGGGGGAAGGGACAAACAGAGTGGGGAAGGCACAGCAGCCGGGCCAGCAATTATGTTGGCTCACAGTGTCAGGGTGAGGCAACACCTCTGTTAAGTACCGGCCATTCCCTTTCGGCATTTTGTTTCTAGGCGACAGAAGGCCCCTTTGTTTCCAGGACCAGCCAGACACAGGTAAGGAGAGGTGGGTGGGGGAGGGTAGGGGAGGAGGGGGAGGGGGACAGCCAGATCGACTGGCTTTTGTTAACTTTTGCATCACCCGTTTTTAGGTCTCGCGCCTAGCGTTGCAGTGCGTAGCACTGCTCGCACAGCGCGAGAACTCTAGAAAGGGCTTCTGAAAGCTACCTACACGCTCGTGCGTGTGGTTTTGCTTTCCGCAGCTGCTATTGGCTTTCGCGTGCTTTTTTTTACAAAATCCAGCACGCAATTGGGCAAAGGCGGGCGCATGTCCCGCCTTTGCTCCGCCCATTCCCGTCGGTGGCCAGCACGCGCAGCAGCGCGCGTTCGTCTCGCTGCCGCGCTCCCTCCCCCCGCTCCTCTGTGGTGCGCGCGCAGCACTGGTTTCGATTCCCGCGTACGGGTTTCGATTCCGTGTTTGTTTGTTTTTTTATCTCCTCATCTGCCTTTCTCGTCCCCTTATGTGCTAAACACAATGGACCACCTCACCAGCCCCTGCTGAAGAAATCATTGTATACTATTGCACTGAGACCCCTTAGATCGTCACGACCCATATCCTCCTGTGCTGTGGCTGTTGCGGGGACACCAGCACACTCATTACTGTCCCAAGAGTTTTGTTTTGAAGCCGCCCATCAATGCGCATTCAAACTACATCACATGAAAGATAATTCTGCTAGTTAACAGCTTTGAAAGTTAAAAAGTGTTTCCAAGAACACAACGTGAATTTATTTTCCATAGTTATAAAACATTAACTGTTGTATTTGTATTTATTACCTTCAATAAAACACACCTTTCCATTTCATTTTTCACATTAATTAATGCTGCCGTGCTCCCTTCCCGCCTCCTTCTCGGAATTCTAATATATTAGGCTCCATCACTCTTCCTTAATGTCAGAATCTCCAGTAGTTCAATACATCACGTTGGTCTAGGCAGTTTCGTACAGGGTGATGTGGGACCCAGATTTCCAGCCTGGACCTTTGTCTGGGTGGGTTTTGTTTCTGTGCCGGGACACACTAAAGTGCAACGGTTCTAGGCAGAAGTAGATGCCGTGGGTTGCTCGTTTTGTGTGGTTTTGAATGTAACGCCTGCAGCTGATATTGCCTGTACTGCAGAAATATGGTTATTTTATAATTTGCTGTGAATAAAAAAAATGTCACCCGATAGCAAGGTTCTAGAACTTCTTGCGTTGTTAAACCCGCAGGAGGGAATAAGCATTGTGCTGGATAAGGAAGTGGTGCGTTTTTCAGGCATATATTATATTTATTTGTTTTCAGGCATATTTCTGCCACTGGTTTGGTCTCGTAGAGCCGTCAAAGTGCAGGTGTTCTTTATGTACAGTTCTGGGCTGTTCGCCCATTGGGGTCCTGCTAGTCAATGACACGCCATGGCTATGGATAGCAAGAAAGATCTTGTAGATATTCGGGGTTTTAAATTATTGGACCATGTTTGCAAAGCGTGTTTGACATTTACGCTGCCTCAGGGCTCTCGTTTGGTGGTGTCTATTTCACGTGATAAACATTTACCATGAAACAAATTACACACTTTATTCATTAATCAGCCGGGAAGAGTGCTTTGATTTACAAGGAGTCGCAACACAACGGGGCTGATTTAGGCTTTCATCCATGCCCGATACAATGCTTAGAGGAACATATATTTTTTCGTGATATTATTAAGCTGGAATGCATACCGTGCTGCGCTCCGGTACAGACATCCGCCTCCCTGCTAAGGTAGAGCTCTTCTTTCGTTTCAATGTTTGTCCTCCGGTACGAATGAAGAAAGAAAAATGTACCTTAAAAAATGAAGTGCCAATATTTTGACTTGCAAAACGCCACCTTTTTTAGTACTTTAATTGTGTTGGCTGGCTTCCGTCTGCAGCCACATCTGCCTCTGTCCACAGAAGACTTTTAGAAGCTCCTTAACAAAGGAGTTTTATTTCCTCATTAATCAATCCGGTGTCCCAACCAGTCTTAGCTAAAAGGAATGCAAACATTCATTCCCCTGCTCTGTTCAGAGAAAGAAGACACAGAAACACTTTTATAATGGCAAGTGATTTCAAGCTATGCCAGAGCAGGAACCCGGGAGCAGTTCAGTGGGTTTATGTGAAAAGGATTGTGTGGAATCTGGGTTTATAATAGTCGCCAGTTCATCTGACCTCCTTAGAATGCGCTGTCTTTTCTTCAATGCGGATTTGTGCTCCTGTATGCCCCAAAACCCTTGTAATATCAATAGCTTTCGAAGGGGGAATATATTCATAATTATATTTTTGATTGTATTTGTTTCTTGTTTCGGCAGGCCATGATTATTCTGCTAGGAGTATGACGGATATTTTCATAAAACATGTTTATTTATTTCCAAAGATACCTCATTGCTATAAAATAGCGTGGAGAGTGGGGGGGGGAGGGGGGAAGTGTTGCATGGTAACTGATTGGTCAATTACCTAAACACGCTGGGGGACACCGGTTCAGAGTGGTTTGGTGGCGTCTTCAATATGCTGATGGTGCGAGGAGGGATTTTCCTGCAGTCGCCTTTCTTCGTATTTTCCAAAGAAGTCTGTCTGTCTGGGTTTTATGTTGATGTAAGCGCGACATTAGGGCGTTACCCATTACGTCACATGGACTTTTTTTAAATTATGAAACAAATTATTCCACAAATCCTTAGAACTACGAATGGGCACTGACACCCACAAGAAAGCCATTCAATCATGAGCACACTCACAGCCCATTTCATGTATTTTAACAATAGCTCTATCACAACAAACAGCTCAAGTTGTGAATGTGCAAGACCTAATAAACCACCTAGACCAACATTGGAAAAGAACCGAAACACAGCGGCAAATGGGCACATTAATGCAAGAGCATCATCCAAAGAATTTGACAAGTCAAGTTTTTTGTGTGAATTTTAGTGCATGCCGGAGAGACCACAATAAAATTGTCATTGAACTCCATTCTGTCTGTTTGTTTAAGAAATGAGATGATGTCCACCAGCAAAAATGCTACAGCAGGCAAACGCAGCGCAACTTCAGCCATTCTGCTCTGCCAGCGAATCACAAGTCCCTGCTTTTAAGAGGCCAAAAGAAAACAAGCATTGGCATAGCCAATAGGTCTCGCCGTTGGGACCTTATAAGTGTTTAGCCATGCAACACTTGTTTTATCTGTTTTAAAAATAACACAATAAAAGGCATTGTCATTTACAATGCCAATAGCTCAAACTCTCGTAAATGCGAGACCTATTGCATTGCAAATGCTTGTTTTTTACAGCTTTGGCAAATTCGAAAGAGTGGTAAATTCCTTACCTTCGATGCTCTTATCCAGGTCATTACCGCATTAGTCATCTGGAGGACAGATTATCCAAATTCGCTTTACCTGGGCCTCCTGAAGGTCTCAACCGTAGACTACAACTGGCACAAAATCAGGCACCAGATTAATCTACCAACAGCCAAGGAAGCGCCCACCACCCTCCGATGAGGAAACTATACCGGCTTCCGGTAAAACAGCGAGCTGCATTCAAGGCTGGATGCATCGTTTTCAAATCTATCCATGGTAGCAGCCTAGCATTTATCTCTACCCGCATCCAAAAATATATACCTACTCGTGACTTGAGAGCCACTCACCTGAATCTCCTCACTATTCTCTCCTCTAAAAAGAAGAGGCTCTGCGGCTCCACATTTTCTGCACTCGCCGCCCGTATCTGGAACTCCTTCCCACTGGATATTAGGAGGTCAACTCCTTGTTATATTGGATTTAGACAACTTCTAAAAACATGGCTCATCAAAGAAGCATATGAATGGAAGAGTGAGCAGTATGTAATGGTTCGGTTACTATAGCACCAAGAAACTGTCTGGTGTACGCGCGCTTTATAAATACCCAGTAACCCAACATACCATCACATGGATATGGGCTGTTGAGTGCCCTTCTAGATTGCCAGAGGAAAGGGCAACTCCACCTTGTAGGCACGGGGCCATTCTGCACAGAATAAAATATATATAAGGTGACATGTGTCTCCTTTAGAGGGTCACAGTTAGGAAGAAAAAACCCGCACAGGAGAGAAAACCTGCCTGGGCAATCTGTGTGATTGTTGATTGAAGATTTGGATAGTGTTGTTGACAAACCGCAAGACACGAAACACCTCCTTACATCAGGAACAAGTCAAAGGAAAGATTGTCCACCAGTAATGACTCAACTTTTTGAGAAAAAGATAACAATGAGGAACATTGAATTAACCAAGCAGAAAATAACAAATCAAAAGAAGGATACTTCACAAAGGAAGAAACCAAACTTTTGAGGAAGAAATCAGGGAAGAAAGTGAATAATACGTGGACGCTGAGCATGGTGAACAAGTGGGAAAAGAGATGCATTGCAATGCATCATGCCTTTCTAAGGACTGCCTATGATATGTAACAATAAGTGACCTTAGATGAAGGTTCTCGGCAATGCTGTGAGCGCAAAGTAAGTGCTTTTATTTCCGTACGCTCTACTTTCCCGTCGTATGTCACACTCCACTACCCCCCCTCACCCAGCCCCGCCGCCCCACAGCATTACCTGTGCGAGCCGCCACTGGAAGATAGCCCAGCTTTACGCCAGCACTCTTTCTCACTCGCAGTCGAAGAGCTGCACACAGCTCCAGCTTGCGTAGACTCCTCAAAAGACAATGGTTCGATGGTAGTTTCAGATTTACCAGACAAAAAGGCTTAGGGAAAGTTGAGTGAGCAACTCAAAACTTCCATCTTGCCCCAAGTCTGTCTTGCAGTTGATGCTCAATCAAAAGTGTCAACTCAATAAGTTCAGAAAAAGAAGTTGGGGCCTGGAATCCAACTAACTCCTTTATTTCCTGGTTTAACCCACACTCAGCCCAGGTACCTTTACAAGCCAATTTGTGAAAGCAGCTAATGGGTGAGTATCACACAAGGCCTCCTCACCGGAGCATGCCACGTCTGGACATTCAACATCTTCTTAAAAGCTGATACTACGACATTGTAGGATCGTGACCAGGCATCTGAGTTGGTTACGAGTAGGGCTGCTTAAGCCAGTGCAGGACCATTAAGGCAATTGATGAGATAACCCCCTTCGGCTTGGGTAGGACTAATTACCTTCTTTTTGGTCTTCAAGAGTAAGCAAAGGTTTACTCTTAGAGGGCGATGTAGGTTTAAATAGAAAAACCATCCATTGTATATAGTGTCTAATCCTATGTATTCACAACAAGTTTACTAGTTTAGTAAACGTGTTGTAGATTTATAATTGATTATGTTTGCTTACAGGGTATAGCTAACACCTACATCTTTGAATTACCAAATGTGACCTTGGCGCTGCCTGTGTCATCGTTTATTTCAGGAAGTTCTACAAGTGCTTTTGTTGAGTCATGGCCAGATGTAGACAAGCAGAGACCACCACAAGGCATTCTGAGAAGGGAGCAGGAGTGCTCTTCTCGAAAACCTCTCTGAGGAAGGAAACTCTGTTCTAATTTAGTAGATACATTTTTGACTGACTGTCTGCTGTCCAAGTGTGAGAAAGTGGAAAAACAAGTTGAAGCTTCTGTCCAGCATATGGGGCATTACTTAAGACACAGACCTGAGATGAGATGATGGGATGAGATGATGAGATGAAATGATGGGATGAGATAATGAGATGAGATAATGAGATGAGATAATGAGATGAGATAATGAGGTAAGATGATGAGATAAGATGATGAAATGAGATAATGAGATAAGATGATGAGGTAAGATGATGAGATAAGATGATGAAATGAGATAATGAGATAAGATGATGAGATGAGATGAAATGATGAGAGGATGAGATGAAATGATGAGAGGATGAGATGATGAGATGACGAGAGGATGAGATGAAATGATGGGATGAGGTGTTGAGATGAGTGGATCCTGCTGCTGCTTCCAGAATGTTGAGCTGAATGCTGTCCATTTGTCTTGAAATGGAACAAACCTGACTGAACTGTGATGACTCTGCTGCCCTGTCCCGATGGTGCGGCTGGCTGTCTTGTGTTAAACCGCACAGCAAGAACCAGGAAGCCAGAGACATAGACACAAGAAAAAGAAGCTGTTTCAACTCCTCAGCAGAGACTAGACTGCGGCTCCCTCAGGAAGCCTAATGCTAAGACTACATGTGAGCTGACTGGTGACTCTGCCTGCCCAGAGCACTACCTCTCAGAATTGACTTTGGTGTTTTGTACTACATTTGACGCTGCGTTGTGTCACACAGCCAGCATTCAGTTAACAGGTGCTGTAACTTTAGCGAGAGTGGCCTGGATGGGCCAGTGTGAATGCTGTGTGTCTGTAGGCTTGTGCATCACATCCATGCGTCAGACTCTGATCTGCCCAATTAATCATCATTGTTAGCCCCCTCTCAGTGAGCAGCAGCTGACTTGGAGCATCTGGTCTTGAAGTATGTCCATTTTAAGGAGACCACCCAACCCTGTCTCTCCACTTCCTGAATTACTACTCTGCTTCTCTTTGTAGCAGCCTTTCACCGACAACTTTTGTGAACCCCTGACAAATGCTTGGCTCTGTACTCCTAATGCAGGGGGAGTTTTGTGTTTTGCTGATTATCAATCAACCCAAAATAAATCTTCAACCAGGATTACATCGATTGCCAAGAGAGGTTTTATCTCTTTTTGTATACCTCCATTTCAACAGAATTGCTGGCCCCCATTTTATATTGTGGTGTTTGCGATCAGGTAGCAATCGCATTGCTATTGTGTTTTCAAGAGCGTTGGGCATTGACACTCGTTTAGTCATCACCAGCAGCATATAGTGTTTTCCCTAAGTGCTATAGCACACTGTGCAGAACTAGAGTTTTTATTGTCTTGAGTAATGTTTGTGCTTCTTATTACTATTTGCTCTAATTAAATTTTGACTGTGCATATATCTAAATTTTGTGAGATGTTACAAAAGTGTTGTGCATTTACAAAAACTCAGAACTCTGGCTTGACATTCGCATCTTTATTTCACCTGTGATTCCAGCCATGTACCTCTACTCATCACCTCTCTTGAGCTGGTACAGAGAGCTCATCCACAGCAACCTGGAGAGGAAAGGAGGCTTGGAAGACCACCTTTCCGTTCCAAAGTACCCAGTGTCGTCCTTAGTGGGCAACACCAGCACTCTCTCCTTTGATAGTTTGTGGATGTCCCAGCGACCACCACCAGCACATGTGAAATTTAACATCAGTTCTCTCTATGGTATCTTCCTCAGCTGTGGGACGAAAATTGAGAGTTGCCGAACCCGTATTCACCGGTCGGAGGAGGACGGCACCGGGGAGATCTGCTTCTGGGGCCGACATGTTTTCATGGGCTACTTGAACATGGAGGATAAGACCAAAGAGGCCTTGGATGAGGAGGGCTGGTTGCACTCAGGGGACCTTGGCAAGCATGACGAGGATGACTTCCTGTACGTCACTGGGAGAATCAAAGGTGAGAGGTGATGTGATCATCTGTCACTGCACTCAGCATTAGTGTTTTGAATTTTAATATCCATCCATTTTTAGGAAATCCATGCTTTTAGCATGTTGTCCCTTTTGCAGGACATTTGGTATATTTCACCATCTGTGGTGAAAGTCTATTTATATGGTTTAGCCTTATGTGCTCTTTTACTAAGTCAGCTGCCACTGGCTTATGTTATACGAGGTAGCAGCGATGGGCAAGTTCTATTTAGGGGTGGGCGGTAAACTTCGCTCCTCCAGCAGAGTTCGGCCCACCCCTAGTTATATGGTGCTATCGCTAGCAGTTAATGCCCTCCCTCCTCACATTGCATGCTACGAACATTCATTGCAATGTAAAATGCAATGTTACATATAATTTATAACTTTCCATTAAAGAATGCTGCTAGAATGTGCTCAGACCAGATCATTGGCAAGTTTATCCGGCACAAATCAACATGATAAATATTATGTTCATCCTCTTCTACAGTCCTATCCAATGGTGTACACACATCTGTCCAGAATCACAATCACCCTCATTTCAGACTTGATAACTGTTATATTTTCCAACGGCTACTTCAAGAAGGCTCGCACACACAAATTAAATGTAATTCTGAATATTATCTATAAACACCTTTCTCTTTCACAATACTATTCCAATACAACTTCGGTGCCACATCCCAGGCTGAAGGCCCAGGCCAAGAGCTGGCTGTATGGGTAGCTTTTTTAGAAGCTCATGAGGGTGGAAGGAGGGACATACATTGGAGGTAGAAGAGAGTTATTCACACTAGAATTATGATTTGAATTAAACATCTTGGAATTTAGTGCCATGGAACTCTGGGATAGATCTGATGACACTTGTCTCTGTCTAAGAACAGAAAGAGCAGCATCTCTTTGCAGAAAATATGGGAGTAGGAAGGTTGGGAATTTTATTAGGATTGGCTTAGGAATTGCCATCACTTGTGAACTATTACCCTACAAACATCATGCTGGAACCCCAGCAAATGAGAAACCTGCTAAGAGAGGGTAGAGGACCAGAAGTCTCCCCTGCCTGATAAAAAGAATAATTCCTTACTGCTGTCCAGAGACCTTAGAGAAATTTTCCAGAACTCGTAAAGCCTGTTTCTTGTCTCTGGGACCCCTCCTCAGAGTAACCTGTCTGCTGGAGGATTCAAGAATTCTTTGTGCTGTGCAGCCTGCATACTAGAAAGTGCTGCCTTACCTCGCAGGATAGAAGTGGAGGATTCTTTCCACAGTGAAACGTCTTTGATAATCAACCAAAAGTTCCTCTTGTTATTAAAAATGAGTATGGAAGAAGAAATGTCGGAGCTATGGTGGCTCATCTGGGACACAGGCATGAACACAAAAGCAAAACTCTTTCTCACACATTACCTTCATCAAACAAGCAAAATCCTACCTGCACTCTATTAAAGGGAAACCAACCTTCCCTTCTTCTGTGGCAAAAAACATTGTTTCTTGGTATTGTAGGAACTAGCCACTGCGCTGGCACCTGTCTTGGGTGATGCACTGGCCAGTAGAATTGTTTCTGTATTTACTTGCACTGGCAAAAATATGTCTTCCAAACACGCATGCCAAAGAAGCTTGAACTGTAGCTGGTATTTTCCTATCTCCTTTGTAAAATGATTCACAAACAGGAGATATTGAAACAGTTGGACCAGTTTTGGAATGTACATGTCCTCCCAGTTTAGGATCAATTCAAGCAATAACCTTATATGCTTTTCCGAAGACATGGCATTATTGGCACTCACAAGAAAATTAATCAATCAAACGGGATTTATAAAGCACAGCTAATCACTCACCAGGGTATCCAGGCGCTGAGAGCCAGCTGCTCGGGTAGCATCAGTTGAATAGCCAGGTCTTGAGTCCCCTTCTGAATTCCAGGAGGGAGGGTGAGGTCCGGAGATGGATGGGGAAAGCTGTTCCAGGACTTGGCAGTGAGGTAGGAGAAGGAGCATTCTCTACTGTTGCTTTGGTGGAATGGGGGGGTGTGAGCAAGGGAGAGGGAGGCGAAGCACAGGTGTCTGGAGGGTTGGTGGAAGCTCAGGCGGTGGTTGATGCATGTTGGTCCTTGGTTGTGCAGGGTTTTGTAGGCATGGGTCAGAATCTTGAATTGCCATCTCTTGTGAACAGGGAGCCGGTGGAGTTTCTTCAGGTGATGTGGGTGCATCTGGGGTGGTCAAGGATGAGTCTGGCCGCTGAGTTCTGAATGGGCTGCTCTCTCTTCAGGAAGTGTTTGGTAATTCCTGCGTAGAGTGTCTTGCCATAGTCCAAGCGGCTGGTGTAAGAAAGTGGCTCTGTATATACTGCACCAAAGTAAGGTTCAGTGTGCACAGAGTCCACAGTCCCCAGAGGTTTGGCAGAGGCTAAAGTTAGATATAACCTTACTCTCTAAAGTGGTAGCTTGGTCGAGCAGTAAGGCAGTATCAGAGGACAGTGTAAAGCATTTGTTGTACACACTCAGTCAGCAAATGAAGCCACACACTCAAGAACTGAACTCTAGGCCAATGGTTTGTATATAAAAATATAGTTGTTTTATTTTAGAACCAACAATAGGTGTCAAAATATACTTTCTCAGAATGAGATGCTTTAGTTAAATACTGCTCAATAGGCAATAGACTTCTGAATGCAATAGTTACAGTTGTTGCAATATGCAACACAATTTTAAACACAATTATACATTGAGCTCAATGGGAATTTCTGGTTAAATGCAATAGATTACTTTTTGGATTACTTTTCTAACCACAGGACTGGATCCTAGATTCAGTCCTGGGACATCTCCTGTAAACAGTTGCGTAAAAACGTTTTGGTTACAGTTGTGATTTTTAAGGAATATTATTGTATTTTAAAAGTTGACACTTAGAAACTTTTTCAGCAAAAACCAGGCAATGTTATCCTATGGAAGGAATTCAAGTTACCAGTAAGTACAGTTGTGATTACTTTTTCTTACTTAGTGTTGGATCCTGGATCCAGCACTGGTGCATCTCCTGTAAACAGTTGAAGGAATGTGGTTTTTTTATACAGGCGATTCTTAACGATTATTTGTAAGTTTGCAAAATCGACACTTAGAAACTTTTTCAGCAAAAACCAGGCAATGTTATCCTATGGAAGGAATTCAAGTTACCAGTAAGTACAGTTGTGATTACTTTTTCTTACTCAGTGTTGGATCCTGGATCCAGCACTGGTGCATCTCCTGGAAACAGTTGAAGGAATGTGGTTTTTTTAGACAGGCGATTTTTAACGATTATTTGTAAGTTTGCAAAATCGACACTTAGAAACTTTTTCAGCAAAAACCAGGCAATGTTGTCCTATGGAAGGAAATTCAAGTTACCGGTAAGTACAGTTGTGATTACTTTTGTAATCCAGTGCTGGACTCCTAGATTCAGCACTGGGACATTTACTTAAAACAGGTAAGTAATTACGTTTTGGTAGTTTGTACGATTTTTAAAGAATATTCTTGTATTTCAAAAGTTGACACTTAGAAACTTTTTCACAAAGAACCACCAATGTTATCCTATGGAAGGAAATTCAATTCACAGGTAAGTTACTTTTTAATTACTTTTGTTACTCAGTGCTGGACACCTAGGTTCAGCACTGGGACCTTTCCTGCAAACAGTTGAGAAAATTCGGTTAGGTTATTTGTTCGATTTTTAAGGAATATTCTTAGTTTTCAAAAGTCGACACTTAGAAACTTTTGGAAGAAAAAGTGTCCATGTTATCCTATGAGGAAAAATGAGTTATCGGTTTCGAGGTAAGTAGTCGGTCTTTTGAGTTAGGGTTCTGGGGTTAGACTCAGGGGTCTCCCAGGGTCAGTGATGCACTGTTGTTGCACCCTCAGCGGCACTAGGGCGGCAGGGTGCAGAGTGTCGAGGCCCAATGTTATCCTATGGAGGATAGGGGGACTCCGGTTGGTGGCGGCTGGCAAGCAGGCCACGGGGTTGTGGGAGCAAAACTCCTAGGGTTAAGCTCAGGGCACGTTGGGGACCAAGTTAGCACAGAAGGGGCACCCTCAGCGGCACTAGGGCGGCCGGGTGCAGGGTGCTGTTTTGAGGTCGGGTGCCCTGTTGATTTCAATGGAGATTTTCGGTTTCGGTTTTCAGCTGCAGGCTCGGTCCAGGAAGACTTCCAGGAGAAACCAACAGCTGGGCAGGTAAGTTGGAGGGCTCGGGGACGTAGGTGCACCTCGGGTTCCTTTCTCCAGGGCGCAGGGCGGCTGGATGCAGGGGTGTCTTGTGAGGTCGGATTTCACCTTACCGGGCCACTCGCGGTTGGGGGGGTCTCCGTGCAGAGGCTGCAGGCAAGGTCGGGGAGTCCTGGAGGGGTCAACCCACGGTGGACTCGGACTCTGGAGAGCTGGGGGACCTCGCTGGGACCGGTGGGCCACTTGAACTCGGGCTGTAGGCGACGGGTGCAGTGGTGGTTCCAGGCGTCGGGTTTCTTTTTCCTCAGCAGGCTCGGAGTCTTTGTTTGGTGTTTCTTTTGAACAGAGCTGCTGTTCACAGGAGATCCGGTCTTTGTTGAAGGCAGTCAGTCCTCCCCGGGGTTCTGGAGGTCGCTGGCTGCAGGACAAGACTATTTTTGGCGCAGGATCTCTGGAAACTGCAGACGGGCCGGTAGGGCTGGGGCCAAGTCAGTTGTTCTCTGCAGTCTCCTCTGCTGGGCGTCTTCTTTCGTCCTTTTTCTTCTTAGGTTGCGGGAATCTGAGGAAGGAAGGTTCAGGGTGCCCCTAAATACTAGATTTAGGGGCGTTACAGGTAGGTAAAGGGCAGGGACCAATGGGTCCCTGCCCTGGGGGTGGGTACACCCCTATCCTGCCACTCTCCTGTGGGAGGGGGGCAGGAGCCTAGTCCTGATTGGGCAGGGCTCCCCATCATCAAGATGGCGAGAGCCCGGAGATGTGCTTCACCTCGCCTCCCCCACCTGAGGGGTGGGGTTGGCAGAGGCTGGCACACCCCCTTTCCTCCCTTGGTGTTTCCCGCCAGTCTTCCCACCAGGATGGGGGGAAGAACCGGTGGGGGCCAGTTGCTGAGTACAGCAAGTGGTCTGGGGAAGCTCAGAAAGGCGGAATGCCTTTGAAGCTTCCCCCTGCCCATCCTGGGGGAGGAGGCCTAGCACCTCGCCCAGGACGTGCATTGTTGCAGGCCCGGGAGAGCGGATGGCTCTCTACCCAGGGGTCCAGCAACATGTCTGCTGTGTGGCAGCCTAGGCAGCCCCTCATACAAGACGTGGATTGTAGGTTAGGTTCAGGGGGCAACTCTAAGTTGCCCTCTGTCGTGCATTTTACAGTAAATCCTACACTGGCATCAGTGTGGGTTTACTGTGCTGAGGAATTTGATACCAAACTTCTCAGTCTTCAGTGCAGCCATCATGGTGCTGTGGAGTTCGTGCTGACGACCTCCCAGCACCATATACTCGGAATGGCGGCACTGCACTTACAGTGCCCAGGAATGGACCTGGGTACTGTAGGGGCACAGGGCTCATGCACCTGTACCCTCACCACTGGCATAGGGCACCCAGCTAGAGGGGTGACTGAGGTATGCCAGGGCAGTGTGTTTGTGGGCATGGCACACAGGGATGTGTGCCATGTCGACTCTGTTTTGTTCTGCACCAAGACACTCAGCCTGCAAGGGCAGTGTGTGTGTCAGGGTACAGGGCCTCTAAGGGTGGCACAATAAGTGCTGCAGCCCTTAGGGGTCTTCTCTGGTCACAGTGCCCTGGGTACCTAGGGTACCATTTACCAGGGGCTTACCTGTGGCCAGAGATGCCAATTGGGTTTAGGCTTAGTACAGTTTTTAGGGAAGGAACATAGGCCCTGGGTACCTGATTGGCAGGGATCCAGGGCACACCAAGGAAAAGTGCATCAGTTATCAGGCAAAAAGAGGGGGGGTTACTGCAACAGAAACCCACTTTCCTACAGCTGGTGACGAGGGCTTGAGTGAAAGTGCGTCTGGTGGAGACTGAGAGCCACTTGAAGATCTTTCGTAGCATACACAGAGTGAGGAAGCTGGTGGATCTGGTTCTTCATGGCGAGTTTGCTGTCCAAGATGATGCAGAGGTTCCAAGCATGGTCTGTGGGGGTGGAGAGGGTCTCAGTTCAGCAGGCCACTATGAGTCGTTCCATGTTATGTTATATGAGTTAATAGAGCGCAAAAATCATCCCCGAGAGGCGCTCTTGGTGCTTGAGCAGCCTGCACAGGTCATAGTTCGTATAACAGAGGTTAAACAACCATGTTTTTAAGTATTTTTTAAATGAAGTCCAATCAAGAACGTAGCTGTAGGGGTAACTGGTTCCAATGTTTGGGGGCCAAGAAGGAGATGTCAGGCTGTACGGATGCGCCTAGGACATAACAGCGATAGTTCATTAGATCTAAGATGATGGGCTGGGATGTAAGGCTGCAATTAGTTTTTCAGGTAGCTTGGGCCGCTTCTGTGCAAAGATTTGAAATGTAAACAAAGAGTTTAAAAAGTGCTCGCTTTTTCATGGAAAGCCATTGAAGTGATCGTAATATAGGTTCAGATGGGGCGGAGAAGGGAGGTTGCAGACCAGGTGGACGGCCATGTTCTGGTCAACTTGGAGTTTAGAAATGAGGCCTTCATTCATTTCGACCGTTAGGGCATTGCATTAGTCCAGGCGACTCACAATCGTGCCTGGACAAGAGTTTTTCTGGTCTGCAAAGGGATCCATTGAAAAACCTTCCTGAGCATACACATCAGACCAAAACTCATGCCTGAGATTGAATTCACAAGCTCTTTCACGGAGAGGTTATTATCAGAAAGAACACCCAGATTTTTACCATTTTTTTAGAGATTGGAGTAGGTCCCAGTTCTGATGGCCACCAATCATTGGACCAGACTGCATGTACCTTCCCAAAAAGCAAAACGTCTGTTTTATTGGAATTCAGCTGAAGGAAATTGGTGATCCAGGAGGCAATCTTTTTCATGCAGTCCCTGAATTGGAGTAGAGTCGGGATTTGGCCCCATAGTGATGACAAGTTGAGTGTCATCTGCTTACAAAATGACATCAAAGCGACATGCCCTGATAACTTTGGCCAAGGGAGCTACATATATGTTAAACAGAGTGGGATTTACGATGGATCCCTGCGGAACCCCCTTATCTAAGGCCATGATTCTGGAGTTAAAAAAATCCAGCTGAATCACATGGGTCCGATCCACCAAGAAGTTGTTCAGCCAACCCAGTGCTTTGCCTCCGACATCAATCTCTGGATTCGGATTACATGAGAGATGGTGTTGAAGGCTGCTGATAAATGGAGGAGAACCAGCATAGCCGACTTTCCCTGGTCCAAAGCAAGTCTGATTGTATCGGTTACCTCCACCAAGGCTGTTTCCGAGCTACATGATGCGCGGAAACCAGAATGAGAGGGATCTAACAGGAGGTTAGATGGGGAGGTGCTGCTCACAAAGATCAGAACTTCTGTCTTGTCTCTGTTGAGCTTAAGGCAGTTGTTTTGCATCTAGTCGGCGATGTTGGTTATGCATAGGTAGAAGTTGGTCCTCGTGGTGGATGGGTCTTCGGATAGAGAGAGGATGAGCTGGGTGTCTTCTGCATAGGAGGTGATGTTCAGTCCATGGTTTCTGACGATGTTGCCCAAGGGGGTCATGTAGGCATTGAACAGAGTATGGCTGAGGGATGAATCTTGAGGGACGTCGCAGATGATGTTCTTGGGCTCCGAGGTGAACGTTGGGAGGCGGATTCGTCTTGTTCTTCAGGGGAAGAAGAATGCAATCCATTTCAGGGTGTCCTCCTGGATTCTGATCTGATGAAGCCTCTTGGTGGGACACAGAGTTGAAGGCCGCTCAGAGGTCCAGGAGGATCAGGGCAGCTGCTTACACAACACTTCCTGTGAACTCAACCACATAAGGATCAATAGGATCTTCTGTTTACTTAGACTGTTCTCCCATGTCCCGCATCTTTGTAAAGGGACCAGTCACATCTAAGAGCTTATCTTGGAAGGACACCCAGGTTCTGTCAATGCCCTTCTTTGCATCACCGCCATATCTAGTACATTTGTAACCATTCAGGGATCCAAGACAGCTGTAGCTGCTACTTTTCTGGGGCTGATGGGTTTAGGACATTCTGCCTTTAGCTTGGAGTGAATAGATTCATCCAGAAGGAGCCTCAATCTAGTTATAAGATATCCTGCAACATGCTCAGATGGCATCCAGATGTGGGACGAGTGAGAGATCAAACATTGGATGACCATTAGCATCCAGTATAATCGCAGCTACCTCAACCAAATCATCGTTTTTATGGGTATGGAGGGTCAATTTATTTCGTTTTTCTACATCCGAAGTCCAGAAGTCATGATCATTTCTATTATCATTCTCAGAATCTGCAGCTTTGTCATTAATATCATTATTTATCATTTTTAAAGATTTTCAGATTTCCCAAAGCTTTACTAGATCTTTTTCGAGCTTTATTCCCTACCTCGAGGCAAGAAGATCAGGTGGCAGATTTGACTGAAAGCACCATACCGACAGTGTCGGAAACCCACGGAGCAGTAGTTGTCTGTGCGAGTAAACCATATTTTGTCTGTATGGTGCGTATACCGCCTTACCTTTGTATATAGAAATAGTGCCACCAAAGGAGTGTGCCGTGTAGTGAGACATCTGTGTCTGGCTGCGTGCAGCAGGAGAGGTCCTCTGTTCTTATATCCCTCAGGCCACAGAGGAACTAATGTCAAAAGCTATAGTTTTAAATGTGGAAGATATATACCTTTCTGAAGAGACTGAAACACAGAATTATCCAAAAAAGATTATGGATCTGATTCACAAAGGGCCACCGCACTCGTGGCGGAGGCCCCTGCAGTCATGGGGGAGTCTCTGCACTCGTGGCGGAGGCCCTGCAGTCATGGAAGAGTCTCCGCACTCATGGCGGAGGCCCTGCAGTCATGGGGGAGTCTCCGCACTCGTGGCGGAGGCCCTGCAGTCATGGGGGAGTCTCCGCACTCATGGCGGAGGCCCTGCAGTCATGGACGGGTCTCCGCAGTTGTGGGGGAGTCTCCGCACTCTGGGTGGAGGCACCGCAGTTGTGGGGGAGTCTCTGCACTCGGGCGGAATCTCCACAATGAAAATTCTCATTGCGGATATTCTGCCCTGAGTGCGGAGACTCCACCATGACTGCGGGCCTCTGCCACGATTGCGGATGCTCCCCCACAACTGTGGGGCCTCTGCCACGATTGTGGAGGCTCCCTTATGACTGCGGGGCTTCCGCCATGAGTGCGGAGACTCTTCCACGACTGCGGGGCCTCTGCCACGAGTGCGGAGACTCCCTTACAACTGCGGTTGCTTCGCCACAAGTGCGGAGACTCCCTTACGACTGCGGGCCTCCACCCTGAGTGCGGAGATTCCCTTACGACCGCAGGGCCTCCACCCTGAGTGCGGAGACTCCCTTACGACTGCAGGATCTCTGCCACGAGTGCGAAGGCCCTTTGGGAATCAGACCCTGCATTTCAACAACGCACTGAACTAGTGAGCAGGCATGCATGCAATCACAGATGCAAAGCTCCACACACAGCACTGCAGAATCCCAGTACAGAACACAAGAAAGGCAAGCAAGAAGACTTCTCTCCATGGTTGCAACAGGAAGAAAAGAGGCTTTGTCTCAGCAAGGACGGACCCATACAGACAGAGGCAGAGGCAGTATCTGTCTCTGTGGCTGAGGCCGAGATAGAGGCTAAGCTAGTGACTGAGCTACAGACTGAGATAGAGGCTGAGACTAAGACAGTGGCTGAGACAGAGGCTGAGATAAAGAGTGAGGTAGAGGCTGAGCTAGCGACTGAGCTACAGACTGAGATAGAGACAGAGACAGAGGCCGAGACTGAGATAGAGGTTGAGATAGAGACTGTGACAGTGACTGTGATAGAGACTGAGTTACAGACTGGGATAGAGACTGAGATAGGGACTGGGACAGAGGCTGAGACAGAGGCTGAGACAGAGGCTGAGACAGAGGCTGAGACAGAGGCTGAGACCGAGGCTGAGACCGAGGCTGAGACAGAGGCTGAGACAGAGGCTGAGACAGAGGCTGAGACAGAGGCTGGGACAGAGGCTGGGACAGAGGCTGGATGTAGGCCGAGACGTAGGCCGAGACGGAGGCTGAGCTACAGCCTAGGACGGAGACTGGGGACGGAGTTACATTATGTAGGTTGCAGAGCCCACTAAGACCCGCCTATTATGGAAAAATACTGGTAGCTGTCGTAATACAATGGGGGTACAGAGTATGAGTTACAGTTCCACAGCCTGGCACCCGCTATCTACTGCCCAAGGTCGTCTAGCTTATCCTCCCCACCAGACAGGTGGGAGAAGGCCTTGATGTAACAGTAGAAGAATGTACTAACGAGCAAAATCTTAACATTGAAGAAACAAAACTTACCAAGGACTATTTCTCAGAAAGAACAAACATAACAGTTTCATTCTGTTTATAAAATGGCGTCTAACAAGACAAGATGGCAGTACACATGTCAATCGGACGAATATAATGCCGGCATTAGTTATATCAATGCTAACATCACTTTGAGTATAATACGAATGATATAGTCATTTTCAGTTTTATTCTAACAGACCCTCCTTTTAGCATTGATTGCTAGCGACAATCGTCTTTATTAGTGCCAGAACCAAAACTGATATTTAGTCATCAAAAGAAACTTTGGGGACAGACTCAACAATAGAAGGTGAAGAACCAAAAATCTCGTCATCCATGTTCATTAGATGGTCGACCTCCTGTTGGAGCATGATCTTTGTATTGGTGACACGGATTGAGAATTTCTTAGGAGTTAAATAGGCGGTACAATAGGAGCAACATAAGGGAAGGCACTGAATCAAAATACAACAGCAGATCAGGATAGCTATAAAATATATTATTTTCTCTAAAACCCAACCCCAACCTCCAAACAGGGACTAGCTCCAATTACCACTCTGCATGTCTTGAACATTTTCTATAATGTCTAAAATATGTTTGGTAATATTTTTCTCCATATTAGTGATACCTACTACACACTGATCTCCTATTGCTGAGCATGCACCACCGTTTTTAGCTAAAATAAAATCAGCTGCATATCTAGTCTGTTCAGAAAATATTCTCATGCTCTCTAATTGAATGGTGATGTCACGCAATGCTGCCACGGTAGTATTGGACAATATCTGTAATTTACAGCCGAAATATTCCCTGGCCTTTTCAGTCCTACTCATAGCCATGCCCCCTAAACTGAAAATAGCAGACAGGATATAACCAAAAGTGATGCCATTACTGTAATTATTTATTTCTATTTCTGTTCCTCCTTCGCAAAATTCTTTCGTAAGTGTTCTTTTTACCCATTTTATCTGTCTATGAGTATATTTACAAGGGACTCCCAGAGGTAGCACCATACCAAGGGCTACATCATTGGTACCATTATGAACATTTGAATATGTTCCGTTGGTGAGGAAAAAGAATCCAGGGTGAGCATATATTGGTCCGTCATAATCCACAGCTGCGTAACGAGAATTACCGACAACAGTTGTAGAACCCCTCACACTCTTTAAAGGAAAAGTCTGTTTAGACATAAATACTCCGGAGCAATTGATGTACAAAATAGTCAGTGCTATTTAAAATGGGGCAACAAGCAGGATAATAACCAGCTTTTCGGGGAACTATCACTTGTTTATAATGCCAGCCTACTAATGTGATGTTTTGCTCTTCAAAATAAAAATGATCACAATAGGTATTTTTATCACAACCGGGGTACCCTGTTCCTGTGGGCTGACGATGATACAAACATGGCCCTGGGTAACCGAAGCCGAATTCCCCTTTTACCTCAACGAAATTTGTCGGCTTGGAATATGTATAATTTATTAAAGACCGAGGATAAGCAGGCCATAGGCTAGTAACAGAGTCTGTAGGATAACAAGCAACACCATTACCGAAAAATCTTTTATGCGTATCTAGAAAAACATTATTAGAGAGCATTCCTTTTCGTCTTGGTGTGGAAGAAACAGTATTACTAGAAACAGATGAATCACTTGCATGTTCTAATACCCAGAGAATCCCACCAAATATAATCATTAACAAAATAGCAAGCAAAAGGAAATGTATCCTCCGCTGTCTTATCCAGTATAGTCGGGGGGGAAATAACAAATTCTAATGGCTGTTCTTCTTCCCTCATCGGCCTACCAAAAGGATACATGACAACTTTATTCACTGCAAATGAGAAGTTTCAGAAAAAGACTACTGAATGGAACCCACGGTGGAAAGTACACAAAAAAGTAAGATCAAAAACAAGGAAAAGAAATGTATCCGGGTCCGTTACAAGCCTCCCTGGCAGGCTTCTATTGTTCAATCCTCGTTGGTGCTAAGACACACGGGTCGGTGGAGTCACACTGCTGCAACTCGTCTGCAAATGTTCACGAACCTCAGGATAGGGTACTCTTCCCCCCTCCGTCCCCCCCCCCAGGGAAAACACCCTCAACTTATCCTGTCCAGTGTCACTGACAACGCACCAATTATTCCGATTCTAACTGAAAGAAAAACACAATCAAAGGCACATGTGGCTAATCTTTATCCACGAAGTCCATCCCTGCTACACTTCACTAATCCTTCCGTCGAGGGCGCAAATGGTACCTTTTTACTCCAGGAACTGTTTCATCTTGCAACAGGATTTGAAATTCAGGTGTCGGAGAGCGAGGCTCAGATTCCAGGCGAGAAGGAACCCTGTGCAGTTTTAATTTCTGGGGGAACTGCTTCATTACGTACAGCACGAAAGGCTTCTGATAGTCAGGCGTACCAAGCACAGGTGCAGAGCAAAGCGCAATCTTTAATTGTTCAAAAGCATGCTGGCATTCATGCATCCAAGGTAAAGGTTCATGCACATCTTTAGTAATCAAATGAAGTAAAGGCTGTATTAGTAAAGAATAAGCAGGAATCCAGTGACGACAATACGAGGTGATGCCAATGAAAGCACGCACATCTCTCTGTGTCACAGGGACAGGCATCTTAACTATGGCATCAACTCGTTCGGGTGTTAACCTCCTGCCCTCCTTCGACAGCAGGTGACCTAAGTAGGTGACCTGCTGTTGACAATATTGGAATTTGGAAAGGGACACTTTATGCCCCGCACCCGCCAAATGTTTGAACAAGATAACGGTAGCTTCCCTACAACCCTGTTCAGTATCGGAGGCGATCAGGAGGTCATCCACATATTGCAATAATACATTACCTGCGGGAAGACAGAGAGAATCCAATTTACCTTTTAAAGCCTGACTACAAATACTAGGACTTTCAGTATACCCTTGAGGAGCCCTACAGAATTGGAAACTCCTTCCAGCTAGGGCAAAACCGAAAAGGTGCCTGCTGTCGGAGTGAATAGGAATACTAAAGAAAGCATTCTTTAAATCTATTACTCTCGCTCTCGTCTTCAGTGTTGGCCCAAGTCAGCTGAGCATCAGAAAAAGGCACGAAGCGGGGGACATGCTCTGTTCCATGGTCCCCTATTCCTTCTTGTACCCAACGATCATAAGGGAGGGGGAGCGGAACCCGTCGGCAGTGCGTAGAGTGGATCCAGTGTTTCCGACCTTCCACTCTCACCGCCGTCCTCGTCGTAAGGAGGACCAAAAAGGGTCCCTTCCACCGGTGTTCCAAACAGTTCTTTCGCTGAAAGTTCTTGATCAAAACGTACTCCCCGGGCTGTATAAGGTGCCCAGGTCCTTCTGGTGCTGGAGGCAGCGTCTCATGTATCTGTTGATGAATAGAACGCAGACTTTTAGTAAGGTCATACAGATAATGAACAAAGGGTGCTCTATCTCGGAGTATTTCTTAGGTCTAGGGACGCCCCACACATTCGCAGGACGTCCAAAAACCACCTCATATGGGGATAGCCCTGTCCTAGTGTGTGCAGTCATTCTAGTAGACAATAGAGCAAGGGGTAATGCATCTGGCCACTGTAACCCATTACTTTCTGTTATCTTAGCCAATTTTAACTTAAGGGTACCATTGTATTTTTCAACCAGGCCCGCTGATTGAGGAAGATTCGCTGCATGAAATTTCTGTTTAATGTGCAGACCTTCTCACGCCAATTGAATCAATCTGGCGTTGAAGTGACTGCCGTTATCACTCCAGATCAAGCGGGGCAAACCGTAGCGTGGGAAGAACTCTTTTAGAAGAGCCTTTGCCGTGGCCATGGCTATATTTTCCTTTGTTGGGTAAGCCTCAGCCCATTTGCTAAATGTGCAAACCACTACCAATACATATTTCAAATTGTTAGCCTGTTGCATCTCTATATAATCCATCTGAAGCACCTCAAAGGGAAAAGAAGGTGGTGCAAAATTTCCAGAAGGTGTAGGGGTACCTTTTCCCGGATTGTGTCTCATACATATAATACGGTGCTTACAAGGTGGGCAGCAACTTTCGAAATATTGTCATTCTGCCATACTGGATCTAATACTTTACAAATTCCCTTCGCGCTAATATGAGCTGGGCCATGTGCCGTGCTAACTACAGGAAAAACATATGCATTAGGTAACATCCATCTTTGCTTCACCCCTTTGTCAGTCCAGCAACCTTCAACATCCAACCGCCCTGTACTTTCCTGCCATACAGCCAACTCCTCAAGTGTCGCTTCAGACTGTATTTCCCTGATGCTGTCCAGTGTATTTTCGAACATGGTAACATCCGGTACCCATCTAGCAGGGCCTGCCACAAACATTTTCGTCATCTTTGATCTAGCTGTCTCTTTTGCTGTTTGATCTGCAAAGGCATTTCCTCTCCCTACATTGTCAGTGATTGCTTTATGGGCACTACATTTCACTATTGCCAATCGTTTAGGAAGGGTCAAAGCTGTCAAAAGTCTTTCTATCAATGGACCATGCTGTATCTTGGTCCCATGTGAAGTCAAAAATGCTCTCTCTGCCCAGAGGCGTCTAAAGTTATGGGCCAACCCGAAGGCGTACTGGCTGTCAGTATAAATATTGACAGCCAGTCCTTCGCTTAATTCGCATGCGTGCCAAAGAGCTATCGGCTCCGCAGCCTGAGCAGATTGGTAGAGAACGCGCACTGTCTCAACTATAGTGCATAGCATAGTAATAGCATACGTCGCTGTAGTGGTGCCATCTGACAATTTGAAACAAGAGCCATCGACATATAGTTCCCCTTGCGGGTCGGATAAAGGAACATCAGTCAAGTCTACCCGTTCCTTCGTCTCTTCTTCAGTACGAAACAAACAATCATGGACATCTTGGTCCTTTTCGTCTGAAGGGAGGGGCAGTAACGTGGCTGGGTTCAGACTGGCACATCGTTTGATGACAATATGTGGTGCAAATAACGTTAACTCATATCCAGTAAGACGAGCACTGGTAAGGTGCTGCGTCTTTGTCTTGTTCAAAAGTATATCCACAGCATGGGGTACCATTACTGTGAGATCATGATTGAGGACGAGCCCTGCCGACTGTCGTATAGAGACCACAGCAGCCGCCGTGGCTCTTAAACAACTCGGGAGAGCTCTAGCGACGGGGTCAAGCGTGGCGGAAAAATAAGCACACGGCCTCTGCTTACCACCAAAGACTTGTGTTAACACCGAAAGCGCACAGCCAGCCGTCTCGTGTACATACAGCACGAAAGGCTTCTGATAGTCAGGCGTACCAAGCACAGGTGCAGAGCAAAGCGCAATCTTTAATTGTTCAAAAGCATGCTGGCATTCTTGCGTCCAAGGTAAAGGTTCATGCACATCTTTAGTAATCAAATGAAGTAAAGGCTGTATTAGTAAAGAATAAGCAGGAATCCAGTGACGACAATACGAGGTGATGCCAATGAAAGCACGCACATCTCTCTGTGTCACAGGCATCCTAACTATGGCATCAGCTCATTCGGGTGTTAACCTCCTGCCCTCCTTCGACAGCAGGTGACATAAGTAGGTGACCTGCTGTTGACAATATTGGAATTTGGAAAGGGACACTTTATGCCCCGCACCCGCCAAATTTTTCAACAAGATAACGGTAGCTTCCCTACAACCCTGTTCAGTATCGGAGGCGATCAGGAGGTCTTCCACATATTGCAATAATACATTACCTGCGGGAAGAGAGAGAGAATCCAATTTACCTTTTAAAGCTTGACTATAAATACTAGGACTTTCAGTATACCCTTGAGGAGCCCTACAGAATTGGAAACTCCTTCCAGCTAGGGCAAAACCGAAAAGGTGCCTGCTGTCGGAGTGAATAGGAATACTAAAGAAGGCATTCTTTAAATCTATTAAAGAAAAGAACTGAGCTGTGGAAGGAACCATCGTTAAAAGAACAGTGATGTCTGGCACCACTGGGAACTGTGGAACAACTACTTTGTTGACCTCCCGGAGGTCAATTACAAAACGAGAGGCACGAGGGTGGGTATCAGGTGAATCTAACGGTGCCTTCTTAAGAATAGGGAGTATAGAGCTATTGCATACATTTCCTGCTGTCTCCTCAACCACCCCTGATTTAATCAGGTCCTGTATAATCTGCATCAATGCCTGTTCTCCTGCCTGTGATATCTTATACTGAGGAATACGAGGGAGCACAGCATTCTCCCTAACTTTTACAGAAACTGGTGGTATGGGTAGCAGCCCTACATCTGTATCCCGTTTTGCCCACAATGAGGATGGTACGTCTTTAAATTCAACTTGAAGGGGTGCACCTTTTGACAAACACTGTTTCGCCTTAGCCACATTAGATCCAATAGTCATATACACACCATCTGGGGAACAGGAAATGGTAGCATGTAACTTTTTCAACAAATCCAATCCCATCAAATTCTCGCCACAATTTGACGTCAGCAAAAATGGAGAGTCCACAGTAAAAGGACCCAATGGTAAAGCAAGGGGTGTGGAAATGGGGCCCACAACCGGCACGCCTGAAAATCCTACCGAAACATTATTACGGCCAGACAGAGTTGCCCCAGGGACCAGTTTATGTGAAACAGAGCTATTCATCGCACCTGTGTCCACCAAACATTTCTGTACGGAGCCATGCAAATCTGCTGTGACATAAGGACAACACTGATCTACAGGAATTTGGACTGGACCCTTACCCTGCCCTTGGCTGTCCTAGCCATACAACACTCCCGCAGCATCGTCAGTAGCATAATCATCATGATAGTATTGTCGTTCCCGGGGATCATCAAAATAATTCGAATCAAAACGATCCCCTGAAGGCTCACCCACTTGCCCTTCTTCCCTATTAACCTCATAACGGCCTCTTCCTCGCGAACCTCGCCCTCCAGGAACCGCAAGCTTTTGTAACAAATCTGGGCACTCCGCCAGTGTCCCTCCTTTTTACAGTAGGCACACTGGTTTAACCCCAAAGGTGCACCACCTCTACCAACACCTCGGCCCCTTTGAGTCGGACCGCCATCACGTCCCCTTCCAGACCCTCTAGCAACTTGCTGCAACAATACTTTTGTTTTTAAATCCTTACTCTTCTTCTCTACCTTGTCTTTTTCTTCGTTTTCACGATGCTTGTAATACTGGGCCATACTCAATATCACTGAAGGGGAAGAGGTAGTCCAAGTACTCTCTGAGGCCTGTAGCCGGGCCGCAATTTCCGGAAGCAAATTTGTAACAAACCTATTAACAAACAAACGACCCCTTCCACTGACAAGTCCTGCCCACTGAAATCCAAGAAACCCCCTTCAAACCTTGTAAAAAAATCTGATACACTTTCCTCTTTCTTCTGTCTACATGCTGTTAGCTTGTCCCAATCAACCCGTCGAGGTGGGATAAGGGAATGCATATACGTAATAATACGACTCGGCAAAGCCAGAATCTCAGCCCTAGGTTTTTCACCGGGCTTTCGCTCTACATCCCACCCTTTAATCTCGTCCCATGTACCACCTAGCTCCACCCTATGGTCTTGAGTATGTACCTGTGTCCATATATCCACCGGTACTAGTAACCCGAAGAAAATTTCTACGTCTGCAAGAGTCATAACTGACGAGGAGGCTGCCTCTGTCAGCTCCTTATAGTACGCTGTGGGATTCTTTCGTGGGTCTGGTAATTGACCCTTAAGGGCCTTTTCCATGGAGTATAAACCCACTGTTCCTGAAAGCGAGCCTCCACCCGTTGTTGAACCACCTCATTTCTTTGGTTCCTCTGCTCTGGGATCTCAGGATGAAAAATAGGATGCACCTCCCTCATCGGAAACTAGGATTTCCCAACCGGAGTATTACTTTATAATTTCTCCCGATACCCTATAAACGTCCCCACATTACCAAAAACCTCCCCGGGGGCCATGCCAGCTGACTATACTCGATCTCGAATATCATAAATTATTTGAGGGGCTATGCCCCCAATACACTGTTCCCATAAATTGATCAAAAGTAGCTGACATATGTTGGAGGGCATGCTGCTGTACAAACGGATCAAAATCTTTCATTACACTCCATATATCCTCCACACTATAGATCGGACCCCGAGCCCACTGCGCTGCTTGATTCGCCACCATCCTCTTTTCTTCCTCACCTACATTCGATAGAGTTAACACCTGTTCCATCCGCTCTTGTACTGTAGCCCAATTCCCTCTATCCGGCCCCCTTACTGGTGTCTGAACACTACTTAACACAGCAGGTAACAACCCTGGGGAAGACATGAATGACACGGGTAAAGGAGACAATGTCATCAGTGGCTGTGTAGTGGGGGCGAGGGAAGGAGGGGAAACAAAAGCAGACATAACAGACGTCACAGGGGTGCCCGCAGTCACCGCACTCGTAATCGGTAAGGCAGAAAGGGGGGCAGACAAAACAGGGGCCGAAGCCGTCGAGCTCACAGGAACACTTAAAGAAGGTGAAGGAACATCGGGATATATTCTCTGTGGGGCATACGGAGCTGGAGGACGGGTCTCCAATAGTTCCTCCACAAAAATATCCCCCTCCTCTCTAACCACATATGACTTATCACACTGTAACCGAAATTTCCTATCTGCACACTCAATACCTTTCTCTGTCTGTTCTCTATCATACGCTACAGCTTTCTGCACCACTGTCTGCATTGCTTTCTTCCTAGACGCCTTCTCGACCCTTATACGTCGCTGTTTGGCTTCTTTCTGCCATACCTGCAAGGTATCGAACATTGACTGCCTACTTCTTCTAGCGAATAATTTATCTTGTAAATAATTCAATTTCTGTTCATCAAAAGTACCATCAAGTGGCCACGGAAGCTCAGCATTGTCTCTCGTATATTTGTGCCACAATGTACGAAACATAATAGGGCCAATGCCATGCTTCACATACATCTCAAAACCCGGAGTGCCTTCCGGAGGCGCGGGCTGCCGTTCCTCCAGTCTGTTTTCCACAGAGCATCTTCGAAACCCAAAACACCACAATTTACTCCAACAAGACATCTTAGCATCAGACACTTCCACTCATCACACAGACATGCACTTCCTCACAATACAAACAAAGAGCTCCCAAGCAGCAGTCCTCAAACTGCACCAAAAGAAGATAGGCTCTAGCCCCAGGCCTTTTCAAGAATACCGAATTACCAGGTGGCCTGGCGGAACGTTTTCAAACGCCCAGTATCCCAAGGGTCCGCAGACCTACCAAATTACTCAAGACGGGCCGCACTTACCAAAGCTCACCTGGTGCACACAGGTCAAACAAGATTATTCTCCACTGCCGACTCTTCAGACCTAAACAGTCCGATCCAAGGGTTTCGCCTCTTCAGGACCCCAGCCGAGATGACCTCTAGACGAGGAGCTGCCCGATCAGGCAGGCGGGGCAGCTGCGAGAACTAACGCTTGATCGTGTGGGGTACCCCGATCCGACCAGACGCAACCCCAACCTCTGCAACCCGTCTACGGGTGAGATGGGTCACCTGGTGGAGTCCCTGTTCGGGCGCCAACTGAAGGAAGTGACCCGTTTAGGGTCACTCGGGTCACTCTAGACCTCCGCTAGCCTTCCAGGCAATGCAGAGTCGATGACGCAGTAGAGAATGCCAACAAGCTAGTTTATTCGGAATTTACACTGCAGTGGAGTCCAGCCTAACCAGCCTCTACTACTGGCTGATGAGGGACTGACTTGAACAAGCATAAAGTTACATTATGTAGGTTGCAGAGCCCACTAAGACCCGCCTATTATGGAAAAATACTGGTAGCTGTGGTAATACAATGGGGGTACAGAGTATGAGTTTCAGTTCCACAGCCTGGCACACGCTATCTACTGCCCAATGTCGTCTAGCTTATCCTCCCCACCAGACAGGTGGGAGAAGGCCTTGATGTAACAGTAGAAGAATGTACTAACGAGCAAAATCTTAACATTGGAGAAACGAAACTTACCAAGGGCTATTTCTCAGAAAGAACAAACCTAACAGTTTCGTTCTGTTTATAAAATGGCGTCTAACAAGACAAGATGGCAGTACACATGTCAATCGGACGAATATAATGCCGGCATCCACTGACTACATATTTCACACAATATATGTATTAATGCATTAGTTATATCAATGCTAACATCACTTTGAGTATAATACGAATGATATAGTCATTTTCAGTTTTATTCTAACAGGGTGTAAAAAGAAATAAAAAGACTTACCTTATTCCTGCGTCTTTCCTTCGTCTCGACTCTCTCCCAGCTGGAACAGGAAGCACCCAGGCTCCCCTTAGCCAAATACAATGCTGCAAAGCAGCGTTGTAGTTGGTCTGAGTGCCGTGGTTCAGCGATCAGACAGGCAGTGGGAGCCTGGGCATGTTCTCCACCCAGGCTGTAATGCAGCCTGGGTGGAGACCATGCAACGTGCGCATGAATGTTTTGGTGGCCCGAGACGACCGGCCAAACATTCATGTGCACTTGGAGTGGGCAAACCACTCCTCTCCCTGCTCCTGTGTGAGCAGCCCAGCCCGGACCTGCCTGCCCGCAAAGCTACTGCCGCAGGAAAACATAAAATGATAATAACATCGAGTTATTATAATTTTATGTTCCCTTCATTTCACTGCTGCAAAGCAGTGGGGCGACGCTCCTCTGCCTTAGCCTCAGTACCACGAAACAGTCAACGCTGTCCTGAAGAGTAACGCTCAGTTACACTTCAGGGCAGCGTTTGTTCACTCGGACGTATCAAGGTCCGGCAAATACTTGTAAACTGAGACGTTTGGAGTCTACATGTTAATTGGATGGGATTTTTTTTGACTAGTGGAGCACGTCCCCCTAACTGTAGTGAAAACGTAATGAACCCTGCATGGGCGTTGCGACTTATACTGGATACATTGGTGCATAGGTTCTGAAGTTTTGCTGGTGCACAGCACATGAATGATGACTGTTTCGTGGTACTGAAATCAGCCTTGAAAAAGTCCAGGAGGCTAAACACCTGCGTGTCGGCTGCTGCCCCAATTTTCTTTTCTACTGTCAAAATAAAAAGAAAAACTTGATGTACCGTCATCTGCTTGAACTTCTATTAACGACTATCAAGGAACTACTGCTAACTAATGGGACTTTTTTGGGATAAGAGTAACAGTGTTGTGTGTGTTTCGGTGCATTGTGAATTTATACGATACTAGACTGCATTGTCTTTGCGGCATAGTAGACTTATACCCAAGGTGGGTGGGTATTCAGCCCCATGCGAGCACCACCAAACAACTGAATTCCTTTATAATTGTGGGTGTTGAAAGTTACAGAATCGACTAATAGATGTGCAGACATTACGGCATATCCACCATATATAAGTTTATATCACTGCTCTTAATTGGTTCACAGATTTTCGTAAAGCCAGGACTCAAATGATTGTTTGGTACCTTTCAATCTAGAGTTCTGTCTCTGGGCAAGGGGATTCCCCAGGGCTCTACTTTGAGTCCATGGCGTACAGAACTTTGGGCATGGGCTCCAATAGCTGACATGTATTATCCCAGCGAGCGCTCCCCTGCTTCGCCGGGGTGAAATGCTCTGACCCGGTCTGCCTGGCAGAGCATCAGGGGCCGTATTACACGTAGTATCCCTGGGGTGCAACGGGTGTGTGCTCCTGCTTTGTGCACCCTGCAGATACTTGTTCGGCCCCTTCTGTAATACTGATCGTGCTGCTGCCCATGTAGCACCAGCACTATCTCAAGAGAGAGTGTTGCCTCATTTGCATTGGGGCATTTCCCCATGCAAATGGGGTAATCTCTTTGCCTCTGTGCCCTCGCTATATTATGGATGTGGGTGCAAAGGCAAAGAAGCCCTCATGTGGTACACTGTCGGTGCGCCACAAAAAGGTGGCACACAGTCAGTGCGCCCCCTGTGGGCAGCCCTCTGGAGGGGACAAAGCGACTCCAGTGAACCCCCAAGACATCCTCCTGCAGGTGGGTGCAGGCACTCCCTGCACCCGTCTGAACAGGATCTCTGTCCCCTCACTAAAGTGCAAGCGGGTGCTGCATGCACTGTGAAACATGGCATGGCTGATTAAAGCAGTGCATTCATTGTAATTGGGCGCACTGTTCGTATTTGCACATGGTGCATCTGTACCGCAAATATAAACAGAGTGCCCGATAAATAATAAGGCCCCAGGAGGCTAGGGGATGAACTAGGCTCCATTCACAGGCACGTGGGTTCACAAGGTACCCAGGATGGTGTTGCTCAGGCCCGGCAAGGGCTGCCCTTCTTTGTTAGGGTGGAAAGGTCTGAATGAACCTCTAGTCAAAGCTCCAGCAGGCAAGGCGGTTCAGACTCCTGGGCTCCATTCGCTGTGATGCAGAATACCCTGGATGGGTCTCTGCAAGCCCAGAAAGGCTTACACTGCTGCAGCAGGGTGGAAAGCCCTGAAAGGGTCCTGGTTGGAGCTCTAGCAGGCCCAGGTTGTAGGCCTCGGCTCTATTTGCCAGCCCAATGTGTAGCAATATGCCTACGACCAGGCTTCACAGTCCCAGGGAGGCATCCTCTGCTCCGGCTGGGTGCAAAGCTCTGATCCTGCCCCAGTCACAGCTCTGTAAGGTCCCTCGTACTGGCGGGCACCCCCATGCTGGCTGGACCTGACATGTGCAGGACTAGGGTCTGGCTTCCTGGCCTACAGTTCCCCTTTACGCCCCTCCAAGGGCAACTAGAAAAACTGCTCGAAAGCAGGGTGCACCAGATGGCAATCCTTCAAGTCGAGTCATCTGGTCATGCGCTATAGGAATTTAGGGTTCGTTCAGAAGGCTGGGCTGTTCCGGCACTCCCAATGAGCTCTCATTTGATACTTCAAGCCTAGCTAGGGCTCCATAAGGTAGGGTATACTCGACTGAATCCCTGCCTCTGTCACCTAGTGAGCGTGGATTACAAGGAAGGCTAGTGGTCTTCCTCCAGATTGGTAGGGACAGGGTTCTCGTGGCAGGTTTGTGTTCCCGTCATTATCCCTATGTGCTGCTAGGGCCCCAGGCTGTCTTCTTCAATTTTTTAAAGTCTCAGACAAAAGAATGTCATTTTTTTTATTGAGTGTATCTGTATCTAGGCTGTCGGCTCTTGTTTTATGTAGAAGATCTGTTCGTACATACCATCAAGACGATGGAAAAGAGTGAGGTAATTAAGACCATCTTTAACCAACTAAACACATTTCTTTTGAGGCTATGAGTTGGGAGTTGGGTTAAGGGCCTGACTTAGATCTTGGCGGAAGGATTACTCCTTCACTTTGGTGACGGATATCCTGTTTGCCGAAATATAAATCCCTTTATGTCCTATGGGATTTTTATTTCGGCGGACCGAATATCCGTCACCGTCGTGATGGAGTAACCCGTCTGCCGAGATCTAAACCAGTCCCTTAGTCTCGATGCGATATCGCGTCTATGCCCGACTGACTCGATATAATGATTTATTCCATGTGCCGCGGTCGAAGGCTAAAAAACTCTCTTGTGGCAAGAATCATCCAATGATCCTACTTCTAAGTTGTCATTTTCTGACTTGTGGCTTTCTCCTTGGAAGACTTGGGAGTTACGTAACATGAAATCTCCTAGCAGTGTAGTGCCACCACCATGAAGCTTTTCTGCCAGTTGATTGTGAGGGAAAGCAGTTGGAGCACGACCTTGCGTTTGGAATCTCGCCAGTCACCTCATCATACCGGGTCAAGCAGTTTTATTTGGAGGCAAAACATGAACTAGAAGTTAGGACATTAGAAACAAATTTTGAGTTGGGTGGTTTACAAATAGGTAATAATATTGGGCATCAAAGAGTAAATGGTTCGAAGCATTCTGGCTTCCTCCATCACAGAAGTGAGGCAGGGATTTAAACTATGGTCTGTTTTTTTAATCAGGATATTTAGTTTCTATTTTTAGAAAATGTGAAATCAAAACATTATCTGAAGCTTTAAATACATAGTTGTCCAGATTGAGTAAAATATTTGTTATGATTTTTTAGTACTTTTTAAAAAATGTTAAAAGATTCTACTAATTATTTAAGCTGTAATGTTTGAGCTGTACCATCTTACTTGACCAGGAACTACTTTCTAATGAAACTGTGTCCATCTGTTTCAAAACATGTATATGAATTCGATGTTTACAAAAAAAAGAAGCCTCTTCAGGAAGTCTGCTAATCATAAATTGGGCAGTGTGGTGGCATGCTTCAGGAGAAATTACACTAGTTAAACACCAAAGGGCCTATTTTCAAACTACATTTTGTACTACGTTTTGTAGTACTACAACAGTTCTACAACCGTACTCCAAAATGCTATTCACAAGTCCACATGTGGAGTTTCTGCCTACACCTCTCCTGTCTTGTTCTGTGCAGAGTTTTACGCCCGAGTGGAGTCTCCACACGGGGCAGGAGTCGCTCATTTATTATTCACTGCTCTTGGCCAGGAGTGCCCCTTATTGCCCCTCGGTGGCTTATTTACATATTTGTCTTTTTTTTTACAGGACCCGAATCTGGCCAGGGGCACCACCAACATGTTACTAAAGTGTTGTGGGGGGCTGCAAAGAGCCAGAAGCCCCCAGGATGTTTTATTAAAAAAACTGTAAGTCTCCAGGGTCATTAAATGCATGACACCAGGAGAGCTGAGCACAGGTTTTAAAGTGCTCTGTGCTGGAGCTGTGCGCTCTTCAACTGGAGCGTGAGGACCCCTGGTGGTTAGTTCTATGCCTGCATTGTGTGTCCTGAAGATTGTTAAGAGAGATTCATACACACATCTGGGGCTGTTTGCAATAAAAATGATTTATTGTAAATGCTATTGGAAAAATAATTTAGTCTTTGCTCTTTGTGTATTTATACGGATTATTTTGGCAGATCTGCGTTCTATAGGTTGATGTACTGATCCCTTGACAAAGCGAATAGTCCGGGTTTATAAAATTTGGTGTTCTGGCCCTTTGACAACGCCAGTAGGCCTGCCTTTCTTAAAATGACAGCTTTTCACACTATTACTTTACCAAAGAAAGGTGATGTTATAGCTAGATATGGTAATAATATCTTACTTTACTTTAAAGAAAATCTTGGACATTCACTGACAAAAACAAAGGTTAGAGTGACATTATATTTAGGTGCAAATTTCAGTAAAATAAATGTAATGTTTTAAACAAAAATAAACACTGAAATTCCGAAGTTATACTTAACTGAAGTAATTTTAACTTGTGCCCTTGTCATGCACTGCTTGTGACCTCACATATTACTCATGACATATTGTATTACAACATTGATAACATCTGAAATGGCATCACCGATACACTGATAACATCAATACAACATCTGAAATGACATCACTGACAACAACGTTGTGCACGGCCGTGTCCGAGTTATAGTTACTTCAATTAACTATAAATTATGAATTTCAGTGTGTTTAAATTTAAAATGTTATGTTTTAACTGACATTTTCACCTAAATAACTTTAACCTTTTATTTTTTCAGTGATATATATATATATATATATATATATGTGTGTGTGTATAGAGAGGGAGTGATGGAGCGAGGCAGCAGGAAAGGGAAAGGGAGAGGGAGAGAGAGAGAGGGAAAGGGAGAGGGAGAGGGGAGAGAAAAATATTTCAAACAAACTAAACCTCGTTTTTGCATTTACAAATCCTACTATAAGATGCCAAAGGAAGAGTCTGAACATCACAAGGCAGTTTTTAAATGTCTTACACTTTGAAAATGAACAGAGAAGATAACATCCACAACAGTAGCCATTGTGGTAAATACAAAGTAACTTTCAACACAGATGAAAGACCCTTGATAAGGTACTGATGAGGCCAGTGTGATACATAAAAGCAAGGTTCGTCACGTCCTAAGTTTCTTTACTACAGCTCATTATTTGCAAGTAACATATTGCAATTGTTGCCAGTACTGGGCTGCCTTTGCACTATAGCCTCAACGTGTGATCTCTGTTGCACTATAGCCTCAAAGTGTAATCTATGTTGAGCTATAGCCTCAACGTGTGATCTCTGCTGCACTATAGCCTCATTGTATGATCTCTGATGCACTATTCCCTCAATGGGTGATCTATGTTGCACTATAGACTCAATGTGTGATCTCTGTTGTGCTATAGCCTCAACGTGTGATCTCTGCTGCACTATAGCCTCAATGTGTGATCTCTGTTGCACTATAGCCTCAACGTGTGATCTCTGTTGCTCTATAGCCTAAAAATGTGATCTCTGTTGCACTATAGCCTAAACATGTGATCTCTGTTGCACTATAGCCTAAACATGTGATCTCCGTTTGACTATAGCCTCAACGTGTGATCTCTGTTGCACTATAGTCTCAACGTGTGATCTCTGTTGCACTATAGCCTCAACGTGCGATCTCTATTGCACTATAGCCTCCGCGTGTGACCTCTGTTGCACTATAGCCTCAACGTGTGATCTCTGTTGCACTATAGCCTAAACATGTGATCTCTGTTGCACTAAAGCCTCAACGTGTGATCTCTGTTGCACTATAGCCTCAACGTGTGATCTCTGTTGCTCTATAGCCTAAAAATGTGATCTCTGTTGCACTATAGCCTAAACATGTGATCTCTGTTGCACTATAGCCTAAATATGTGATCTCCGTTTGACTATAGCCTCAACGTGCGATCTCTATTGCACTATAGCCTCCGTGTGTGACCTCTGTTGCACTGTAGCCTCAACGTGTGATCTCTGTTGCACTATAGCCTAAACATGTGATCTCCGTTTGACTATAGCCTCAACGTGTGATCTCTGTTGCACTATAGCCTCAACGTGCGATCTCTATTGCACTATAGCCTCCGTGTGTGACCTCTGTTGCACTATAGCCTCAACGTGTGATCTCTGTTGCTCTATAGCCTAAAAATGTGATCTCTGTTGCACTATAGCCTAAACATGTGATCTCTGGTGCACTATAGCCTAAACATGTGATCTCTGTTGCACTATAGCCTAAACATGTGATCTCTGTTGCACTATAGCCTCAACGTGTGATCTCTGTTGCAATATAGTCTCAACGTGTGATCTCTGTTGCACTAAAGTCTCAACATGTGATCTCTGTTTCACTATAGCCTCAATGTGTGATCTCTGTTGCACTATAGCCTCAATGTGTGATCTCTGGTTTTATGCAGAGCTCATCATCACTGCAGGAGGTGAGAACATTGCCCCGGTTCCAATCGAGATTGCTGTGAAGGAGGAGCTGCCGATTATCAGTAATGCCATGCTGGTTGGAGACAAGAGGAAGTTCCTGTCTATGCTGCTCACGTTGAAGGTTAGAACGGTTGTGAACACACATGCAGCTAGGAGCATGCCAGGAGATCTTTCTGTGCTATATCGGTCCGTCTTCTATAAACTACCTCTTCAGACATGTACTTACCCATGAACCATGACCTGCTCTTTATTGAGTGCAGTCATTTGGAAAAGTTATAGGCTACTGGTACATGCTCTTCCTTTTCATCTTATTTATTTATGTTAATGGTGGTATTTATATAGCGTGGTTATGCAGTTATGCTTACGAAGAGAACTGATTATGATGTCGGTTGGACCGCCACCAACAGGTCGTCGATGGCGGTCCAACCAACAGCCAGCCCTTCGGTCCGGCCGCCGGATTACAATCCAGACGGTCAGACCCTAAACAGTCCGGGGGAAGACCGCAGCCTCCGACAGGATCAGTGATCCCGTCGGGGCGGTGGTCGCAATCCCGAATGGAGGGGGTGCCAAGGCAGGCACTGCCGTCGGGATTACGATATCCCTTTCTGAAAGCCTTTTCAGTTCGGAAAGACCATCATGAAAAGGCTGTTGAAGCGGATTTTGAGGGCCGCATACAGGGCCCACTTCCATCGTGGGTCACTGTAAAGTGGCCCAGGGGGCACATGTAGTGCCCCCACGTACCTCCATTCACCATGTGCCATGCACCACACGGTGCATGGAGGTGCAGAAAGTGCTCCTTTACACTGCGGCTTGTGCTGCAGCCCTTTTCCCGGGCCGCTGTGTAAAGGAGTACTTTGCACCTGCCAGCCCGGTGTTGCATCGTAATGCAGCGGTGGGGCTGCCAACTGCTTGTCGGGCGGTCTCCTGACCACTGTGATAGTGGTCGGCAGTTTGACCGATCGATATTGTAAATAGGCCCTTAATAACAACATACAGAAATCATGCATAAGAACACATGACATCAGTGGGGAATATGATGAGAGAGAAACACAGCAATGTAGTTAAGAGAAGCCAGTGGGGGTGGGGGGATATGGGAGGGATACCTACAAGTTAGGAAAAGTAACTTTTTTAGACCTTTCCTGATTTGCACCAATAACTGAGGCCTGAGGAGCAGAGGTAGGCAACTTCAGAGTCTTTTTAAATATATTTTTGCTTTAATATTTTCAAATAAACAAACAATTGCACTAGCAGTATAAAGCATCACTTAGGACCACAGACTCACTCACCCCCACAGGGACCAAACAGCTTGTTTCTGTCATCCCCGTTCAATGTGAGAGTAGCAGTACATTGACCATTATGTCCCCCCTCATGATTGTCTATGAGGTAGTAAGTTCTCCATGTACCCCATTGCTTGTGAAATTTTCTAGGCTAGCCTCGCCCCTCATAGACCACCTTCTCTGACATCATACACATAATCATACCAGCCAGCCATTGCTGTTTATTAGGGTGCTGCTGAGACCCCCACGTTTTGGCAATGTCTGTTTGCTACCACACATCCCAGCAGGCCTAACATCAGCTGGGCACATACTCCTCAAGGAGGATCCTGCGCACAGCAAATTGAGGAGTACCAGAAATGCTAGTATTGCCAATAATTCCGCAAGTATTTCCTCTCCCAGTACACTTGTATGTTTGGACATCCCCAAAGAGCATGAAGGAAAGTATCCTCCACTCAGTTGCACCTAATACATGTGTGTTAGAACGGGGGGTCTCTAGTTGGCAGAGGTAGGTACCTTTGAGCAAATAGGGACCCTTGCTTCTAGTCAGGTTAAGGGGGATACACTACTAAAATAACCCCTGCTCACCCCCTTGGTAGCTTGGCACGAGCAGGCAGGCTTATCTCAGAGGCAGTGTGTAAAGCATTTGTGAACACATACAGTAATCAAGTGACAACACTACAGATGGACACCACACCAGTTGTATATTAAAAATAAGTATTTTTATATAGATTTAACACAAGACCACAAACGACAAAAATCCACAATACTGTACTTCAAAAATGGTAGAAATAGCTTAGTTCTCTTAAGATGTAAAATGCGACACTTTGAGTTCAATGTACCTTAGGATGCGTAACGCTATACAACGAAAGTGTTGCAGGGAAGGTGATGCGTCGGTTCCTTACACGCAAGAACGGTGATGCGTCGGGTCCCTACTGATGCGTAGGGGATGCGTCGGTTCTTCTCGGCGTGGGGAGGTGATGCGTCGGTTTCTTACTGCGCTTCCGTGGCGATGCGACCAGCAGCGCCGTGATGCGATGAAGATCCGGTGCAATGCGACAAAGATGGCGTCTTCTTCTTGATGCGACACAATGCGTGCACGCCCGACGGCCGTGCGGCGACTCAACGATTCTTCTGAGCCGCGACAGGCCCTGCGACACGCTTCCCGGTGATGCGGCGGCATCTGGTGCGACGTCGATCCTCTTCTCCGGCGATGCGAGGCGCTTCGGGGATGCGATGCGACAGCTGCAGCGGCGACACCCTTCTTCAGCGATGCGACGACAGCGGCTGCGGCGGCGACACGCTTCTCCGATGATGCGGGGTCAGATGCAATGTCGATCCTCTTCTCCGGCGATGCGAGGCGCTTCTGCGTTGCGAAGCGGCAGCGGGGACACCCTTCTTCAGCGATGCGACGACAGCAGCTGAGGCGGCGTCACGCTTCTTCGTGAGTCGCGCTTCCAGCTCCTTGCGACACGCAGTCCCTCAGAAGGCCCAACACAACAGCAGGCACTTCAAAAGAACTCTTGGGGAGCTGGTGGGTGAAGTCTGTTGTCCCTGAGACTTCAGCAGGAGGCAAGCTCTATCTCAAGCCCTTGGAGATCCTTTACAAGTTGTATTGAAAGTAGCACAAAAGTCCTTTCTCCTTTCTTTAGCAGTCAGGCAACCACTGCTGGCCAATCCCTCACGCTTAGGGATAGTCTCCTCCTCAGTTTCTCTGGTTCCTCTCCTCAGCAAAGGTTCTTTTTGTTTCCCAAAAGTGATCTAAAGTTCTGGGGTTTGGGTCCCCTCTTTTATACTCATTTTCCCTTTGTTCTCTGAAGGCAGAGAGGCCTTTGCCTAGTCCAAACCAGTTCTGGTCAGTCCTGGAGCACTTTGTTGACAAGACTCCTTCTTTCCTTTCACAGTGTAGCCCAGGGACATCAGACGCACCACAGGAGGTGGAGCCAGCATTGTGGAGGGAAGGCACAGCCCTATTCAGGTCCCAGGTGCAACTCCTCCCACCCATCTCCATGCAGATCTCTCTATTCAGCCCTGTGCTGACTCACCCTGCCTCCTGGAATCCCCCAGCCCCTGTCACTCAAACTCCAGACAAGGAATACACAACCTAGCAGAGGCAGGCTTGGATAGTTAGGCAAGAAAATACCTACTTTCTAAAAATGGTATTTTCAAACACAGATTGTTAAAACCAACTTCACTAAAAGATGTATTTTATCATTCTGAGTTCAGGCATACTAAATTCGTTTTTCTACCATGTTCCCTGGATCAGTTAGGATTATAAGATGTTATAATCAAACTGCCCATTCTGGCCTATGGGGAACAGGTAGCCTTGCAATAGTGAAAAACGAAAATGGCTGTAATTCACTATTAGGACATGCCACACACACCAGGGCATGTCCTACCTTACACATACAATGCACCCTGCCCTAGGGCCTACCTTAGGGGTGACTAATATGCAGGAAAGGGAAGGTTTGGGGACTGGTAAGTGGGTGCACTTACCCAGTCGACTTGGCAATACCAGACTTCCCACAGGCTCTGCAATGGCAGACCTGAGACACACTTTTACAGGCTGCTTCTGTGGGTGGCACAACCAGTGCTGCAAGCCCACCAGCAGCATTTGGTTTACAAGCCCTGGGCACACTCAGTGCACTGTACTAGGGTCTGACAAGTAAACCAAACCAGCCAATCATGGAGTCACTAATCCATACATCAATTTTATCATAGAGAGCATATGCACTTTAGCACTGATCAGCAGTGGTAAAGTGCCCAGAGTCATAAAACCAACAACAACAGGTCAGAAAAAGTACAGGAGGAAGGCAAAAAGTTCAGGGCTGACCCTGCAAAAAGGGCCAAGTCCAACAATGTGGAAGTTTGATCTTTCTCCATCCTATATAGTTTGCTCCTATATAGTATATTCTAGGTTGGATTCTAAGTTGAATCAGTCGCAACTGGGATTTTGTTGCCACCTCGCTCGGGTACATCAGTGCTCCTTCCCACTCAATGTCCTCCTTCTCACCTGGATCCCTTTCTCAGTTTGCCTTCAGTTTCCGGAGATTGTCTGGCTTATTACTGTGAGGTGTCCTATATATCACAGAAGCCGCTTTTGTCTCGATCTTCTCCATGATCACTCTGCCTTTCAAGGGCATATTATCTTGTTGTTCCATCCAATCAATTATTTTCCGCCCTCAAAGTGTGACTGAGCTGCGTGTATTTGTAATACTGTGTGTAGGAGAGATCGAATTCTTCTTATATGTTATTAAATGATTTTGGCCTCTCCCTACCCCAGCATCCCGACCTCGGTAATCTGCTTCAAGCGTTGGAAGCCTGTCAGCTTGGTGACCTCTCCTAGTGTCTCCCCTTCCCTAGAGGTGTCTGTCTCGTTATTACTCCCCGTGCTCTCACACATTTGTTGGCTTTGCCCCAGGCTGCTAGAATGATTCCACAGGTCCCAGCAGCACCCGCTTCTCTTCCTCCAATAAAGGGAGTGAGAGTTATGCTCAGTTTGGATTCTCTGGGTTCTGGCCATTGAGTCATCTCTGGGCATGAACTTCCAGTTGTAAATGGCCTGAAGCTGAGTGGCCCAGTAGTATGCTCTTATATCCGGTAGTTCTTTACCACTGCTGTCAGCTGATCCATAAAGAGTCTGATGCACGATCCTTGGCTTCTTCCCTCCCCACACAAGCTTTGTGGAGTATTGTCCATTCGATGAAACAAAGATTCCAGGACCTCAAAGGGAGTATTTAGTAAAACCTATGAAAGCATAGGGAGCGTTATCATTTTGAAGATAGCCGCCCTTCCCGTTAAGGTAAGGGGCAGCAAGGCGGCACAACTGGCACCTTTCTGCATGCGTCTGCCTGGAACTCATGCATCTTTAACTCCAAATTCTGTCCCTAAACCTTGATTTATTGGCTGTTGCATAGATACCGAAGCATTTGAATCCGTCGTCCACCGCCTGGAGACCTCCTCCAGCCAGATCATCCTCGTCCCGATCCTTAGTTTCAGAAATTATAGATTTTTTGCAATTTATTTTGAATCCCAGATGTGTGTGCAACTCAGTCTTGAACCCTAACCCTATGCCAAAAAGGCATGTTTGGTTGTGCTTTCTTTGGAAGTCTTCTGAATGCCAGCCTAGCAGGGGTGACCTCCTTGTAAGAAAGTGGATTATTATTTAGAGTGGGCAGTTGCCCACCTCAAAGACCAAACTATTCCATCATGGTGAACCCTAAAAGTCCAATTAACCTGAGCTCCACCCCTGGTTATGGCACAGAGTAAACAGGTTTAACTTGGGGTAATGTGTGAAGTATTTATGCCGTACCAAAACAGTAATCAAATAAAAATATCATACAATAAGAATCCCAAACCGGATTTGAAACAGATTCAATTTTTATGACACCAAAATGACAAAAAATCCCACAAAGGGATCTGGAGATACGAGTTTTTTAAGTTTTACATGAAAATAGCACCAACGATAGTCTATGGTCGCAGTAGACCAGGATCTAGGCACTGTTTGAGGCTAACCACAATGTATCCGATGTTGGATACACCAAGCGGGACAGCCCGGTGAACGATTGGACCTTCTGCAAAATGGAAGTCAGAATCTTTCAGCAAGGCAAGGCAGCAGGCTGTATCTGGGAAGGTCTCACCGAAGTCAGACATTTCCATTTTCATTTACTTGTGAAATAGACTTCATCTTGCTTCTTTACAAGTCAAATGAAGTTCCAGGGTAGACCCCAACAGTACTTCATACAAGAGGAGAAAAACTGCTGCAAAACCGACCCCCTGTAACAAAACCTCTCCCATGGGTCCAAAACCGGCTCCCACCTTTCCTGCCCACCGGGAAAACGCCTGGTGCCCGCTACGACCAGTACGGCCCTGACTAGAACTTGGTCTTGGACCCCCTGTTGGATGGCTCCGGCACTCCTGATGTCCGCCAGGGCCCAGACAGAGGCATCCTAAGTGATATCTTGTCTGATCATGTCCTCACGGACCCGAGGAGCTTTCTCCACCCTAATGATGGAGATTACACTTACTTTTCCAATCTGCATAACATGGAATCTGGAATAGATGACTTTCTCTTGAACGCATCTCTTCTCCCGAGACTTCAGTCCTGTGAGATAGGTTTTCAATGTGTTTACGAACATGCACCCATCTCGATATTGCTTGACTTTCATCTAGAAGCCTCACACGAGAGAACGTGGAGAATGGATACAACGCGGTATAAACTTCTGGAGGAGAAACGAAAATGAAATGACTTAACTAGGTGACTATATAGATCCTAATAAAGACTCCACCCTTTCTCCCCAGCTCTTTTGGGCAGCAGGTAAAACTTATGTGAGGGGGTTAATGATACAAGACTCTCAATAGGCCAAACAGCAAGCTATCCATTGGAAAAGGGACATGGAACACGAAGTTGAAGCCCTATCGCAGGAATAACAGCGCCTCTTGTCACCCACTACTCTATGATGATCAACTTCCCAAAAATATGAGCTAAATACTCATGGCAACAGCTGAGAAAGCGGTACTATGTCTTCGACATAGGCACTATGAACGCAGGGAAAAGGCAGGCCGGCTTCTTGCTTTTCAATTGCGACAAAGAACAGCGCACGCTCCCATCTCAGTGTTGCATAACGACACTGGTGGTTTACTTACATTGCCCCCTAGAAATCCTTCAGGAATTTTCTTGTTACTACTCAGACCTTAGTTTCTGTGTCAGCAGAGGATCTAGAGCGGTACAGTTGCTCTTTTGGATACCCTGACCTGGTTATGTCACACCCCCACAGCATTAATATGCTGCAATGGTTTCCGTTTTGTTCCCCTGTACATTCATAGAGGTACTAGACAAGGGTGCCCACCGTCCCCCCTGCTATTTCGTTTGGTACCGAAACCCGTAGCAACTGCTGTTTGGACTTTAGGCATGATAAAGGGAATACCTACTGCGGTGAGGGAACTAAAACCGATGCTCTATGCTGATGATATGTTATTGACCCTGTCGTCTCCCGCAACCTCCATTCCAGCTGTCATGGATATAGTGAATGACTTTTCCACCTTTAGTGGCTACCGGGTTAATTGGGTGAAAAGTGAGGCATTTCCCATCATCCCAGTTACAACAATGGCTTGCCTCCCTGGTTTGCAATTGCAATGGATGCTGAGGCATTTGAAATACTTGGGAGTCCTTCATGGCACCTCCCCTCAGACGATGTTGACGCATAATGTTAAACTTCTTACTGACCGCCTTCAACATGATTTCGCCAACTGGGGACGCCTGCAGCTCTCGTTCTGGGGCAGAACCAAGACTGTCAAGATGGTAGTTGCCCCTCGGTTTTATTACATTTTGGAATGAGACCTATACCAGCCCTGACACCCCAACTAAAACTTGGACTCCCAGATTCAATGTTACGTTTGGCAGGTACAGACTCTTAGGCTGGCAGCCTTGAAACTCTACACCAGTACTACTGCAGGGAGGGCTCCGCCTCCCGCTCTTGGAACATCTCTCCCAGCTGGCACATCATTTTAACTCCTCCCTGGAAACCTTGGACTGGCTACTTATGGAAAAACATCTTCAGAGAGCTCCAGATACTCTGTCTACACTGTATAAGGGAAGACTTTCTGTCCCCTCTCGCACACAGTCATTCCTCCAGGGTACACGTCATATCTGGAACTCTGCTTTTAAACTCTTGAATCAAAAAGGTTTCTGCACTCTTCATCACCTATATGGAATAACGAGGTTTTTACACACAATGGGTAGCCACTTTTCTGGCCATCATAGATCAACAGAGGAATATTGTCTTTGGGTCACCTGCTGCAGGGAACTAACTTCAGATCCCTTGATGACCTTCAACGAGAATTTCATCTGGAACCTGCGCAATTCCTTCAGTGCAGGCAATCGAAGGCCCTGCTCTCTCAGCAACTGGGGAATGACTCTCAAACCCTGGGTGATTCCACCCTTCATAGGTACCTGTATATATGGGGTGCGCATAAAAAACTAATCTCCGGCTTGTATGATACCCTCATTGGTCACATTCATGTGCAGCCTACAAGTAGGTCGACCTACCGTAGATGGCAGCCCCACCTTGCTGGCTCCATGGACGAGACCAACTGGAAACGGATCCTCTGTGTCCACATTGCCGGCATTGGCTGATACGGCTTCCCACGATCGGGTGATATATAAACTCAATGTTTCTATCAAGAAGAACTGGCTCACACTTTTGAAGCTTTTTGTTTGTGTGGGAAACCATTCGGTTTTATATGAAAACCCTCACCCACCAACCTAGTTGGTGGCATGCTTCATCATCGGGTCCGACCCAAGGTGCAGAGTGCACCTCGGGTGTGCTTCGACGCCTGAATTACAGCGGAGCAGGATTTTGTAAGTGCAAAGTGGTGCTGTGAAAGTGATGTTTAAAAACTGTCCATAGGGTCCCTTTAAATAAAGGTTAATTTTTAATGGTGGGCCCTCAGGCAGGGTTAAAAATGAAAAAAATCGGACATGTGTAGAGTTATTATTATGTCTCTAATATCCTGGAGTAAAGGTCTACATGTTTCAGCCAGGCTCCTAAGTATGCTGGCTTTCTTCAGGACCTATGTGATAGTGTATATGTGAACGAACGTGATGGTCAGGTATAGTATCCTCGACCAGTTGAGTTGATTGGGTGTCGCACACGCTAAGGTGCATTGAAGGAGGGGAATTATTTCCTCCTTGTGCTGCTTAAAAACCTGTAAAGGAATAAGACAGACAAGACATAAAAAACATAAACCTATAGAAACGGTTGCTTCAGAATTTTGGACATTTTATACTCATATGTGACACTCGTGCCGTGTTGAATCGTTTTTCGGATAATGCGGTGGTGATAATGGGTGGCACCCGTGCTTATGTTGCGGTTGCTACCGAGATATATGCGCTATTGTGATTACATCCGTAGTTATTACGGTTTCAGTGGTTAAGAAAACAATGCTTACTATGATTAATTCATCACGTGCAGCATGAATCCCGCAAGGGGGCAGGACCTGTAGTCACACGCTGAGAATAGGGGAACAATGAGTTACAGCACGTTACTGAAGGGGATCTGTTTCCCAATGTGACCCTTCATTCTGAACCGGATTCGTGGGCCCGGGGGCCCTACTTACTTCGTCAAGGTTGTCTGCCCTCTGCTCGTAACTGTTGCGGCCTTTCAATTGGGATTCCGTCGTTGTGGGGCAGTGCTTGGAGATCGGCATTTTATGTGTGATCTCCCGCCATATCTTGCCGGTAATTGGAAGTGACTGTGTCAGAACGCTGGAGCGTCGTTACGTCACTCGGGGGCGTGACAGTGTGCACAAAGTGGAGATGAAAAACAGACTATGTTTCCTCCCCCTGAAGTTGTAGTCGCAATGGAGCACTGCGACAGTGAATGGTTCTCTAAGTGATCGTCACTTAGAGGAATGTGTGCCTGGGTTATCGCAAAGTTAGAAAAAGTATAAATTATCTGATGGGAGAATTTCGGCAATATTACAAGTTGTCGGATAAATCTGGGATTTCTGCTGGTACTCTAAGGTGTCTCGTGATGGGTGTTGGTGCATGTATCTGGGTATCTACATGAATTGGTGCACTCACCCAAAAAGATGTACGGCCCGTCAGGTCAGTATCTATGCGTATATGGCCACCGGATAATATCCGACCACTATACCAACCAATATTTGCAATGAGATACAGTTATCAAAAAAGTACACTGGTTTGGTTTTGTACCGAATATTGTCACGTGTCTAGGCTCATCTGGCCACATTGTATGTCAGTTTAGTTTTGCGGTATTCTTGTGACAATGGTGGTATAATCGGTAATATGTCTAAGTGGTTGTGCTGCATCACATTCTGCTCATGGGGTTACCCACTATACCTATGAGTTTCACAGTGAGGTGCTGTCGCAATTGTTATGGTGTCGTGTTCCACCTACAGGTTGTCATGTGTCGAGGTGATATGTTATCCCTCATACTCATGGTAGGTATTCTCAATCTCTCTTGTCCTTATGTGCAGGTAATAGATAAGGAGTTAATGATTGTTGAGCGCGTTCCATGGGATGTTGTCATTCAACCCGGTCTTATGGGTTGAAAGGCGGTAAATCCAGCGCTGTTCCTTCTGTAATAGTAGATTCTCGTCTGTCCTTGTTGTGACTTCAATTTGTTCTATTACGACCCATCTTAAATCGTTGGGGGTGTGTCCCCTTGTGATGTAATGGTCCGTCATTCTGGTGGTATTTTTTTTGCAGCATATGTTGCTTCTTGTTCTCCTATTCTGGTCTTAATTTTCCTGCTGGTCATGCCTATATATCGGAGGCCGCATGGGCACTCTATCAGATATACGACGTGTGTGGAGTTACAATTAGTGTGTTTTTTGAGGTGCCATGTTTTGCCTTCTTCCAATTCCAAGGATTTTGTTGTTACAGTGAGGTGGCAGACACAGAATTCCCACAAGGGAAATGGCCCGTTATGTTTGGGAGGCCCCATGCATTGAGGACGGTGTTGTCCCTCGGGGCATGAATCTGCCTCAGGCGTGTTGAGATCAGTCGGTCCTTCAAGCTGCCAGCTCGTTTGAAAGAAATTAAAGGTTGTTCCCACTGTAGCTTTCCTGTGTTGAGGATTCGCCAGTTCTTTTTGATAATTTTAGTTATTTTGTTTGAGACCGTGTTGTATGTTGTGAAACATGTAAGTGGAATAGTTGTGTCTGATCTTTGGGTCTCTTCTAGTAGAGCTTCCCTGTTCTGGTTTCGTGCTCTCTTCTTTGAGGAGCGTATGATTTTGTTAGGGTAACCTCTTTTGTTGAGTTTTTCCACTAGATCTGATGACTGTCTTTGGAAGTCTTCAATATTGCTACAATTCCTTCTGATCCGAAGGAATTGGCCGTATTGTAAGTTCTCCCTGAGTGAACGTGGGTGGAAGCTATCAAATTTGAGTAGCGACTTTCTGGCTGTGGGTTTATAGAAGGTGGTGGTCTGCAAAGAGCCTTCTTTTGCTTCTATTGTTAGGGCCAGAAATGCTAATTTCATGTTGTCTGCCGTACTGGTGAACCACAAGTATGGGTCACGGCTATTAAGCCATGTCAGGAAAGTTGCTAGGGTATCTTCCTTGCCTGCCCAAATCATCAAGATGTCGTCAATTGGGAAACAGATCCCCTTCAGTAACGTGCTGTAACTCTCTGTTCCCATATTCTCAGTGTGTGACTACAGGGCCTGTCCCCTTGCGGGATTCATGCTGTACGTGATGAATTAATCATAGTAAGCATTGTTTTTTTAACCACTGAAACCGTAATAACTACGGATGTAATCACAATAGCGCATATATCTCGGTAGCAGCCGCAACATAAGCACGGGTGCCACCCATTATCACCACCGCATTATCCGAAAAACGATTCAACACGGCACAACGAGTGTCACATATGAGTACAAAATGTCCAAAATTCTGAAGCAACCGTTTACTATATGTTTATGTGTTTTTATGTCTTGTCTGTCTTATTCCTTTACAGGTTTTTAAGCAGCACAAGGAGGAAATAATTCCCCTACTTCAACGCACCTTAGCGTGTGAGACACCCAATCAACTCAACTGGTCGAGGAGGCTATACCTGACCATCACGTTCGTTCACATATACACTATCACATGGGTCCTGAAGAAAGCCAGCCTACTTAGGAGCCTGGCTGAAACATGTAGACCTTTACTCCAGGATACTAGAGACATAATAATAACTCTACACATGTCCGATTTTTTTCATTTTTAACCCTGTCTGAGGGCCCACTATTAAAAATTAACCTTTATTTAAAAGGACCCTATGGACCGTTTTTAAACATCACTTTCACAGCACCACTTTGCACTTACAAAATCCTGCTCCGCTGTAATTCAGGCGTCGAAGCACACCCGAGGTGCACTCTTCACCTTGGGTGGGACCCGATGATGAAGCATGCCACCAACTAGGTTGGTGGGTGAGGGTTTTCATATAAAACCGAATGGTTTCCCACACATAAACAAAAAGCTTCAAAAGTGTGAGCCAGTTCTTCTTGATAGAAACATAATTTATTCAGGGGAAGTGAACTAGCCCCCATTGACCCTTTTCCTCTCTCTCTTTTTGATCTCTATATAAACTCAATGACCAGCTGGATATTTATGACAATATATGGGGATCCTTTCTGTCTTAGATCGCTCCCATTTGCTATATGCCCCCCCCCGTCTGGTTCATGCTATGGGCCTCTGTTTGGGATCGAACCTTGTATCCGTCTCTCTTCTGTGAGGGTGATGATGCCGGACGTGTCTGAACTGGCGAATGGAATAGACCCACTACTTTATTTTTTTTAACCTTTGTTTAGCACTTGTTTATGACCCTAGATATTGCCTTTCCTAGTACGTTGGTGGCCAATACTTCATTCCCTTGGAGACTGATTTTTTTTGGGAAGACCAGTGTCTATACTCTGATCTATGGAGCCGACCCTTTGTTTCGGGAGTTTTGCGAGGGATGCTCTGCCCCATGATGATCTGTTATTCATGTTCCTTGATTGGGTAACTGCTTTTGTAATGTTTAGCAAAGCTTTTCGTTAGCGTACCTGTACATATTCACTACTGTGCAATAAGTAAGTTGATTTCATTGTATTGAACTGCTAATACTTTCATAAAGCTTTTGAAACTTTAAAAAAAATATTGAGAAAGGAATCTTTCCAGCTCGTAGCCTTGTGATCTACTGAGAGTATAAAGTAACCGAGGTCAGTATTGTCAGAAGTAAGAAGGAGGCAGAAGATATATAGTCTGAAAAGTCACCAGTGACTCTACCTCTACAACCCTCAAACTTGTAATATGTCCCCTCCTTATACACATCAATACACATATATCTACAACCAAAGCAAACCTGCTGACTCCCCCTTTTATTCCTTTCAGTGCACGGTTGATGTACAGTCTGGAGAACCACAGGATGAACTAACTCCCGAAGCCATCCAATTTTGCCAGCAGCTGGGAAGCAGTGCCACCAGGGTGTCGGAGGTGGTGAGCTCCAAGGACCCCACCATCTATGATGCCATCAATAAGGGGATGGAGCGGGTTAATAAGAGGGCTGTATCAAATGCCCAGAAGGTACAAAAGTGGACCATCCTGGACAAAGATTTCTCCATTGCTGGAGGAGAGCTGGGTAAGTCTAACAACCATTTCAGAAGATCTTTACAGTACTTGGTGGTGGGTTAATACCGGAATATGAGGTGTTTTACATGGACCTACAAAATATTGACTATTAAGGTAAGTATTGACTTACTATTCTTAAGTCCACATCTACAGATGACGATGATGAGATATATAAATATACACAGGTTTGGTGTTATCCTATCCACAGTCAAGCGCTCCCAGCAGACAGCCATGTCCTGCAGTAAGGTCCATCTTTGATCTCTTCAGGGTTGGCCCTTACCTCTAGGAATCAAGCAACAAGAAGCTTAAACATTGCAATGGAGAAGTGCCTGGGTAACTTCTACTCACAATTGTACTATAAATCGCAACTATCAGTCTTATTAATGCTCAAAGGATATGAAAACGGCCACTAATCACTTCCAAGGCGGAGACAAAGGCCTCCACAAGACAGGAAAAAGTTATCCTGAGCAAATGTCCGATTTGTAAATGTCCACAAATATGCTGTAGTAGATCTGTTTTCCACTTTATTTTCTGTCTTTTAGCACATCAAAGCGATTCTGTAGTCGGCCTTCTTTTCAGTCTTGAAGCACATCCAAAGCGATACTGTAACCAGCCCAATCTTACCATCAGAAATATCATACACCATTGTCGGGCAGAAACCCATGCCCCTCTGTAAAACTGAGATCATATGCTTGGTTAGAGCCTTGCTAGACAGGTAGCCTACCTGCACATCCTAGTTTGTTGCTTATCTGTTGCTTGTTCCTGCTCCTGGAGCGTGTGTGCATCCCTCCCTTTTCTTTTACTGTTCCCTCTTCCCCTTTTTAGGTCTCGCCTACGCAGCGCGCATGCGCTGCTTAGGAGGGCCTTTAGCCATCGGTCTTCACTTTTGAAGCATTGCACTCGTGCTTGTGGCGGCATCCACCTTGCGGGAGCGAGCAGGGGCGCGCCACAAGCACGAGTGCAGTGCTTGAAAAGTGAAGACTGCTCTCCCAAGCGCGCGCACCACTGGCGGGCTCACCTCCTGCTCCCCCTCTCTCTTCACGTGGCCACTCCCCTTCCTGTATGCGAGGCTCGCCGGGGCCGCGCTTGTATTAACAGAGTTGCTGCACGTAAACATTTCAAGTTTCTATACCTATAAGCCGCCCCACACTAAACATTTCAACTGTCAATAACGGTATTTTCTTTTCACGGCAAAGTGTACCTATTCCAATCGGATACTCTTCATAATTTACAAAGTAGTATAGATTACCTTGACGTAGGGGTCTAACAATGCAGCCCGAGTAACTGAGAGCGGAGGGACTCTGAACGAGGCGAGGACAGCCTGGCTTTTCGTCAAATGCAGAGCCATCTTAGAGAGGACACTAATGTGTAATAGAAAACTGCATTTTTAACTAAATCATTCAATTTCGACATGTCTAGTGGCATATACACGTCCCTAAAGTAATTATTGACGTCATAGCGCCGCTTAGTGTGCAGCCCTCTTTCTATTTCTTTATAAACAGCCCAGTCCGATATCAGTTTCGACAGTGCTTCCTACCTCTCGCGATATCTCCAAATTAGAAGTTTACTTGGGAACTTCTGCACGCGCTGTCAACGTAAGGTGCTGCTTGGGCGATGGTGTATTTCGTTATTTCCTCGCATAGTGGCCTGTCGTGCCATTCGCAATCGAAAGCCACACGATCAAGGTGGGGGTTTTAAACAAATGGAAGAGGCTGCGGAGAGCGCTGGGTTTTCAGGTAATCAAGCCATTGTATTTTGTGATTAAATACAAAGCGTATCAATGACATGTTAGTAAATTTGACACGTTCCACCGTCATTCGATATTAATATAAGCATTTCAAGGTGATTGTTTGTAGACAATGAGGTCACCGTGTCAAATTCTTGTGAAAGATGAGGTAAAAAAAAGTATGCTGTTCAGTTTGCCCCTTGTTATATCATCTCCTCCTTTGTCATCAGGGTACCACGGTTACCTAGTTTATGTCCGTGAAATGTGGAACATGTCTTTGTTTTGGGTGGCTTGTGGGAATGCTTCATGCGGCAGTGAGTTGGTTGACTGGCTCTTGTATAGGGTAGGTCCAATAAAGTGTTTGACTTATTGAATTGCTGTTGTCAAGGTACATAATATTGGCCTCAAAGAGCCTATGCATTTCTTGTCCTCTGGGGTGTCTTGTTCCATACCTTACCACTCCCAGAAATGCCCCTGCAACAGGATACATTCCAATAGTGATCTCCTCCAGATATAGGTCCTTGTGGAATTTCTTATTTTTGGGTGTGCGCCTAAGCAGGGCTTTAAGCGGGATTGTCTTAGCCAATAGGTCTCGCCTTTGGGACATTGTAAGTGTTTAGCCATGCAACAGTTGATGTTGCACCAAGGATATTGTGCTGCATAATTAAATACGTATAAGGTCCCAAAGGCGAGACCTATTGGCTATGCCAATGCTTGTTCTCCTCTTAGTTTTTCAGAGTTGTTTCCTCTTTGTCTGATACTCGTATCCTTGCAACAAATTTGTTGATTTGATGCCCTTCCCCAGCTCCTTCATCCCCATTACTAGAGATATGACTGGAAGATGTGGCACCTTTGTCACAAAAGGAGGATGATTGACTTCCTCCTCGTGCCGTGTCCTGTTTAACTAAGTGCTCAAAGCGCTTGGCAAATCTAAACCCTCTGCCTCGTCCATAATCCAGCTCCTCCCTCTTGAACTTCCTTGCCTTCCTCTGTTTAATGTCTTCCTCATACTCCTTTAGTACCTCCTCCAAGATTGTATATTTTTTCTTAGCTGCAGCAGGCAAATTGGGATCTGAAATCTCCTCCAATACATCTATTTCTTGTGCTGTTTTCGTCACCTTGCTATCTGAGTTTTCTATTGGTATATTCATCAAGCTCACAGAGTTACTGATGAGTTCTTTCTCCCAAAGTAACAACAAATCTTCCTCAAGGTCATCATAAGTGGGAAATATTTCAGAGCGAAGACCCCGTGGGATCCTAGTAAGTTTCTGATATTGCTTTAGTGTTGCTCCATCCCGCCACTTTGAGATCTCAAACTTCTTAAATCTTTCAAGTCCTATAAATTGTTCTTTTAGACCTTCATTTTGCTTGGAATTACCCTGTATAACTGCCTTACTGACAGGTACACCCACACGAAGGCTGCTCAACAAATCCTCCGCTATCCTGTCCCGATACTCTCCTGGACTCATTTTGATATCACAAATATTAAAACCGGATGGTAAAACACGATCTGCTGCAGACCGAAGTAAACATTGTAAGGTTTATTCGGGTCTACAGCAGATCGTGTTTTACCTTTAGGACTGACCACTTAGTTAAACAGGACACGATGCGAGGAGGAAGTCAATCATCCTCCTTTAGTGACGAAAGCGCCTCATCTTCCAGTCATATCTCTAGTAGAGGGAACGAAGGAGCCGGGGAAGGCCCGTCAAATCAACCCATTGGACACACTTTTTTAAGGAAGATTCAAAGGATCAGGATGGGAAGTAAGGATTCCAGTATCGAGCAAAGGGGAAACAACTTAGATAAGCATTTGCAATGCAATAGGTCTCGCTTTCACGAGAGTTTGAGCTATTGGCATTATAAATGACAATGCCTTTTATTTATGTGTTTTGAAAACCTGCAAGCGATGCGTAAACACGCACACTGTACATAGACAAAGAAAAAGCTTTGTTTATGAGTGAGTGAATGAGAATGAGTGAAGGGTAAAGGGGAGGTGACAAAAGGAAGTAGATACAGAACGACAAAGTGAAAAATCAGTGATGAAGAGGTAAAAAAGTAATGTTTAATATGAAGATGGAGGATTTTAGAAAGATGTGGGCACAATGTTTAGCAGAGATTACAGAGGAAAGTGGTGTGATGTGGAAACGTGAGTGACTGAGACACTCTGAAGACCACTCCCTTTTCCACAGACCTTAGTAATGGAAAATTCACAGAAAGGCCCCTGAATACGTATGTGGCGTGCTGTGTGAAGAACAGGTTTTTAGATCATGTTTTAATCCGCTGCCTTAATTCTATAGACCAGACCCCATTCAGAGACCCTTCACCACCCCTACCTTTTTCATCTCACTGCTTCGATGCCCTTTAGGCCTGGTGCCCCATACAGAAACTTGTGAAACACGTAAATAACAGCAAAGGGCCACCGTTATTAATTGCAGGTGAGAGTATCTCCATAATCTTCTTAGAAGTGACATGAAGGAGGGCTTGAAGTAGGCCTCATTCTTCATTAACAGCTCCAACAACAAAGCATGCTGTGTTTTCTGAATACACACTTCAAGGCAAGTGAAGAGAAGTGACATGTAAACTCGCGTGGCCCTCCACTTAATGTCTTCACAGAGCGGGAACATCCTTCCATTAGACCATGACAACCACGTGCTCCTGACTGCCCGAAGGAATAGATTCACGAGACCGTATATCAGTGACGTGCCATCCTACGCAAACCACACTCATCCCTGCCACACGAGCTCGTCTCTCGCGTTTGAGAGACGAAGTAGCAGATGTCTTAGTATCACGGAATTGTCGGTTCTCGACCATGGTTGACCAAGGGCCATCTCGACCATGGCGCCCACTAAATGGAAACAGAAACATAGTGGAACACCTGGCTGGATTGCAGAGACGTGCAATTATCCAAATTTGAGCCGAATTTCCCTTCGAATATCAGTCTATTTTCGCGTAATTAGATTCAGCACAGAATTAAGAACAATACATGAAGATTGTGCCGCAGATGACGGGTGTCCAATGACGTTGCATCCTTTCTTGCTCACACAGGGACATCCTGGTCTTTCACGGGACCTCTGGACTTTAGAGCTCGCCCTCTCTTAGGGGGCTGTCCCTCTCTAATGACCAGGGAGCAGTCACACAATATGGCAAGGCCGGTTCAGCGATGTGAAGGGCTTTGCTGTCTAAACCTCCGCGCCGAAAGCGGCCTTACTTATGGAATCCTACGGCGGAGAGGATTCTCAGACGCAGCTCGTTGGGCACAAGTAACACACACCGAAGGTAATTATTCATCACTCGCCTCTTTGTGGCGTGAATCCACGTCAGCTGACGCCCCAGACAGCTCTTCGAAAAGCAGCCAATGAAACGAGTGCCCTCAAAAGGAAAAGATAGAGGCATGCAAGCCGCGCGCGCACAACAGGACCACAAAACCAGTGTGGCGCCGGTGTGTACTAGCAGGAGGTGTATGGGACTGCTCATGGTTCGCTTTAGTCGCACGATCAATAGTAACATATCCCTCCAGGGCTCCGTGTGTGTACCAAAACAAAGGAATCTGTTTGTGGCCTGTTCAAACACGCAGTACAGATTGTATGGGCTCGGTTGTTTGGTTGTTGAACGTTGACTTTTTGCAGCCGGCTTTCTGATCCTGTGATGCTGCTTTTGTCTCACGAGGGAGAGGGTCCCCTAAGTGTGGCCTTTGCACTGCTGTTGTCATGGATCTGAGCACACACTGTGAATAACACCGAGCAGGTGAACACCACCGGACATGTCTTTGTTGTGTGGCCAGGAAGGCACCAAGGTGCAGCTTTGCCTGGTCGGAGATGTTAAGTTCCAGGATGTGCGAGTGGCTGGCATGTCATAGACTGGCTTTACTTTTATCGAGCTGTGTCCAGTGTGCTTAGGACAAGAGTTCCTGCCAAGTCTATTTGTTGCCAAGAGCTGAGAGGGCAGCAGTATTTTCGTGCACATATTTCTTGCTATGTTGGAAGCTGTGTAGAATAGCTGGCGTTGCAGCTTAAAACGAGGAGCGGGAAGGGGGGTTGTTCGAAAGCGGACTCCCTTGCCCTGAGTTTCTATAGCGCGTTACTACCACTGGTGTGGGACGAGGTTTCATCTGCTGTGGGAGTGTGACTCAAGGGCATTTTCACTCTCCTCCCTAGCACTCTGGCCATTCTGCTGACCACGACGGTACCGTCGCATGTTATGTACCAGAGAGTAGAGCCGAGAGCTGCAGCGGCCCTGCTTCTGCGCCAACACAACAGATGGTCTGTGCGGGGAGTGTGAGTGTCCTCAAAAGGAAAGCTAAAGGCACGCAAGCAGCGTGCACGTCCCTGCTCGCTACCATGGCAACATTCCATGGGAGTGAACTTGCGAGAAAAGGTGGGACATGCACCCACCATTAGCCATTTGCAAGCTACGGTTTTTAAATGACAGCCAATCCAAAGCATGGGAGGAGTCAGACCCCACAAAGTACAGACAACAGATCGCCTAACAGCGCAAGTGCTACCTAGGCTCAACCTAAAAACCAAGAGGAGAAAAAGGGGAAGAGGGAACAGTAAAAGAAAAAGGAGGGATGCACACACACTCCTGGAGCAGGAACAGCAATAGATAAGCAACAGACTATGGGTGTGCAGGTAGGTTACCTGTCTAGCAAGGCTCTAACCAAGCATATGATCTCAGTTTTACAGAGGGGCATGGGTTTCTGCCCGACAATGGTGTATGATATCTGTGATAGTAAGATTAGGCTGGTTACACTATCGTTTTGGATGCGTTACAAGACTGAAAATAAGGCTGGCTACAGAATCACTTTGGATGCGTTACAAGACTGAAAATAAGGCTGGCTACAGAATCACTTTGGATGCGTTACAAGACTGAAAATAAGGCTGGCTACAGAATCACTTTGGATGCGTTACAAGACTGAAAATAAGGCTGGCTACAGAATCACTTTGGATGCGTTACAAGACTGAAAATAAAGTGGAAAACAGATCTACTACAGCATATTTGTGGACATTTACAAATCAGACATTTGCTCAGGATAACTTAAGAAGCTTAAACATGCAGGTCTGGTATGTATAGCTCTTCCAAATACTGACGGAAACCAGGCAGTATTTATTCAGCTCCAGGGGCTGCCGGACTGTAGAACAGTAGAAGAACTTGTTTGAATTCAGAAGGTCCGCTGCTCCGAATGGAAAGCACCTTCTTTGGCGGTCCGCCTTCACAAGTTGGGGCAAACTGGTTTTGGCATCTCTGAGCCACACGTCATGAAAAGACCTCTATGCTTATGTCAGCAGAATGTTGGTGGCTGCTCTGGGGTCAAAGGCAGATCTAGTGGGCTTCTGTAAGGTGGAAGTGCTTAGCACTGTGGTTTGATGGTCATTACCCACTTTTTCTAACATCTTTTTCCTTTCTTGGCCTCAGGTCCCACCTTGAAACTGAGGCGTCCAGTTGTCCTGAAGATGTACGAGAAGCTGATCGACGAGTTCTATACGGCGTGAAACCTCTTTTATGTGAAATCGAGGATGTGCTAGTGTTGAGTCTCCTGGTACAGCTTGATAAGGCGTTGTATTTTCCTGAGATTTAACTTTTTTTTAAAACAACATGGATTAACCCACTGCATTGAAAGTTGTAAATTACTGTGAAATATTTTTTTAATAATTGGTATTATTTTTACACTCAATTTATGAAGGACACAATACATTTTAAAATTAGTGTTTAATGGCTTCATAAAATGTCACTCATGGTAGGACCCATTCTATCCAGCTGGGAGTGCTCATGTCCATTTTTGTCAACGTTATTTGACACAATTAGCATAATTTGTAGGCAAGGGAGTAGTGAGAAAATTTAAATACCTCCACTTCAAGCCAAAACTCCTATGGCAGCAAGCACATGAAGTGAATCATTACTGCCTCCACCTCCCACCCCAAGAAGAGATCCCTTGTCTTTTCCATCCAAGAATCTAGCCATTCATCCTTCTAGCCACCTAATATCCACAATTTCACCTTTACATTCTGTCATCCATTTATCCTTTCATCTATCATTCAGTCTTTCACCATTCCATCCAGCTGTACATCCTTATACAAACCTATCCATCCACCTCCAGACCTGTCAATCAAACCTATACATCCATACATCTACTCTTTCATTCATCCATCTCTATCCACCCTTTTACTCCATCCACCTATCCATCCACACTTTCACTCCATCCACTCATCCTCCCTTTTACTCATCCATCCTTTCACTCTTTCTTTCACTCATCAACTCATCCATACATTTACCCATTCACTTATCCATCCACTCACGCATACATCCATGCTTTCACTCACCAGTCCATCTATTCATCCTCTCTTTTACTCATCAATCCATTCTTTCACTCATTCATCCACCCTTTCATCCATCTGCCTCCCTTCCACTCATGCATTCTTTCACTCATCCATCCTTTCACTTATCCATCCTTCCTTTCGCTCATCCATCCTTTTACTTCATCCATCCATCCTCCCTTTCACTCATCCCATCCATCCTTTCTCCCTTCCACTAAGCCATCCATTCTTTCACTGTCATCCACCCATCCTCTCATCATCCATCCATTACCTTTCCTTTCACTCAGCCATCCATCTTTTCACTCATTATCCATCCATCCTTTCTCTCATCATCCACAACCCTTTCACTCATCCATCCATTCTTTCACTCCTCTATCCATGCTTTCATCTATCCACCATCCCTTTCACTTACCAATCCATTCTTTCACTCAACCATCCATCCTTTCAATCACACATCCATCCACACTTTCACTCACACATACAACCATCCATCCTTTCACATACTCATTCACCTTTGTCTGCCAAATTACAGACAGATGAGGCCCATCAAGAAGCCCACCCCTGCTGTAGCTGCTACAGTTGAGGGTTCATAACACCCCAGCTCCATCCTTTCACTCATCCATCCACCCATCCTTTTATTCTGTCCCTCCATCCACCCTTTCTCTCCACCCATCTATTCATCCACCATTTAACTCATCTTCATCATCCATCCACCCTTCACTCATTCATACATTCAACCTTTGATCCATCAATCCACTCTCCCTTTCATTCATCCATCTATTCTTTCATTTAACCATCCATCCTTCCACCTCCTTTTCACTGGTCCATCCATTCTTTCACTGATCCACCCTTACATCTATCCAGCCATCCATCTACAGATCCACCCTTTCACTCACCCTTCCACTCACCCATCCACCCTTTCACTCACACACACACACCCTTTCACTCACACACCCACTCTTGCACTCACACGTCCACCCTTTCACTCACACGTCCACCCTTTCACTCACACGTCCACCCTTTTGCTCACCCATCCACCCTTTCACTCACCCATCCACTCTTTCTCTCACATGCCCACCTTTTCCCTCACACGCCCACCCTTTCCCTCACACACCCACCCTTTCACTCACCCAACCACCCTTTCACTCACCCAACCACCCTTTCACTCACCCAACCACCCTTTCACTCACCCAACCACCCTTTCACTCACCCAACCACCCTTTCACTCACACACCCATTCAGAAGAGGCTCATCCAGAACTCCACCCCTGCTGTAGCTGCTAAAGCGGGTGGGTGAAGACGCCCCTGTTTGTAGGAATAACCTTGTCACAGAGTTGACGTTTACCTGGACCCTAAATTCTGATGTATATCCATCATTAGCTCCTTTTGTTATACCGGGTCAGAATCATGCTGGGGTATCCAACTAGAGAGCGGCACGACACACTGGTTTATCATAACAACATATCCATGCAGCCCAAATATGAGTTAGTGTAATGAACAGCGGTTTTAAAATGCCACCAATGAGGTCAGCCATTATGGCTCTTACTTATAGTTTCTAATTGTAGCTAACAGTGACTCCAAGGTTAGTGGTATGGCAAGTGACTTCTCTTGGGAGATGATTGCCTGCCGCCCCCTCTGGGGATATCCAACCTAAGGTCGAACATATGGATGTTTTCCAACATATGTATCTTCATTACATTCATAAACAAACCGCCAATCTATACAATCATGTTCTGTTCCCCTTCTTCCCACAGTCCACCTTCTCACAGACTAACATCCCCACCCCTGGCAGCTGGAGAAGGAACGGTTAGTTACCTGTTACACATGTTCTCCATCATACATGTGTTCATTACATTCATAAACAAACTACCGACCCGCATGATCATGTATGTTGCCCTTCCTCCCACAGACCGCGTTACATGCCCCATCCCTGGCTGCTGGAGAAGGAGAGGTTACTTACCTGTAACTCAAGGTCTCCTCACATGTACCTGTATTAGATCCATACACAGGGGCCCCCCCCCCCCAAGTTAGATCTATCAGAATCAAGCCAGGATTTTGAGGGGTTCTTCCTTCCTTCACCGGGTTTCAAAATGAGCTCAGGTCAACTGCCGAAGTGATGCATGCCGGGATTGCAGGAGCTCGTGACGGGGCAGGGTTTTCTTTTACAGAATATTATATACTATGGAAAGAGTTTATTTTAAATTTTTGCTTATTTAATGGTAAAATATCAGATGTTTATACAGCTACCTACCTACCTCTGCAAATTTTTTACTATTGGCTTTTTTAATGTAATGAATGCTTTTTGTTAAAACATAAAAATGAAAATGAAACTTTGCCTCTAAATAGTCATTCTTTGTATATGTTTGGGGACAATTATTGTTTTTCTGTTGAATAGGTGTTCCGGGATCCCACACTTGTAGAAATATTATGATGTTATGAATATTCATGACGATCTCATGACGTGAAACCTGAGTTTAGGTTCAGGGCCTGCCCGTAACCACTTGCAGGCAACGTCGAATAAATGGATGAATGAAACCGCCAAGCATCACTAATGTGTGGGACTGGAAGAATCTAAAAGGAATTCCTTGTTTCAGAGTGGCTCAGGTGGGCAGCTCAGACGTCACATCCTACCTATGACAGACGCATGGGGGGCACCGCCAGGACAGGCTGTTTCCAAACGCTTCCCTCATAAACTGTTTGAAGAACACAAAGGCAATTCCAATGCATGTTTGTCGCAACAAACCTTTCAACCATTAACCGAAAGTACACAGTTGTCAACAACATCTGATGGACAAAAAACACAGGCAGAGAATTTGTCTATTTGCAGATTCATCGACTTGAGAATTGTTTTTACAATATTTATAATGTGGAAAACATCTGTATACCACTGGCTGTAATGAATCCAGCTGTTTTCCCTTTTCCTAGGGAAGCGTTCTGACTGGACATTAGGGGGCTCGTTCATAAGCGTTGTGACACAGTGCAGCGCAGCAGGTCACCTCGCTGCGCTGCGTGACAGGGAAAGGGCAGGAATGCGCCGTATTTAACGGAATACAGAGTCTTCCTGTCCTTTCCCCTGCGCTAGCGCACGGTGGGCTGCCTAGCGCCAACATAGGCGGCCTTGTTCCATGGTGCAAAGGTGCCCGCGTTGAAGGCAGCATTGTTTTTTTGAGCAGGAAGGGACACCGTCCTTCACAAAAACAATGCCCTGAGGCACATTACTCTTTCTATGTGTGCTGCAGAGTGCAGCACACATAGAAAGAGGAAGAAACAAGGACAAAATAGAGAATTCTCCTCCTTACTGCTCTCCTGGGAAGCCATAACATTTTGGCTCATTCCCAGGTTTACAAGTTCTTGTAAATCTAGGGATGTGTCAAAATTCATGGCAGTTGAGTGGGAACACCCACCGCAACGCCCATGAAACTCCTTTCCAGTGCAGAGTAATGCAACGCAGTGATTTGCGCTGCCTTGCGTTACTCCATATTTTTGAAGCCAGTCGGAGCCACGTAATGTGGCTTTGAGTGTCTTCAAAAATCTGACTTAAGGTTTTCAGTGTTCTTTCATCGCGTTGCGTAGTGCAAGAGCGATGCAAACCGGATCATAAACAGGCCCCTAAATGTATTGCGTATGGTGGCTGCGCCCTGTTGTACCCGAGTTCCAAAACGTTTCCAGTTCCTGGAGTCATCCGTAGACACTGGCTCTCGCTCCCGTGGAGTACTAAAGGAGTAGCGAGGATGCACCATTGGAGTACTGAGGAAGTACCCTCGTTACGCAGTCGTAGCTCTGTAGAGTCTGGGGCCTGCCACCAGTATTAAATGTGAGCACCCACTCAGAATTCACTGCTGAAAGCCTCAGAGACATGGCCTCACAAGAAGTCACGGAAAATGTCAATAGAATAAGACATTTAGTAAAGTACAAAAGATGGCATTCAGGAATCTTAGAGGAGGTAGCTCTAGTCCCTTACCTCTCGTGAGTGACTAGTTGTGTGGAATGACTGAGCAGCGAATGCAGACAGACTACATTTATTTTGCAAGCCCCTTGCGCCGTCGGTGCATCACTTTCAATATGAGAAAAAAAGACGTACTGGCGGAACAAGGGGCTTGTAAATAAGCCCCTATGTTTCTTTACTTTGTGCTAGGGAGGCGTCCCATGGGCGTTGCGGTGGTGATGCTTCCCCCGATTTACAAAATCATGTAACCCTGGGGATACACCAAAACTTTACGCCTCCCCAGGGGAGGCGCAACTAGGAGAAATGACTTCATTTCTCCTCATTTTTTCCTCTTTCCGTGTGTGCCACATTCTGCAGCACATATGGAAAAAGCCTCCCAGGATTGTATTGGTGCATGAAGCAGCCCCTTCCTGCACAAAAACAATCCTGCATGCAATGGAGGCGGCCTTGCACCATGGTGCAAGGGTACCTGCATTGGCACTAGGAGCTGAAACGGCGCCAGCGTAGGGGGAAAGGACAGGAATGCACCACATTGGATAAATACGGTGCATTCCTGCTTTTTCACTTTGATGGAGGGCAGTGCAGCAAGGTCCAACGCCAATTCCCCTTAAATGAGGCCCTCATTTCTCTTGTTTCTTGTGGTCTTCACTTCCTTAAATAAGTCAGCCAAGGATGAAAAGAACTCCCCTGAATGCAGTGGACCGGCCCATCATCCCCGCCGGGAGCATGGGTCTGCAGGCACTGCTCAGCCACCAGTCTGCCCTCCTACTCCTATTGGCCGGTTTATGTTCTGTGTGTTCTGAGCGAGTTCAGTGATTATCTTTTCCCTTGTACTTATGCCAGTGATGCGAATGTGCCCATTGTTGTTCCAGCTGCGGGCAGTCATCAACAGTAGTAACCAGGGCTCTTTCCATTGGCATCAGTTCCGCACAGTTCACACTGCTGATAGCTGCTGGTTGAGTCCAGTGGGCAACCTGCAGGCACCGGATTGAATCCATGGGCCCAACACCCTTCAGAGGCTGGTGCAATGTGTACATTGGAGTGGGGTCCTAAAACATGCTTCAGTGCCACATCTCTTTACTTCAACTGGTGATCTCATTCCCACAGACAACTCTTTTCCCCACTTAAAGAGTTCTGGATGTCTGCTCCTAGGTGGGTGTTCTGGAAAACCTCTTAAATTGACCAATAGAAGCCTAAAGCAAAACTGAAACACAGACTATATTATCAGCAGAACATGGGGCTTGGCAATCTATATACCCCAATTTTCAAAAAAACCTGCCCACCTGAAATGTCCAAATCGCCCACCTCCTCAACCACCGAACAGACACATGGACCACCCACCTCCTCAACCACTGAACGGACACAAGGTCCACCCACCTTCTCAACTACCGAACGAACACACGGTCCATCCACCTTCTCAACCACAGAACAGACACACAGTCCACCCACCTCCTCAAACATCGAACGGACACACAGTCCACCCACTCTCAACCACCGAACAGACACAGTTCACCCACCACTCAACCACCGAACAGACACACAGTCCACCCATCTCCTCAACCACACATGGTCGACCGACCACTCAGTCACCGAAGGGAAACACATGGTCCACCCACTGATTGGACGCATGGTCCACCCACCGAACAGACACACAGTCCACCCACCTCCTGAACTACCGAATGAATACACAGTCCATCCACCTTCTCCACCACAGAACAGACACACAGTCCACCCACCTTCTCCACCACAGAACAGACAAACATTCCACCCATCTCCTCAACCACCGAACGGACACACGGTCCACCTACCTCATCAACCATCAAATGACACATAGTCCACTCACCTCAACCACCGAACGGACACACGGCCCACCCACCTCCTCAACCACCGAACAGACACACGGTCCACCTATCTTGTCAACCACCGAACAGACACACAGTCCATCCCCCTTCTCAACCACAGAACAGACATACAGTCCACCCATCACCTCAACCACCGAACGGAGATACGTTCCACCTACCTCGCCAACCACTGTGCGGGCACATAGCCCACCCACCTCCATACCACAGAACGAAGACACAGACCACCCACCTCCTCAACCACCAAATGAACACGCAGTCTATCCACCTTCTCAACCACAGAACATAAACATAATCCATCCATCTCCTCAACCACCGAATGGACACACGGTCCACCCACCTCCTCAACCACCGAACGGACACACGGTCCACCCATCTCAACCACCGAACAGACACATGGTCCAACCACCTCCTCTACCACTGAATGGACACATGGTCACAACCATCAAACGGACACACAGTCCACTTCTCTGCTCATCAACCTCTGAAATAAGCCATAGACACCACTAACGCTCCCATGTAACAACTCCCATCTGCAAAACCAGTGGTTGCTTTTTTGTGCTATCTTCCTTGAATTGAGAACACTATCAAAGTACGCAAAAGGCCCATTGTGGCGTTTCTCAGTCGTACGGTCCCTTGCCGCCCTCTGGCTCCCCCATCCTCACCCTTATGTAACTGAATAGTCACTTAATCTTCAGTCTCTTCGCTACATTATGAAGACTGATATGTACATGCACCCATACACCATACATCACGCGTGTGTATTTGTGCTATATCCACCCTTGATTCTCTTTGAAAGATATTGAACTACAAAAACTGAGTGATGAAACAGAAAGTGATCTGCTGAGCACCTGGACGTCTGTCACCTATTTCCAAGTTATGATCAGTGTAAACAGATGGTGTGTATGTGTCCTTCAGGTGGGGGAGAACCAAACCATGCAGCCGGTAAATCCTCTTACTACACAATACAAACACCTTACACCACCAGGCACCTGGCCAAGCAGGATTACTTTCCATGCTAGTGTAAACTACAGCTTATCCATCTTAATCCATCAATAATGAACCTGGCAAGTGGTAATCAAGCTTTTCCCTTACATTCTGCGATTCTCTCCATTGGCTGCTCTTCACGCTCAGCTTGGAACTGCTTACACCAGTTGGGTGACAGAATACTTAACAAAGTCTTTGAATTATTTCCCATGGACAGAGTCTGCAAAAATATCAGAAGTTTGCGTCAGGAGAGCGGAGAGCCCTGACCTTCGAGAAGTGAGCAGTTGGACCCAAACTTAAGGAGCAGCTGCAGTTACGCATCGAAACAGTAGTACAGTACCCATCGGAGCAGAGAGCAGTAACCTCTGAGGAGTGAGCAGTTGGACCCAAACTCAAGGAGCGGATCCAGTGAGGCCAACCCGGCAGAGGTTCAGTACCCATCGGAGCAGAGAACAGTAACCTCTGAGGAGTGAGCAGTTGGACCCAAACTCAAGGAGCGGATCCAGTGAGGCCATCCCAGCAGAGGTTCAGTACCTATCGGAGCAGAGAGTAGTGACCTCAGAGGAGTGAGCAGTTGGACCCAACTCGAAGCGGATCCAGTGAGGCCATCCCGGCAGAGGTTCAGTACCTATCAGAGCAGAGGGTAGTGACCTCTGAGGAGTGAGCAGTTGGACCCAACTCTAGAAGTGTATCCCATTGGGCCATCCCGGCAGAGGTTCAGTACCTATTGGAGCAGAGAGTAGTGACCTCTCAGAAGTTGCCTGTTAGACCCAAACTCAAGAAGACAATCCCAGCAGAGTTACAGAATCTATCAGCTCCCCCACAAAGAGAATCTGGAACTGAATAGACTCTCAAACTGTTACTAGTAAAGAAGATTTCCCGTAACACAAGGAAGAGTAGAAGAGGCCGATACAAAATCTCAGGGGAAGATCAGAGGGTGACCACAGGTTACTGCTGTAACCACTGCTGGAGGTCGTCGGAACGATGGATCCTGGTAGGTTACTTTGTGAATTAAAATTATCCGTCTCTTTTTCTTGTGGGAATTGGCATCATGCCTGATGGGGAAACTACTGCATTACTGAATATCACACATGTTTTCTTTAAGCATGTATGCACCTCACGCAGAGAGCCCGATAGCAGCACCAAGAGACATTTTCTGCTCAAACAGTTTCTTGCTGGTGGCTCGCGATTATCTGAAAAGCCAACTGTGCAGTCACGGAAAAATATATCATGCAAGGCAGTGACACAACCAATTTTCATGAATTTTCACAAATTTCCACGAAACAAAGGTTATTTTCCCATACCCCCACATTTGTGTTTTCTAAAATGTAAAGTGCTTATGACTCATGTCCTTAATATTGACAATTCTAAAATAAGACCTTACCTTTAAACCTGCTACTTTACTGTTCAAAGTCATGGGCAGCCTATGGTAGGAGAGTATGACTTGTCTTTAATTATTATCGAATGATATATGGGATGTTGGATGTTTTTTAGATGTAATTAAGATAGGTCGAACTTTAGAGCTGAAGGCCCATATTTATCATAGTGTTGCGTCACATTTGCGCCACGGAAGAGGGCGCAAGGGCGACACACTATAGCCAGTCTATCCTTGCATGGCCCTGCGTGGCTTGATAAACCTGGAGTAACGCAAGGCAGTACAGGTTGCTGCGCTGCGTTACTCCGCCCCAGGGAGGCGTTCCATGGGTGGAGCGCGGGTGTTCCCATGCATCTAGCATGGATTTTGTGCATTCACAGATTTACTATTACTGGTAGACCTGGGAATTTGTCAAAACACTAGGCCTCCGTAGGGGAGGCACAACGAGGAGAAATATCTTTTTCTCGTTCTTTCCATCTTCTATGTGTGATGCATTCTGCAGCGCACATAGAAAGAGAAAAAGCCTCTCAGGGTTGTTTTTATACAGGAAGGTGTCCCTTATTGCACAAAAACAAACCTGCTTACAATGCAGGCACCCTTGCATCTTGGTGCAAGGGCGCCTGCGATGGCACTATGCAGCCAAAAGTGCGCCAGCACACGGAAAGAACAAGAATGCTCTGTATGATGTTAAATACGGCACATTCCTGCCTTTTCCCTTTCACGCAATGCAGTGCAGCAAGATGGCTTTCTGCATTGTGCTGCGTGGAAGTATTATGAACGTGCCCGAAGTGAGATCTGTGCATATCAGGCAGGGATAGTGTGCAGGACGAAAAGGGAATTTTGTTCTATTATACAGCACAGATCACCCCCTCTATTCGCATGATGTTGCTATATTGTACCAACTATTCCACTGAAAAGCATAGGTCCTGTAATACTGCACTGAGAAGGGCGCTAGAAGTAGGGATGCATTGGGAAGTAGGGCTGCAGCCCCCCAGAATAACCATGTTGGCATTCAGAAGGTGAATGAGTAAGAAAGATGCCTTTGGATTTGCACAGCTGGCTACATACAACATCCACACCACTCTGAGTCTGAATGGGCTTGGCTCGTTTGCGATACTTTTTCTTTGTGTGACGCCTGGAATTGTCACAGACCCTCTGACTTCAGTGATGTAACTTTGGTGGTATCACCCCCACTCTAGTAATTGTTCTTCTACCACTTGAGGCCGTAGTCTGTTAACTTTATATGGTCACTTTTAATCACCTTTAAGGACTCAAGGGCATATTTATGAGAGCTTTGCATCATGCCTGCACCACACAACATGGTACATGCATGACGCTAACTTCTAAGTCATATTTTTGAAGCCACACAAAGCCACTCTGCGTGGTTTTGAATAGCTTCAAATCTATGGAGTAGTGCAACGCTGCTCAAATCGCTGCGTTGCACTACTCTGCGCAAGTGATGCTTTACATGGACGTTTCAGTGGGTGTTCCCACGCAACGCCCATGGTTTTTGACACATTCCCAGGAGTGGCGTAACAAGGAGAAATATCTTTATTTCTCCTTGTGTTTTCCTCATTCTATGTGTGCTGCATTCTGCTTCACAGGATTGTTTTTTTGTGCGCCTTCCTGCACAAAAACAATCCTGCTTGCGTTGTCACTTGGCGGCCCATTGTGCGCCAGCACAGGGGGAAAGAACAGATATGCTCCGTGTTAGACCTGGCATCATTGGCGCGGGTCTCTCTTCCTCTTTTCGCTTCCTATCTTTTATGTTGGCTGGATTTAGATGCTCTGGGCGCTGTGCCACTGCCAATCAGTGCCACAGCACGAATGCTCCCTGTGTAAAGATACCTGTATGAATTGGGATAACCATAATTGGCTCGTTTGGTTTACCTGTCAGTCCCTAGTGCACTGTGCACTGTGTCCGCCCAGGCCCAGGCCCAGACCAAATACTGCTGGTGGGCCTGCAGCACTGATTTGCACTACCCACCGAAGCAGCTTTTAAAGTATGTCTGTGTAGCATGTTCTAATAGCGAGTTACCCTCCATTTCACTGTTTACTATTGTGAGGCTATCCGTTCTCATAGCGATACCAAAGGGGATGATGGACGGAGCATTAGAGCAAATCAAACACTCACCCCCAGTCAAATGATCTGGGTTTAATCCATCATCATTCTTTAGCTCACTCCACCACCCCAGTTCAGACATGGCCATATGCAAATCAGTCTGACCCTGTGCCTCATGGGAACAGCCAGCCCGAACTGCCAAGCCATGTCTTCCCTGGACCGGAAACAAGCATCCTGGGACCGGTTTCGGGTTCAAAACCCTCATCAGCCAGGCTATCTTGAATCCAGTGGCAAAGTGAGCAAGGGACCCACGTCTGGGCATACCCTGCCAACTTAGGGCGAACAAGCGATACCAAAGGGGATGATGGACGGAGCATTAGAGCAAATCAAACACTCACCCCCAGTCAAATGATCTGGGTTTAATCCATCATCATTCTTTAGCTCACTCCACCACCCCAGTTCAGACATGGCCATATGCAAATCAGTCTGACCCTGTGCCTCATGGGAACAGTCCAGCCCGAACTGCCAAGCCATGTCTTCCCTGGACCGGAAACAAGCATCCTGGGACCGGTTTCGGGTTCAAAACCCTCATCAGCCAGGCTATCTTGAATCCAGTGGCAAAGTGAGCAAGGGACCCACGTCTGGGCATACCCTGCCAACTTAGGGCGAACAAAGCGATACCAAAGGGGATGATGGACGGAGCATTAGAGCAAATCAAACACTCACCCCCAGTCAAATGATCTGGGTTTAATCCATCATCATTCTTTAGCTCACTCCACCACCCCAGTTCAGACATGGCCATATGCAAATCAGTCTGACCCTGTGCCTCATGGGAACAGTCCAGCCCGAACTGCCAAGCCATGTCTTCCCTGGACCGGAAACAAGCATCCTGGGACCAGTTTCGGGTTCAAAACCCTCATCAGCCAGGCTATCTTGAATCCAGTGGCAAAGTGAGCAAGGGACCCACGTCTGGGCATACCTTGCCAACTTAGGGCGAACAAGCTGATACCAAAGGGGATGATGGACGGAGCATTAGAGCAAATCAAACACTCACCCCCAGTCAAATGATCTGGGTTTAATCCATCATCATTCTTTAGCTCACTCCACCACCCCAGTTCAGACATGGCCATATGCAAATCAGTCTGACCCTGTGCCTCATGGGAACAGTCCAGCCCGAACTGCCAAGCCATGTCTTCCCTGGACCGGAAACAAGCATCCTGGGACCGGTTTCGGGTTCAAACCCTCATCAGCCAGGCTATCTTGAATCCAGTGGCAAAGTGAGCAAGGGACCCACGTCTGGGCATACCCTGCCAACTTAGGGCGAACAAAGCGATACCAAAGGGGATGATGGACGGAGCATTAGAGCAAATCAAACACTCACCCCCAGTCCTAAGTTGGCAGGGTATGCCCAGACGTGGGTCCCTTGCTCACTCTGCCACTGGATTCAAGCTAGCCTGGCTGATGACGGCTGATTAGCCAGAAACCGGTCCCAGGATGCTTGTTTCCGGTCCAGGGAAGACATGGCTTGGCAGTTCGCGCTGCACTGTTCCCATGAGGCACAGGGTCAGACTGATTTGCATATGGCCATGTCTGAACTGGGGTGGTGGAGTGAGCTAAAGAAATGATGATGGATTAAACCCAGATCAGTTGACTGGGGGTGAGTGTTTGATTTGCTCAAACGCTCCGTCCATCATCCCCTTTGGTATCACTTTGTTCGCCCTAAGTTAGCAGGGTATGCCCAGACGTGGGTCCCTTGCTCACTCTGCCACTGGATTCAAGCTAGCCTGGCTGATGACGGCTGATTAGCCAGAAACCGGTCCCAGGATGCTTGTTTCCGGTCCAGGGAAGACATGGCTTGGCAGTTCGCGCTGCACTGTTCCCATGAGGCACAGGGTCAGACTGATTTGCATATGGCCATGTCTGAACTGGGGTGGTGGAGTGAGCTAAAGAATGATGATGGATTAAACCCAGATCAGTTGACTGGGGGTGAGTGTTTGATTTGCTCAAACGCTCCGTCCATCATCCCCTTTGGTATCACTTTGTTCGCCCTAAGTTGGCAGGGTATGCCCAGACGTGGGTCCCTTGCTCACTCTGCCACTGGATTCAAGCTAGCCTGGCTGATGACGGCTGATTAGCCAGAAACCGGTCCCAGGATGCTTGTTTCCGGTCCAGGAAGACATGGCTTGGCAGTTCGCGCTGCACTGTTCCCATGAGGCACAGGGTCAGACTGATTTGCATATGGCCATGTCTGAACTGGGGTGGTGGAGTGAGCTAAAGAATGATGATGGATTAAACCCAGATCAGTTGACTGGGGGTGAGTGTTTGATTTGCTCAAACGCTCCGTCCATCATCCCCTTTGGTATCACTTTGTTCGCCCTAAGTTGGCAGGGTATGCCCAGACGTGGGTCCCTTGCTCACTCTGCCACTGGATTCAAGCTAGCCTGGCTGATGACGGCTGATTAGCCAGAAACCGGTCCCAGGATGCTTGTTTCCGGTCCAGGGAAGACATGGCTTGGCAGTTCGCGCTGCACTGTTCCCATGAGGCACAGGGTCAGACTGATTTGCATATGGCCATGTCTGAACTGGGGTGGTGGAGTGAGCTAAAGAATGATGATGGATTAAACCCAGATCAGTTGACTGGGGGTGAGTGTTTGATTTGCTCAAACGCTCCGTCCATCATCCCCTTTGGTATCACTTTATCCGTTCTCATAGGCCAGAATGGGCAGGCTGAGTATTACATTCCATAATCCTACCTGCCCCCAGGAACCTGATAGGAAATTCGAATTTGATATGTTTAAGCTCAGGACATTGAGATACATCTTTTAGTAAGGATCATTTGCATAGCCCTTGTTCGAAAATGCCTCTTCTAGAAACAAGGTATTTTCTTGCCTAAGCTTTCCTGTAGGCTTTGCTAGTGTGTGTATTGGCCATCTGGTTTTGGAGCAGCAGGGCCAGCTGGGTCAGACCTGGCTGGAGAGAGAGATCGGCATTTAGAGTATGGGGAGGGGTGACTCTTTGATCTGAGCAGGGCCGTGCCTGGCAAGGTGAATGATGGCTCCACCTCCCACTGGGCGTCTGATAGCAGACCCCCTGATTCTCAAAGGGCAGGATGTCGCCTCGTAAACCAAGTGCTCCCCCACCCCAACAAACTGGTTCTGGCTGGATTCAGTGATTTGTGACTTTAGAGAACAAAGACTTTTTAGGTATAAAACGCTGCGCTGAAAACTTTTTCAAGTGTGTTCCTTATGGATGTCAAGACGAAACTCTGTCCAAGTGAACAGAGGAAAGGACTTTGAAACTTTCACCAAGCTTGCGGAAGAAACTACCCGAGGGCCTGAATTGAGAGCGCCTCCTGCTGAAGTCTCAGGGACATTAGACTTCACCCCGTCAGCCGTCTGAATTCCTGTGCGGGGGATTCTACTTGCAGGTGAGGCCTCCGTCGAGTAATCCGGAGCCTCTAGTTCTACTGTGAGGAACGCGGACTGGTAACCCTTGTTAACTCTGTGTGTGCCGCCGCAGCTAAGAGAGAGCTGCCGCCGCTGAGAGCCCGCCTTAATTTGAACCTTCGGAACCTTCGCTGAATCTGTGTGGGCCGCCGCAGTTGAGAGAGCTGTAGCCGCTGAGTGCCCGCCGTTGTGCCAGCCTGGTCGAGATCATCCTTTGTCCTGTGGGCCGCCGCAGCTAAGAGAGAGCTGCTGCCGCTGAGTGCCCGCACTGGTGTCAGCTGTGCATCATCGTGATTCGTCCCGTGGGCCGCCGCAGCTAAGAGAGCTGCTGCCGCTGAGAGCCCGCATCTTGGCCAACTTTGCCTCATCGTGATTCGTCCTGTGGGCCGCCGCAGCTAAGAGAGAGCTGCTGCCGCTGAGTGCCCGCACCTTTGCCAACTTTGCAGCATCGTGATTCGCCCTGTGGGCCGCCGCAGCTAAGAGAGAGCTGCTGCCGCTGAGTGCCCGCACCTTTGCCACTTTGCATCATCGTGATTTGTCCTGTGGGCCGCCGCAGCTAAGAGAGAGCTGCTGCCGCTGAGTGCCCGCACCTTTGCCAACTTTGCATCATCGTGATTTGTCCTGTGGGCCGCCGCAGCTAAGAGAGAGCTGCTGCCGCTGTGAGCCCACCACGGAGCTGCACGACGAGAGTCATCGCCACCACCAGCCCGGGCCGCCGCAGCCGCGTGCTGCTGCCGCTGAGAGCCCGCCTGTCTCCGAGTGCCCGAATCATTGTGAGTGCACGTTGCGGACCACTGCAGTCAAGAGTTGTGGTCGCTGGGAGTCCACCTGTCACCGTCTCCGCTTCTTCGAGAAGCTGCGTGCTGTGTCCCCGTCCAACGGCAGGTATCTGGTGCGCAACGGGTCGCGTAGACCCAGGCCTTGAACTCAGTCAGTGCCACGTTCTGGTGAATACGTTATTGCCTTTTTAAGTCTCTACTGATTTACGTGCATTGTGGCTGGTTAAAACGCTTTGAGAGTCTTGTGTTAAACCTTAGATAAAGATACTATTTTTCTATTACTACTTGAGTTGTGTCCTTCTGTGGTGTCATTACTGCCTTATTGTGCATGGTCATAAATGCTTCACTCACTGCCTCTGAGATAGGCCTAACTGCTCGTGCTACGTTACCAAAGGGTTGAGCAGGGGTTATCAAAGGGGGTAGCCCACTTGCCCTGACTTAGGAAGAAGGGTCCCTATTTGGACATTGGAGCCAGCCAGTGCCAACTAGAGACCCCCATTTCTAACATTGGCGGTCAGCGGTGAGGATCAGGACTTGCATTTATGATCCACGTACAATAACTGGTAGACGCCACTAGTGAGTGCAGACCAAAGCGCAGCCACGCACGGGTTTTTTGTCCCTCTTCGAATTTCTTTTTTTGGTTGGTTGGTTGTTCTAGTATTGAATTGTTGATCGCAGCCATGAGTACTGGCTAATATGGGAAGGCCAACATCCAATGCTTCGGAGGATCTCACCTTTGAGGAGGAAATATTAGATACCTATACTGCCAGACAGCTGAAGTCATTTTGTAAGCAATTCGCAGTCCCCGTGATAGGTCTCTCTAGGAAGGAGGAGTACTAGAAGGCGCTGAAGGCCTGGTGGGAAGCGAGAGAGTCCGCTGAGGATGAGGAAGAGAATGCTGGAGGGCAGCAGGATGATGCAGTAGAGGGGGGGGGGAGATAGAACACCCTCCAATCCAGGTACTAGTGTATCCCAAAGGAGCCTGACCCCAGAAGAGCTGGAGGACAGGGAGAGAGATAGGAGGCATAGTTTGGAGATGGCTAAATTGGAAGGTCAGAAGGACCTTGAGAGTAAGAAGTTAGACATTGAGAAGGATCGATTGTCAATTGAACTTGAGAAAATGAGAATGGAGCATGAGAGAATGTTGAGGGAGATAGAGATCAGGGCGAGGAGTGTCCCGGTCTCCCCCCTCTGGTGGCAGCATACCTTTAGTAACTCCTGAGAGTAGAGTTTATATTCCTAAGGATGTCATTAAGGATTTTCACAAGAGTGAGGATATTGGGCAATGGTTTGCCGCATATGAGATAGCAATGGTGTCCCACCGGGTCCCTGAGAAGGAGTGGGGAGCGGGATTGTGGGGACGCTTTGTGAGTGATGGTTGGGATGCCCTGTTTGGTTCTGCCTGAGGAGAGCAGGATGGTGTATGCCCATATGAAAGAAGCTTTGATGACCCGTTATGGTTTGACCCCAGAAATGTACAGGCAGAGGTTTAGAACCTTTAAGAAGTTAGAGGGTACAATGTGGGTTGAATATGTGTCTTTTTTCTGCAGAGCAATGGATCGCTGGGTAAAGGGTAGCAAAGTGGAAACTTTTGAGCAATTGTATGAGTTGTTTGCGTGGGAGCATTTTTCTAGTAACTGTTTTCCAGAGCTACGCCAGCACCTGATTGATAGCAAGCTGACTAACCCTAGGAAGCTTGCTGAGGAGGCGGACCGCTGGATGAGCACCCGGGTCCGCAAAGGTTTTGTGGGAGACTTCGCCAGAGGTGGGCAGGGACCCCAGCAGAGAAGTGGGGGGGACAAGGGTAAGCCGAGGGAGTTCCAGAGAGGGCCCCAAAGTAATTCCCAAGGGAACCAAGCAGTGGTGCCCCAGCCTCCCCCTGAGAAGAAGCCAGTGTCCCCAACAGGTAGGCCTGTTCAGAGGGGGCCACTCACTTGTTTCAGGTGTGGTCAAGTGGGTCACCGGTATTATGATCCGCAGTGTCCCCAGAGGGACCCCAATGCATCACCTCGTGCACCACCCCGTGCACCATCCCGCCAGATTGCCAGTGTAGCCCTGGGGGGAGGCGGGGAGGTAGAGGTCCAAGGTGGGTGGGATCCCGTAGAGTTAACCCTTGTCTCGCTAGGAGACTTTGAGAAGGTCCCTAACCCCACACTGCCTAATAACACTAAGAAGTACCGGCAGTGGGTGACCATCAATGGCCATAGGGTGGAGGCTCTCAGGGACACCGGAGCTAGTGTGACTGCTGTCAGCTCCCGGTTGGTGTCCAAAGAGCAGGTTGTCCCCCATGCATTCTGCCCCGTAGTGTCAGCAGACAACTCAGAGAGCCAGTGTGAAGTGGCTCAGGTTTCCTCTCGAGTGTGGGGGGTCTCAGGAACTCCTCAAGTGGCTGTGAGGCCCGCCATGCCTGTAGACTGTCTGTTGGGCAATGATCTAGAGATCTCCCCGTGGGCTACGGTGGAGAGAAAGTCTCATTTGGAAATGTTGGGTCTGCCTGAGTGGGCGTGTGCGACCACTCGGTCCATGACAGCTCAGAAGGGTGCTCAGGAGGGTCTGGAGCCTGAAAGTATGGCCCAGGCCCCTGCCTTAAAGAGCAGGGGTAGGGGGCACAGGAAACCGGCCCCTGCGGTTCCCACAGCCTCGGAGGGAACAGACCTTGAGGGGGATGCCCTGGAACCTACAGGGGAACAAGTGGCTGAACTGGGGGACCTACCGGAGCTGACCCATTGGCAGCAGGAAGGGGGGCCCTCCAGGGATGAATTTTGCGAGCAACAGAGAACCTGCCCTTCTCTTGAGGGGGTGCGGCGACAGGCCGCCGCCCAGGCCGCAGGTGATCAGATAGGGTCACATTGGATCTATTGGGAGAATGACCTCCTTTACAGCGAGCCTAAGGTTGCTGAGCCTGGGTCAGCCCGTGTGCTGGTGGTACCCCAGCGCTTCAGGACCTTCCTACTGGGGTTGGCTCATGATGTGCCACTGGCCGGACATCTGGGGCAGACCAAGACCTTTGAGAGGCTGGTCACCCACTTCTATTGGCCCCAGATGCGCAGGAGCTCAGATGCTCACTGCAGGACGTGTGAGACTTGCCAGGCAAGTGGGAAGAGTGGGGGAAGATTAAGGCCCCACTACAGCCCTTTCCCGTTGTGAGTACCCCATTCGCGAGAGTGGGCATTGATATTGTGGGCCTCTGGATCCCAAGACAGCCATGGGCAACAGGTTCATCCTGGTCTTGGTGGACCATGCCACCAGGTACCCTGAGGCCATTACGCTCAGGACAGTGACGGCCCCCGTGGTGGGCCGGGCACTGATGGGGATTTTCTCCCATGTGGGATTCCCCAGAGAGGTGGTGTCCGATAGGGGAACTAACTTCATCTCCAAGTACATGAAGTCTCTGTGGGAGGATTGGGGGGTAACGTATAAGTTCACCACTCCTTACCACCCCCAGGGTAATGGGCTGGTTGAGAGATTCAACCGGACCCTTAAGGGCATGATTATGGGCGTAGGTGAGCCCATGAGGCGTAAGTGGGATGTCCTCTTTCTATGCCTGTTGTTTGCTTACCTTGAGGTGCGACAGAAGTCCTTAGGGTTCAGTCCCTTTGAGCTGCTCTATGGTCACCCGGTAAGAGGGCCTCTGAGTCTGGTCAAGGAAGGCAGGGAGCAATCTCCCAGGAAACTTCCCCAGGATGTGTTTAGTTACATGCTGGCCTTTAGGAACCAGACTCGGCGTTTCAGGAAACTTGCTGAGTCAAACCTGGAAGCCAGCCAGGAAGAGATGAAACGCTGGCATGATCAGAATGCCACTCTGATCGAGTTTCAGCCTGGACAAAAGGTTTGGGTCATGGCCCCGGTGGAGCCCTGTGCGCTCCAGGATAGGTGGACCGGCCCCTTTGAGGTGGTGGAGCGCAAGAGTCCTGTTACCTACGTGGTGGACTTGCAGTCTCCCAGGAACCCCTTGCGGGTCCTGCATGTTAACCGACTGAAGCCCCACTTTGAGAGATCTGAAGTGGGCATGCTTCTGGCCACAGATGCTGGGATGGAGGAGGAGAGCGAGCCCCTTCCTGACCTCCTGTGTGCAGGGGAGCAAGATGGGTCAGTGGAGGGTGTGGTCCTCTCCACCACACTGACTCCTGAGCAGCAGGGTGATTGTCGCCAACTGTTGGGGCAATTCAGTGATCTGCTCTCCCTGGTGCCTAGAGTCACTGATTGGTGTGTCCATGACGTGGACACTGGGGACAGTCCTCCCATTAAGCACAAGGCTTACCGAGTGACTGACCGGGTAGGGGCCTACATTAAGGATGAGGTTACTAAAATGTTTGCCTTTGGGTTGATTGAGTCCTCTAGCAGCCCTTGGTCCAGCCCAGTGGTCCTGGTACCAAAATCTGCAGCGCCTGGTACCACCCAGAACTTCGGTTCTGCGTGGACTATCGGGGCCTCAATTCAGTCACGAAGACTGACGCGCACCCCATCCCTAGAGCTGATGAGCTCGTAGATCGGTTAGGGGCTGCAAAATACCTCAGCACTTTTGATTTGACGTCTGGGTATTGGCAGATCGCCTTGACCGAGGGAGCAAAGGAGAGGTCCCAGGATGCTTGTTTCCGGTCCAGGGAAGACATGGCTTGGCAGTTCGGGCTGGACTGTTCCCATGAGGCACAGGGTCAGACTGATTTGCATATGGCCATGTCTGAACTGGGGTGGTGGAGTGAGCTAAAGAATGATGATGGATTAAACCCAGATCAGTTGACTGGGGGTGAGTGTTTGATTTGCTCTAACGCTCCGTCCATCATCCCCTTTGGTATCGCTTTGTTCGCCCTAAGTTGGCAGGGTATGCCCAGACGTGGGTCCCTTGCTCACTTTGCCACTGGATTCAAGATAGCCTGGCTGATGAGGGTTTTGAACCCGAAACCGGTCCCAGGATGCTTGTTTCCGGTCCAGGGAAGACATGGCTTGGCAGTTCGGGCTGGACTGTTCCCATGAGGCACAGGGTCAGACTGATTTGCATATGGCCATGTCTGAACTGGGGTGGTGGAGTGAGCTAAAGAATGATGATGGATTAAACCCAGATCAGTTGACTGGGGGTGAGTGTTTGATTTGCTCTAACGCTCCGTCCATCATCCCCTTTGGTATCGCTTTGTTCGCCCTAAGTTGGCAGGGTATGCCCAGACGTGGGTCCCTTGCTCACTTTGCCACTGGATTCAAGATAGCCTGGCTGATGAGGGTTTTGAACCCGAAACCGGTCCCAGGATGCTTGTTTCCGGTCCAGGGAAGACATGGCTTGGCAGTTCGGGCTGGACTGTTCCCATGAGGCACAGGGTCAGACTGATTTGCATATGGCCATGTCTGAACTGGGGTGGTGGAGTGAGCTAAAGAATGATGATGGATTAAACCCAGATCAGTTGACTGGGGGTGAGTGTTTGATTTGCTCTAACGCTCCGTCCATCATCCCCTTTGGTATCGCTTTGTTCGCCCTAAGTTGGCAGGGTATGCCCAGACGTGGGTCCCTTGCTCACTTTGCCACCGGATTCAAGATAGCCTGGCTGATGAGGGTTTTGAACCCGAAACCGGTCCCAGGATGCTTGTTTCCGGTCCAGGGAAGACATGGCTTGGCAGTTCGGGCTGGACTGTTCCCATGAGGCACAGGGTCAGACTGATTTGCATATGGCCATGTCTGAACTGGGGTGGTGGAGTGAGCTAAAGAATGATGATGGATTAAACCCAGATCAGTTGACTGGGGGTGAGTGTTTGATTTGCTCTAACGCTCCGTCCATCATCCCCTTTGGTATCGCTTTCTCCACACCCGATGGGCACTACCAGTTCCGGATGATGCCCTATGGAATGAAGAATGCCCCTGCCACCTTTCAGAGGTTGGTCAACAGGGTGTTGGTTGGGCTGGAAGACTTCAGTGCCGCCTACCTGGATGACATTGCGGTGTTTAGCTCCTCTTGGGAGGACCACCTGCGCCACCTCTGGGAGGTATTGATGGCACTGCGGAAGGCAGGCCTCACAATCAAAGCCAGTAAGTGCCATATTGGGCAGGGTTCTGTAGTGTATTTGGGGCACCAGGTGGGGAGCGGCCAGGTGGCGCCCCTTCAGCCCAAAATTGAAACTATCCTGGCGTGGGAACCCCCCAAGACTCAGACGCAGGTGAGAGCCTTCTTAGGACTCACGGGGTACTACAGGAGGTTTGTCAAGGGATATGGCAACATTGTTGCACCCTTGACTGAGCTGACTTCTAAGAAGCAGCCAAAGAAGGTAAACTGGACTGACACCTGTCAGAAAGCTTTTGACGCCCTGAAGACTGCCATGTGCACCGCACACGTGCTTCAGGGGCCCCACTTTTCAAAGGAATTTGCTGTTCAGACAGACACCTCAGAGCATGGTATAGGGGCTGTTCTGTCACAGATCAATAAGGAGGGACTAGACCAACCGGTAGCCTTCCTAAGCAGGAGGTTACTTCCCCGGGAACAGAGGTGGAGTGCAATTGAGCGTGAGGCATTTGCTGTGGTCTGGGCGCTGAAGACGCTGAGACCATACCTGTTTGGGACTCACTTCCGGTTTCAGACAGACCACAGGCCCCTTAGATGGTTGATGCATATGAGGGGTGAGAATCCCAAGTTGTTGAGGTGGTCCATTTCCCTACAGGGTATGGATTTCACGGTGGAACACCGCCCTGGTACAGAACACGCCAATGCTGACGGTCTGTCCAGATTTTTCCGCCTTAGTGATGAGAACTCCCAAGGGGATGGTTAGTTCTCCCCACATTTCAGCTGGAGGGGACGCGTGTTAGACCTGGCATCATTGGCGCGGGTCTCCCTTCCTCTTTTCGCTTCCTATCTTTTATGTTGGCTGGATTTAGATGCTCTGGGCGCTGTGCCACTGCCAATCAGTGCCACAGCGCGAATGCTCCCTGTGTAAAGATGACTGTATGAATTGGGATAACAATAATTGGCTCGTTTGGTTTACCTGTCAGTCCCTAGTATAAGTGCACTGTGTGTGCCCAGGGCTGGTAGACCAAATACTGCTGGTGGGCCTGCAGTGCTGATTTTCGCTACCCACCGAAGCAGCTTTTAAAGTATGTCTGTGTAGCATGTTCTAATAGCGAGTTACCCTCCATTTCACTGTTTACTATTGTGAGGCTATCCGTTCTCATAGGCCAGAATGGGCAGGCTGAGTATTACATTCCATAATCCTACCTGCCCCCAGGAACCTGATAGGAAATTCGAATTTGATATGTTTAAGCTCAGGACATTGAGATACATCTTTTAGTAAGGATCATTTGCATAGTCCGTGTGCGGAAAATGCCTCTTCTAGAAACGAGGTATTTTCTTGCCTAAGCTTTCCTGTAGGCTTTGCTAGTGTGTGTATTGGCCGTCCGGTTTTGGAGCAGCAGGGCCAGCTGGGTCAGACCTGGCTGGAGAGAGAGATCGGCATTTAGAGTATGGGGAGGGGTGACTCTTTGATCTGAGCAGGGCCGTGCCTGGCAAGGTGAATGATGGCTCCACCTCACACTGGGCGTCTGATAGCAGACCCCCTGATTCTCAAAGGGCAGGATGTCGCCTCGTAAACCAAGTGCTCCCCGACCCCACCAAACTAGTTCTGGCTGGATTCAGTGATTTGTGATGTGAGAAGTTGGCCTGGTATGTGCTGTCCACTAATTATAGTGGGCACCTTGCACCAGTCCAAACAACCCCTTATTGGAGATAGGTTAAATACAACCTTTATTGAAAGCTATCCTAGTGGTAGCTATGGAGAGCAGCCTTCAGGCTAAGTCTTGAAGGAATGTAAAGCAGCTTGTTTTACCAGTCTATAATCTCTTGAGTGACCAAATGAAAGAGGACCACACCAGGTATATATATAAAATATATGTATTTAGTCTTAAACACACCCCTCTAGTCCCTTTATGAGGCTAGAGTTCGAAGTACATAAGTTACAAGTCAGTTATCAACAGTAATAGCACAAATACACGTTTGAGCCCTAGGGGCGTACCAAACCATATACCAATAAAGTGGTATAAGAACCACGACTGAGCTAGACACAAGGCCTAGAGCCTTTATGTAGGAAGGTGGAATCTGACTATATGGTTGCCCCCACTTTTTTCCTGGTGTTTTGCTGGTTTATGACTTAGTTGGACTGGGACCCTGCTATTCAGGGCCCCAGTCTATCTGCTCTCTCTAAATGACATGGAGTGCACTCTAGGTGCACTAGTGATTGGATACTGTGGTGCCTTATGAGTCCCTAGTATATGGTACCTTAGGTGCCAAGGGCATAGGTACTTCCCAGGCCTACCAGGGGCTGCAGCATGTGTTATGCCACCCCTGGGAAGCAGTCTAAATCTGACACCACAGGCCTGCTACTGCAGCCTGGGTGAGGTGGTGCTAGCACTCCTCACTGAGATATAGGTTTCCTATATCTCTCCAGCACACACATATAAACCTATCAGTCACCCCTAAGGCAGGCCCTATCAATCCTGAGGGCAGTGTGCTTGGCTTCTATGTGAGGGGGTGCCTCTGCCTGAGCAGGGCCCCTCTGCAGCTCTCAGAGTCTATTCTCTGGTGCTGTTTGTGGATGCGGTTAAACCATATACTCTTAAGTGCATTATATCCTCGCAGTAAATGCTAACTTTGGAATGGCTGCATCAAAACATGTCGTGTTTGGTGTCAAACATCTTGGAATACTACCCCCCGCCAATATTGGCGGCGGGGGTAGCATTCCACCCTTCTAGAGGGAGAAGACATGTACCTGCTGTGGAAACGCGGTAGAATCCTAAAGAGCCCTGGCATCACAAAATGGATGCCACCAGTCACAGACACTGGGCTGCCCTCCTGCTGATGACCGAAACTCGCAGTGGAGGAAGCCCAACAATAGGCATCCTGTCACAGGGAGGTGTAACCACCTCCCAGACAGGGTTTAGTGTATTGGGGCTGGGTGGGTGCACTCTTAGAGTGCTTTGAAGTCCTGCACTGGGGGAGCAGAAGGCTCCTCTGTGCATATGCCAGTTCAAACCAGCTCAGGGGCTACCTGCCCCTGCTCTGGCGCAAAACTGGACAAAGGGAAGTGGGTGTAGCCACCTCTCCTTGACCCTCCCATAGGTGGGGTCATAGAGCTAGTCCATCCCCTCTTTTTAGTATAAGAGGGGGAACCTTGCCATTGCAAAGCAGATAACCCCTGGACGACGCTCTACAGAAGAATCCTGGCCCTTCGACGTTCCACTACCTTTGGAAGACAGAAGAATCTCCCTTGGAGTCAAGGAGTGACTCCCCTGCCTGGCAGGCACCAAAAACGACAACGACGGTCGCAAACTACGCCGCTCCCGCCGGAGTCCGAAGTCCCTGCAGCCCAAGAAGTAGATTTCCTGACTTCTCCAAGGCCATCGTGAGTCCCCAGCGAAGCTGAGGCAAGTGGACCCCACGAGTGACGAGGAACCGTGACCCCTGGGTACCGTGCACTATTGTCGAGTGCAACCCCTTCACAACGTTCCACGAACTTGTGCTTTGGACCACGTGTGGTCCCGACTTCCAGCAGGAATCTCTCTGAAGATCAGAGGCCTACACCGTCCTGAGTGACCGTGGGCCCCTGTTGAGTGATTCCGCCCGAGGTGTCTTTGCGATCCCTTGCCAGCCGGCTCGTGGGTCCCCAGAAGACTTCTTAAAGAAACCAAAGGGCTCCCCTGGTTGCTCCAGGCCTGCCCTGACTTACCCTCGCTGGGTGAGTCCCTCAGACCTTGCTGGTCTGTGCCATCGACTTTTCTTCATCTCCCCGAGACTTGCTGTTGCCAAGGCTTGTTGGCTCCGATCGAGTTGCCGACACGCAGTAAGCTGCAGACTTTGTGGGACACCCAGAATCCAGCTCCTGGTTGTCGTCGACGCCTCCTGGACCTCGTGGCTGAAGAGTCAAGGCACCCGTAACCGACCTGAATCAACCGACGACGGTGGGCATCCATCTTCCTTGCCCCGAGTCACTGCCAAGTGACTTTGAACACTGTCCCCTCTGCTTTCAGGTCATCCTTCTTCAGAATCCAGGCTTGGATTCCACCGGACACTTCTTCAGCCCCCGCAAGCAGCAAGTCTTCTTTGTTCGCCATTGAAAACGACGCGCGACCCGACACCAAAGGACACCTATGCACCCGGCTTCCCTGGGTGAGGTAACTCCAGCACTACGGTGCTCCTGTGGGTGTGGGCCCTAGAACTACTTACCCTGTAAGTGACTTGCTTGTAGGTTCTCCCGAAGTATCCTAGAACTCTTAATTTCCAACCGCGACTTGCCCCATTGAAGTCAACGGCGATCCGCGCCTGTGTATCCACACTGCACGCGTCCCCCGTGGGTCCTTTACTTACCTGCCTTGGGTGGTTTCATGAGGCCCCAGCACTTCTGAAGGCCCTAGGCCTTGTCTCCCTGCAAGTCGTTGTTGCTAAGTCCCTTTTTAGTATATATGGTCTGGTACGCCCCTAGGGCCCCAGCCATATTTTGTGCTTAACTTATTGAGAAACGTTGATTTGTGCATATGTTTGTCTTCTAATCTCATAAAGAGATTAGTAGAGAGTTATTTAGAAATAAATACATATATATTTGATATATATACCTGTGTGGTGTCTTTTCATTTGGTGATTCAAGAGATTATATGGTAAAACAAGCTGCTTTACATTCCTTCAAGACTTAGCCTGAAGGCTGCTCTCCACAGCTACCACTAGGATAGCTTTCTTTAAAAGGTTGTCTTAAACCTATCTACCATAAGAGTCGATTTGCCCTGGTGCAAGGTGTCCACTTTAATTAGTGAACAGCATATACCAGGCCAACTTCTCACACTTTAGAAGTGCTTGGACCCCAAGGAACCATCCAAGGTAGTGACACAGGGGACCCACGGGGGACGCGTGCAGTGTGAGAACACAGCCGCGAGCCACCGTTCACTTCTATGGGGAAAGTCGCGGTTGGATTTTTAAAAGGAAAGGACACTTAGAGGAGGACTTGGAGCAAATCCCTTTAGAACTAGGCAGTTCTAGAGTCAATACCCACGGGAGCACCGGAGTACTCGAGTTACCTCACCCAGGGAAGCCGGGTGCATAGGTGTCTTTTGTCGTCCGGTTTCGTCGTCGTTTTCAATGGCGATCTGCTGCAGCAGGCTGCTGGCGACCAAGTCGAAAGTGTCCGGGTGGATCCAAGGGTGGATCAAAGATCTGAAGAACCTGAAAGCAGAGGGGACAGAGTCTGGGTCACTAGCCAGTGACCAGGAAGGGCGATGAGCAGATGCCCACCGATGTCGGGTGCTTCAGGTAGGTTGACAGTCGTCTTGACTCTTCAGCCACGAGGTCCAGGAGGCGTCGACGACAACCAGGAGCTGGATTCGAGCTGTCCCATGACGTCTGTCGATTGCTGAGGTGTCGGCGACCGGATTGGACCCAACAAGCCTTGGCAACGGCAAGTCACGTGGAAACAAAGAAAGGACGTTGATGCAGACCAGCAAGGTCTGAGGGACTCACCCAGCGAGGGTAAGTCAGGGCACGTCTGGAGCAACCAGGAAAGCCCAAGCAGAAGAAGAGTTGCCTTCGGGAGGGCCCACTAGCTAACGGACTAGCGACCGCAAAGGAGCCTCGAGTGGACGCACTTGGAGCTGGCTCACAGGACACTCGTGGAGTGGAGGCCAGTGATCTTCGCTGCAGTCGGTGCTGGAGGCGGGGGCTACTCGGAGCCCAAAGCACAACTTCGTGGGAGGCCAGGAAGAGGATGCACTTGCAAAAGTTCTCGGTGTCCAGGGGTCACGGTTCCACGTTACCCACGACAGCTACGGGCCTCAGTTTCACTGGGGACTCAGGGCAGCCTCGGGGAAGTCTGGAAATTTACCTCTGGTGTTGCAAAGACTTCGGCGTCCGGCGGGAGCTTCAGCGATGCAGACCGGACAATTGCTTCTGGGAGTCACTCCTTGACCCCAAGGGAGATTCTTCAGTCCTCTAATCTTCAAGTAGAGCGTCGAAGGTCCAGGATTCGGCTTCAGAGTTTCGTCCAGGGTAATCTAAAGTCCTAAGGACTGGGGTCCCATACTTATACTAAGTTAGGGGTTGGACATACTCAGGGGACCCACCTATGGGAGGGTCAGGGAAGAGGGTGGTTACACCCATTCCCTTTGTCCAGTTTGCGCCAGAGCAGGGGCAGGTAGCCCCTGCAACCGGTTTGAACTGGCATATGCACAGGGACACCAAATGTGCCCCCAGTGCAGGACATCAAAACACCAGAGAGTGCTCCCGCCCAGCCCCAATACACACTATCCTGTCTGGGGAGGTGGTTACACCTCCCTTCGACAGGAAACCTATTGTCCAGGCCTCCCCTGCCGGAGTTTCAGTCAGCAGCAGGAGGCCAGACCCGTGTCTGTGGCAGCGGCATCCATTTTGTGATGCCAGGGCTCTGGAAAGAAGTTACCGGGTAGGCTGGTGGGTACATGTCTCTCCCTCTAGAAGGGTGGAATGCTACCCCCGCCGCCAGGACTGGCGGGGGGGTAGTATTCCAAGATGTTTGACACCAAAGACGACATGTTTTGGTGCAGCCAGTCCAAAGTTAGCATTCTACCGCGAGGATATAATGCGCTTAAGAGTATATGGTCAGGCTGTACCACAAACAGCATCAGAGGAGGGACTCCGAACGCTGCAGAGGGGCTCTGCTCATGCAGGGCCCCCTCTCACATAAAAACCAAGCACTCTGCCTTCAGGATTGTTAAGGCCTGCCATAGGAGTGACTTATAGGTTTATGTGTGTGCAATGGTAGTGATATAGGTAGCCTATACCACTGTAAGGGGTGCATGCACCACCTTACCCAGGCTGCAGTAGCAGACCTGTGGTGTCATTTTGGAGGGCTTCCCAGGGGTGGCATAATACATGCTTCAGCCCCTGGTAGGCCTCTGGGGTACCTATGCCCTGGGTACATAGTATACCATATACTAGGGACTTATAAGGGTACTCCAGAATCCAATCAGAGATGTGTCTAAGGTACATGGGAACCATTTTAGAGAGGAAGCAGATAGACTGGGGCCCTGAATAGCAGGATCCCAGTCCAACTAAGTCATAAACCAGCAAAACACCAGGAAAAAAAGTGGGGGCAACCATATAGTCAGATTCCACCTTCCTACATGTGACTTTAGAGAACAAAGACTTTTTAGGTATAAAACGCTGCGCTGAAACCTTTTTCAAGTGTGTTCCTTCTGGATGTCAAGACGAAACTCTGTCCGAGTGAACAGAGGAAAGGACTTTGAAACTTTCGCCAAGCTTGCGGAAGAAACTACCCGAGGGCCTGAATTGAGAGCGCCTCCTGCTGAAGTCTCAGGGACATTAGACTTCACCCCGTCAGCCGTCTGAATTCCTGTGTGAGGGATTCTACTTGCAGGTGAGGCCTCCGTCGAGTAATCCGGAGCCTTTAGTTCTACTGTGAGGAACGGGGACTGGTAACCCTCGTTAACTCTGTGTGGGCCGCCGCAGCTAAGAGAGAGCTGCCGCCGCTGAGAGCCCACCTTAATTTGAACCTTCGGAACCTTCGCTGAATCTGTGTGGGCCGCCGCAGTTAAGAGAGAGCTGTAGCCGCTGAGTGCCCGCCGTTGTGCCAGCCTGGTCGAGATCATCCTTTGTCCTGTGGGCCGCCGCAGCTAAGAGAGAGCTGCTGCCGCTGAGTGCCCGCACTGGTGTCAGCTGTGCATCATCGTGATTCATCCTGTGGGCCGCCGCAGCTAAGAGAAAGCTGCTGCCGCTGAGGGCCCGCATCTTGGCCAACTTTGCCTCATCGTGATTCGTCCTGTGGGCTGCCGCAGCTAAGAGAGAGCTGCTGCCGCTGAGTGCCCGCACCTTTGCCAACTTTGCAGTATCGTGCTTCGCCCTGTGGGCCGCCGCAGCTAAGAGAGAGCTGCTGCCGCTGAGTGCCCGCACCTTTGCCACTTTGCATCATCGTGATTTGTCCTGTGGGCCGCCGCAGCTAAGAGAGAGCTGCTGCCGCTGACTGCCCGCACCTTTGCCAACTTTGCATCATCGTGATTTGTCCTGTGGGCCGCCGCAGCTAAGAGAGAGCTGCTGCCGCTGAGTGCCCGCACCGTTGCCAACATTGCATCCTCGTGAGTCGTCCTGTGGGCCGCCGCAGCTAAGAGAGCTGCTGCCGCTGTGAGCCCACCACGGAGCTACACGACGAGAGTCATCGCCACCACCAGCCCGGGCCACCGCAGCCGCGTGCTACTGCCGCTGAGAGTCCGCCTGTCCCCGAGTGCCCGAATCATTGTGAGTGCACGTTGCGGACCACTGCAGTCAAGAGTTGTGGTCGCTGGGAGTCCGCCTGTCACCGTCTCCGCTTCTTCGAGAAGCTGCGTGCTGTGTCCCCGTCCAACGGCAGGTATCTGGTGCGCAACGGGTCGCGTAGACCCAGGCCTTGAACTCAGTCAGTGCCACGTTCTGGTGAATACGTTATTGCCTTTTTAAGTCCCTACTGATTTACGTGCATTGTGGCTGGTTAAAACGCTTTGAGAGTCTTGTGTTAAACCTTAGATAAAGCTACTATTTTTCTATACCTACTTGAGTTGTGTCCTTTTGTGGTGTCGTTACTGCCTTATTGTGCATGGTCATAAATGCTTCACAAACTGCCTCTGAGATAGGCCTAACTGCTCGTGCTACGTTACCACAGGGTTGAGCAGGGGTTATCAAAGGGGGTAGCCCACTTGCCCTGACTTAGGAAGAAAGGTCCCTATTTGGACATTGGCGCCAGCCAGTGCCAACTAGAGACCCCCATTTCTAACATTGGCGGTGAGGATCAGGACTTGCATTTATGATCCACGTACAATAACTCGTAGACGCCACTAGTGAGTGCAGACCAAAGCGCAGCCACGCACAGGTTTTTTGTCCCTCTTCGAATTTTTTTGTTTTGTTTGGTTGGTTGTTCTAGTATTGAATTGTTGATTGCAACCATGAGTACTGGCTAATATGGGAAGGCCAACATCCAATGCTTCGGAGGATCTCACCTTTGAGGAGGAAAGATTAGATACCTATACTGCAAGACAGCTGAAGTCATTTTGTAAGCAATTCGCAGTCCCCGTGATAGGTCTCTCTAGGAAGGAGGAGTACCAGAAGGCGCTGAAGGCCTGGTGGGAAGCGAGAGAGTCTGCTGGGGATGAGGAAGAGAATGCTGGAGGGCAGCAGGATGATGCAGTAGAGGGGGGAGATAGAACACCCTCCAATCCAGGTACTAGTGTATCCCAAAGGAGCCTGACCCCAGAAGAGCTGGAGGACAGGGAGAGAGATAGGAGGCATAGTTTGGAGATGGCTAAATTGGAAGGTCAGAAGGACCTTGAGAGTAAGAAGTTAGACATTGAGAAGGATCGATTGTCAATTGAACTTGAGAAAATGAGAATGGAGTATGAGAGAATGTTGAGGGAGATAGAGATCAGGGCGAGGAGTGTCCCGGTCTCCCCCTCTGATGGCAGCATACCTTTAGTAACTCCTGAGAGTAGAGTTTATATTCCTAAGGATGTCATTAAGGATTTTCACAAGAGTGAGGATATTGAGCAATGGTTTGCCGCATATGAGATAACAATGGTGTCCCACCGGGTCCCTGAGAAGGATTGGGGAGCGGGATTGTGGGGACGCTTTGTGAGTGATGGTAGGGATACCCTGTTGGACCTGCCTGAGGAGAGCAGGATGGTGTATGCCCATATGAAAGAAGCTTTGATGACCCGTTATGGTTTGACCCCAGAAATGTACAGGCAGAGGTTTAGAACCTGTAAGAAGTTAGAGGGTTACACGTGGGTTGAATATGTGTCTTTTTTCTGCAGAGCAATGGATCGCTGGGTAAAGGGTAGCAAAGTGGAAACTTTTGAGCAATTGTAAGATTTGTTTGCGTGGGAGCATTTTTCTAGTAACTGTTTTCCAGAGCTACGCCAGCACCTGATTGATAGCAAGCTGACTAACCCTAGGAAGCTTGCTGAGGAGGCGGACCGCTGGGTGAGCATCCAGGTCCGCAAAGGTTTTGTGGGAGACTTCGCCTGAGGTGGGCAGGGTCCCCAGCAGAGAAGTGGGGGGGACAAGGGTAAGCCGAGGGAGTTCCAGAGAGGGCCCCAAAGTAATTCCCAAGGGAACCAAGCAGTAGTGCCCCAGCCTCCCCCAGAGAAGAAGCCAGTGTCCCCGACAGGTAGGCCTGTTCAGAGGGGGCCACTCACTTGTTTCAGGTGTGGTCAAGTGGGCCACTGGTATTATGGTCCCCAGTGTCCCCAGAGGGACCCCAATGCATCCCCTCGTGCACCACCCCGTGCACCATCCTGCCAGATTGCCAGTGTAGCCCTGGGGGGGGAGGTAGAGGTCCAAGGTGGGTGGGATCTCGTAGAGTTAACCCTTGTCTCGCTCGGAGACTTTGAGAAGGTCCCTAAACCCACACTGCCTAATAACACTAAGAAGTACCGGCAGTGGGTGACCATCAATGGCCATAGGGTGGAGGCTCTCGGGGACACCGGAGCTAGTGTGACTGCTGTCAGCTCCCGGTTGGTGTCCAAAGAGCAGGTTGTCCCCCATGCATTCTGCCCCGTAGTGTCAGCAGACAACTCAGAGAGCCAGTGTGAAGTGGCTCAGGTTCCCTTCGAGTGGGGGGGGGGTCTCAGGAACTCCTCAAGTGGCTGTGAGGCCCGCCATGCCTGTAGACTGGCTGTTGGGCAATGATCTAGAGAACTCCCCGTGGGCTACGGTGGAGAGAAAGTCTCATTTGGAAATGTTGGGTCTGCCTGAGTGGGCGTGTGCGACCACTCGGTCCATGACAGCTCAGAAGGGTGTTCAGGAGGGTCTGGAGCCTGAAAGTATGGCCCAGGCCCCTGCCTTAAAGAGAAGGGGTATGGGGCGCGGGAAACCGGCCCCAGCGGTTCCCACGGTCCCAGAGGGAGCAGACCTTGAGGGGGTTGCCCTGGAACCTACAGGGGAACAAGTGGCTGAACTGGGGGACCTACCGGAGCTGACCCATTGGCAGCAGAAAGGGGGGCCCTCCAGGGAGGAATTTTGCGAGCAACAGAGAACCTGCCCTTCTCTTGAGGGGGTGCGGCGACAGGCCGCCGCCCAGGCCGCAGGTGATCAGACAGGGTCACATTGGATCTATTGGGAGAATGACCTCCTTTACAGCGAGCCTAAGGTTGCTGAGCCTGGGTCAGCCCGTGTGCTGGTGGTACCCCAGCGCTTCAGGACCTTCCTACTGGGGTTGGCTCATGATGTGCCACTGGCCGGACATCTGGGGCAGACCAAGACCTTTGAGAGGCTGGTCACTCACTTCTATTGGCCCCAGATGCGCAGGAGCTCAGATGCTCACTGCAGGACGTGTGAGACTTGCCAGGCAAGTGGGAAGAGTGGGGGGAAGATTAAGGCCCCACTACAGCCCTTTCCCATTGTGAGTACCCCATTTGAGAGAGTGGGCATTGATATTGTGGGGCCTCTGGATCCCAAGACAGCCATGGGCAACAGGTTCATCCTGCTCTTGGTGGACCATGCCACCAGGTACCCTGAGGCCATCCCGCTCAGGACAGTGATGGCCCCCGTGGTGGGACGGGCACTGATGGGGATTTTCTCCCGTGTGGGATTCCCCAGAGAGGTGGTGTCCGATAGGGGAACTAACTTCATCTCCAAGTACATGAAGTCTCTGTGGGAGGAGTGTGGGGTAACGTATAAGTTCACCACTCCTTACCACCCCCAGGGTAATGGGGTGGTTGAGAGATTCAACCGGACCCTTAAGGGCATGATTATGAGCCTAGGTGAGCCCATGAGGCGTAAGTGGGATGTCCTCTTGCCATGCCTGTTGTTTGCTTACCGTGAGGTGCCACAGAATCCTTAGGGTTCAGTCCCTTTGAGCTGCTCTATGGTGACCCGGTAAGAGGACCTCTGAGTCTGGTCAAGGAAGGCTGGGAGCAATTTCCCAGGAAACCTCCCCAGGATGTGTTTAGTTACATGCTGGCCTTCAGGAACCAGACTCGGCGTTTCAGGAAACTTGCTGAGGCAAACCTGCAAGCCAGCCAGGAAGAGATGAAACGCTGGCACGATCAGAATGCCACTCTGATCGAGTTTCAGCCTGGATAAAAGTTTGGGTCATGGCCCCGGTGGAGCCCTGTGCGCTCCAGGATAGGTGGACCGGCCCCTTTGAGGTGGTGGAGCGCAAGTGTCCTGTTACCTACGTGGTTGACTTGAAGTCTCCCAGGAACCCCTTGCGGGTCCTGCATGTTAACCGACTGAAGGCCCACTTTGAGAGGTCTGAAGTGGGCATGCTTCTGGCCACAGATGCTGGGATGGAGGAGGAGAGCGAGCCCCTTCCTGACCTCCTGTGTGCAGGGGAGCAAGATGGGTCAGTGGAGGGTGTGGTCCTCTCCACCACACTGACTCCTGAGCAGCAGGGTGATTGTCGCCAACTGTTGGGGCAATTCAGTGATCTGTTCTCCCTGGTGCCTAGTGTCACTGATTGGTGTGTCCATGACGTGGACACTGGGGACAGTCCTCCCATTAAGCACAAGGCTTACCGAGTGACTGACCGGGTAGGGGCCTACATTAAGGATGAGGTTACTAAAATGTTTGCCTTTGGGTTGATTGAGTCCTCTAGCAGCCCTTGGTCCAGCCCAGTGGTCCTGGTACCAAAATCTGCAGCGCCTGGTACCACCCAGAACTTCGGTTCTGCGTGGACTATCGGGGCCTCAATTCAGTCACGAAGACTGACGCGCACCCCATCCCTAGAGCTGATGAGCTCGTAGATCGGTTAGGGGCTGCAAAATACCTCAGCACTTTTGATTTGACGTCTGGGTATTGGCAGATCGCCTTGACCGAGGGAGCAAAGGAGAGGTCAGCATTCTCCACACCCGATGGGCACTACCAGTTCCGGGTGATGCCCTATGGAATGAAGAATGCCCCTGCCACCTTTCAGAGGTTGGTCAACAGGGTGTTGGTTGGGCTGGAAGACTTCAGTGCCGCCTACCTGGATGACATTGCGGTGTTTAGCTCCTCTTGGGAGGACCACCTGCGCCACCTCTGGGAGGTATTGATGGCACTGCGGAAGGCAGGCCTCACAATCAAAGCCAGTAAGTGCCATATTGGGCAGGGTTCTGTAGTGTATTTGGGGCACCAGGTGGGGAGCGGCCAGGTGGCGCCCCTTCAGCCCAAAATTGAAACTATCCTGGCGTGGGAACCCCCCAAGACTCAGACGCAGGTGAGAGCCTTCTTAGGACTCACGGGGTACTACAGGAGGTTTGTCAAGGGATATGGCAACATTGTTGCACCCTTGACTGAGCTGACTTCTAAGAAGCAGCCAAAGAAGGTAAACTGGACTGACACCTGTCAGAAAGCTTTTGACGCCCTGAAGACTGCCATGTGCACCGCACACGTGCTTCAGGGGCCCCACTTTTCAAAGGAATTTGCTGTTCAGACAGACACCTCAGAGCATGGTATAGGGGCTGTTCTGTCACAGATCAATAAGGAGGGACTAGACCAACCGGTAGCCTTCCTAAGCAGGAGGTTACTTCCCCGGGAACAGAGGTGAAGTGCAATTGAGCGTGAGGCATTTGCTGTGGTCTGGGCGCTGAAGACGCTGAGACAATACCTGTTTGGGACTCACTTCCGGGTTCAGACAGACCACAGGCCCCTTAGATGGTTGATGCATATGAGGGGTGAGAATCCCAAGTTGTTGAGGTGGTCCATTTCCCTACAGGGTATGGATTTCACGGTGGAACACCGCCCTGGTACAGAACACGCCAATGCTGACGGTCTGTCCAGATTTTTCCGCCTTAGTGATGAGAACTCCCAAGGGGATGGTTAGTTCTCCCCACATTTCAGCTGGAGGGGACGCGTGTTAGACCTGGCATCATTGGCGCGGGTCTCCCTTCCTCTTTCGCTTCCTATCTTTTATGTTGGCTGGATTTAGATGCTCTGGGCGCTGTGCCACTGCCAATCAGTGCCACAGCGCAATGCTCCCTGTGTAAAGATGACTGTATGAATTGGGATAACCATAATTGGCTCGTTTGGTTTACCTGTCAGTCCCTAGTATAAGTGCACTGTGTGTGCCCAGGGCTGGTAGACCAAATACTGCTGGTGGGCCTGCAGTGCTGATTTTCGCTACCCACCGAAGCAGCTTTTAAAGTATGTCTGTGTAGCATGTTCTAATAGCGAGTTACCCTCCATTTCACTGTTTACTATTGTGAGGCTATCCGTTCTCATAGGCCAGAATGGGCAGGCTGAGTATTACATTCCATAATCCTACCTGCCCCCAGGAACCTGATAGGAAATTCGAATTTGATATGTTTAAGCTCAGGACATTGAGATACATCTTTTAGTAAGGATCATTTGCATAGCCCGTGTGCGAAAATGCCTCTTCTAGAAACGAGGTATTTTCTTGCCTAAGCTTTCCTGTAGGCTTTGCTAGTGTGTGTATTGGCCGTCCGGTTTTGGAGCAGCAGGGCCAGCTGGGTCAGACCTGGCTGGAGAGAGAGATCGGCATTTAGAGTATGGGGAGGGGTGACTCTTTGATCTGAGCAGGGCCGTGCCTGGCAAGGTGAATGATGGCTCCACCTCACACTGGGCGTCTGATAGCAGACCCCCTGATTCTCAAAGGGCAGGATGTCGCCTCGTAAACCAAGTGCTCCCCGACCCCACCAAACTAGTTCTGGCTGGATTCAGTGATTTGTGACTTTAGAGAACAAAGACTTTTTAGGTATAAAACGCTGCGCTGAAACCTTTTTCAAGTGTGTTCCTTCTGGATGTCAAGACGAAACTCTGTCCGAGTGAACAGAGGAAAGGACTTTGAAACTTTCACCAAGCTTGCGGAAGAAACTACCCGAGGGCCTGAATTGAGAGCGCCTCCTGCTGAAGTCTCAGGGACATTAGACTTCACCCCGTCAGCCGTCTGAATTCCTGTGCGAGGGATTCTATTTGCAGGTGAGGCCTCCGTCGAGTAATCCGGAGCCTCTAGTTCTACTGTGAGGAACGCGGACTGGTAACCCTCGTTAACTCTGTGTGGGCCGCCGCAGCTAAGAGAGCTGCCGCCGCTGAGAGCCTGCCTTAATTTGAACCTTCGGAACCTTCGCTGACTCTGTGTGGGCCACCGCAGTTAAGAGAGAGCTGTAGCCGCTGAGTGCCCGCCGTTGTGCCAGCCTGGTCGAGATCATCCTTTGTCCTGTGGGCCGCCGCAGCTAAGAGAGAGATGCTGCCGCTGAGTGCCCGCACTGGTGTCAGCTGTGCATCATCGTGATTCGTCCCGTGGGCCGCCGCAGCTAAGAGAGAGCTGCTGCCGCTGAGGGCCCGCATCTTGGCCAACTTTGCCTCATCATGATTCGTTCTGTGGGCCGCCGCAGCTAAGAGAGAGCTGCTGCCGCTGACTGCCCGCACCTTTGCCAACTTTGCAGCATCGTGATTCGCCCTGTGGGCCGCCGCAGCTAAGAGAGAGCTGCTGCCGCTGAGTGCCCGCATCTTTGCCACTTTGCATCATCGTGATTTGTCCTGTGGGCCGCCGCAGCTAAGAGAGAGGTGCTGACGCTGAGTGCCCGCACCTTTGCCAACATTGCATCCTCGTGAGTCGTCCTGTGGGCCGCCGCAGCTAAGAGAGAGCTGCTGCCGCTGTGAGCCCACCACGGAGCTGCACGACGAGAGTCATCGCCACCACCAGCCCGGGCCGCCGCAGCTGCGTGCCGCTGCCGCTGAGAGCCCGCCTGTCCCCGAGTGCCCGAATCATTGTGAGTGCACGTTGCGGACCACTGCAGTCAAGAGTTGTGGTCGCTGGGAGTCCGCCTGTCACCGTCTCCGCTTCTTCGAGAAGCTGCGTACAGTGTCCCCGTCCAACGGCAGGTATCTGGTGCGCAACGGGTCGCGTAGACCCAGGCCTTGAACTCAGTCAGTGCCACGTTCTGGTGAATACGTTATTGCCTTTTTAAGTCCCTACTGATTTACGTGCATTGTGGCTGGTTAAAACGCTTTGAGAGTCTTGTGTTAAACCTTAGATAAAGATACTATTTTTCTATACCTACTTGAGTTGTGTCCTTTTGTGGTGTCGTTACTGCCTTATTGTGCATGGTCATAAATGCTTCACACACTGCCTCTGAGATAGGCCTAACTGCTCGTGCCTACGTTACCACAGGGTTGAGCAGGGGTTATCAAAGGGGTAGCCCACTGCCCTGACTTAGGAAGAAGGGTCCCTATTTGGACATTGGCACCAGCCAGTGCCAACTAGAGACCCCCATTTCTAACACTCCATATGCCATAAGTTCGGTGCATTCCTGACCTTTCCCTGTGATGCATAGCAGCACAGCAAGATGACTTGCTGCGCTGCCATGCGCCACAATGTTCATAAATATGGCCCGCTGTATTTTGAGTAAAAAACAGTCACTGACAAAAAATACAATAGTCGGGCCAAAAAGTGAAGAAAATCTACCAAGGTGAAACAGTCAGACGCCGCTGGGGTAGAAAGCCCCACCAGTGGCAGCATGCATTTCTTTCCAATGCACGCTTTTACAAGATTGAGGCACCCGCAGGTCTTATATTAATAAGGCTCCAAAGCTTCAGTACCCAGACGAGACAAGCACTGGTACAGGCAATAGGTCTTGCCTTTGCCAATTGTGTTTTCTATGCTGTATAGCATTCCCGATGAAGGGCAACTTGGCTAAATAATAATTTTAAAAAGCCTATGACGATCCTTGCCGAATCATTTTGTAAGCATGCGCACTATGCATGCACACGCCTACAAAATGACTGCTGCTTTTTTAGGTTTCGCCTTCATAGCACTTGCACTGTGCTTGTAAAATCTCTTGTATTTAATATTTCTTAAAAGGAGGCTCGTATCAGTTCCCATTGCCGAATTACTGTGTTCATTCCCTTTTGTGTGAAGCTTTAATTTGTTATAATTTCCCCTGGCTGCGCACATTTACGATACTTCTACTAATGCTGTTCACACTATTTAAGCCTCATACACTGTCAAGATAAGATCTCTTCCCACGGAAAAGGCAGACAGTATGCTGGAATGCTTGCTTTTTATTACTTAGTTGTGTAAAGCAGATACTTTAGCCTTAGAACGTTTGTGGCATTTCCTATTCATGCCTCAGTACCTTTCTTTGCACTTTGCAGGCATTATCGCATTGATTTTTCAACCTAATCTATTTGGTCATTATGATCAAATTCTAAATGTTGTAATAAACATTGGACGTTAAAAATAAAGTTAATATACAGGAGCTATGCTACATTGTACTACTAAACAGGCAGACACAAGTGCAGTTACCCTGCAGACAACAGGGTCATGATTTGAATGGTGCAGCAGGTGCAGTAGCACCGAGCTCAAAAGTTGTCAGAACTCCTTTTAACACATAATATTGCTATATTTTACTACTATACAGGCAGTCACAATTGCAGTTACCTTCCAGTTGAAAAGGGCTTGATTTAAATGGTGCGGCAGGTGCAGTGGCACTAGGGCCAAAAGTTGTCATGACTCCTCTAAACACCTAATATTGCTATATTTTACTATTAGACAGGCAGCCACAAGTGCAGTTACCTTGCCGTTGAAAGGGGCTTGATTTAAATGGTGCAGCAGGTGCAGTGGCACCGGGGCCAAAAGTTGTCATGACTCCTCTAAACACCTAATATTGCTATATTTTACTATTAGACAGGCAGCCACAAGTGCAGTTACCTTGCAGACAACAGGGTAATGATTTGAATGGTGCAGTAACACCGAGCTCAAAAGTTGTCAGAACTCCTTTTAACACATATTGCTATATTTGACTACTAAACAGGCAGTCATAATTGCAGTTACCTTGCAGTTGAAACTGACTTGATTTAAATGATGCAGGGGTGCAGTGGCACTGAGGCCAAAAGTTGTCATAACTCCACATAACACCAAATATTGCTATATTTTACTATTGAACAGGCAGTCACAAGCGCAGTTATCTTTCAGGCAACAGGGTCATGATTTGAATGGTGCAGCAGGTACAGTGGCACTGAGACAAAAAGTTGTGAGGAAGTCCTCTAAACACCTAATATTGCTTTATTTTACTACTAAACAGGCAGTCACAGGTGCAGTTATATAGCAAGCACTAGGGTCATGATTTCAATACTGCAGCAGGTGCAGTGGCACTGCCACCAAAAGCTCCAGGCACCCCACTTAACACCTAATATTATTTATATATATTTTATTCCTAAATAGGCAACCACAAGTGCAGTTACCTTGCAGAGAACATGGCCAGCATTTGAATGGCGCAGCAGGTGCAGTAGCACCGGGCCCAAAAGTCAGAACTCCTCTAAACACATAATATTGCTATATCTGACTACTAAACAGGAAGTCACAATAGCAGCTACCATGCAGTAAAAAGGGGCTTGATTTAAATGGTGCAGCAGGTGCAGTGGCACTGGGGCCAAAAGCTCTAGGGCCCCAATATACCCATATTATTGTAAATGTTACTACTAAGCAAGACAGTCACAGTGCATTTATTTAGCAGGCAATAAGGTCATGATTTGAATGGTGCATCAGGTGCAGTAGCACCAGGGCCAAAAGGTCTAGACAACCCACTAAACAGCTAATATTGCTATATTTTACTATTAGACAGGCAGTCACAAGTGCAGTTACCTTGCAGACAACAGGGTCATGATTTGAATGGTGCAGCAGGTGCAGTGGCACCAGGTCCACAATTTGTCATGACCTTCTCGAAACACCTACATTGCTGTATTTTACTACTATACAGGCAGACACAATTGCAGTTATCTTGCATTAAAAACGGGCTTGATTTGAATGGTGCAGCAGGTGAAGTGACACTGGAGCCAAAAGCATGGGCTGCACTTCCGCTACGGTGGAGAAGCGTTGCCCCACTGCTGAAATGCAGCAGTCAGAAGAAAAATAGAATGACAATAAAACTACTTTATTGTCATTTTATTTTTACTTCCTGTCTGCCGAGTCTAGGGTGGGGCGGGGCCACGCCACAGCATCACACAGCAGGGGAGAGTGGTGGTAGGCACTGAAAGTGTGCATGTCAGTTTGGCCTGCTGGCCAAACCGACAAGTGCGTTGGATATCTTCAGGCTGTTCCTTGGAGATATCCTAGTGCTCGGGGGTACAGACTCCAAGACCCTGCTGTTGCGCAAATCCGGCCCACTTCACCCAATCCCATTGCTTCTCTCATGTTGGGAGAAGTGCTGGGATTGCTGGGGTCTGGGAGCCTGTGGTTCTGGGGACTGTAGTGCCAGACAGGAGCAGAGGAGCAGCGAGGCACGGCGTGGGAGCAGAAAATCGCGGTGGCCAGCAGGAAAGGTAAGTTTATATTTTCTTATTATTTATCCCCGCCACCTCGGATTGGCAGCAGATGCTGCTGGAAGCAACCTCACCCATTTAACCTGGAAGTGGGTGAGAAAATTCTGAATGTGTTCCCCAATAGCTTTAGCGAGCCAGGTTAATAATTGCAGCCAAATGGCTATAACATGGAGATATTGCATCAGTGTACGTTGGTGGTTCGGTTGCACTGGTAGGTGCTCAAGTTATGAGTCAGTGTATGATATGTCGGGAACTGCCCTCTGTGGATGTTGTTCTCATCTGTCAGCTCAGTAGAAGGCATTAGGGTGCCATCCCCAAATAAATCTCTGAAGGTTGTAAAGCCCAAATCGTGCCAATGTAATAACCTAACAGAGGTTAAATTCCCTTTGTTTTGTGGAGAGCCGAGAAAGGGGTTGAGGGGGGACATAAGGGGTAGTTGATGCTGTAATGCGCAGGCTTCTTTGAAAGCATTAGTAGGCCACTTGGAGCAAGCGCTGGGGGGGAGGATGCCATCGGCATCAGGTGGAAAAGCCACAGGAGACGTTCGAGGCACCAGGGGGGTTGAGTGGATGCGGTGTCTTCTAGATGTGTTGCAGGGATTCTGCACATACACAGAACTATGCACAGAAAAACAGGACCTCAGTGTATAGGGGTGTACCAACCTACCACATTAGTGCCCAATATCCCATTACAGACTAGCTATAGTGTCTCACTCGTTCTCCTCCAAATATCACGAAGCTACAAATGATTAGACAACCCAGAACACAACACTCCCGACTCTCTCAGGAATCGCGGGAGCAAGACATACTCTTTCGCTCGCTCACTCACTCGTACTTGTCCACAATAAGAATTGGCAGAGTCCCTGTAAAAAGTTCAAAATGTTTATTTTAACTATCGTGCTCTACAATACAGTATACGAGCCACTACCAGCAGCAAAATGCATAAACTCAGCACAGTTAGCATTGTTACAATTCCATAGAATACAAAGGGAGAAGTCATTATATAAAGACTGTGGAAAAAGGGCACTCAGGCCTAACCACCCTCCCCTTGGTTAGAATAAGTTCATTTTATATAAGGGAAGATCTCTGGGCTTTGACAGCAGACCCCATACCTTAAAGCCTGGATGTAAGGTCATAGGAACAGTGGAGCTCTTCTCCATGGAACGGCTTTCTCCAAGTGAGTTAAAACAACATGCAACAATGTAATATCAAAGGTGCTAGGGACTGACCAGAACAGAATAACAAGGGGCATTGTTTACCGACCTTGCACATCGTGTTCAGACTAAACTCCAGGAAAGGCAGAGAACGCGAAAAGCAACCCATTCTCATGTGAAAGGCACAAACAAAGTCTTGCAAAAACAAAGTCATGTTCGTAGCGTGCACAAAAGCAGCATCATGGCAGCGAAGCGCATGCCAATTTAGCAATGTCGATAATGTGCCTAAAAACCATATAACACCCTCCCCATGGTAAGATCATAGGACATAGACAAAGGACCAAAACAGAGTTCACCAGTCAAGCAGAGTTCAAAGCGTTTTTAAAAACCAAAACTGGAAAAAATCGAATTTTGCACAATAAAAATATATATGTATTTTCAATATTGTCAATGTGGCGTATTGAATGAGAGCACCCTCTGGGACAACAAAGTTATTATCAAAATGTTATAATGACGGAGGTGTTCAATCCATCAAGGTGTATGAACCGAGGAATGCCATTCCCTCCAAAAGATCATCCCTATAAAAAAGAGGGATGACATCCAATTAAGTAAGTCGAAGGAACAAACGTGCTCCTCGTAATCAGACGCCTCTAAAAGCATCATCGGACAACTTGCGTGATAGTCGATGAAACTCCGATGCAGGACATTCTGGGCAGCCGCACCGACATCCCATTCAGCCAATACTCCAAGTGCTGCTGCATGCGCCATACGGCCATCCCCAGAACAAGCCTGGTCATGAGCCTCTAAGGGACCCATCAACTGGTTAAAATCCGGGACTGGACGGGACGTATTGGAGAGGCATATATCCATTGCCCAATAGAAGGGGCATCGCCGACAGTAAAACACTGGTTGCACGCAAGTAAAATAGGCAAAGCGAAAAGTCAATCCATAACTGACGCCAAGCGTGGCTAATGGCAAGCATCCAAAAACCTGTTGCATGTGATCACGGTACAGCTGCAACTGGCCTGGTCTGTGCAGTACCACAAGATGAGCAGCCACTGCGCAGCAGGAACAGGAGAAGCAGGACTCCAGCGCCTAACACCAAAATTAAGGGGAACCCTCCGAAGACGCTGGAAAAAATAGAATGAATAAAACCCGGTATTACTCCAAATACAGTCTGAAAAGAAGTCACAAGGCCAGATCCCACACATTTAAAACAATGCGCAAGGCCTGTGGTGTCAGACGCATTAAATATTTGGTGTATAAGCTCCCCAAAATGCAGTGGGAGGTTGGTGTTCAGAAGGGACTGTATCTCACTAGAAGTCCTAGCCACCTGTAACTCGAAGGTCTGGCGGGCCGAAGTGAGAGCCACCTCTTGTTGGAATAATAGCGCTTTGAGCCTGCTCAATTTGTTGAAATCTGTTTTCAAAGACGGAATGGAAGGCCAAATTGAACTATCTAGACTCCCATGCGGGGGTGGAAAAAGCACATTGCTACAACCAGTTACGCGCTGGGAAACCGTTACTAAATACGGGACTCCCGCCCGTAAACCACAGCAGTCTTGGGTATTCAAAATAAGATAACTGCCATTTGTAAGCAAGGTGAAAGCGGGAATTATTGACGGTACTGGGGTCCCTTTTAAAAAACAAGCCAGATTGGGCGCCGACGCATTACAAGTGCTGTGCAATTTAACGTGTTTGCAAACAAGGGAATGTCCTACTGTGGAATCGCAGTCCTCCCCTGTAAGGAAAACTTCCTTACCCTCCCTCTGACATCTGTAAGTGAAAGGCAGGGACCACAATTCATGTAGAAATGCACTACCCAATGGTTCGAAATGGCCAATCGGAAAATGTTGCATGCATGATTTAAATTGAAATAGTGAAAAAGGGAGAGAGATAACCCCATGAATTAACCAAACAGCAGAGTCTGTTTCCGCTACTGAGAACGGCAAGGGCTCCATTTGTTCAATATGCAAAAGTGTATATGCAGCATCTTTCATGGACATAAATCTCTGTTTATCAGTTAGATTAAAAGGCAAAAACAAAGCAGTGGAATTTAAGTAATCCCAGGGCACTTTCCCCATTTTAAGAGTCTGCAATGTCCAAGCAAATTGCATAACAGATCTTAACTGATTTTGACCATGATATAACACAGATACGTCACTTTGAACAATATCAATAACAGATGAAACAATATTATCCAACGTATAAATGCGTGAGGAAAGTGTGTTTATGCTATTGTCTACTACGGGAAGGACTTTTTCTAAATTGGCCTGATCAATTTGGCGCAGACGAAATGCTGCTTCCATCTGTGAAAGTTTCCAAAATTCATTGTATGCTTCATAGATAAACCTCTTAGACCTAGGATTCCTAGGGCCTAAGATGAAATCAGCCAAATTGATTTCATCCGACAATAGTGTAAGGTGTTGTTTCACAGATGCTAAGGTGGAATGTTCTAACCATTGTTGGCATAATTTACCCACCGAGTATGTGGTGACCGAATGTGTTAAGTGGTAACGGGGATCAGGTCTAGACTGAATGAAACTAGGTGTAACATTATAAAAAAGCAATTGGCATGCATTTGTATTTGTTTGCCACACCAGCCACCCGGAAGAATCAATCTCAGAGACATTGAAAGTCTTATTTCGAAGCAAAGCTTGTAGTGTCGTAATGGTAAAATTTGTGTGGGTGCGCCAATCGGCATATTCCGCTAAAGACGGAATGGATGGAGTATTTAAATTTTGGACAGTTGCCAGGCCAAAACAAGTGGTTTGGTACACCGTATCATTTAAAAATAACAGTTGAGCTGGGATCAGACAGGCACGATGCAAAGCCTCAGTTCCCTGAACCTGCCAAGGCTTTGTGCCCCAGATTGATTTCAAATCAACGGTCTCTTTCCAGTGATCATAACCCTCTGTAGCCAATTTATTTCTAAACAAGTTGGCGTAAATCAATTTAGTATGGGTTAACATAAATTTGGATTGTGAAGATGACTGAAGTTTAAAAAAATAGGATGCCGGATTAGATATGTCATAATCTGTCAAATATGTTAATTTATCTCTAAGAGTTTTCGAACTCCCTTTTACAGGAGTAGGACAATGTTCTCATTGAGTGTAATTAAGAGCAGGACGTGGGGTGCTAGTTTTGTGCAAAAAATGATCCCCATAATGTTGATAGCAAAATAGATCCCCATAATTGTGAGAATTTAAATACAAATCTTCAGCATCAAAAGCCGCATAATATTTTAAATCCGAAAACAATGCATGCACTGCTTGTACATCCCAATCTTCAGAATGTATGTCCTGTGTAATCACATCTCCTAACGAGACGCGAAACACGTAAGGTACCCTGAGAACCTCAGTCGGACCATGGATTTCGAAGGCTACTTTGTCCCAAACGATGCCATCTGGAACTGGGAACGCTGAAATGTTCACTAGTGTCTGATCACGTTTCATGATATGGGACGATGTGTGAGGGGCCAGAATTCCATCGACCAAGTTCACAGCAGAGCGTTCTGGCAAGTAATGACCATTGATGAGCAAAAAGAACACTGTCACAAATCCAATTGACATGAAGAGGAAAATTAGTATAAGTACCAACCAAATGTAGGTCCATGGAGGGACTAGGTAAGTCTTTTTGAACCAAGAGAGGAAAATACTTAATTTAGTCGGTGGTTCTGGCAAACTGGATGTCGAAGCGGACGAGCCGGAAGAGTGGCTGGCATGATCCCCACTGTAGCCATTCGTAGGTCTATTAATCAGAGGTGGAAGTACCAAGTTCGCCAGATGTTCTCGGGGACTGTTCGGCACCTCACCCACAGATTCATCAGGATGATAGATATACTCGACATCCATAGTGGAAGAGAGAGGTCGGACGGGTGAAATATCAATTACAGTGTCCATCACTTTCCTAGCCACACGCGGACCAATAGAAGATGATGAAGTCAGTGGATCCAATGAAATTGCGGTGCACGAAACTGCAGGTGTGACGCTATTCAGAATCGGCCACATGGTGTAACTTGACATTGTCCACTGAAATGTATCTGTTGTCTTTGCGACCAGGTAACGATGGTAAAATGACTGTACGAGTACCCTTCAGTCCAAGCACTGGAACCGGTGCACGATAAGAGGGACCAAATTCTTTTTTGTTCTCCAGCTTTTCTCGTACCAGATCTCCGATTTTTGGAAGCCAACCGGCAACTGGAATCAGCACTGCTGCATCAGTGGAAGAGGGTAAATGTTCAGTTGCATAGCTGTCACGTGTCTTTTGTAGATCCTGTAACACAGTATCAAAGGTTGCGGCAGCCGCCACAATGTCTAGACCATCAAGGTCTGGCACAAACATTTTAATGCCAAAGAGCATTTCGTATGGGGTCCGCCCACCCAGAGATCTTCTAGGGAGATTATTAAGTGCACGTTGAACCCCATACAAGTGGGCCAGCCAGTTCCTACCAGCACCTAAGACTCTAGCTGTCAAGGATTGCTTTAAGTCACAGTTCATTCGCTCCACAATTGAATTGCCCTCAGGCCTGTATGGAGGCGAAAACTGAACCAGCACCCCCATTGACTTCATCGCATCTTTGTACGCCTTAGAGGCGAACACCGGACCTTGGTCAGAATGGAAGGTGCCACAGGCAAGCATCCCGACAAAGACACGCAAATCCCTGATGACATTTCGAGCGTCAGCACTGCGTTATGGCCAAACCCAAAGGAATCTAGTGCACGAATCAACTGCAACAAATATGTATTTATACGCAGTATCAGAAGAGAGAGGACCGCAGTAATCAAGATATATACAGCCAAAAGGTTGATTAGAAAACACAGCTGTGTTTGTGGTGGGCGCGTAACCGTAGATGGCTTGATTTGTTGACAAATGTCACAAGAAAGTACATAATTACGGGTCTGTTTATATAAACCACGCCACCAATAACGTTGTTGCAAAATCGAGACTGTCTCCGGCACCCCGGCATGTACAGAAGCCATGCCTTCGTGTGCAGCTTTGATCAAAGCGGGTCTGCAGTCCAAGTTGGGAATCATCCGATCCCCAACAGAAGGAATCAAAGCATAAGGAACCTGATTGGGAGTTATATGATAACAGTATTTTGAAGGAAAACCCTGAGGATAAACAGTTCCCTCCCTTGTTGCAGCTACAGCTGCCAAAATATCATAATCTATTCTAGTCATGGCTCTTGTAACTGCTTCTACGGAACATGTGGCCACTGTAGATTTGGCTGCTTCATCAGCCAAAGAATTACCAATAGCATGTGCTCCCACACGCTGATGGCCAAGAGTATGTATAACATGAGTGAGGGACAGACGTTGTTTAAGATCTGCCACTCGAACCCAAAGCATTTTATGCTTGATTGCGCTGCCTTTAGAATCTCGATAGTCATTCCGAGACCAAAAGAATAAGTTGTCATTAAAAGACTGGACACAGTAATAGGAATCGCACACAATAAGAGTATTCACATTTGGATCAGCAAACTCGAGAGCAAGAACGAGAGCATGCAGCTCCGCCAATTGCGCCGTACAGTCTCCAAGTGCCTGAGTGTGCACAATGGAAGACTTAAATGCTCCATTCACTATTGAGCCCGCAACAATTGCGCAAGCTGCCAAATAAGCGTGTTTAGAACCGACGGCCGGTTGAGCCGAGCCATCGGTATAGATGATACATTTGTATTCATCCAGAGGAAGCAAGGACAGAGGAGGAGGATCAACATGTTCATACTGTAAGAACTCCTGTGTCTGAAGAGAAGGATCGAAGATAAACGTGACATCATCCGATGTCAACGATGCAGCCCATTGTATCCAATGTGGATGTAAAGCCTTAGAGTTTGGTACACTTGCCTTAGTCACGGCTTCCAAAGCAAGAAGTGGCGTGACCATAAGAATGCGTTTGCCTTGCACCAGAGAGCCTTCCTTCGGGATCGCCATCTGGACTGCCGTCAAGATTTGTTCAATATATTAGAAAATCGCATTTCAGCCGACGTGTATAAATGTGATTTGTAAGCAATAGGTACTGTGTCACCCTCATTGAACGTTAAATATGTGAAACCCACCGTCCCCGGCACGATACGTTTCACCAGGTTTGTGGTGTTGTCACACGTCAACAAGAAGTTAGTTGCAAGCAAGTCAGATTGCAAAGAATGTAGGATAGAGGTATGTTCCGGTAGCCAGCTGGCAGAAGAAAAGGTTGGTTGTATCAACGCATAAAGCGGTTTGATACGCTGGGTATAATCGGGAATGTATGTCCTCCCGAAGTTTAAAAAACCCAGCAAGGATTGAAGTTTCTTCAGGCTATTAGGGGGTTGCAAATGTGCACATTTCTCCAGGAAATGGGGGGCTAGCCCCTTTCCTTCTTTATTGAGCTCATAGCCCAAAAAGAGCACCGCCAAATGGGCGATATGTGACTTTGCAAAATTAAATTTGTATCCATAGTCGGCAAAAGACAAAATAATATTGTCGACTCGGACTAGATGCGGCATAAGTTCATCGTCTGTCAGATAAATGTCATCAACGTACGAGAACGCATCTGGATCTATGTCGTGCAACAATGACACGACACGTGCCGCAAATGCTCCGGGGCTATTCTTATACCCCATAGGCAAACGCGTACATTTTTTCTGATTTCCGATGGCGGTGAATGCTGTCAAGTCACGACTCTCAGGTGCGAGATTATGACTGTAGAAACCATTGGAAATATCCAGGGTAGTTTTGTATTTTTTACGAACAAGACTGTTCACCAGCGCTGAGCTGTGAGTGTTTTGCACTGCAAATGTGCGACAATGACTATTCAAATTTCGGTAATCCAATACAATCCGATATGAACCATCAGGCTTTGATACCGTAAAGAGAGGATTATTCATTGGTGATATACATGGTTCAATCACACCCTGATACTCTAACTGAGTTAGAATGTCAGAAACGTGAGCCTTCACCTCACGTCTGATTGGATATTACGGTTGTGGCTGTGGCATAGAACGTAGGGGTATTTCATGAGCCGGTGAATCAACATCCCAACCCACTTGATTACGATACACTGCTGGGGTACGGGCCACTGCCCACCCTGCTACGAAAGTCTTGGCATGCTCTTCAGGGACGTAATGCGAAAAACTCGGAAGTATCACGTCTTTCCCCCCCTAGGAGCTGCCAACACAAAGGGTGGAGGCCAATCTGCCTCCGCTAACAGAATGTCATACGAGGAGGTTAAATTCTCCCAGAACACAGCCTTGATTGGACGCTGTATATCACCTTCAATTTGAAAAATAACGTCATAAAGTCTATCCGGAGGGGCCACCCGGGTGTCAGCTGTGTCTACTGTAATGAATGTATCAGTTGCTGTCGCCTCCAGACAGAGACGCAGAGCCTCCCGCACTATGGTAACCTCCGCTGCGCTGTCGAGCAGAGTCACTGCCCATGTCCAATCCAGGAGTCGCGTTCTCACCGTCTGAGGCATATCTCGCTGTTAAAGCGGCAACTTTTTTCTGAAACGGGGGTCGAAAACTAGGGAGATCCTCTTGTTTTCCTTTGACTTCAAACTGTCGAGGCTGATCACGTCCCTGTGGCGCAGGTTGACTTTTGCCACAATCTTGGCGTTCCCCTTCACCGACTTGAGAGCCAGATGTGTCCTGTGAAGAACGAGGAGAACGTTGATCAGGGACTTGAAATCTATCAGGAGTCTTAATTTTCACGCGGTAGCGCATGTCATAAGTACGCTCAGAAGACTCCGGTGTCGGTGAACCAGCACGCGAACCTTGCTTCTGCTGTTGCTGCCCCTGTTTTTTATTCTTCCAGTTCTTTTTAGAAAAGAACGGACGCCCATTCAGTCTGGGCTTTTTGTTGCGTTTGTAATTGAGTTTGCGTTTGAGTAAAAGGCTTAACTCCCAGACTACTGCGGCCTATGGTTTTATAAGCCTTTGCAATAATCTTTGGCAATTCGCGTGGTTTGTCTACATCAGGGACAGCCTCCAAGCGATTTGCCACTTGAAAGCTTACCTCATCACCCTTGACATTTACAAGGATCATATCAGCAACCACGTCGAACACCCCTACCAGCCTCATCCCCAACTCTACAGCCGCTTCGGCGCCGTGTTCATCTTGAACACGTTTAATCCCGGAAGGGAGTACGCTCATGGAAGGAGTGCCGAAACACTTCGAATATACCGCTGCAAACACCTTACCCCAGGTGTTACAATCAGCTAACTCGGGAAGTAAGTCTTTAGGCAAAGTTTAGGCAACAGGGTCTTTTTCGGGGGCCAAGAGGAGAGACCCTCACAATTCATAGCAAGCGCGCGGCCTGCAAAGATATGCTATACAAGATCACACCCTGTGCCTGACCTTAAGATGGCCGCCATGTCACACATGAGGGTAGCGTCGTGTTTTTAAAAGTTTAAATTAAAAAAAATTAAAAAAACAGAATCAAAAAGGAGTGACCAGGCGCTGCGGAATGGCTACTCCCTATCCTTCCTCCATCAGGATACTTTTTAAGAACTAAGGGAGACTGGCCCATCCTTCCCAGTAAAGTACTGTAGCACCTGCCATCTAGATCAGCCCTCACCTGACCCTGTTCCTGCTCACCCACCAGGACATTTAATCTGAGAACTTTCCCTAATCAGCTGAGACCTAGCCATTTTGACTGATGCCCGGTGGAGCTACCTCGCGAGCTAAAGGGAGATGGACTATGGATTCCCTCCTTGGCCATCACCTACCCAGCCGGTCTTTGGGCAAACTCTCCTGCGTCTCTCCTGTCCTTATCTCCCTCCTCCCCCTTCCCCTTTTCGCTCTACCCCTCTCCTCTTTCCAGCTATTGACCTTTGCCCTCGCCTGTCCTTGCTCATAGTTCCCACCCTGATTACCAACTGGACTTTCTTCTGTGAACTTCCCTCGTCAGTTGAGACCTAGCTATTTGACCGATGCCCGATGGAGCTACCTTGTTTAGCTATAGGGGAGACGGACTATGGATTCCCTCCTAGGACGTCACCTACCCAGTCGGTCATTGGGCAGACCTCCTTTCGTCTCTCCTGCCTGTCTTTTCCCTCATCCTCATCCTCCCCCTTCACACTTCCCCCTTCCCCCCTCCGCTCTATTTGTCCCGCCTTCCTTTCCTCTCTCAATGTGTTGCTTATTCTTCGTGTTATGTGTAATTGTTATCTTTTTCTGTAACATTGTGTAATCTATTGTAAAGCGCTCTGATACCTACGGGTCTACCCAGCGCTATATAAAACTCTTAAAATAAATAAATAAAATAAATAAACTAATAGTCAATATCCTGTGTTTCTCCACAGGAGATGTATTTGGAAAAACAGCCTCGAGTTGTCCAAATTTTTCAGCAAGCCAATAAGGTAACTCATCCTTATTCTGTGGACCATAACGGGACTGATAGTTACACCACCAGGTCCAGCTGGTTGCGCAGCAACGCCAGGTGGTCCCACCTGGAAATTGCGCATGCCATACTGTATAACAGCCCTATGTACGTGTATCAAAGACGCGAAGGTCTGCAACTGCAACAGTTAAATAACGTGGGTGTGGGGTATACCCAGCCAAAACGGGCCACGTGGCCCCATCTATCGATAAAGGGCCTAAGCGGACAGCGATACTGGGTGAGGAAGGGCGCCATTAAACCAAATTTGGTATTGCTAAGCTGTAAGCGGAACCTCAAGAGCCCTATAAGGCTGATAAGCGTGAGGAAGGGCCGTGGCAGTGTATTCGTGAAACAAATCATCTGTTCCATCCACCGCCGGAAAGGTGACCCAAGAGTAAAACACCTCAAAGTGGTAAGCAGGATTTGCTTCCACTACAACGATAAGCTCGACACCCACATTAGGCACTCCATATGGAGCTAAATATGCCTTGGGCGCGGCTATGAGCCGGAATATCAATTGCCATCACGAAAAAGAAAGAACAACAACCTAAAGCGCGGCAGCGCAATAACAGGTTAGAGAAAAAAACCTTTTAAAACTTCAAGCTTGAAAGAACCTATAAAAAATCAATATAGGAGGTTACACCGTCACAGCTGTCTCCGGAAACAGAAGTGAGGGGATTGTGGACAAGCACAAGCACTACTCAAGCGTCTCGCAGATAAGAACCAGACCAAACGTTGGTGGCGCCATGTTGAAGGGATTCTGCACATACACAGAACTATGCGCAGGAAAACAGGACCTCAGTGTATAGGGGTGTACCAACCTACCACATTAGTGCCCAATATCCCATTACCGACTAGCTATAGTGTCTCACTCGTTCTCCTCCAAATATCACGAAGCTACAAATGATTAGACAACCCAGAACACAACACTCCCGACTCTCTCAGGAATCGCGGGAGCAAGACATACTCTTTCGCTCACTCACTCGTACTTGTCCACAATAAGAATTGGCAGAGTCACTGTAAATAGTTCAAAATGTTTATTTTAACTATCGTGCTCTACAATACAGTATACGAGCCACAGAAATTCAATAGTGTATGAGTGGTTGTATGAGTCTGTGAGTGGGTGTGTGAGTAGCTGTATTGGTCAGTGACTGGGTGTATGAGTAGCTGTATGGGTGTGTGAGTGGGTGTGTGAGTGGTGCTATGGGTCTGTGAGTGGGTGTGTGAGTGGCTGTGTAGTTCTGTGAGTGGCTGTGTGAGTGCCTGTGTGTGTCTGTGAGTGGGTATGTGACTGGTGTGCGAGTGCCTGCGTGGGTCTGTGAATGGGTCTGTCAGTGGTGCTATAGGTCTGTGAGTGGGTGTGTGGGTCTGTGCATGGGTGTGTGGGTGCTTGTGTGTGTGAGTGGGTGTGTGAGTGTTGCCATGGGTCTGTGAGTGGCTGTGTGGTTCTGTGAGTGGGTATGTGACTGGTGCTCTGGGTCTGTGAGTGGGTGTGAGTGCCTGTGTGGGTCTGAGTGGGTGTGTGAGTGCCTGCATGGGTCTGTGAGTGGTGCTATAGGTCTGTGAGTGGGTGTGTACGCCTGGGTGTGTCCTGTGAGTGGGTGTGTGAATGGTGCTATGGGTCTATCAGTGGTTGTGTGATTGCCTGTGTGGGTCTGTGAGTAGGTGTGTGAGTGGTGCTATGGGTCTGTGAGTGGGTGGGTGTGTGCAACCGTGGCTGCTGCTGCTGCAGGTAAGAGCGGTGGGGCCGGCTGGAGGGGAATTTCGAGAGATGACCACAAGGGAAAATTAAATCAATAATTAATTTTCACTCATGGTCGTCTCTCGAAATCCCCCCAGCCGGCCTCACCGCCCCACCGCTCTTACCTGCAGCAGCTGCGGCTGGGTGTGTGAGTGGTACTATAGATTTTAGTCATTTGCATACTTAGGGTATTTAAAGGGGAGAACCATGGACTCTGCTCTCGCTCTGGTACATTAATGACGCAGTCACATCCATCCAAGATTTCAGATGGTTTTTCATACTGCAATTGCAAAGAAAACATACTTTTTTTGCCTTTGCCAACCCTAAAACTTAGGGTAATTTGTCCTTTACAGAAGTGGAGCTTCAACTGGGACACCTGCTGTGTTTAACTTTGTAAGTGCTTCAGGTTGAGGTTTCATTTTTGATAAATGAGCATCGGACCAGAATGGAACCGCACTTACTCATTTATCCAAGAACAGTCCACAGTTTTGCACAAAATGTCTACCCAACTGGAGTACTTTCTACTGGATGATAGCCAGTGGCGGCTAGTGACATTTAAAAGTGGTGAGCGAATCAGCAGCAGGACTCTGGGCTCACGGCAAAGCATGCATGCCATGGAGACTGGGATGTCATACCAACAAAAATACTTACTGACGTCAGTTTCCGGGACCACCATCCGGTTGGTGTCTTCGGTTCCTGTGTATATCTCCCTCTGTAAAAACACACTGTTTCCAAGGATAGTAAAGTCTGCCTCAGCTCCTGCGTATTTCTCACCGGGCCAGGCTACTTTGCAAGCAGGTCTCATTACCTTTGTCCAGCAAAGATTTTACAATACCAGAGCCCACGGTGCCAGCCCCTTCCAGAACCAGGACCACTCTGTCTGAGGACACGTTGTTGGGCAACCGACAGCAGCAGCAAGTGACTGTGGGCGGCAGGCAGAGCAAGCTCTCAGCTAGATGTGCAATACACGCCTTTTAGCACCGCGGAGGCAATCTGGTCTCACGCCCTGCTCTTCGAGGCTTGCCTCTCACCCAGGAATCCACTCTTTGCATTGTCTTCTAACCCACCACATACATTGCTGCGTGGCTGGCCAGTCATTGAGTATTCCACTGCGCAAAGTTACCGAGGCAGCTTGGTGGGTTGGCACACCTGCTGGAAAAGGTGGTGTTTGAAAGGAGTGTTTTTGTATCCTGCTGGAAAAAACATAAAAGTAAGACTCTGTTGCTTGTGCGCTTATCTTCCACATCAGAACCAGAGACTGCAACAGCATCACCCGTTGCAGAACCTTTGCGCATGTTGAGTCAGTGATACACACATCCGGATGAACACCTGCTGATAAGGTGTAGATATGACCTGCAGTGGTAGCTCCAAGGGTTTTGGTTTGGAGGGGGCGGGAGATAAAAACAGTTGGAGATTATTCTGTTGAGTGATTCATCCTGGGATCTATTTTCATAAAATCGCCTATTTCGGCACCAACTTTTTTGTCATCCAGCGCTATACAAAATCTACATCACACACTTGTTCCAATCAAAACAGCAATACTGGCCGCAGGGCGACGAAACCGTTTGTCAGGCGCAAGGACTACAAAAGGGACAGAACAGAAGTTACGACAAAGGTGAGAACACAAATCACAGCAGTTCATATAAAATGACACGGATAACTCTTGGTCAGAACAAGAAATGTTCCCTTACTTTGATCACGTGGTCTTATCGCTGGGACCCGTCCTGCGCTTGAATTATGTTATCAGGGCCAGCTTTTCTTTGCAGCAGGCACATTAACCCTCTGTGCTACCATAAAATGAGTTAAAACTTCTACTTGACAAAACTCCTCTCTCTCCAGGAAGAACATTAATCACAGAGTTATCTTGACATCTTTATTTTTGGATGAAAATTGCGGAGGCCAGCAATGCAGCAGCAGGTGGTTTTAAAACAATAAAATACTTCCAAACACGACGCCCCGCTCGAAGAGTCCGCACCCGGTGCGGTTGCACCGGTCGCACCGCCCTAGAGCCGGCCTTGTGATTGCCACTGCGCCCAAAACTACGGGGGAGCCTCGGCAGAACAATGAAGGTGGCCTTCTCGGTTTTACATAAATCATGTACCACTATTTAGAATAAACAGATGCCGAAACTGCAATTTCCTAAAAAATGCTCTCTTTTATTGTCAGTGGATAAGGCCAGAGAGTGCTTCCGGAATGTGTCTAGCGGTGTCTCTGACAATAAAAGAGAGCATTTTTGAGCAAATTGCAGTGTCGTCGTCTGTTTAATGTAACAGTGGTGATATATTATATATTTTGAGAGAGAGAGATAAACCTATCTATACATTTGTATATACACACAGACAGATATATATATATATATATATATATATATATATATATATATATATATATATATATATTATATATATATATATATATGTATATATATATATATTATCTACTGGCGGTCGCCAGTAGATAGTTATAGTTAGGACCTATTTTCCATAGGAAATTCACAACATTCTATTTCCAATAACTTTGGCGCCGGCTGATGAATCTTCGCGAAATTTTCAAAACTCGTGGGGCGCTCCGGTCTGCTCCTATCCTGAAAGTTTCGGGGTGATTCGGCAAGCGGGGGCCGAGAAAAAAGGGGGGTCCCAAAACGTGTTTTCTCCATGTTAATTCCCATAGGAAATTTTAGACTCTGCTACAGCCCGAACTGCTGAACGGAATTACACCAAATTTGGCAAAAAGGTAGCGCTTGGTTCAGAAAGCGACCTTTTTTTTTTAAATGGTGTAAATCCGTTCAGTAGTTGCGGAGAAATTCCAAAAATAAGAGTCAAAAAATCAATTTCCCATAGGAAACTTTATGCAAGGCTACAGCCCGAACTGCTGAACGGAATTACACCAAATTTGGCAAAAGGTAGCCCTTGGTTCAGAGTCGTGCCTTTTGGTTAAATGGTGTAAATCCGTTCAGTAGTTCCTGAGAAAATCAAAAGTAAAATCACATATATATCTGGGCGGAGCCTAACCACACATGTCATTGTGAGATCTGATTGGCTGTCAGCACTTCATCCTGGAATTGCTGGCAGCCATCTTGGGACCAATATACATGATAGTACCCCATTGAAATGCATTGTAGTGAATCAAAGATTTTGAGGGTTACCAAAAGGAGAACTATAAAGGGTGATAACAGACTTTAGTTACATTAGAATTCATTTGTTGATGGTACCATACTAATTTCAGGAATTGTGGTGTGTTCTAAGGTGATTTTACCCTGTGAAAAACCTTCTGCTGGGATATCATGATATCATGTTTGAGAGAAAACTATTTTCACATGCTTGTCCCATAGAGTTTTGGAAGGTGCTCCAGAAGTTAAAATGAGAGCATATTTTCTGTAAATTCACATTATCTTTCTCAGTCATGTGAGAATGAAGTCTGACATTCTCAGTAAAACATGTACATCCAACAAGGGCAGAGACTGTCAGTTGATTCCTTTGTGTTCTACTGCAGCTTCCCAGAGTGTTCTAAAGAACAACTAGAGTGCTAACAGCCTTACTTATGACAAAAGTATGGCACACCTGAAGCCATCTTGATTGGAATAAACTGGTAACACTTAAAACATTTAATTTAACCCCTTGCATGCTCATGACGGCCGGGAGCCATCACGCGTCACGGTGGGCGTGTGCGCAGGACGGCCCCTGGCCGTCCGAATCCCGCCCACTCATTAGAATCCCCGCACAGCGCGAAAATTCGCGCCGCACGCAAGGGGTTAAAAAGGAACAAAATGATGGAGTTTATTTTGTCATAGAAATTATGGTTAGTGCTGTAGAAAGAAAAATTAGGACATGTTTCAAGTGTGATCTCAAATATCTTCCTGTTATATTTCAACAGGAGCAGCCTGCCAGTTGATGCCTTTGTGTTCTACTGCAGCTTCCCAGAGTGTTCTAAAGGACAACTAGAGCGCTAACAGCCTTACTTATGACAAAAGTATGGCACACCTGAAGCCATCTTGATTGGAATAAACCGGTAACACTTAAAACATTTAATTTAAAAAGGAACAAAATGAGGGGTTCTTTTTGAAATAGAAATTATGGTTAGTGCTGCAGAAAGAAAAATTAGGGCATGTTTTAAGTGAGATCTCAAATCCTCTTCTATTTCATTAGAAAATTCTGACATGCAGACTGAAACAATCACTTTCAATACCAGCAGCAGACTTCCAGTTAACTCCCTGGTGAGCAGTAGCTTTACTACAGTGATCTAATGAGCAACTAGAGTGCTAACATTCTGAATTTATGGCAAATGTGAGACACATCTGAATGCCTTCTTGATGGAATCAAAGTAAAAAACTGAAAGCATTTCCTACTGAGGAGACTGCAGTAAATGAGGAAATTAGGAAACTTCATAACAAAGAAGTCTTCCAAGATGGCCACCAGAGAAAAAGAGCCCAAATGTAGCACAAATATTACCCAGATGTAGCCCACATATAGCCCAATGACAAAAGTGTGCAAAACACTTTTTATTTTTAGTTTTTTTGCAGTTTTATGTAGTGCAGACTGGTCAGGTATTGGAGCGTTGCATCTTAAAACATGACCCCCTACACTACAAAAACACCACTGCACTACCCTAAACCCTAAAACACTACCCCCAGCACGACCCCCTACACTACACAAGCACCACTGCACTATCCTAAACCCTAAAACACTACCCCCAGCATGACCCCCTACACTACACAAACACCACTGCACTAACCTAAATCCTAAAACACTACCCCCAGCACGACCCCCTACACTACCCAAACACCACTGCACTACCCTAAAACATGACCCCCTACACTACACAAACACCACTGCACTACCTAAACCCTAAAACACTACCCCCAGCACAACCCCTACACTACACAAGCACCACTGCACTACCCTAAACCCTAAAACACTACCCCCAGCATGACCCCCTACACTACACAAACACCACTGCACTACCCTAAACCCTAAAACACTACCCCCAGCATGACCCCCTACACTACCCAAACACCACTGCACTAACCTAAAACACTAGACCCCCTACACTACACAAGCACCACTGCACTACCCTAAACCCTAAAACACTACCCCCAGCACGACCCCCTACACTACACAAGCACCACTGCACTGCCCTAAACCCTGAAACACCAGCCCCAGCACGACCCCTACACTGCCCGAACACCACTGCACTGCCCTAAACCCTGAAACACCACCCCTTCACGACCCCCTACACTGCCCGAACACCACTGCACTGCCCTAAACCCTGAAACACCACCCCCAGCACGAACCCCTACACTGCCCGAACACCACTGCACTGCCTTAAACCCTGAAACACTACCCCCAGCAAGACCCCCTACACTGCCCGAACACCACTGCACTGCCCTAAACCCTGAAACATCACCCCCAGCAAGACCCCTACACTGCCCGAACACCACTGCCCTAAACCCTGAAACACCACCCCCAGCATGACCCCCTACACTGCCCGAACACCACTGCACTGCCCTAAACCCTGAAACACCACCCCCAGCACGACCCCCTACACTGCCCGAACACCACTGCTCTGCCCAAAACCCTGAAACACCAGCCCCAGCAGACCCCTACACTGCCCGAACACCACTGCACTGCCCTAAACCCTGAAACACCAGCCCCAGCACGACCCCCTACACTGCCTGAACACCACTGCACTACCCTAAACCCTGAAACACCACCCCCAGCACGACCCCCTACACTGCCCGAACACCACTGCACTGTCCTAAACCCTGAAACACCAGCCCCAGCACGACCCCTACACTGCCCGAACACCACTGCACTGCCCTAAACCCTGAAACACCAGCCCCAGCACGATCCCCTACACTGCCCGAACACCACTGCACTGCCCTAAACCCTGAAACACCACCCCCAGCACGACCCCCTACACTGCCCGAACACCACTGCACTGCCTAAACCCTGAAACACTACCCCCAGCAAGACCCCCTACACTGCCCGAACACCACTGCACTGCCCTAAACCCTGAAACATCACCCCCAGCAAGACCCCTACACTGCCCGAACACCACTGCCCTAAACCCTGAAACACCACCCCCAGCATGACCCCCTACACTGCCCGAACACCACTGCACTGCCTAAACCCTGAAACACCACCCCCAGCACGACCCCCTACACTGCCCGAACAACACTGCTCCACCCAAAACCCTGAAACACCAGCCACAGACCCCCTACACTGCCCGAACACCACTGCACTGCCCTAAACCCTGAAACACCAGCCCCAGCACGACCCCCTACACTGCCTGAACACCACTGCACTGCCCTAAACCCTGAAACACCACCCCCAGCACGACCCCCTACACTGCCCGAACACCACTGCACTGCCCTAAACCCTGAAACACCAGCCCCAGCACGACCCCCTACACTGCCCGAACACCACTGCACTGCCCTAAACCCTGAAACACCAGCCCCAGCACGATCCCCTACACTGCCCGAACACCACTGCACTGCCCTAAACCCTGAAACACCACCCCCAGCACGACCCCCTACACTGCCCGAACACCACTGCACTGCCCTAAACCCTGAAACACTACCCCCAGCAAGACCCCTACACTGCCCGAACACCACTGCACTGCCCTAAACCCTGAAACATCACCCCCAGCAAGACCCCTACACTGCCCGAACACCACTGCACTGCCTAAACCCTGAAACACCACCCCCAGCACGACCCCCTACACTGCCCGAACACCACTGCACTGCCCTAAACCCTGAAACACCACCCCCAGCACGACCCCCTACACTGCCCGAACACCACTGCTCTGCCCTAAACCCTGAAACACCAGCCCCAGCACGACCCCCTACACTGCCCGAACACCACTGCACTGCCCTAAACCCTGAAACACCAGCCCCAGCACGACCCCCTACACTGCCCGAACACCACTGCACTACCCTAAACCCTGAAACACCACCCCCAGCACGACCCCCTACACTGCCCGAGCACCACTGCACTGCTCTAAACCCTGAAACACCAGCCCCAGCACGACCCCCTACACTGCCCGAACACCACTGCACTGCCCTAAACCCTGAAACACCAGCCCCAGCACGACCCCCTACACTGCCCGAACACCACTGCACTGCCCTAAACCCTGAAACACCACCCCGTGCACGACCCCCTACACTGCTCAAACACCACTGCACTGCCCTAAACCCTGAAACACCACCCCGTGCACGACCCCCTACACTGCCCAAACACCACTGCACTGCCCTAAACCCTGAAACACCACCCCCAGCACGACCCCCTACACTGCCCGAACACCACTGCACTGCCCTAAACCCTGAAACACCACCCCCTGCACGACCCCCTACACTGCCCGAACACTACTGCACTGCCCTAAACCCTGAAACACCAGCCCCAGCATGACCCCCTACACTGCACGAACACCACTGCACTGCCCTAAACCCTGAAACACTACCCCCAGCAAGACCCCTACACTGCCCGAACACCACTGCACTGCCCTAAACCCTGAAACATCACCCCCAGCAAGACCCCCTACACTGCCCGAACACCACTGCACTACCCTAAACCCTGAAACACCACCCCAGCACAACCCCTTACACTTTCCGAACACTACTGCACTGCCCTAAACCCTGAAACACCACCCCCAGCACAACCCCCTACACTGCATGAACACCACTGCACTGCTCTAAACCCTGAAACACTACCCCCAGCAAGACCCCTACACTGCCCGAACACCACTGCACTGCCCTAAACCCTGAAACATCACCCCCAGCAAGACCCCCTACACTGCCCGAACACCACTGCACTGCCCTAAACCCTGAAACACCACCCCCAGCACGACCCCCTACACTGCCCGAACACCACTGCTCTGCCCAAATCCCTGAAACACCAGCCCCAGCACGACCCCCTACACTGCCCGAACACCACTGCACTGCCCTAAACCCTGAAACACCAGCCCCAGCACGACCCCCTACACTGCCCGAACACCACTGCACTGCCCTAAACCCTGAAACACCACCCCCAGCACGACCCCATACACTGCCCGAACACCACTGCACTGCCTAAACCCTGAAACACCAGCCCCAGCACAACCCCGTACACTGCCCGAACACCACTGCACTGCCCTAAACCCTGAAACACCAGCCCCAGCACGACCGCCTACACGGCCCGAACACCACTGCACTGCCCTAAACCCTGAAACACCAGCCCCAGCACGACCCCCTACACTGCCCGAACACCACTGCACTGCCCTAAACCCTGAAACACCAGCCCCAGCACGACCCCCTACAGTGCCCGAACACCACTGCACTACCCTAAACCCTGAAACACCAGCCCCAGCAAGACCCCCTACACTGCCCGAACACCACTGCACTGCCCTAAACCCTGAAACACCAGCCCCAGCAAGACCCCCTACACTGCCCGAACACCACTGCACTGCCCTAAACCCTGAAACACCACCCCCAGCAAGACCACCTACACTGGCTGAACACCACTGCACTGCCCTAAACCCTGAAACACCACCCCCTGCACGACCCCCTACACTGCCTAAACACCACTGCACTGCCTACCTGAAACACCACCCCCTGCACGACCCCCTACACTGCCCGAACACCACTGCACTGCCCTAAACCCTGAAACACCACCCCCCAGCACGACACCCTACACTGCCCGAAAACCAGTGCACTGCCCTAAACCCTGAAACACCACCCCCAGCACGACCCCCTACACTGCCCGAACACCACTGCACTGCCCTAAACCCTGAAACACCACCCCCAGCACGACCCCCTACACTGCCCGAACACCACTGCACTGCCCTAAACCCTGAAACACCACCCCCAGCACGACCCCCTACACTCTCCAGAACACCACTGCACTGCCCTAAACCCTGAAACATCACCCCCAGCAAGACCCCTACACTGCCTGAACACCACTGCTCCTAAACCCTGAAACACCACCCCCAGCAAGACCCCCTACACTGCCCGAACACCACTGCACTGCCTGAACCCTGAAACACCACCTCCAGCACAACCCCCTACACTGCCTGAACACCATTGCTCTGCCCTAAACCCTGAAACACTAGACCCAGCACGACCCCCTACACTGCCCGAACACCACTGCACTGCCCTAAACCCTGAAACACCACCCTCAGCACGACCCCCTACACTGCCCGAACACCACTGCACTGCCCTAAACCCTGAAACACCAGCCCCAGCAAGACCCCTACACTGCCCGAACACCACTGCACTGCCCTAGACTCTGAAACACCAGCCCCAGCAAGACCCCCTACACTTCCCGAACACCACTGCACTGCCCTAAACCCTGAAACACCACCCCGCATGACCCCCTACACTGCCCGAACACGACTGCACTGCCCAAAACCCTGAAACCCCACCCCCAGCACGCCCCCCTTTACTGCCCGAACACCACTGCACTGCCCCAAACCCTGAAACACCACTCCCAGCATGACCCCCTACACTGCCGAAACACCACTGCCCTAAACCCTGAAACACCACCCTCTGCACGACCCCCTACACTGCCTGAACACCACTGCACTGCCCTAAACCCTGAAACACCACCCCCTGCACGACCCCTACACTGCCCGAACACCACTGCACTGCCCTAAACCCTGAAACACCACCCCAGCACGACCCCCTACACTGCCCGAACACCACTGCACTGCCCTAAACCCGAAACACCACCCCCAGCATGACCCCCTACACTGCCCGAACACCACTGCACTGCCCTAAACCCTAAAACACTACCCCCAGCACGACCCCCTACACTGCCCGAACACCACTGCACTACCCTAAACCCTAAAATACTACCCCCAGCACGACCGCCTACACTACCCGAACACGACTGCACTGCCCTAAACCCTCAAACACTCCCCCAGCACGACCCCCTACACTACCCGAACACCACTGCACTGCCCTAAACCCTAAAACACTCCCCCAGCACGACCCCCTACACTACCCAAACACCACAGCACTGCCCTAAACCCTAAAACACTACCCCCGCATGACCCCCTACACTACCCAAACACCACTGCACTACCCTAAACCTAAAACACTACCCCCAGCACGACCCCCTACACTACCCAAAGACCACTGCACTACCCTAAACCCTAAAACACTACCCCCAGCACGACTCCCTACACTACCCAAAGACCACTGCACTACCCTAAACCCTAAAACACTGACCTCCTACACTACACAAACACCACTGCACTACCCTAAACCCTAAAACACTACCCCCAGCACGACCCCCTACACTACACAAACACCACTGCACCCTAAACCCTAAAACACTCACGACCCCTACACTACACAAACACCACTGCACTACCTAAACCCTAAAACACTACCCCCAGCACGAACCCCTACACTACCCAAACACCACTGCACTACCCTAAACCTAAAACACTACCCCCAGCAGTACCCCCTACACTACCCAAACACCACTGCACTACCTAAACCCTAAACCACTACCCCCAGCACGACCCCCTACACTACCCAAACACCACTGCACTACCCTAAACCCTAAAACACTACCCCAGCACGACCCCCTACACTACCCAAACACCACTGCACTACCCTAAACCTAAAACACTCCCCCAGCACGACTCCCTACACTACCCAAACACCACTGCACTACCCTAAACCCTAAATCTACCCCCAGCATGACCCCCTACACTACACAAACACCACTGCACTACCCTAAACCCTAAAACACTACCCCCAGCACGACCCTCTTCACTACCTAAACACAACTGCACAATTTGTTACAGGCGTTGCAACGCAGGCCTGTGGTGCTTACTGGAAGTACCTGGTGGGCTAGTTGGGCCCCAGGGACCCTCAGGATTCAAGGTGACCTAATCCCCCAACTTAAAACGCGCCATGGGCGCGTTTGCACAGTGGTGAAGGGAGGGCGGGGCCTCAGGTGACATGTGCGCAAACACGCCCTGTGGTGCGTTTTAAGTTGGGGAATTAATTCCCCTTGAATCCTGAGGGACCCTGGGGGCCAACTAACCCACCAGGTACCTTAAGTAAGCACAACAGAGTTGCGTTGCAGAGAGGTGAAAAAAGGTGCGTGGCCTCGGAACGCCTCTCTGCAACTCAGCTCTGTGGTCCTAACTGTAGGTACCTGGGGGGCTGAGTTAGGCCTAGGGACCCTCAGGATTCAAGGGGACTTAATCCCGCAACTTAAAACACGCCACGGGGCGCGTTTGCACACATGTCACCTCAGGCCCCCCCTCCCTTCACCACTGTGCAAACATCTCACATTGTATATCAATATCAATATATCAAGTGGGGAACAGGTCACCGAGAGGAACCACAAGAGAATTGTTTTCTTTTCTGGCCTCAATGTCATGGTATCAGGGGACTTGGGACATCAAACGTGGTGTGGGAATTATAACAGTTAATTTCTGACCTCACAGTTCCAGAAGCTAGTCTCTGCATTGCAAGGTGAGTGTAGCTCCCTGAGAACAACATCACCACCACAGCAACATACCTCATACCAGTTAGGGTATGTCACTAGGTACTGGGTGAGTGAGGTACATAAAACATATAACGTGTATTTGTAAAGCACACGTTCACCGCAACAGGTATCTTGGTGCTGAATAACAGATGTTTCTTGTTACCCAACTCAATGGCACTCATTTTATCGCCCTCAGAAGGGCGAAAGGACCCACCAGGATTTGAACCTGTGACCATGAGGTCTAACAAAGGGCCCCTATAGGGGCTGCATTAGTCCACTAAGCCACCAGACCTGGACACGTGGGCCACTCCCTATATACTAAAGATATTTGCAAGTCATCTCAAAGTTTTGGTACCCTATTAATGAGCAGTGGCAAATCCACTGGTAGAGTATATGGTTTTGTACGAGTGAAATCTGGGGCTATCTATAACGTCCCTGTAACCTTTCGTTTTTGTAGTGAATATCTATATTCACTGCAAAAATGAAAGGTTACAAGGAAGTTATATGTAGGATCAGATTTTACTCGTACAAAACCATAGAAATTCAATAGTTATAGTTACATGAGCTAACTATAACTTACGCCCCCGCAATGCACTGCTTCGCCCCCAGCTATGCTAATTTGCATATGGGCTGGTGGGAGGAGCAGGTGCTCGCCGTAGAATATGCTTATGAAATGTCAGAGAATGTGGTCCTATGGACCCATTATATTGATGATCTCTTCATCCTCTGGCGAGGAGATGTACCATCAGCAGAGTCATTCATTGAGCGAATTAACACCAATGACCTAAATTTAAAGTTTACATCACACTTGAGTAAAGAGGAGGTCCAATTTCTTGCTCTCACAGTGTATATAAAGGATGGTGAAATTAATACGGAAACATTTCGAAAAAGCACAGCTGGCAATACTATCCTACATGCCCGCAGCTTCCACCCTCCCAAACTGGTGAATAGCATCCCATATGCTGAGAATTTAAGGATGAGAAGGAATTGTAGCTGCCCTAACCAACTGTATCAGGCACAGGAGGAGTTGAATGTGAGGTTCGAACAACGGGGATATAGTTCAACAGTTCTTAGAGCAGCAAGAGAGACGGCAAATGCAAAGCCTAGGGACCAGCTAATTTTTACTAAAGCAGTTAACCTCAGGGAGTCTAAAGATAAAGTTGAACCACAATTCCATTTTATCACAGGCTACAGCAAACAACATAAAAACATAAGATCTATTATGCACAAGCATTGGCATGTACTGCGTGGGGATGCCTTTTTACGACAAAAGTTAGGCAGTGGCCCACTTATCACATTTCAGCAAAGCAAGATCGTTGCGGCAGGCTTTGGTCACTAACAGCCCTGGCATTCCACAAGAGACAACATGGCTCAGTGAGAGTAAGGGCTTCAGGAGATGCCACAAGTGTAAGGCGTGCAGGCTTGGAGAAAATACAACAGAGGTACCCTTACCGTTCTCAAATAAGAAGTGGCAGATCATGAAGCCTCTGACATGCAGGAGCCAGTTTGCAGTATATGTTTTAAAGTGCAGCTGTTTTAAATTGTACATAGGTAGCACGATTTTACCAGTGCATCAGCGGATCTTGCAGCACATTAGAGCGATTAACAACAGGGACCAGGCGTACCCCATGGCCAGACATTTCCAGCAGTTTCATGATAACAATCTGGAAGATCTGCAATACTTTGTACTAGACCAAGTACCACAAAGATTAAGAGAGGGTAATAGGTAAAGATGCCTGAGACAGCTTGACTCGAGATACATTCTTCGGTTCAATAACAAGATCCCGTACAGACATAACACTGAGGAAGATCTACGTGTCCATCTGTAAATAGAGAGAAGGTGGTAAATTGTTGAAGGAGCCTGATAAATAATTAATGGTGTTGTGAAGGAACAGACACTTTGGAACTCTCTCCACATTAAGTAACAGATTGATTTTAGGAATTCTGTATTTTAACCCACTCCTTGGAGTAATTTTTAATGAAATGGTTGCACATGGTTTTTGCACAAGCACTTTAGTTTTAATTTGGGTGTGAATAGCCTTGTCATTAGTTGAAAGAGTAAGGGCACTTGCCCACAGTAATGAGCAGAGAGGATAGAGTGAATAATTGAGGTATAGTGAGAATATTACTCATTTCCTATGTATCTGCAATTAATCTTTAAACGGAGTTAATTTCGTGTTATTTCGAAACCTAAAATAATTATGCGATATTTGCACAAGGCACAACTCACTTTTCAATTGCGTGACATTGCACAAAGTATTAATGATGAGCGTTAAGTTGACCTGGGATTATGGGTTGGCAATATAAACAAGGCATTATTCGTGCACTTGCCTGGAAGCGGAATGCATTTTAAATGCTTTTAAATGTTTTCAATACATTCATATTGTTTTAAAATGCGTAGATGTTTTGAGATTGCCGCATATTTTGACAATTTAATGTGGTATTTTGAACGCTCATTTGCACATTGTATTGGCCATTGGGTCTGGATATCATGTTTGCATATGTCACTTTAGATGCTATAAGGTTGCACTGTCACTTTATTTGTTCATTAAAAAACTTTATTGCTAATGTTGCACTGTCACTTTAAGATTTGCACAAGCATAAAAAAGGCAAAAAAATGGTGGCGACTTCAGGTTTGAGGAAGACCACTTGTGCGGTCGAAACGAGTTACCTGACAGTATGTGGCTGAGATAAATACTCGAAAAAGCGATCCTGAGCGTGCTGGAGTCTGTTCCAAACTGTGAGCGGCCGTGGAGACGAAAATAAATAAATATATATATGTATATATATATGTGTATATATATATGTATATGTTAGAAATGGGGGTCTCTAGTTGGCAGAGGTAAGTACCTTTGTCCAAATAGGGACCTTTGCTTCTAGTCAGGGTAAGGGGGATATACACTCAAGATAACCCCTGCTCACCCCCTTGGTAGCTTGGCACGAGCACACAGGCTTATCCCAAAGGCAATGTGTAAAGTATATGTACCAACACTCACAGTAACACAGTGATAACACCACAAATGGACACCACACAGGCTTAGAAAAATAAAGTATCTTTATCTAAACTTAACAAGACCAAAACATCAGAAATCCAACATACACGTATTAAGAAAAATGACTTTCAAAAGGCTTTAGCAACTGAGTCCTTAGAAAACTGTGGATGCGTGATTTCTTGAAAAGTACCTGTCGTTGCAACAATATTCACCAAGCCAAACAGCCGCAGCGATGGGAAGCGTCGAAAAACAAAGAGATGCGTCGATTCCTGAGACCTTTGTGGATGCGATGCAACAGTTCCGCTGGGCACAGGGGAGCGGTGTGTCGGGTCCGGTCTGTAGGGGGAAGCGATGCGTCGATTCTGAGACGACTCCGAACCGTGGATGATGCGTTGGGGAAAACTTGCCGCACAGGGACGATGCGTGGAAATCCGGGATGCGTTGGCAAACGATGCGGCGTCGGCGAGAGCGCTGCATTGGATCCCTCGATGCGTCGATTCTTGCCGCGCAACAGGCGCTGCGTCGGTTTCAGCAGCGGCGCGGCAGTGCGGGGAGATTCTTCTTGCACCATGGCGTTGCGTCAGAAAAACTGTTGCAAGAAGAGCGATGCATCAATTTTCTGGTTGTTGCGTTGCTTTCCAGCTCCCAGCAGCAGAAACAACCTCCAGAAGCCCCACGCAGTCACAGGCACTCCTGGCACGTCAGAACTCCCAGCAAGGAAGTTCAGGGGAGCTGGGGGTGAAGTCTTTCTGTTCCTGAGACTTCAAAACATGAGGCAAGCTCTACTCAAGCCCTTGGAGACTTTCCTCAAGCAGGGGACACAGCACACAGCAAAGTCCTTCTCCTTTCCTTGGCAGAAACAGCAACTGCAGGCCAACCTCAGACACACAGCAAGAGCAGTACTTCTCCTCAGTTTCTCCAGCTCTTCTCCTTGGCAAAGGTTCCTCTTGATTCCAGAAGTAGTCTAAAGTTCAGGGGTTTTAGGCCTAATACTTATACCCCAAAATGTCTTTGTTCTCTTTGTGCAGAGAAGCCCTGTGCACAGTCAAAACCAGTTCTGTCCTCTCTGGTGCAGCTTCCTGGCAGGAGGTGGAGACAGCATTGTGGAAAGCAGACCAGGCCCATTCAGGCGAAAGGAAATCTCCTCCCCCTACTCTAAATGAAGCCCAGGTCTATTCAGCCCAGCCCTGACTCATCAGGCTCTCTGGAGTCACTGCTCCTCCCCAGCCCCTGACACTCCAAACCCAGACAGTCAATCCACATCCTAGCAGAGGCATACTGGATGGCTAAACAAGAAAACACCTTCTTTCTAAAAGTGGTATTTTCAAACACAGAATGTAAAAATCACCCTCACTACAAGATGCATTTTAACATTCCGAGTTCAGGCATCCTAAACTTTATTTTCTTACCTTGTTCCCAGGGGCAGTTATGTTTATAAGATGTTATAAACAAACTCCCCATTCTGTCCTATGGGAACAGGTAGCCTTGCAATAGTAAAAAACTAAATTGGCAGTAATTCACTATCAGGGCATGCCACATACATCAGGGCATGTCCTACCTTCCACATACACTGCACCATGCCCACAGGGGTACCTTGGGCCTACCTTAGGGGTGACTGACATGTAAGAAAAGGGAAGGTTAGGGCCTGGCAAGTGAGTGCACTTGCCAAGTCGACATGGCAGTTAACAACTGCGCACAGACACTGCAGTGGCAGGTCTGAGTTACCGTTTCAGAACTACTCATGTGGGTGGCACAATCAGCGCTGCAGGCCCACTAGTAGTAGTTGATTTGCCAGCCCCGGCGCACTCAGTGCACTTTACTAGGGACTGACCAGTAAATCAAATATGCCAATCAGGGAAAACCAATCGTAATACCAATTTACACAGGGAGCACTTGCACTTTGACACTGATCAGCAGTGGCAAAGTGCCCAAAGCATCTAAGCCAGCAAAAACGAAATCCAGCACAGCATCAAAAATACAGGAGATAGAGGCAAAAAGTCAGGGGAAACCACGCCAAAGATGCCAAGTCTAACACGTGTCCTCTCCAGCTGAAAGATGGGGAGAACTACCCACCCTCTTGGGAGTTCTCATCACTAAGGCGGAGGAATATGGACAGACCATCAGCATTGGCATGTTCTGTACCAGGGCGGTGTTCCACCTTAAAGTCCATTCCCTGTTGGGAGATGGGCAACTTCAACAGTTTTGGGTTCTCACCCTTCATTTGCATCAACCATCTGAGGGGCCTGTGGTCTGTCTGAACCTGGAAGTGAGTCCCAAACAAGTAGGGTCTTAGCTTCTTCAGCGCCCGCACCACAACAAAAGCTTCTCTTTCAATTGCACTCCACCTCTGTTCCCTGGGAAGTAGCCTCCTACTAATGAAAGCTACGGGTTGGTCCAAGCCCTCGTCGTTCAACTGTGAGAGTACTGCTCCCACACCATGCTCTGAAGCATCTGTCTGCACAACAAATTCTTGGGTGTAGTTGGGTGCCTTGAGCACGGGCGCCGTGCACATGGCAGATTTCAGGGCGTCAAAAGCGGTCTGACAGGCATCGGTCCAGCTCCCTTTCCTTGGCTGCTTCTTGAAGTCAGCTCTGTCAAGGGGCCAACAATGGTGCCATATCCCTTGACAAACCGTCTGTAATACCCATTGAGTCCTAGGAAGGCTCTCACCTCCGTCTGGGTCTTTTGGGGCTCCCAAGCCAGAATGGTGTTAATCTTAGGTTGTAGGGGTGTCACCTGGCCGCTTCCTACCTGATGCCCTAAGTGCACCACAGAACCCTGCCTTATCTGGCACTTACTGGTCTCAATAGTGAGGCCTGCCGTCTGCAGAGCCTTCAACACTTCACTGAGGTGCTGCAAGTGTTCCTCCCAGCTGGAGCTGAACACAGCAATGCCATCAAGGTAAGCAGCGCTGAATTCCTCCAGCCCGGGCAGTACCTGGTTGACCAGTCTCTGGAGCGTGGCAGGGGCGTTCTTCAACCCAAAGGGCATGACACGGAACTGGTCGTGCCCCTCTGGTGTTGAAAACGCAGACCTCTTTCTTGCCTCATCAGTCAAGGACATCTGCCAGTACCCAGACGTTAGATCAAACGTGCTAAGGTACCAGGCAGCTCCAAGTCGCTCAATGAGCTCATCAGCTCTGGGGATGAGGTGTGTGTCAGTCCTGGTGACGGCATTGAGCCCACGGTAGTCCACGCAGAACCGGAGTTCAGGAGTGGCACAGGGTGCAGCAGCTTTTGGAACCAAGACCACTGGGCTAGCCCAGGGGCTGCTGGAGTGCTCTCTCACCCCTCACGCCAACATTTTGGAAACCTCTTCCTTAATGCTGGCCCTGACTCTGTCAGTTACCCTGTAAATGTTATGCTTCACAGGTAAACTGTCCCCAGTGTCCACATCATGGATGCACCAATTGGTGACTCATGGAGTCAGGGAGAACAGGGAGGCGAACTGTCCCAGCTCCTGGAGACAGTCCCTCTGCTGCTCTGGGGTCAGGGTGGGAGAGAGGTTTACTCCATCCACTGACCCATCATGTTCCTTGGCTGACAGGAGGTCAGGAAGAGGCTCACTCTCCTCTTCCATTCCATCATCTGTAGCCAGGAGCATTGGGACTTCAGACCTCTCAAAGTGAGGTTTGAGGCGATTCACATGCTGGACCCGCAAAGGGTTCCTAGGAGTCTGCAAGTTAACCAGGTAGGTTACATCGCTCTTGCGCTCCACCACCTCAAATGGACCAGTCCACCTGTCTTGAAGCGCACAAGGCTCCACTGGTGCCATCACCCACACTTTTTGGCCAGGCTGAAACTCAACCAGAGTGGTATTCTGGTCGTACCATCATTTCATCTCTTCTTGGCTGGCTACCAGGTTCGCCTGAGCAAGTTTCCTGAAGTGTTGAGTTTGGTTTCTGAAGGCCAGCATGTAGCTGAACACATCTTGGGGGGGGTCTTACCATGAGTTTTCTCCCAGCCCTCCTTCACCAGACTCAGAGGTCCTCTCACAGGGTGCCCATACAGCAATTCAAAGGGACTGAACCCTAATGCTTTCTGCGGTACCTCCCTGTAGGCAAACAACAGGCATGGTAGAAAGACGTCCCACTTATGTCTCATGGGTTCTGCAAGACCCTTTATCATGCCTTTCAGGGTTCGGTTGAATCTCTCAACCAACCCATTCCCTTGGGAATGGCAAGGAGTGGAGAATTTGTACATTACACCGCACTCCTCCCACAGGGACTTCATATACCTGGAAATGAAGTTTGTACCATGGTCAGAGACCACCTCTCTGGGGAACCCCACACGGGTAAAGATCCCCATCAATGCACGGCTCACCACAGGGGCCGTGATTGTCCTGAGAGGGACAGCTTCCAGGTACTGGGTGGCATGGTCCCCCAAGACGAAGATAAACTTGTTGCCTAAGGCTGTCTTGGGTTCCAGTGGCCCCACAATGTCAATGCCCCCTGCTCGAAAGGGGTGCTCACCACAGGAAAGGGTTGGAGGGGAGCCTTACACTTTCCTCCTGTCTTGAAACTTGCCTGGCAAGTCTGACAGGACCGACAATGTGTGCCAACGTGCCTCTGCATTTGGGGCCAGTAAAAGTGGGTGACAAGCCTCTGATAGGTCTGGTCACACCCCAAATGTCCTACCAAAGGCGCGTCATGAGCCAGACCCAGTAGGAAGGTCCTGCAGCACGCGGGTACCACCAGCACACGGGCTGCCCCAGGCTCAGCGGCCTTAGGCTCACTGTAAAGGAGACCATTCTCCCAATAAATCAAATGTGATCAGGATGGACCCCCTGCTGCCTGGTCTGCAGCCAGCTGCTGCAAACCAAAAAGAGTAGGGCATTCCATCTGTGCCTTGCAGAACCCCTCCCTGGAGGGACCTCCTTCCTGCTGCCAATGGGTCAGCTCAGGCAGGTCTCCCAGTTCGGCCACTTGTTCCCCTGTAGGTTCCAGAGCATCCCCCTCAGGTTCTACCTCCTCCTGGATCGTGGGAACTTTGGGGGCTGGTTACAAATGCCCCCTGCCCCTTCTCTTTCTGAAAGGCACCTGGGCCACTCTTTCAGGCTCCAGGTCCTCTTGATCACCCTTACTGGCTGCCATTGACCGAGTGGTCACACAGGCCCACTCAGGCAGTCCCAACATCCTTAAATGAGCTTGGCGCTTCACCTTCTTCCATTGCCAAGCAGACAGTCAACAGGCATGGACGGACTAATAACGACCTTCAAGGAACCTGAGACCACCCCCCCACTCAAAGGGAACTAGCGCCACCTTACACAGGCACTCAGAGTTGTCCGCCACAACTACAGGGTGAAGTACATTGGGGAGGACCTGCTCTTCAGACACCCATTGACACCTGACAGATGTCACACTTGCTCCTGTGTCTCTCAGAGCCTCCCCCCCTCCTCCCATTGATGGTCACTCACTGCAGGTACTTTTTAGTGTTATCCGGCCGGCAGATTTCCTGGACCATCTCTCTGTCTCCTAATGAGACAAGGGTCATCACAGCTGGCTCCCCACCCTCACTAGGAACCAACTCCTCCCCCAGCAGTACACTAACTAACCCCGGTGATGGTGCACCAGTGGGTGCTGGTGGTGCCTTGGGGCACTTGGGATCCCTCACAATGTGGCCCTCCTGACCACATGTATAACACCTGCGGGAACCCTGGTTGTCTTGCCTACCCTTAGGGGACCATGGCTTCTTAGAACTGGGGGGTTGGGGATCCTTACCCTGGGAACTATTTTGGGGCCCTTTAGATAACTCCTTTTGGTTACCCTTGTCCCCCCCCCCACTCTTCTGCTGGGGACCCTGCCCACCTTTGGCTGGGTTTCCCACAATCCCCTTGTGGACCCTGGTACTCGGCCAGCGGTCCGCCTCCTTAGCAAGCTGCCTGGGATCGGTCAACTTACTATCCGTCAGATGCTAGCGCAGCTCTGGAACACACAGACTACTCAAGTGCTCCCAACTAATCAGATTGTACAAGCCCTGGTAATCAGTTACCTTGCTCCCCTTTATCCAACCATCCAGTGCTCTGCAATACATGTTCATGTACTCAACCCAAGTATGAGATTCAAATTTCTTGAAGGTCCTAAACTTTTGCAACAAAAAAGTTATACTGTTCCTATGGAGCGAGAGACAATACACAGGGGATTCTAAACCGACTGATCTAGTAGAATCAGAGTAAGGAATCCATTATGTTGGATTATAATGCCCTCACACACCCTGTCGGTGTCATGCTTCATCATTGGGCGGCTCCTCGTCGGGTCGGCGGTGCAATACCCGACGGGCTCCCTATAGTAGGGGCACTTTGTCGGAGATCTTTTTCCAAGCGCCGTCAGGTGAAGTGCGGGTGGGGGGCCTCATATGTGTAGATGTGTGTGAATGGTGATAGTGAATGTAAAATAGAGTAGGGGTACCTATGAAAACAACTTTAATCAGGGGTCTCCTACCCTAAATAAAATCCTCCATGATTCAAATCCATACCGATCCAATATCTGCCTATGGAAGAGGTTCATAGATGACATTTTGGTCTTCTGGAAAGGTGATGTGACATCTTGTGAACAATTCTGTGTATGGATCAACACACTGAATCCATATCTGAGGTTCACCAGTACCATCTCACAGGAACAGATACCATTCTTGGATCTCACGATCAAACTTACACAGGGCAGCTTATCTACTAGTATGTACAGAAAAGCAACTGACCGCAATAGCCTGCTGCTGTAGAGTAGTCACCATCCTTTGTCCTTGAAAGAGCACCTCCCCTTTGGACAGTTTCTAAGGGTGAGACGTAATTGCAGTGAAATTACCGACTACAAAAAAGAATCAGAAATATTGGCCAACAAATTGGTGGCACGAGATTATCCTCCAAGAAGTATTGCCCTGAGTAGAAAAAGAGCCAGAAACAACAACAGGGAAGCACTCTTAGAACAGAGAACTAAGATCCCTAGTGATACCATCACGTGTGTGACCACCTTCACACCCGGGTCGAACAGACTAAGCAAAGTAATCAAGAAACATTGGGGTTTACTTAACACTGGTGATATGACATTGGATTTACCGCGCTTTGCTTTTAAGCGCTCACGTAATTTGAGAGACATGCTAATCAACACCAGACCCAAGACAGTTGCAGCAACTGTCCAAAGAACCCTATGGGATTTACCTCCGGTTAAGGGCCACTATCCCTGTGGGTCATGTACAGCATGTGCTTTCACCACCATATGCAAATCTATCACTTTTTCAAATGGCTTTACGTGGGAATTACGGTCTCATACTAACTGCAACACATCGAATTGCATATACCTGCTGACCTGTCCCTGTAATTTGCAATACATAGGGATGACTACACGCACCATCAAAACCCGTGTTGCTGAACACCGGAGCAACATTCGATGTCACAAATCCAACACGAAAATGTGTTCCCACTTTCTAGAGAAAGACCACTCACCTGATGCACTTAAATGGCTGGTGTTAGAAACATTCCCGAGGATTAATAAACATGCCCTCTTTTTGAAAGAACAGAGATGGATACATCGCTTGTCCTTACACACTCAGGGTTTGAACGATGACATACCTTGGAACACATTAAGGATATGATTTTTCAAATACCCTCCTGCTCTTTACAGGGGTTTTTCAATGTTCATTTTAATATAGACTTTATGTTTATACAGACTTCAGTATTTTTCATAGAATACATGAGATTCATGTTGGTTTCGTATTTGAGACCTAGGTCTTGGCTCATATATATATTTTTTGGTCTGACGATCTGACTTCTGCTCACATACTGTGGTCCCTTGATCCAATACCAGCTTACACACGGTAGTCATATTACACTAATGCTGTAGCTTGACTTGCTGATGATCTATATCATCAACCGCAACACAGTGCACCTTTCCCATCTAATAGGATGTGTTATCCCCACACTATATCTCATGACACACCTCCTAAACGTGCACTCTGAATTGCCCTTGACACCATTCCAAGATGTCTGCCGTAGTCATCCCCTTCTTTCCCTGTATTGTCATGCTCTAAGTAGGCGATTTATTTTGTTAAACGCTTGCTATACTTGTTTCAATTATGTTTCTCCTCCCTTAATCAGGTAATTTGTCCATATATTTACGACAGATCCACATCCCCCAGTGTTGTCTCTGCACAGTCTTACATCTATTTGAAACTGTTCTAAGATGTCTGCCATAGTCATCCAAATCTCTATCACGAATTACCTCTCTCCAAAATGGCCACCATTGAGGTTAGCGTTCGATGCACTCATACTTGCTACACTCACTTCCTGCCTTCCGGAAACGAGGGAAAGACTTAAATACACAATAGACCTACACCACTCTACCACCCGGACCTGGTAGGAGTGGGTAGGTCTGCAGCCCTCGTGCGAACGGCACCAATGTGAGTACTTCCAGTGACACTCTAAGGATGTAGGGGGTAACTTTAGCATGAAAGTATTCGAGTTTAGTTAGGCCGATACTGTTTTCTTCGGTGCCTCAATACAACAGATAGAATTTACTTTCATGCTGTATCGCTGATCCTTATCGGAGGCACGCTAACGAGGGTGACAGTGCAGTCATATTAACGTTTAGCACGCACTTGGTTAATCACCACGCCCTTTGAGGTGCATATTTGGTACTATAACTATATATATATTCTTAGGTTGTGGACCCACACGTAACCGCTACATTGATAGCTGATGTCGTTTCATCACTACACTTGACAGGTCTCAGGAGGTCATGTGTGTACACGAGCGAGTGTGCCATTGTTTATTTAATTATATACCTTGTTGACATGCTAGTGGTTTCTTCTTCTTCTTCCTTCTCCATGCTGGTTTTCAGTACATGAGGAACCCCTCATGTGTACTACCTACCGGGTACTGTGATGCCTGGTCAGTTCATTTTTGCGGGTAAGACCCTCTTTTCTGCTCGTTCTGTTACCTCCACGTGTGTCACATTGGGTGTAATTTGATGCTTGTTCACCTGATGTTTTTACCGTTTGACACCGTGACATGTAATGGTTTCACAACGTTTTAATGATTCATGCTCATTTTAATGTACCGAGAGACAGTTTAACACAGACTATTTGTTGAGAAGTCAGTCATTATCACATTATATTGATTCCTGTGATGCATTCTCTCTTCTTAGGAAGTTCCTGCACAACCAGGTACTCAACCTCTTTAGTCGTATGGTTGTTGTGAGTATGTTGCCACAACTTCAATTGATTTTTTAGTTGTAGATAGTTATTCTCCTGGTCCTGACGAATCGCCTGTTGAATATTCATTTTTGGCGAGAAACATGTTGACCGATCATTCATAAGAGCGTCATTTACTGAGATACAATCTCAGCTTTACGCCTTAGTTTTTGTTTTTATTTAGGGTAGGAGACCCCCTGATTAAAGTTGTTTTCATAGGTACCCCTACTCTATTTTACATTCACTATCACCATTCACACACATCTACACATATGAGGCCCCCACCCGCACTTCACCTGACGGGCGCTTGGAAAAGATCTCCGACAAAGTGCCCCTACTATAGGGAGCCCGTCGGGTATTGCACCGCCGACCCGACGAGGAGCCGCCCAATGATGAAGCATGACACCCGACAGGGTGTGTGAGGGCATTATAATCCAACATAATGGATTCCTTACTCTGATTCTACTAGATCAGTCGGTTAAGAATCCCCTGTGTATTGTCTCTCGCTCCATAGGAACAGTATAACTTTTTTGTTGCAAACATTATACTTGGGCTTTATACTGGACCTGTTCAAAAAGCCCATAGTCCCTCCTTTGTTGACTGGTCCTAAACTTTTCCCTGTACTGCTCAGATGTGAGCCCATACCTGAGGCAAAAAGCCTCCTTCATATTGGGATAGGTCAGGGCACCCACCTCCTCCCGAGGTGTCAGGGTGTCCCTCCCAGTGGTCTCAGTGTTTCCACAGGCCCGCCCCCAATGCTTCTCAGGGACCTCATGCATACGCAGTGCAGCTTCATAAGATGCAAACCATGCATACACATCCTCCCCCTTCTGGAAATTCTGTACTAGATCCTTGGGTATGTAAACCTTGCCCCCTTGCACTGGCTGTGCACTGCCACCATGCGTACTGGACTCCACTTGTTTGGCTTTAATGTCCAGTTCTCTCATACTCAACTCATGGGCTTAGACCAACTTTTTCTCCTCCAAAGCAAGAGCATTCTTACTCTCCTCTGCCTACAGTCTCATGACCTCTAACTCATGATCTCTGGCCCTGTGCCTGTCCTCTATTTCCTCTGGCGCCCAATTTCTAGAAGAATGACTGTTGCCAGCCCTAGAGGCTGCTCTTCCTACAGGCAAATCCTGTGATCTGAAACCATTCTCTGGTGCACCCCCATTCACACCTGCATTCTCTGTCTCTTCAGCTTGCCCGGCCTCCCACCAGGCCCCTAAGGCCTTCTGTAGCTCCTCTTTTCTAAAGTGGCTCTTCATGGGAGAACCAAAGTTTTTGCAGAATTGCCTGAGTTGCTCTACCTTGTAACTGCTTAACAATTCTAAGTCAAACTCCAAATCTGCAACCTCACTTGCTGCTTTACCATTCCGAGACATGATGCGTGGATAACTCAAGGGTCAGATCAAAAATAGAACCAAAAATAAAACACAGTATGTGGTTGCGTAGTGGTCTGCACTAAACTAGTGATGTACACCAATCAGTGTGGGTCAAGTACAAATATAAGTTCAAATCCTCACCGCTGACCACCAATGTTAGAAATGGGGGTCTCTAGTTAGCAGAGGTAGGCACCTTTGTCCAAATATGGACCCTTGCTTCTAGTCACGGTAAGGGGGACACACACTCTAGAAAACCCCTGCTCACTCCCTTGGTAGCTTGGCACGAGCAGACAGGATTATCCCAAAGGCAATGTGTAACAGATAACACCACAAATGGACAACACACTGGTTTAGAAAAATAAAGTATCTTTATCTAAACTTAACAAGACCAAAACGACAAAAAGAACAAGCATTTGCAATGCAATAGGTCTCGCATTTATGCGAGTTTGAGCTATTCGCATTGTAAATGACAATGTCTTTTATTTATGTTTTGGTTTTTAAAACAAATAAAAGGCACTGTCATTGCAATGCTAATAGCTTAAACTCTCGCAAATGCGAGACCTATTGCATCGCAAATGCTTGTTTATACAGGAGGAAGGGCACATTTCCTGTACCTTCCAGGACTGGACGGCATACAGGAAGGAACCCCCACAGTTCTTCCTAGCACGGCCACTGCACAAAGTATAACAAGCAGCAAACAGACCTAGAAACATCCAGAGTGAATAAAACAAACAGCTCGGGGGAGTACCGGGTGCCTTGCAGATGCACACACGAAGATTAGCATACCAGTTACATCTTCCTGTACAAGGTTAGCAATTTGGAAACCCACCTACTATACTTATGGCTCTGCTGTATGTTGTGCGATACAGACAACCTACATAGTTTCATCGCTATCCTCCCCGTACAGAAATGGCAAAGGCAAAAAGAAACCTCACAATCCAATTATTCACCTTCCATTACAGATGCAGCAAAGACAGAAACAAACCAGCCTATCCCATCACGGGCGTGGTGGAGAGATAGAAACACATCTAGCTGTTCCATCACTAGCCTTACTACACACCTATATTGCAGATTGAGAAACAAATCTGTCTGCCCCCAGCAGGAGGAGGGCGGGCAGGTGGGTGTAGGAAGGTGGAATCTGACTATATGGTTGCCCCCACTTTTTTTATGGTGTTTTGCTGGTTTATGACTTAGTTGGACTGGGATCCTGCTATTCAGGGCCCCAGTCTATCTGCTTTCTCTGTAAAAAGGTTTCCATGTGCCCTAGGCACATCTCTGATTGGAATCTGGAGTGCCCTTATAAGTCCCTAGTATATGGTATACTATGTACCAAGGGCATAGGTACCTCAGAGGCCTATCAGGGGCTGCAGCATGTATTATGCCACCCCTGGAAGGCCATCCAAACTGACACCACAGGTCTGCTACTGCAGCCTGGGTAAGGTGGTGCATGCACCCCTTACTGTGATATAGGTTACCTATATCACGAAATACATACACACATATAAACCTATAAGTCACTCCTAAGGCAGGCCTTATCAATCCTAAAGGCAGAGTGCGTGGTTCCTATGTGAGAGGGTGCCCCTGCATGAGCAGGGCCCCTCTGCAGCGTTCGGAGACCATCTCTGATGCTGTTTGTAGTGCAGCCTGACCATATACTCTTAAGCGCATTATATCCTCGCGGTAAAATGCTAACTTTGGAATGGCTGCACCTAAACATGTCGTGTTTGGTGTCAAACATCTTGGAATACTACCCCCCACCAATACTGGCGGCGGGGGTAGCATTCCACCCTTCTAGAGGGAAAGACATGTTAACTCTGACGAGTCCGGTAACTTCTTTCCAGAGCCCTGGCATCACAAAATGGATGCTGCTGCCACAGACACGAGTCTGGCCTCCTGCTGCTGGATGAAACTCCGGCAGGGGAGGCCTGGACAATAGGTTTCCTGTCCCAGGGAGGTGTGACCACCTCCCCAGACAGGATAATGTGTATTGGGGCTGGGCGGGAGCACTTTCGGGTGCTTTGAAGTCCTGCACTGGGGGCACATTTGGTGTCCCTGTGCATACCCCAGTTCAAACCGGATCAGGGGCTTGCAGCCCCTGCTTTGGCGCGAACTGGACAAAGGGAAAGGGGTGTAGCCACCCCTCTGCCCTGACCCACCCAAAGGTGGGGCCACAGAGTAGTCCAACCCCTATTTTTAGAATAAAGTTAGGAACCCAGTCCTTAGGACTTTAGATTATCCCTGGACGAAACTCTGAAACTGAATCCTGGACCTTTGACGCTCTACTCACGATTAGAGGACTGAAGAATCTCCCTTGGGGTCAAGGAGTGACTCCCCTGCTTGGCAAGCACCAAAGAAGCATCTGTCCGGTTCGCATTTCTGAAGCTCCCGTCGGACGCCGAAGTCATCGCATCACCAGAGGTGGATTCTCAGACTTCCCCGAGGCTACCCTGAGTCCCCAGCAAAGCTGAGGCCCGTGGCTATCGTGGGTGACTTGAGACCATGACCCCTGGACACCGAGCACATTTGCAAGTGCATCATCTTCTGGGTCTCCCAAGAAGTCGTGCTTTGGGCTCCGAGTAGCCCTAGCCTCCAGCACCACCTGCACCGAAGATCACTGGCCCCCACTCCACGAGTGTCCTGTAAGCCAGATCCACGTGCGGCGTCACGAGGCTCCTTTGCGGTCGCTAGCCCGTTGGCTAGTAGCCCTTAACGAAGGCCAATCCTTTTCTAGCTTGGCATCCTGGTTGCTCCAGGCCTGCCCTCACTTACCCTCGCTGGGTGAGTTCCACAGACCTTGCTGGTCTGCACCATCGACGATCTACATCTTCACCGAGACTTGCCGTTGCCAAGGCTTGTTGGGTCCAATCCGGTCGCCGACACCTCAGCACTCGACAGACATCGTGTCCCAGCCCGAATCCTGCTCCTGGTCGCCGACAACGCCTCCTGGACCTCGTGGCTGAAGAGTCAAGACGACCGTCAACGCACCTGAAGCACTCGACATCGGTGGGCATCTGTCCATCGCCTTCCTGGTCACTGGCTAGTGACCCAGACTCTGTCCCCTCTGCTTTCAGGTTCTTCAGAACTCCGATCCACTCTTGGATCCACCCGGACACTTTTCTCTTGGCCGCCAGCAGCACTTTGCAGCAGATCCCCATTCGAATCGACGACGAAACCCGACCCCGAAAGGCACCTATGCACCCGGCTTCCCTGGGTGAGGTAACACGAGTACTCCGGTGCTCCCGGGGGTAGAGACTCTTCAAAGTCCTAGATCTCAAAGGGTTTTGTCCTAGTCCTCTTTTAAGTGTCCCTTTTCTCTATTTTCCCGATCCCGACTTTCTCCATAGAAGTCAACGGCGTATCGCGGTTGTGCATTTACACTGCACGCGTCCCCCATAGGTCCCCTGTGTCACTACCTTGGGTGGTTCCTTGTGGTCCAAGCACTTCTAGAGGCTCTAGGCCTAGTGTCTAGTTCAGTCGTGGTTCGCATACCACTTTATTGGTATATGGTTTGGTACGCCCCTAGGGCCCAAACGTGTATTTGTGCTATTACTGTGATTTAATAACTTATAACTTATGTACTTCGAACTCTAGCCTCATAAAGAGACTAGAGGGGTGTGTTTAGCAATAAATACATATATTTTGAATATATACCTGGTGTGGTGCTCTTTCATTTGGTCACTCAAGAGATTATAGACTGGTAAAACAAGCTGCTTTACATTCCTTCAAGACTTAGCCTGAAGGCTGCTCTCCATAGCTACCACTAGGATAGCTTTCAATAAGGTTGTCTTTAACCTATCTCCAATAAGGGGTTGTTTGGACTGGTGCAAGGTGCCCACTATAATTAGTGGACAGCATATACCAGGCCAACTTCTCACAGTGGGTATAAAGAATAGACAGTGGGAGAAGAGTGGGATTGGGTAAAGAAAAAACGGACAGTGGGAGGAGGGCGGGAGGTGGATAAAAAGAACATACAGCAGGAGGGTTAAAAAGAACGGACAGCAGGAGTGGGGGGAAAGGCCGGGTCGGTAAAAAGGACTGGCAGCGGGAGTATAAAAAGAACGGACAGTGGGCGTAGGGTGTGTAGGTATGTAAAAAGAATGGGCAGCAAAAGTAGGGAGGATGGGTGGGTAAAAAGAATGGCCAGCAGGAGTAAGGCGGTGGGTAAAAAGAATGGACAGCGAGAGTAGGGCGGGGGATAGGTAAAAATAACAGACAGTAGGAGTAGGTTGGGGCGTAGTTAAAAAGAATGGACAGCGCAGGTGGTGTGTGGTTAAAAAGAACAGACAGTTGGAGTAGGGCCGGGTGGGTGGGTAAAAAGAACAGACAGTTGGAGTAGGGCCGGGTGGGTGGGTAAAAAGAACAGACAGTTGGAGTAGGGCCGGGTGGGTGGGTAAAAAGAACAGACAGTAGGATGAGGGCCAGGTGGGTGGGTAAAAAGAACGGACAGATAGAGTAGGGTGGGGGTGGGTAAAAAGAACTGACATCGGAAGTAGGGCAGGGGTTTGGTAAAAAGAAGAGAGCGGGAGTGGGTTGGGTAAAAATAACAGAGCGGGAGTAGGGTGGCGAGGTTATAAAAAGAACGGTCAGCTGGAGTTTAATAAGAACGAACAGCGGGAGTAGGGCGAGGGTGGTTAGTAAGAACAGACCGCAAGAGTCAGGTGTGGGGTGGTCAATAAGAACAGGCAGCAGGAGTACGGTGGGGGTGGGTGAAAAGAACCGAATGCTGGAGTAGGGCAGGAGATGGGTAAAAAGAACAGACAGCGGGAGGAGGGCGGGGTAGTTAAATGAAAACAGAGGATGGAGGGGTGGCTAAAGAAGAATGAACTGTGGGAGGAGGTCGGGGTGGATAAAAAGAACAGACTACGGGAGTAGATAAAACAAGGGGAAGAAAGCGGAAGGAGGCTCGGTCGACATCACAGCTGTTAGAAAGCTAGAGGAGCTAGAGGAGCAAATCTTATAATCGCATGTAAACAGACCTGACATTTCGACACAAAAAAAAAGATCACTGGTAGTAGTACCTGGTCCGTTATTCTGCGCGGCGTGACCACAAAGCTACTGTTCTTTCAGCGCCGCTCCGGAGCTCTCAATACTTCCCCTTCCAGCCCCACTGCCAGCTGCTCTGCCCGAACCCAGTGCGAGAGAGAAACCCAACCGGCTGCGAAGAGAAACCGGAAACAACACCAACGTACCCCAAACCAAAAACAAGGATCTCTTTCTGCCCGGCGTAGGGGTGGATAAAACAAACAAACAATTAACAGCGCGGCGCTCATGACGAGCGCCGTGCTGAATATGTATGATAAACAGCGCGGCGCTCGTGACGAGCTCCGTGCTCATTATGTATGGAAGTAAGCATGTAAACGAAAGAAAGTTCCTCTCAAACACACCTAAAACAGAAAAGCGGACGAAAACAGTAGTCAGGCGCTGCTGCTTCCGGACTAAACGGAAGTCAGTATCGGATCAACAGCCAGTAAAAAGACAGCTAACAGGAGCTATGCCAACGTTAAACAAATGGCAAGCGGCAGGAGAAATTACCTGGCAATAGGCGGAGTTTCACCTAACATACAGATTACTTGATGTCTCAGAGAGACAGCGCATGCGCTGCCTAGGCGAGACCTAAAAATGACTTTCAAGAGGTTTTAGCAACTGAGTTCCGTAGAAAAATATGGATGTATGATTTCTTGCAAAGTACCTGTCGTTGCGACAAAATTCACCACGCCAAACAGCTGCAGCAATGGAAAGCGTCGAAAAACAAAGAGATGCGTCGATTCCTGCGACCTTCGTGGATGCGATGCAACAGTTCCACTGGACACAGGGGAGCGGTGCGTCGGGTCCGGTCTGTAGGGGGAAGTGATGCGTCGATTCGTAGACGACTCCGATCTGTGGGTGATGCCTCAGGGAAAACTTGCCTCACAGGGATGATGCGTGGAAATCACGGATGCGTTGGTGAACTATGCGGAGGCAGCGAGCGGCGCTACGTCGGTTTCTTCAGCAGCGATCCCTCGATGCATCGATTCCTGCAGCAGTGACAGGTGCTGCTTCGGTTTCAGCAGTGGCGCAGCGGTGCAGGGAGATTCTTCTCGCACCACAGCGTTGCGTCAGAAAAACTGTTGCAAGAAGAGCGATGCGTCGATTTTCTGGTTGTTGCGTTGCTTTTAGGGGAGCTGGGGGTGAATTCTTTGTGTTCCTGAGACTTCAAAACAGGAGGCAAGCTCTACTCAAGCCCTTGGAGACTTTCCTCAAACAGGGGACACAGCACACAGCACTGTCCTTCTCCTTTCCTTGGCAAAAACAGCAACTGCAGGCCAACCCCAGACACACAGCAAGGGCAGTACTTCTCAGTTTCTCCAGCTCTTCTCCTTGGCAAAGGTTCTTCTTGATTCCAGAAGTAGTCTAAAGTTTAGGGGTTTTAGGTCTAATACTTCTACCCCATAATGTCTTTGTTCTCTTTGTGCAGAGAAGCCCTGTGCCCAATCAAAACCAGTCCTGTCCTCTCTGGTGCAGCTTCTTAGCAGGAGGTGGAGACAGCATTGTGGAAAGCAGACCAGGCCCATTCAGGTGAAAGGAAATCTCCCCCCCCTACTCTAAATGCAGCCCAGGTCTATTCAGCCCAGCCCTGACTCATCAGGCTCTCTTGAGCCACTGCTCCTCCCCAGCCCTTGACATTCCAAACCCATGCAGTCAATCCACATCCTAGCAGAGGCACACTGAACGGCTAAACAAGAAAATACCTACTTTCTAAAAGTGGTATTTTCAAACACAGAATGTAAAAATCACCCTCACTACAAGATGCATTTTAACATTCCGAGTTCAGGCATACTAAACTTTATTTTACATACCTTGTTCCCAGGGGCAGTTATGTTTATAAGATGTTATAAACAAACTCCCCATTCTGTCCTATGGGAACAGGTAGCCTTGCAATAGTGAACACGAAATTGGCAGTAATTCCCTATCAGGACATGCCACATACATCAGGACATGTTCTACCTTTCACATACACTGCACCCTGTCCACAGGGGTACCTTGGGCCTATGTTAGGGGTGACTGACATGTAAGAAAAGGGAAGGTTAGGGCCTGGCAAGTGGGTGCACTTACCAAGTCGACATGGCAGTTAACAACTGCACACTGACACTGAAGTGGCAGGTCTGAGTTACCGTTTCAGAACTACTTATGTGGGTGGCACAATCAACGCTGCAGGCCCACTAGTAGTAGTTGATTTACCAGCCCCGGCACACTCAGTGCACTTTACTAGGGACTGACCAGTAAATCAAATATGCCAACCAGGGAGAACCAATCATAATGCCAATTTACACAGGGAGCACTTGCCCCTTGACACTGATCAGCAGTGGCAAAGTGCCCAAAGCATCTATGCCAGCAAAAACGAAATCCAGCACAGCATCAAAAATACAGGAGATAGAGGCAAAAAGTCAGGGGAAACCACACCAAAGATGCCAAGTCTAACTATATATATATTCACTGAAAAAACCATAAGGTTTTAGGGACAGTTATAGTTAGTTGGACATTGCACTCGTACAAAACCCGTGAAATTCCCCCGTTATAGTTAGTTCAGGTAACTATAACTCGCGCCCCCGCAATGCACTGCTGATGACGTCACATATTACATCACTCATGACATGGTCAGTGACATCACTGATGACATCACTGATGACATCTCAAATGACATCACTGATGACATCACTGATGACATCATCCAGTGACTGTGTGTTTCTGTAAAGTTTAAATATGTTTAATATATTTAGGGAAAGGCGTATTGAAGAATGAGTGGGTGTAGAAGCGCCTGAATGGATGATTTAGTAGGTGCGTGACTGAGTCTATAAGTGAGTGATTAAACGTATCTTACTGGATGCATGGGTGAGTGACTAAACTGTGTGAATGTCTGTATCCGTCTGTCTGTTGTTGTGTAAGCAACTGCATGGGTTTCTGACTAGCTAAATGAGTGTCTATATGGGTTATGGATTGGTTCTCTGAGTATCTGTATGGGTGCCTCAGTGTTTGTGTGGGTGGGGTGTGTGTGACTCTGTGCATAGATGTGTGAGTGGGTGATTCACTGGGTGCATGGTTTCAAGAGTGCGTCTGTGATGGACTGTATGGGTGGGTGAGTGTGTGTATGGGTGTGTTAGTGATTGAATGTATATCTCAGTGGTACATGTGTGAGTAACTACATATGTGAAAGGCAGTATATATGTGTGTTGGAGTATATAAATGGCTATAAGTGAGAGTGTGTGATTGTGAGAGTGGCTATATGGATGAGTGTGTGCTTGCATCAGTGATTGCATAGGAGCGTAAGAATGTGCTAGTATTTTTATGAGTAAGTGAGCTGGTGTGTATAACTGTATAGGTGAGTAAATTGGAGTGTGATTAATTATTTGCATGACTGACTAGGTGTGTGAATACCTCTATGGATGAGTTGCGTTGTGTGAGTGTTTATATAGGTGTATGAGTACATATGATAGTCCTGTACTGAGTGACTGTAAGTATGAGTGACTGTACGGGTGAGTGAGTAGATGTGTGTGTGTAGACCTAAGAATCAGTGAGTGGGTATGTACTTATTGGTATTGGAGTGTGTATGGTTTTGAGAATGGCAGTCTGTAATTTAGAGTGGGTGTTTCAAAACTTATATTAGGGTGTGAGAAGATGCATTAAATTCTCACATGGATGATGTCATCAGTGATGTCATCAGTGATGTCATTTGAGATGTCATCAGTGATGTCATGAGTGATGTCACTGACCATGTCATGAGTGATGTAATATGTGACGTCATCAGCAGTGCATTGCGGGGGCGCGAGTTATAGTTACCTGAACTAACTATAACGGGGGAATTTCACGGGTTTTGTATGAGTGCAATGTCCAACTAACTATAACTGTCCCTAAAACCTTATGGTTTTTTCAGTGAATTTCTAAGGTTTTTTAAATGCAAATTTCTAACTATAACGTGCCTGAAACCTATGGTTTTTTCAGTGAATTTCAAAGGTTTTTTAAATGCTAATTTCTAACTATAACGTGTCTGAAACCTATGGTTTTTTCAGTGAATTTCAAAGGTTTTTTTAAATGCTAATTCCTAACTATAACATGTCTGAAACCTACGGTTTTTTCAGTGAATTTCAAAGGTTTTGTAAATGACAATTTTTAAATGTATTAATTGTTATATTTATTTTTTTCATACTGATTTACTACATTTTTAGAAACATTTTTTTTTACATATTTTATTTTTTAAATTACATTGTAATTACATTATACATTACAAAAAATACTTTCTCAGAATGAATTACTTTAGTTTAAATACTTTGCACATAGGCAATAGACTTTTAAGTACAGTAGTTACAGTTGTTGCAATGGGCAACACATTTTCAAACACAATGCAACATTCAGCTCAATGTGAATTTCTAGTTAAATGCAATTAGTTACTTTATGGATTACTTTTCTAACCACAGGACTGGATCCTAGATTCAGTCCTGGGACATCTCCTGTAAACAGTTGAGTAAAAGCGTTTTGGTTACAGTAGTGATTCTTAAGGAATATTATTGTATTTTAAAAGTTGACACTTAGAAACTTTTTCTCATAGAATCACCAATGTTATCCTATGGAAGGAAATTCACTTAGCAGGTAAAAACTGTTATCGTTACTTTTTCTTACTCAGTGTTGGATCCTGGATCCAGCACTGGTGCATCTCCTGTAAACAGTTGAAAGAATGCGTTTAAGTCATACAGGCGATTTTTAAGGAATATTTGTAGTTTGTGAAAATCGACACTTTGAAACTTTTCAGCTGAAAACCAGACAATGGATTCCTATGGAAGAAAATATAAGTTACTGGTAAGTACGGTTAAAATTACTTTTCAGGGTCAGTGCTGGGCTAAAAGATGCAGCACTGAGGTCTCTCCTGATAACAGGTGAGTAAATCGGAATTCGTATTTCGGCTGATTTTAGAGGAATATTTTAAAGTTCCAAAACTCCACACTTAGAAGAATTTCCAAGTGAAACCAGTCAATGTTAGCCTATGGAAGGAAATTCAAGTTACTGGTAAGTACGGTTAAAATTACTTTTCAGGACCAGTACTGGGCTGAAAGATACAGCACTGAGGTCTCTCCTGATAACAGGTGAGTAAATCGAATTTGTATTTCGGCTTATTTTAGAGGAATATTTGTATGTTTCAAAAATCAACACTTAGAAACTTTTTCAGCAAAAAGCAGGCAATGATATCCTATGGAAGGAAATTCAAGTTACTGGTAAGTACGGTTAAAATTACTTTTCAGGACCAGTACTGGGCTGAAAGATACAGCACTGAGGTCTCTCCTGATAACAGGTGAGTAAATCGGAATTTGTATTTCGGCTGATTTTAGAGGAATACTTGTATGTTTCAAAAATCAACACTTAGAAACTTTTTCAGCAAAAAGCAGGCAATGATATCCTATGGAAGGAAATTCAAGTTACTGGTAAGTACGGTTAAAATTACTTTTCAGGATTAGTACTGGGCTGAAAGATGCAGCACTGAGGTCTCTCCTGATAACAGGTGAGTAAATCCAAATTCGTAGTTCGGCAGATTTTAGAGGAATATTTGCACAATGGTGAAGGTAGGGGCGGGGCTTGAGGTGACATCTGTGCAAACGCGCCCCGTGGCGCGTTTTAAGTTGGGGGATTAAGTCCCCTTGAATCATGAGGGTCCCTAGGGGCCAACTAGCCCACCAGGAACCTCCAGTATGCGCCAGGGGCTGCGTTGCAGACACGTGTAGAGAGGCTACACCCCTTTTACACCTCTCTGCAACGCAGCTCTGTGGCGCTTTCTGGATGTACCTGTTGGGCTAGTTGGCCCCAGGGACCCTCAGGATTGAAGGGATTTAATTCCCCATCTTAAAACGCGCCACAGGGCCTGTTTGCACACATGTCACCTGAAGCCCCGCCCCTCCTTCACCACTGTGCAAACGCGCCCCGTGGCGCGTTTTAAGTCGGGGATTAACTCCCCTTGAATCCTGAGGGTCCCTGGGGGCCAACTAGCCCAACAGGTATATCCAAAAAGCGCCACAGAGCTGCGTTGCAGAGAGGTGTATAAAGGGCGAGGCCTCTGTACACCTCTCTGCAACGCAGCCTTGCGCATACTGGAGGTTCCTGGTGGGCTAGTTGGCCCCAAGGACCCCAGTATTGAAGTGGAATTACTTCCCCATCTGCAAATGCGCCAGGGGCGCGTTTGCAGAGTGGTGAAGGAAGGGGCGGGGCCTGTGGCCCGATCGTTTTTGGGTTTTTTTCCCTGAAGGGGGCTGTGTGGCCCCCTTCCTTTCCTATTTTTGGGCCCTGGGGACCCCATCCCCCAGGGCCTTACCCCCTTTTTTTTTTTTTCAATTAAACGGGAAGGGGGCCGCGTGGCCCCCTCCCCTGGCCGAATCCTGCCCCGGGGACCCCATCCCCCGGGGCATGGCCACACTTTTTCTTTAATTTTTAAGGAGGGGGGCTGCGTGGCCCCCCTCCTCAGGCCTCCTTTTGCCCCGGGGACCCCATCCCCCGGGGCAGGCCTTTTTTCTTTTTTTAATTTTTTTTTTAAACTTATTTCTGGGGCCCCTCCCGGGCCACTTATGGCCCCGGGGACCCCATCCCCCGGGGCCTGGCCTCTCGTTGGGGACTGTGGGGGGGTCCCCAAACCCCCACAGTCCTGCCGGCTCCCCGTGTCCTAAGGGAGCCGGCATTGCTTTTCCACACGGGGAGCAGCTAACATGCTGCTCCCCATGTGGAAAAGCAATTGTCTTTGGATATTGGAAGCGAGAGCAGGTTTCCTGCTCTCTCTTCCAATATCCAAAGCAGTTTGCAATGACAGGACGGGAGCCGTGAGGCTCCAGTCCTGTCATTGCAAACAGCAGTGTCCCGGGGTAGGCACCCGGGACACTGCAGGAGCCGACCCTGGGGGTGGCGGTCCCCAGGGCCACCACAGGCTCCAGGAGGGGGCCGCGCGGCCCCCTCCCCACATCAGCAAAGCCCCGGGAGGTGGTGGTCCCCGGGGCTTCGGAGGTCAAAACGGACCCCCATTTTAATTTGTTAGTGCCCCGGGGAGGTGGCGGTCCCCGGGGCATGTGGGGGGGCTCGAGCCCCCCCCCACACAGGAAAAAGTTTTAAAAAAGAAGCCCCGGGGTGGCGGTCCCCGGGGCTTGGAGGCCCTTGAGGCCCCCATACATACATTTAACCCCCACCATGCCCCCGGGACTTGGGCCACCCGGGGGCAAAATACAATCGAGCGCGGGAGACCGCTCTTCGATTTTTTTCGGCAGGATTCGCGCTCCCTGAGCGCATCCTGCCGATTTTTTTAAAAAAATGCTTTTTCTGCCCAGGGGGTCCTTGTGGGACCCCTGAGCAGACCTAGGGAGTCAGGGTGTTTCTACCCTGCCCCCTTTGTGCGTTTGCGCACTTTTTTACTGCTTTCTTGTTCCTCGGTTCTACCGAGGAACAAGATGGCTGCCAACACTTCCTGGTTTGGAGTGTTGACAGCCAATTAGAAGACAGCTCGTGATCGGGAGGGTGCGCGAATCCGACGCGGCCATAGATATATATGTACTTTTACTTTTGATTTTCTCAGCAACTACTGAACGGATTTACACCATTTTACAAAAGGGTTCTTTCTGAACCAAGAACTACCTCTTTGCCAAATTTGGTGTAATTCCGTTCAGCAGTTCAGAGCTGTAGCCGTGTCTAAAGTTTCCTATGGGAAATTGATTTTTTGACTCTTATTTTTTAATTTCTCCGCAACTACTGAACGGATTTACATCATTTAACAAAAAGGGTTCTTTCTGAACCAAGAACTACCTCTTTGCCAAATTTGGTGTAATTCCGTTCAGCAGTTCAGGCTGTAGCCGTGTCTAAAGTTTCCTATGGGAAAATGAATGGGGAAAACACGTTTTGGGACCACCCTTTTTTCTCGGCCCCCGTTTGACGAATCACCCTGAGACTTTCAGGGTAGGAGCGGACCGGAGCGGGCCATAAAGTTTGAAAATTTCGCGAAGATTCGTCAACCGACGCAAGAGTTATTTCAAATAGAATGTCGCGGATTTCCTATGGAAAATAGGTCCTAACTATAACTATCTACTGGCGACCGCCAGTAGATAATATATATATATATATATTATATATATATATATATATATATATATATATATATATTATCTACTGGCGGTCGCCAGTAGATAGTTATAGTTAGGACCTATTTTCCATAGGAAATCCGCAACATTCTATTTGAAATAACATTGGCGCCGGTTGACGAATCTTCGTGAAAGTTTCCAACTTGTTGGGGCACTCCGGTCCGCTCCTATCCTGAAAGTCTCGGAGTGATTCGTCAAGCGGGGCCGAGAAAGGGGGTCCCAAAGCGTGTTTTCCCCATTCATTTTTCCATAGGGACCTTTCATCGCAGCTACAGCCCGAACTGCTGAACGGAATTACACCAAATTTGGCAAAGAGTAGCGCTTGGTTCAGTGTCATGCCTTTTGCTTAAATGGTGTAAATCCGTTCAGTAGTTCCTGAGAAAATCAAAAGTAAAATCACATATATATCTGGGCGGAGCCTAACCACACATGTCATTGTGAGATCTGATTGGCTGTCAGCACTTCATCCTGGAATTGCTGGCAGCCGTCTTGAGACCAATATACATGATAGTACCCCATTGAAGTGCATTGTAGTGAATCAAAGATTTTGAGGGTTACCAAAAGGAGAACTATAAAGGGTGATAACAGACTTTAGTTACATTAGAATTCATTTGTTGATGGTACCATACTAATTTCAGGAATTGTGGTGTGTTCTAAGGTGATTTTACCCTGTGAAAAACCTTCTGCTGGGATATCATGAATCATGTTTGAGAGAAAACTATTTTCACATGCTTGTCCCATAGAGTTTTGGAAGGTGCTCCAGAAGCTAAAATGAGAGCATATTTTCTGTAAATTCACATTATCTTTCTCAGTCATGTGAGAATGAAGTCTGACATTCTCAGTAAAACATGTACATCCAACAAGGGCAGAGACTGTCAGTTGATTCCTTTGTGTTCTACTGCAGCTTCCCACAGTGTTCTAAAGAACAACTAGAGTGCTAACAGCCTTACTTATGACAAAAGTATGGCACACCTGAAGCCATCTTGATTGGAATAAACTGGTAACACTTAAAACATTTAATTTAAAAAGGAACAAAATGATGGGGTTCATTTTGTCATAGAAATTATGGTTAGTGCTGTAGAAAGAAAAATTAGGACGTTTCAAGTGTGATCTCAAATATCTTCCTGTTATATTTCAACAGGAGCAGCCTGCCAGTTGATGCCTTTGTGTTCTACTGCAGCTTCCCAGAGTGTTCTAAAGAACAACTACAGCGCTAACAGCCTTACTTATGACAAAAGTATGGCACACCTGAAGCCATCTTGATTGGAATAAACCGGTAACACTTAAAACATTTAATTTAAAAAGGAACAAAATGAGTGGGTTCTTTTTGAAATAGAAATTATGGTTAGTGCTGCAGAAAGAAAAATGAGGGCATGTTTTAAGTGAGATCTCAAATCCTCTTCTATTTCATTAGAAAATTCTGACATGCAGACTGAAACAATCACTTTCAATACCAGCAGCAGACTTCCAGTTAACTCCCTGGTGAGCAGTAGCTTTACTACAGTGATCTAATGAGCAACTAGAGTGCTAACATTCTGAATTTACGGCAAATGTGAGACACATCTGAATGCCTTCTTGATGGAATCAAAGTAAAAAACTGAAAGCATTTCCTACTGAGGAGACTGCAGTAAATGAGGAAATTAGGAAACTTCTTAACAAAGAAGTCTTCCAAGATGGCCACCAGTGAAAAAAGAGCCCAAATGTAGCACAAATATTACCCAGATGTAGCCCACATATAGCCCAATGACAAAAGTGTGCAAAACACTTTTTATTTTTAGTTTCTTTGCAGTTTTATGTAGTGCAGACTGGTCAGGTATTGGAGCGTTGCATCTTAAAACATGACCCCCTACCCTACAAAAACATCACTGCACTATCCTAAACCCTAAAACACTACCCCCAGCATGACCCCCTACACTACACAAACACCACTGCACAACCATAAACCCTAAAACACTACCCCCAGCACGACCCCCTACACTACCCAAACACCACTGCACTACCCTAAAACATGACCCCCTACACTACACAAACACCACTGCACTACCCTAAACCCTAAAACACTACCCCAGCACGACCCCCTACACTACACAAGCACCACTGCACTACCCTAAACCCTAAAACACTACCCCCAGCACGACCCCCTACACTACACAAACACCACTGCACTACCCTAAACCCTAAAACACTACCCCCAGCACGACCCCTACACTACCCAAACACCACTGCACTAACCTAAATCCTAAAACACTACCCCCAGCACGACCCCTACACTACCCAAACACCACTGCACTACCCTAAAACATGACCCCTACACTACACAAACACCACTGCACTACCCTAAACCCTAAAACACTACCCCCAGCACGACCCCCTACACTGCCCAAACACCACTGCCTGCCCTAAACACTGAAACACCAGCCCCTGCACGACCCCCTACACTGCCCGAACACCACTGCACTGCCCTAAACCCTGAAACACCACCCCTAGCATGACCCCCTACACTGCCCGAACACCACTGCACTGCCCTAAACCCTGAAACACCAACCCCTTCACGACCCCCTACACTGCCCGAACACCACTGCACTGTCCTAAACCCTGAAACACCACCACAGCACGACCCCCTACACTGCCCGAACACCACTGCACTGCCCTAAACCCTGAAACACTACCCCCAGCAAGACCCCCTACACTGCCCGAACACCACTGCACTGCCCTAAACCCTGAAACACCACCCCCAGCACGACCCCCTACACTGCCCGAACACCACTGCACTGCCCTAAACCCTGAAACACCATCCCCAGCACGACCCCCTACACTGCACGAACACCACTGCACTGCCCTAAACCCTGAAACACTACCCCCAGCAAGACCACCCCAGTGCCCGAACACCACTGCACTGTCCTAAACCCTGAAACATCACCCACAGCAAGACCCCCTACACTGCCCGAACACCACTGCCCTATACCCTGAAACACCACCCCCAGCAAGACCCCCTACACTGCCCGAACACCACTGCACTGCCCTAAACCCTGAAACACCAGCCCCAGCACGACCCACTACACTGCCCGAACACCACTGCACTAAACCCTGAAACACCACCCCTGCACGACCCTCTACACTGCCCGAACACTACTGCACTGCCCTAAACCCTGAAACACCACCCCCAGCACGACCCCCTACACTGCACGAACACCACTGCACTGCCCTAAACCCTGAAACACTACCCCCAGCAAGACCCCCTACACTGCCCGAACACCACTGCACTGCCCTAAACCCTGAAACATCACCCCCAGCAAGACCCCCTCGACTGCCCAAACACCACTGCCCTAAACCCTGAAACACCACCCCCAGCAAGACCCCCTACACTGCCCGAACACCACTGCACTGCCCTAAACCCTGAAACACCACCCCCAGCACGACCCCCTACACTGCCCGAACACCACTGCTCTGCCCAAAATCCTGAAACACCAGCCCCAGCATGACCCCCTACACTGCCTGAAAACCACTGCACTGCCCTAAACCCTGAAACACCAGTCCCAGCACGACCCCCTACACTGCCCGAACACCACTGCACTGCCCTAAACCCTGAAACACCAGTCCCAGCACGACCCCCTACACTGCCCGAACACCACTGTACTGCCCTAAACCCTGAAACACCAGCCCCAGCACAACCCCGTACACTGCCCGAACACCACTGCACTGCCCTAAACCCTGAAACACCAGCCCCAGCACGACCGCCTACACTGCCCGAAAACCGATGCACTGCCCTAAACCCTGAAACACCAGCCCCAGCACGACCCCCTACACTGCCCGAACACCACTGCACTGCCCTAAACCCTCAAACACCAGCCACAGCACGACCCCCTACACTGCCCGAACACCACTGCACTGCCCTAAACCCTGAAACACCAGCCCCAGCAAGACCCCCTACACTGCCCAAACACCACTGCACTGCCCTAAACCCTGAAACACCACCCCCAGCAAGACCCCCTACACTGCCCGAACACCACTACACTAAACCCTGAAACACCACCCCCAGCAAGACCACCTACACTGGCCGAACACCACTGCACTGCCCTAAACCCTGAAACACCAGCCCCAGCACGACCCCCTACACTGCCCGAACACCACTGCACTGCCCTAAACCCTGAAACACCACCCCCTGCACGACCCCCTACACTGCCCGAACACCACTGCACTGCCCTAAACCCTGAAACACCACCCCTCAGCACGACACCCTACACTGCCCGAACACCACTGCACTGCCCTAAACCCTGAAACACCACCCCCAGCACGACCCCCTACACTGCCGGAACGCCACTGCACTACCCTGAAACACCACCCCCAGCACGACCCCCTACACTGCCCGAACACCACTGCACTGCCCTAAACCCTGAAACATCACCCCCCGCAAGACCCCCTACACTGCCTGAACACCACTGCCCTAAACCCTGAAACACCACCCCCAGCAAGACCCCCTACACTGCCCGAACACCACTGCACTGCCCTAAAACCTGAAACACCACCTCCAGCACAACCCCCTACACTGCCTGAACACCATTGCTCTGCCCTAAACCCTGAAACACTAGCCCCAGCACGACCCCCTACACTGCCCGAACACCACTGCACTGCCCTAAACCCTGAAACACCACCCCCAGCACGACCCCCTACACTGCCCGAACACCACTGCACTGCCCTAAACCCTGAAACACCAGCCCCAGCAAGAACCCCTACACTGCCCGAACACCACTGCACTGCCCTAGACTCTGAAACACCATCCCCAGCACGACCCCCTACACTGCACGAACACCACTGCACTGCCCTAAACCCTGAAACACTACCCCCAGCAAGACCACCCCAGTGCCCGAACACCACTGCACTGCCCTAAACCCTGAAACATCACCCGCAGCAAGACCCCCTACACTGCCCGAACACCACTGCCCTAAACCCTGAAACACCACCCCAGCAAGACCCCCTACACTGCCCGAACACCAAGGCACTGCCCTAAACCCTGAAACACCAGCCCCAGCACGACCCACTACACTGCCCGAACACCACTGCACTGCCCTAAACCCTGAAACACCACCCCCTGCACGACCCTCTACACTGCCCGAACACTACTGCACTGCCCTAAACCCTGAAACACCACCCCCAGCACGACCCCCTACACTGCACGAACACCACTGCACTGCCCTAAACCCTGAAACACTACCCCCAGCAAGACCCCCTACACTGCCCGAACACCACTGCACTGCCCTAAACCCTGAAACATCACCCCCAGCAAGACCCCCTACACTGCCCGAACACCACTGCACTGCCCTAAACCCTGAAACACCACCCCTAGCACGACCCCTATACTGCCCGAACACCACTGCCCTAAACCCTGAAACACCACCCCCTGCACGACCCCCTACACTGCTCGAACACCACTGCACTGCCCTAAACCCTGAAACACCACCCCCTGCACGACCCCCTACACTGCCCGAACACCACTGCACTGCCCTAAACCCTGAAACACCACCCCCAGCACGACCCCCTACACTGCCCGAACACCACTGCACTGCCCTAAACCCTAAAACACCACCCCCAGCACGACCCCCTACACTGTCCGAACACCACTGCACTGCACTAAACCCTAGAACACTACCCCCAGCACGACCCCCTACACTACCCAAACACCACTGCACTACCCTAAACCCTAAAATACTCCCCCAGCACGACCCCCTACAATACCCGAACACGACTGCACTGCCCTAAACCCTCAAACACTCCCCCAGCACGACCCCCTACACTACCCGAACACAACTGCACTGCCCTAAACCCTAAAACACTCCCCCAGCACGACCCCCTACACTACCCGAACACCACTGCACTGCCCTAAACCCTAAAACACTCCCCCTAGCACGACCCCCTACACTACCCAAACACCACTGCACTGCCCTAAACCCTAAAACACTACCCCCCGCATGACCCCCTACACTACCCAAATGAAATGAAATGAAAGACACATTTATAAAGCGCATGGCTACCCGGGAGCATCCCAGCGCTAGGACTGACTACTGCCGGAGAAAGAGGGATTATGCGGGCTGAGGGAACAAGAGGGTCTTAAGTTGTTTACGGAAGGACCCATGGTTTTGGACTAGGCGTAACTGGAGTGGAAGCGAGTTCCAGAGTTTAGAGGCGTTATAGGAGAACAACCGTCCTCCCTTCTTGGCCCTCCTGATCTTAGGTACTTCGGCCAGGTAGAGATTATCAGATCGAAGATTGCGCTTAGCTTTATAAGGGCGAATCATGTCTGAGTTGATGGAGGGGCCAATCCCCTGCATGGATTTATGTACTAGGCAAAGTGTCTTAAATCTAATACGTTCCTGGATGGGGAGCCAGTGAAGGGATGCAAGTGCTGGTTTAGCCGAATGTCGGTTATTAGTTCCGGTTAAGAGTCTGGCAGCACTATTTTGCACAGACTGTAGTTTAGAGACTACAGTAGTAGGGGAGCCCAAGTACAGCGCATTACCGTAGTCCAGCCTAGAAAGTATAAGTGATTGCACCAGTACTTTTTTTGCTTGGAGGGGGAGCAGAGGAAGCACTTTACGGGCCATTCTAAGTAGGCCATAACAGATGCCTGCCGTCTTCCTCGCTTGAGCTCTAAAGCTCAGATCCTGGTCCAACCAGATGCCCAGGCTCTTGATTTCTGGCTTGGGGGTAGGAGGTGGTCCCATACACACTGGCCACATGGAGCTAGATTTAAAGCAGAGGGGGTTACCTAAGATCATAAGCTCAGTCTTCCCCCCGTTGAGCTTGAGCTGGGATGTGTCCATCCAGTTTGAGATGTCTTCTAGACAGGAGCGGAGGGTGTTAGTTTCTTGGTCCATTCACTGCACTACCCTAAACCCTAAAACACTACCCCCCGCACGACTCCCTACACTACCCAAAGACCACTGCACTACCCTAAACCCTAAAACATGACCTCCTACACTACACAAACACCACTGCACTACCCTAAACCCTAAAACACTACCCCCTACACTACACAAACACCACTGCACTACCCTAAACCCTAAAAAACTACCCCCAGCACGAACCCCTACACTACCCAAACACCACTGCACTATCCTAAACCCTAAAACACTACCCCCAGCAGTACCCCCTACACTACCCAAACACCACTGCACTACCCTAAACCACTACCCCCAGCAGTACCCCCTACACTACCCAAACACCATTGCACTATCCTAAACCCTAAAACACTACCCCCAGCAGTACCCCTACACTACGCAAACACCACTGCACTACCCTAAACCACTACCCCCAGCACAACCCCTACACTACCCAAACACCACTGCACTGCCCTAAACCCTGAAACACTACCCCCAGCAAGAACCACTACACTGCCCGAACACCACTGCACTGCCCTAAACCCTGAAACATCACCCCCAGCAAGACCACCTACACTGCCCAAACACCACTGCCCTAAACCCTGAAACACCACCCCAGCAAGACCCCCTACACTGCCCGAACACCACTGCACTGCCCTAAACCCTGAAACACCACCCCCAGCACGACCCCCTACACTGCCCGAACACCACTGCTCTGCCCAAAACCCTGAAACACCAGCCCCAGCACAACCCCTACACTGCCCGAACACCACTGCACTGCCCTAAACCCTAAAACACCAGCCCCAGCACGACCCCTACACTGCCCGAACACCACTGCACTGCCCTAAACCCTGAAACACCAGCCCCAGCACGACCCCCTACACTGCCCGAACACCACTGCACTGCCCTAAACCCTGAAACACCAGCACGACCGCCTACACTGCCCGAAAACCGATGCACTGCCCTAAACCCTGAAACACCAGCCCCAGCACGACCCCCTACACTGCCCGAACACCACTGCACTGCCCTAAACCCTGAAACACCACCCCTCAGCACGACACCCTACACTGCCCGAACACCACTGCACTGCCCTAAACCCTGAAACACCACCCCCAGCACGACCCCCTACACTGCCCGAATGCCACTGCACTGCCCTAAACCCTGAAACACCAGCCCCAGCACGACCCCCTACACTGCCCGAACACCACTGCACTGCCCTAAACCCTGAAACACCACCCACAGCACGACCCCCTACACTGCCCGAACACCACTGTACTGCCCTAAACCCTGAAACACCAGCCCCAGCACAATCCCGTACACTGCCCGAACACCACTGTACTGCCCTAAACCCTGAAACACCAGCCCCAGCACGACCGCCTACACTGCCCGAAAACCGATGCACTGCCCTAAACCCTGAAACACCAGCCCCAGCACGACCCCCTACACTGCCCGAACACCACTGCACTGCCCTAAACCCTCAAACACCAGCCCCAGCATGACCCCCTACACTGCCCGAACACCACTGCACTGCCCTAAACCCTCAAACACCAGCCCCAGCACGACCCCCTACACTGCCCGAACACCACTGCACTGCCCTAAACCCTGAAACACCAGCCCCAGCAAGACCCCCTACACTGCCAGAACACCACTGCACTGCCCTAAACCCTGAAACACTACCCCCAGCAAGACCCCCTACACTGCCCGAACACCACTGCACTAAACCCTGAAACACCACCCCCAGCAAGACAACCTACACTGGCCGAACACCACCTCACTGCCCTAAACCCTGAAACACCACCCCCTGCACGACCCCCTACACTTCCCGAACACCACTGCACTGCCCTAAACCCTGAAACACCGCCCCTCAGCACGACACCCTACACTGCCCGAACACCACTGCACTGCCCTAAACCCTGAAACACCACCCCCAGCATGACCCCCTACACTGCCCGAATGCCACTGCACTGCCCTAAACCCTGAAACACCACCCCCTGCACGACCCCCTACACTGCCGGAACGCCACTGCACTGCCCTAAACCCTGAAACACCACCCCCAGCACGACCCCCTACACTGCCCGAACACCACTGCACTGCCCTAAACCCTGAAACATCACCCCCAGCAAGACCCCCTACACTGCCTGAACACCACTGCCCTAAACCCTGAAACACCACCCCCTGCAAGACCCCCTACACTGCCCGAACACCACTGCACTGCCCTAAACCCTGAAACACCACCCCCAGCACGACCCCCTTTGCTGCTCGAACACCACTGCACTGCCCCAAACCCTGAAACACCACCCCCAGCACGACCCCCTACACTGCCCGAACACCACTGCCCTAAACCCTGAAACACCACCCCCTGCACGACCCCCTACACTGCCCGAACACCACTGCACTGCCCTAAACCCTGAAACACTACCCCCTGCACGACCCCCTACACTGCCCGAAGACCACTGCACTGCCCTAAACCCTGAAACACCACCCCCAGCACGACCCCCTACACTGCCCGAACACCACTGCACTGCCCTAAACCTTGGAACACTACCCCCAGCACGACCCCCTACACTACCCGAACACAACTGCACTGCCCTAAACCCTAAAACACTCCCCCCAGCACGACCCCCTACACTACCCGAACACCACTGCACTGCCCTAAACCCTAAAACACTCCCCCCAGCATGACCTCCTACACTACCCAAACACCACTGCACTGCCCTAAACCCTAAAACACTACCCCCGCATGACCCCCTACACTACCCAAACACCAATGCACTACCCTAATCCCTAAAACACTACCCCCCGCACAACCCCCTACACTACCCAAAGACCACTGCACTACCCTAAACCCTAAAACACTACCCCCCGCACGACTCCCTACACTACCCAAAGACCACTGCACTACCCTAAACCCTAAAACATGACCTCCTACACTACACAAACACCACTGCACTACCCTAAACCCTAAAACACTACCCCCTACACTACACAAACACCACTGCACTACTCTAAACCCTAAAAAACTACCCCCAGCACGAACCCCTACACTACCCAAACACCACTGCACTATCCTAAACCCTAAAACACTACCCCCAGCAGTACCCCCTAAACTACCCAAACACCACTGCACTACCCTAAACCACTACCCCCAGCAGTACCCCCTACACTACCCAAACACCATTGCACTATCCTAAACCCTAAAACACTACCCCCAGCAGTACCCCCTACACTACGCAAACACCACTGCACTACCCTAAATCACTACCCCAGCACGACCCCCTACACTACCCAAACACCACTGCACTACCCTAAACCCTAAAACACTACCCCCAGCACGACCCCCAACACTACCCAAACACCACTGCACTACCCTAAACCCTAAAACACTCCCCCAGCACGACTCCCTACACTACCCAAACACCACTGCACTACCCTAAACCCTAAATCTACCCCCAGCATGACCCCCTACACTACACAAACACCACTGCACTACCCTAAACCCTAAAACACTACCCCCAGCACGACCCTCTTCACTACCTAAACACAACTGCACAATTTGTTACAGGCGTTGCAACGTAGGCCTGTGGTGCTTACTGGAAGTACCTGGTGGGCTAGTTGGGCCCCAGGGACCCTCAGGATTCAAGGTGACCTAATCCCCCAACTTAAAACACGCCACGGGGCGCGTTTGCACAGTGGTGAAGGGAGGGGCGGGGCCTCAGGTGACATGTGCGCAAACACGCCCTGTGGTGCGTTTTAAGTTGGGGAATTAATTCCCTTTGAATCCTGAGGGACCCTGGGGGCCAACTAGCCCACCAGGTACCTTCAGTAAGCACAACAGAGTTGCGTTGCAGAGAGGTGAAAAAAGGTGCGTGGCCTCGGAACGCCTCTCTGCAACTCAGCTCTGTGGTCCTAACTGTAGGTACCTGGGGGCTAGTTGAGCCCCAGGGACCCTCAGGATTCAAGGGGACTTAATACCGCAACTTAAAACGCGCCACGGGGCGCGTTTGCACACATGTCACCTCAGGCCCCCTCCCTTCACCACTGTGCAAACGCGCCCTGTAGCGCGTTTTAAGAGGTAGTTTTAATCCCCCTGCCCTATTATGTACTAGGGACTTGCAGAGGAGGTCATGCTAATCACAGGGGTACCCCAACGCATAGTGTTCCCTAGTGTATGTAGGTGTTTTCACTGTATTCTAAGTGTCTTTTAGCATAGCACTGGCTCTGGTTAGTCAGAGTCAGTTATTACCAGTACCCGTCTGAAAAAGTTGTGGGCACAGGATGATTTTGCAACAAGGCCTCTTTCTGCTCCTCTGTTGTTTCTTTCTGCACATCTTTTGCTTCTTTCTGTGCGTTTTTTCTTCTTTCTTCACATGTCCTACCTCTGTAGGCATAGTTAGAAACTAGCATTTAAAAAACCTTTGAAATTCACTTAACAAATCATAGGTTTCAGGCACGTTATAGTTAGAAATTAGCATTTAAAAAACCTTTGAAATTCACTGAAAAAACCATAGGTTTCAGACACGTTATAGTTAGAAATTAGCATTTAAAAAACCTTTGAAATTCACTGAAAAAACCATAGGTTTTAGGGACAGTTATAGTTAGTTGGACATTTCACTCGTACAAAACCATAGAAATTCCCCCGTTATAGTTAGTTCAGCTAACTATAACTCGCGCCCCGCAATGCACTGCTGATGACGTCACATATTACATCACTCATGACATGGTCAGTGACATCACTGATGACATCACTGATGACATCTCAAATGACATCACTGATGACATCATCCATGTGATAATTTCATGCATCTTCTCACACCCTAATATAACTTTTGATACACCCACTCTAAATTACAGACTGCCATTCTCAAAACCATAGACACTCCAACACCAAAAACTACATAACCACTCACTGATTCTTAGGTCTACACACACATCCACTCACTCACCCGTACAGTCACTCATACTTACAGTCACTCAGTACAGGACTATCATATGCACTCATACACCTATATAAACACTCACACACTGCCACTCATCCATAGAGGTACTCACACACCTAGTCATTCATGCAAAAATTAATCACACACCCATTTACTCACCTATACAGTTATACACACACCAGCTCACTTACTCATACAAATACTAGCACATTCTTACGCTCTTATACAATAACTGATACAAGCACACACGCATCCATACAGCCACTCTCACAATCACACACTCTCACTTATAGCCATTTAAATACTCTAACACACATATATACCGCCTTTTACATATGTAGTTACTCGCACATGTACCACTGAGATATACATTCACTCACTAAAACACCCATACACACACTCACCCACCCAAGCAGTCCATCACAGATGCACTCTTGAAATCATGCACCCAGTGAATCACCCACTCACACATCTATGAACAGAGTCACACACACCCCACCCACACAAACACTCAGGCAGCCATACAGATACTCAGAGAACCAATCAATAACCCATATAGACACTCATGTAGCTATTCGCAAATCCATGCATCCACTTACACACCAACAAACAGACGGATACAGACATTCACACAGTTTAGTCACTAACCCATGCATTCAGTAAGATACGTTTAATCACTCACGTACTAAATCATCCATTCAGACACTTATACACCCACTCATTCTTCAATATGCCTTTCCCTATATATATTAAACATATTTAAACTTTACAGAAACACACAGTCACTGGATGATGTCATCAGTGATGTCATCAGTGATGTCATTTGAGATGTCATCAGTGATGTCATCAGTGATGTCACTGACCATGTCATGAGTGATGTAATATGTGACGTCATCAGCAGTGCATTGCGGGGGCGCGAGTTATAGTTAGCTGAACTAACTATAACAGGGGAATTTCTATGGTTTTGTACGAGTGAAATGTCCAACTAACTATAACTGTCCCTAAAACCTATGGTTTTTTCAGTGAATATATATATGTGATCAAGGCTCCTCGGAGCCGAAACGCGTTATGCTGCTGGTGCTTGTGTGAACAATAAACGAAAATTTGCACCTATCTGTGGTCCGTGCTCCAGTGATTCTGTTTGGTCGAACGAAGGAATGGAGTAATGCGGATATATATATATATATATATATCTCTCTCTCCAATCAAACAAGGTTACCCCATATGGAAGAGCCACAACAGGTAGGTTGTACTCCAAACATTTATTCACGAGGGCTGCACACAGGAAAAGGCAAGAGCGTCATCATGAATAAACTGCCAGACGCGTTTCGAGTCCTCTTGACCCTTAATCATTGGCGTTCACACGTGAAGACAGGACCAGCATGTGCAACTCAATTTATTCGCAGAAAGCGCCCCAGTGGGCGTGGCCACTTCTCTGGCCTTGTGGTATTTGTAGTTACTTATGATAATTCTCAAGTGAGTCTGTCCTGAAATTAACGTGAAATTTAAAAGTTACTTGTTACCCCAGTGGGATGGACTACCTCTTTTTACGATGTCACCAAATGGCTTCACCTCGAGGACGCGTGAATAAATGTTTGGAGTACAACCTACCTGTTGTGGCTCTTCCATATGGGTTAACCTTGTTTGATTGGATATATATATATATATATATATATATATATATATATTTGCCCTCTCTTCCTTTTCATCTTTCAGTTACTCCTTCTTATATACCAATAACTTCCCCAATTCATCTTTGGATCACATTTACCACATCCAAAATGATGCCAATATCTCAATGCATTTTTTATTTTGAATTAGAAATACATTTCTAAAGTTGTTTTCTTCCACATTTACTAACTTTTTTCTCTTTTTTCTCTAAATTATATTTTTCCTTAATTCTTATTTTCTCATGACTTACAGCAACTTTGATTTTTGCTCTCCAGGTTGCATAGATGTTATGAGATGTGGATTATAAACAGGGGAAGGACAAGGTATGAATTCCAACAACGTTATTAAAACAGCACCTTCATAGATATAGTTTCAATGAGAAAGCCTGGGCCTTTGTCTGATAGTTAAGGCACCCAAGCAGCATGTAGAGAAATGTGGGTAAAGCGGCACAAAAACACAAATAAAGTCGGGAAACCAATTAATCAAATTCCTAAATCAATTTAGGCAAAAGATTAAAAAAATGCAATGGAAAATAACACGAAAAAGTCAAAATTGGAATAAGATAACCAGATGTATGAATTTTAAAGTGTGGAACATTCTGTGTACATCCAGCTTTCTCTGTTGCATGATGTTGGAAAACTTTGTCTACCTAACTGTGCAGTGAAACCTTTCTTCTTCTCAAGTTTAGAAAATGCCTTAAGACTTTAGGGCCATAGGTACTAAACTTTGGAATTGCGATTTCCTAATTGCGATTCTTAGTGAATTGCAATTAGGAAATCGCAATTTGTGATGTACATTTTTTAAAAAAAGTTTTCAATAATGAATGCAAATGGGTTGCAAATCGATCTACCTCATGAATAATATGAAGATAGGTCGCAATCTGCGACCCATTAGGAAATGCAGCCATCACAGGGATGGTGGCCTGCTTGGGTCAAATGACCATCATGTCTGTGATTACTTTTAAATGTCTCAATTTGTGACCCATTAGGAATTGCCGCTTTCACAGGGATGGTGGCCTGCTTGGGTCATCTGACCACTATGTCTGTGATTGCTTTCAAATGAAGCAATCTATTTTTTTTAAACCCAGTCAGGTTTTCTTAAAGGAAAACAGGATGCGCTGAAAAAGACTAAAATGAAAGTTGAAAATTTCATTTTTGAAAAGTAGGCAGTGGTGCTTAGAACCACTGCCTGCTCTTAAAAAATATTTCATTTTACATTCTCACAGGGGAAGAGGCGAATGGTTGCTTCCTCCTTCAAGGAGTCGGTAAAATAGTAATGTTTTGAGACTGTAATTAGGTCACAAAACATTTATGCATCCCATTCCGATTCGATATTTGGAAGGGACGTCCTAAACTCGCCCCTTCCAAATATTGACTTGCAAATACAAATTTCGATTCAGCAACGGTTACTGAATTGTAATTTGTGTTTTTGTACATATGTAAAAGCATTTTTACGTTCGGAACCGGCCCGATCAGGCATGTAGATATGGCCCTTACTCTTTAACCAGTAAATTACTTGGATTTAAACGTGTTTTTCTCCGTTCTTCCATTCGAGGACAAGGTGCTGAAAAAAGAGTGTCTTATAGTGGGCACTTTCCAGTGCTCTGCAGTGACTCCTAACCCAATTCCAAGAACATTCCTCTTACCTCACCAGCCAGTGTGGAGGGGTCTGGCATGACCTCCTCCCTGCTTCCCTGCTCAGGGCCTGCTGGCAGGCCCAGCCTCTCGTTTCCCTACTGAGGTATTTCACAATACTTCAAGGAGTGAATTCCACTCACTGAAGCAGAAGAGCCTGCAGAAATGGGTTCAATACTGCTTTCTAAGCCAGCACATGAAAAGTGTTGGGAAAGTCCTTGCAGGTGCCAACAAGAAGCCCAACTGCCTACAGAAAGATGAACGCATAAACATGTGCAGCCAGTAGGGATCTGGTCGTCTCTTAATGCCTGCTGGACAGGTGACTGCCCCACTGCAGAGCTTTGCTACCTCTGTGTGCACACCCGACTGACACCCAATCAGAGACGTTTTAAGGCATGCACAGAGAGGGCTGTGGCCCAGGGCCCCCGCCTTTCAGGTGCCCCCTGATGGAGCCAGCTCTGTTCTGCAGAGTAGTGCCCTGATGACCTTGAATAATTCTTAAACAGATTGTTTTAAATGCTGTTTTCCTTCCATTTATTTTTAATGCGGTTTATGTGCGAGGGTCTATTACAGACATTTTGCAGACAAATGTTGTGCTTATGTTTCATGCAACATCCATAAAAAAGTTTCTCTTAGATCCAAACAGGATCTCACATATGAGACATGGGAGGGGGTCACAGAGATTATCTGCTGCTGTGTCACATACTGAAAGCATGCCTCGCTATCCCTGAATATTAGAAGTAAACACATTTAGAATTTGGACCAGAGTGTCTGTGCACTCAGTGATCCGGCCAAAGAGGGCATGAAAGAGCTGAAATTGGATCATAACTTCAAGGCTTTTCCGAACAGGGGTCCCAAAAATACGTTTGGCCCGGGGCCCCCAAAATCTATAAGATGTCCCTGCACCCGAGGGCAGGATCATTGAAAGGGCCCAATCAACCAGAGCCTGCTGCCAACTCCGAGCTGGTGTAGGGAAGCTTGCACTAGATGGGCTAGACCAGGTCTGAAGAGGAGATAGAGAGGGAAAAAAACAAAACATGCACACCTCACCTCACTGAACAAAAAAAGAAAAGAGGGGAAAAGGGAAAAAGAACTAATGTGGGAAAATTGGAGATGTTACTCTGTCCTCCACATGATTGGCAGAAACCTTCATCCTCTGTGGAGACTCGATAGGTTTATTTACTTTGCAAAGTGTTAGCGTTTATTAAGACACTTCAAACTGCTTGTAGCCTAGGCAACAGCAAGTACTTTATTTGTGATGACCCAGTTCCAATCACAAGTGAAGTAGTGTCCGTAGGGTTGGGGTCAAGTGTGTGTCTTCTGGTCCAGGGGTCGATGCAGCCCTGTCCCTTTTAAAGGGTGGGGGGCAGGGTCAATGATATTCTGACTCGAGCGGTCTGAAGGGTCGGCCTCCATCAAGAGGCTTCTTTTCAGATATTTCTTGAAGGCAGTCGGAGGTGGGGGGGGGGGGCTACGCATGTCTGGCTTCAGTCCATTGACTTAACTTGAGAGTGAAGGTGTTCTGGCTTGTCAGACTTGTTGTGTTGGACACCTGAGGGTGTGTAGTTCATGAAAGGAGCTTGGAAGCCAATCCTAAGCACTGTGGGAATGCAAATCTCTTAAATTAGGCCAGGATAAACTCTGGCTGACCTTGTATTTTCAGTAGTTTCATGTTTTTCTTTGCTCCTCAGGCATATAAATAGCTTTCTGCACTGTTTGAACCTTGTCAACTTTCCTCTCGTCCAATCAATCAATCAATCAATTAATCAATCAGGGAATTGTGAAGTGCAGCTACTCACCCGTAAGGGTCTCAAGGTGCTACGGGGGAGGAGGTGGCTCCGTTGACTGCTGGGGTCATCCAAAAGAGCCAGGTCTTTAGGTCCTTCCTGAATAAGGTCTGTGTGGGAGCTTGCTGGAGGTGGAGGGAGAGGTCATTCCAGGCCTTGGCTGCGAGGTAGGAGAAGGACCTTCCTCCTATCCTGGTCCTGTGGATGCATGGGAATGGATGCTGGAGGGAGGTCGGCTGATCAGAGGCGTCTCTTGGGTGCGTGGAAGGAGAGGCGGTTGTTTAGGTATGCTGGTCCGATGTTGTGGAGGGCCTTGTATACGTGATTGAGGACCTTGAAGGTTATTCTTCTTTCGATGGTGAGCCAGTGGAGATCGTGGAGGTGTTGGGTGATGTGGTTGTGACGGGGATGTCTAGGATCTGTCTGGCTGCGGTGTTCTGGAGTTTGCAGAGGAGTTTCTTGTTGATTCTGGCATAGAGAGCGATGCCGTAGTCCAGTCTGCTACTGATGAGGGCGTGTGTGACCGTTTTTCTGGATTCGGGTGGAATACATCTGAACGTTTTTGACACTTTTTATAAATGAGCCCCTAAATTTCCATTAGGTGGTAACTGGGCAAACCCTTTTGGCAGGTCAAACCCTAGATTTTATATTTACTCAATGCAGAGTGATATCAGTCATTGGAAACACTCTACTCTCCATGGAGTGATTCGCCATAATCCACTTCAGACTCCTTCTCCGTAGGACAATACAGTCATTAACAGACCTCACTCAGCTAAACCTCCTCCCAAGAGACACTCACTACTCCCCGCGCCTCAGACCTGGTAATGTCCACAAAACAAGTCCACTAATACTTAACAGAGGCTTCCAACGTAGCGCCCCGCCTCAACACAACATGTCCTCGGCTGCAGACAGGAGACAGCTGGTCTTAATGTGGACCAAAAACGAATTGGATACTGTGAGAAGTTGGCCTGGCATATGCTGTCCACTAATTATAGTGGGCACCTTGCACCAGTCCAAACAACCCCTTATTGGAGATAGGTTAAAGACAACCTTTATTGAAAGCTATCCTAGTGGTAGCTATGGAGAGCAGCCTTCAGGCTAAGTCTTGAAGGAATGTAAAGCAGCTTGTTTTACCAGTCTATAATCTCTTGAGTGATCAAATGAAAGAGCACCACACCAGGTATATATTCAAAATATATATATTTATTACTAAACACACCCCTCTAGTCTCTTTATGAGGCTAGAGTTCGAAGTACATAAGTTATAAGTTATTTAAACACAGTAATAGCACAAATACACGTTTGGGCCCTAGGGGCGTACCAAACCATATACCAATAAAGTGGTATAAGAACCACGACTGACCTAGACACCAGGCCTAGAGCCTCTAGAAGTGCTTGGACCACAAGGAACCACCCAAGGTAGTGACACAGGGGACCCACGGGGGACGCGTGCAGTGTAAATACACAGCCGCGAAACGCCGTTAACTTCTATGGAGAAAGTCGCAATTGGGAAATTAAAGAAAGGGACACTTAAAGGAGGACTTGGAGCAAACCCTTTGAGAACTAGGTCGTTCTAGAGTCTCTACCCACGGGAGCACCGGAGTACTCTTGTTACCTCACCCAGGGAAGCCGGGTGCATAGGTGCCTTTCGGGGTCGGGTTTCGTCGTCGATTTGAATGGCGATCTGCTGCAAAGTGCTGCTGGCGACCAAGTGGAAAGTGTCCGGGTGGATCCAAGAGTGGATCGGAGATCTGAAGAACCTGAAAGCAGAGGGGACAGAGTCTGGGTCACTAGCCAGTGACCAGGAAGGCGATGAGCAGATGCCCACCGATGTCGAGTGCTTCAGGTAGGTTGACAGTCATCTTGACTCTTCAGCCACGAGGTCCAGGAGGCGTTGTCGGCAACCAGGAGCAGGATTCTGGCTGGTACACGATGTCTGTCGAGTGCTGAGGTGTCGACGACTGGATTGGACCCAACCAGCCTTGGCAACGGCAAGTCTCGATGTCGATGAAGATTGACGATGATGCAGACCAGCAAGGTCTGAGGAACTCACCCAGCAAAGGTAAGTGAGGGCAAGCCTGGAGCAACCAGGGAGCCCAAGAAGAAAAGGATTGGCCTTCGTGAAGGGCTACTAGCCAACGGGCTAGCGACCGCAAAGGAGCCTCAAGACAGTGCACGTGGAGCTGGCTCACAGGACACTCGTGGAGTGGAGGCCAGTGATCTTCGGTGCAGTTGGTGCTGGAGGCTAGGGCTACTCGTAGCCCAAAGCACGACTTCGTGGGAGACCCAGAAGAGGATGCACTAGCAAATGTGTGCGGTGTCCAGGGGTCACGGTTCCACGTTACCCACGACAGCTACGGGCTTCAGCTTTGCTGGGGACTCAGGGCAGCCTCGGGGAAGTCTGGAAATCCACCTCTGGTGATGCAAAGACTTCGGCGTCCGACAGGAGCTTAGGCGATGCAGACCGGACAATTGCTTCTTTGGTGCCTGCCAAGCAGGGGAGTCACTCCTTGACCCCAAGGGAGATTCTTCTGTCCTCTAGTCTTTAGTAGAGCGTCAAAGGTCCAGGATTCTGTGTCAGAGTTTCGTCCAGGGATAATCTAAAGTCCTAAGGACTGGGTTCCTATACTTATACTAAGTTTAGGGGTTGGACTTACTCTGTGGCCCCACCTATGGGTGGGTCAGGGCAGAGGGGTGGCTACACCCCTTTCCTTTTGTCCAGTTCGCGCCAAAGCAGGGGCTGCAAGCCCCTGATCCGGTTTGAACTGGGGTATGCACAGGGACACCAAGTGTGCCCCCAGTGCAGGACTTCAAAGCACCCAAAGTGCTCCCGCCCAGCCCCAATACACACTATCCTGTCTGGGGAGGTGGTCACACCTCCCTGGGACAGGAAACCTATTGTCCAGGCCTCCCTGCCGGAGTTTCGTCCAGCAGCAGGAGGCCAGACTTGTGTCTGTGGCAGCAGCATCCATTTTGTGATGCCAGGGCTTTAGAAAGAAGTTACCGGCCAGGCCAGGGTTAACATATCTCTCCCTCTAGAAGGGTGGAATGCTACCCCCGCCGCCAGAATTGGCGGGGGGTAGTATTCCAAGATGTTTGACACCAAACACGACATGTTTCGGTGCAGCCATTCCAAAGTTAGCATTTAACGCGAGGTTATAATGCGCTTAAGAGTATATGGTCAGGCTGCACTACAAACAGCATCAGAGAAGGGTCTCCGAACGCTGCAGAGGGGCCCTGCTCATGCAGGGGCACCCTCTCACATAGGAACCACGCACTCTGCCTTCAGGATTGATAAGGCCTGCCATAGGAGTGACTTATAGGTTTATATGTGTGTATGTATATAGTGATATAGGTAACCTATATCACAGTAAGGGGTGAATGCACCACTTTACCCAGGCTGCAGTAGCAGACCTGTGGTGTCAGTTTGGATGGCCTTCCAGGGGTGGCACAATACATGCTGCAGCCCCTGGTAGGCCTCTGAGGTACCTATGCCCTGGGTACATAGTATACCATATACTAGGGACTTATAAGGGCACTCCAGATTCCAATCAGAGATGTGCCTAAGGCACATGGAAACCATTTTAGAGAGGAAGCAGCTAGGCTGGGGTTCTGATTAGCAGGGCCCCAGCCAGACTAATGTCGAAAAACAGTGAAGCATCAGCAAAAAGTGGGGGTACCCATGTGAAGCAGATCCTACTCTCCTACACAACCCCCCAAACGTAGGGACATTAAACTAACCTTGCCCAGTTAAGTCTTCATGTTCTAAGTGGAAGTACCTAGAGAGTCCATCTGCATTGGCATGGTTACTCCCAGGTCTATGTTCCACTGTGAAGTCCATCCCCTGTAGGGAAATGGACCACCTAAGCAGTTTGGGGTTCTCACCCTTCATTTGTTTTAGCCATAAGAGGGGCTTATGGTCTGTTTGAACAAGGAAGTGAGTACCAAACAAGTATGGCCTCAACTTCTTCAGAGCCCAGACCACAGCAAAGGCCTCCCTCTCAATGGCTGACCAACGTTTCTCTCTAGGGGTCAGCCTTCTGCTAATGAAAGCTACTGGCTGATCCTGACCTTCTTCATTCATTTGTGACAGTACAGCCCCTACCCCCAATTCAGATGCATCAGTTTGAACAATGAACTTCTTGGAGTAATCAGGACTCTGTAGAATGGGAGCAGTGCACATGGCCTGCTTCAGGTCATCAAATGCCTTTTGACAGCTAACTGTCCACTGAACCTTTTTGGGCATTTTCTTGGAAGTTAAGTCATTCAGGGGTGTCACTATTGATCCATACCCCTTGACAAATCTCCTATAGTACCCAGTCAGGCCTAAGAAGGCTCTCACCTGAGTTTGGGTAGTTGGAGCAGTCCAGTCCATGATGGTCTGGATCTTGCTCTGCAAAGGTTGAACCTGGCCTCCACCCACAAGGTGGCCCAGGTACACAACCTGACTCTGCCCTATCTGGCACTTGGTGGCCTTGATAGTCAGGCCTGCCTTTTGCAGGGCCTGTAAAACATTCCTGAGGTGGACCAGGTGATCCTCCCAGGTGGAGCTAAAGACAGCAATATCATCTAGATATGCTGCACTATAGGCTTCCAGACCTGTGAGGACTGTATTCACCAACCTCTGGAAAGTGGCAGGTGCATTCTTCAGACCAAAGGGCATCACCACAAATTGATAATGCCCACTAGGAGTTGAGAATGCTGTTTTTGGCTTTGCAGCATCAGCTAGTCTGATCTGCCAGTAGCCAGCTGTCAGGTCAAATGTGCTTAGATATTTGGCTGAGGCCAAAGTATCTATTAGCTCATCTGCCCTAGGTATTGGATGGGCATCAGTCCTAGTGACTGCATTGAGACCCCTGTAGTCCACATAAAACCTCATCTCTCTTTTTCCACCACTGGTGTGAGGTTTTGGCACAAGGACCACTGGACTAGCCCAAGGGCTATCTGAGGGTTCAATAACTCCCAAATCCAACATTTTCTGGACTTCAGTCCTAATACAGTCCCTGACATGGTCAGGTTGCCTATAAATCTTATTTTTAATAGGCAGACTGTCCCCAGTGTCCACTTCATGAGTGCACCAGGTGGTCTGACTGGGTGTCAGTGAAAACATGTGTCTAAACTGATTGAGCACCTGTCTACAATCAGTTTGCTGCTGGGTAGTGAGGCTGCCTGCCAAGGCTACACCATCTACTGACCCATCGTCAGGGTTCTGTGAGAGCAGGTCATGGAGTGGGTCACTCTCTTCCTCCTGTCCCTCATCAGTAGCCATGAGCAAGCCCATGTCTGCCCTGACCACATATGGTTTTAACCTGTTGACATGGAGAACCCTATGGGGACTCCTGGGTGTTCCTAGGTCTACTAAGTAGGTAACCTCACCCTTCTGCTCAACAATAGTGTGGGGTCCACTCCATTTGTCTTGGAGAGCTGCTGGGGCCACTGGCTCCAACACCCACACCTTCTGTCCTGGCTGGTAAACAGTCAGTACAGCCTTTGGTCATGCCAGGCCTTTTGAAGTTCCTGGCTAGCCTCAAGGTTTTTAGTTGCCTTTTTCATATACTCAGCCATCCGGGAGCGGAGACCAAGTACATAGTCCACTATGTCTTGCTTTGGGGGCTTGAGAGATAACTTCCATCCTTCCTTCACCAAGCACAGTGGACCCCTGACAGGGTGGCCAAACAAAAGTTCAAAAGGGCTGTAACCAACCCCCTTCTGAGGCACCTCCCTATATGCGAATAAAAGGCAGGGCAAGAGTATGTCCCATCTACGCCTAAGCTTTTCTGGGAGCCCTTTAATCATGCCCTTCAAGGTTTTGTTGAATCTCTCAACTAAACCATTGCATTGTGGGTGATAGGGTGTGGTGAACTTGTAAGTCACTCCACACTCCTTCCACATTGCTTTTAAGTAACCAGACATAAAGTTAGCACCCCTGTCTGATACTACCTCCTTAGGAAAGCCCACTCTTGAGAAAATTCCCAGCAGGGCCCTTGCCACCACAGGTGCTGTAGTGGTCCTAAGGGGAATAGCCTCTGGGTACCTGGTGGCATGATCCACTACCACCAGGATAAACCTGTGCCCAGATGCTGTTTGGGGATCCATGGGACCAACAATGTCAATCCCCACCCTTTCAAAGGGAACCCCCACCACAGGTAGTGGTATCAGGGGGCCTTTGTAGTGCCACCTGCCTTGCCACTGGCCTGGCAGGTTACACAGGAGCGACAAAACTCCTTGGTGTCTTCAGACATGTGGGGCCAGTGAAAGTGAGGGACAATTCTGTCCCAAGTCTTGTTCTGGCCCAGGTGACCTGCTAAGGGAATATCATGGGCTAGGGTCAATAGGAAGCCCCTGAACGTTAGAGGTATAACCAACCTCCTGGTGGCACCAGGCTTGGGGTCTCTACACTCTGAGTACAGGAGTCCATCATCCCAATACACTGTATGGGGACCACTAGCTTTCCCAGCAGCCTCAGCAGCAGCTTGCTGTCTGAGGGGTTCAAGAGAGGGGCAGCTCTGCTGCTCCTGGCTCAGATCTGCCCTGGAAGGTCCCCCTGTCCCCAAGAACTCAACCTGGTCAGGTTCAAGCTCCTCTGGGACAGTTCCTTCCTCAGGACTGAGATCATCCCCCTCAAGGGACTGATCTTCCTTCTGAGCCAAGGGGGAAGGCACTGCCTTTACCCTACTACTCCTCCTCTTGGAAGGCACTTTGTCCATTATTCCAGAATCCAAGGCCTGTTCAGTGCTAGACATTTTGGCTTGTGACCTGGTCACAGCAAACACATCTGCAGGGATCCCCAGCATTTCTGCATGGGTCCTGAGCTCCACTTCTGCCCAAGCTGAAGTTTCTAAGTCATTGCCAAGCAAGCATTCGACTGGTAGGTCTGCACTTACCACAACCTTCTTAAGGCCAGTTACACCTCCCCAGGAGAAGTTAACTGCCAGAGTATGGTCTGTTCTGACATTGCTAGCATTGGTCACTTGGTACATCTCACCAAGTATAACTTGCCCAGGATTCACAAGGTCTTGTGTCACCATGGTGACACTTGCCCCTGTGTCCCTAAATGCCAAAGCCTCTCGTCCATTGATTAAAGGCTGTTGTCTGTACTTGCCCAGATTATTGGGACTCACAGAGGAGGTCACATCCATGCCTCCATCACAGACTAACACAGCCTGAGTGAGTTCTCTGACTAGGTCAGAGCCCATCTCAGTACCCAGGGTCAACCCTACTAAACCCTTGGCTGTAGTACTCCCACCACCAACTGTAACTGTACTAGGGGGGAAGAGGTGCCTTAGGGGCATTGGTGGGGGCTGGACTTGAGTCTTTGGACTTGGTGCAATCACTGGTCCAGTGGGTCTTTTGCTTACAGACCTTGCACCATGGTTTTCTTTGGCCTTTCCCTTTGGTAGACTGTGAATCCCCACCTGAAGAAGATTTTGGGGGCCTTGTGAAGACTTTTGATCTTTACCCTTCTCCCCACCCTTATCAGAGTTCTTAGAATCTTGCTTCTTAGGGTCACCACCTTGGTTCTGTACCTTCTGCCTCACCCTGGTTCTGACCCATTTGTCTGCCTTCTTTCCCAATTCTTGGGGAGAGGTCAGATCAGAGTCCACCAGGTACTGATGCAACAGCTGATTTTGACAGTTATTAAGAATCTGCTCCCTCATTATCAGATTGTACAATCCTGTGAAGTCACACACCTTACTGCCCATCAACCAGCCTTCCAGAGCCTTAGCAGAACAATCCACATAGTCTACCCAGTCCTGAGTCTGTGCTTTTTGGGTATCTCTGAACTTCAACCTGTATTGTTCAGTTGTTAGGCCAAACCCATCAATAAGAGCACTCTTCAAGACCTTGTAATTATCAGCATCCTCTTCTCTTACAGTGAGGAGCTTGTCTCTACCTTTGTCTGCAAAGGAGAGCCACAAGATTGCTGCCCGTGCTCCTGAGGGACCTTCTGTACTTTACAGGCCCTCTCTAGAGCAGTTATCCATTTGTGGATGTCATCCCCACTCTGGTAGGGAGGGACAATCTTGCTCAGGTTTCTATGGTCATAAGACCTTTCCCTATCTCTAGGGACATGGCTGCCACCATGGGACTCTAGGCCCAACTTTTTTCTCTCTTTGTATAGATCTAGGGACTCCCTGTCTATATCCAGTTGCTGTTTTCTGAGTTCAAGCTGAGCTTCCTCATACTGAATCAGCCTCTTTCTCCTCTCATGAGAGGATTCCCTCCTATGAGAGGAGACAGAGGTCCCTGTTGAGGTGCCAGAGTGGTTAGACTCCTGAGAAGGAGACCTAGACCTTCTGGGCACACTCACAATCCTTCCTGGGGGGACAAAGTGGAGGTCATTCTGAGCCTCCTCCTCATCCACAGGAGGAATTGGGTCTTCCAGGTCAGGGTCATTGTCACCCTCCTGGTCAGTTCCAGAGGGGGGCCTGGGGGTGTTGCTACCCCTGGCCCCATCCTCATCTTCTGCCCCACCCTCTGCTCCTACCCCTTCAGTCCCTAAGGGCCTGCTGAGATCATAAGCCTCTAACATCTCTCTCAGATGTTGGGTGGTGGGGCTTTGGCCTGTCTTCAGTTTCCTCAAATTGCATAATGCTCTCAATTCCAAGAATGGGAGTGTATCATACTTGGAGGGAAGAAGCCCAAGGGCTTCTGGCGAGGACTCACTGGGTCCTGGCTTGGAAGACATCACTAGTGAGGTGTGGTGTATGCACTACCTACTCTAGTGTGGCCTACTAAACTCTCTTGAGTTGTAGAAAGGGTGTGCTATCCCTTGACACACAACTCTAAGTTCAGTAGAACTTACTGTATACCAAGCTTAATTTATATGTACCTTAGGTACCTTTAGTGGTTTTCAGTTGATCAATTCAATTGAGATTATCTGGTAAAACAATAGCAAGCTGGAATCCCACACGCTGCACACCAATGTGAGAAGTTGGCCTGGCATATGCTGTCCACTAATTATAGTGGGCACCTGTCCAAACAACCCCTTATTGGACATAGGTTAAAGACAACCTTTATTGAAAGCTATCCTAGTGGTAGCTATGGAGAGCAGCCTTCAGGCTAAGTCTTGAAGGAATGTAAAGCAGCTTGTTTTACCAGTCTATAATCTCTTGAGTGATCAAATGAAAGAGCACCACACCAGGTATATATTCAAAATATATGTATTTATTACTAAAAACACCCCTCTAGTCTCTTTATGAGGCTAGAGTTCGAAGTACATAAGTTATAAGTTATTTAAACACAGTAATAGCACAAATACACGTTTGGGCCCTAGGGGCGTACCAAACCATATACCAATAAAGTGGTATAAGAACCACGACTGACCTAGACACCAGGCCTAGAGCCTCTAGAAGTGCTTGGACCACAAGGAACCACCCAAGGTAGTGACACAGGGGACCCACGGGGGATGCGTGCAGTGTAAATACACAGCCGCGAAACGTCGTTAACTTCTATGGAGAAAGTCACGATTGGGAAATTAAAGAAAAGGGACACTTAAAGGAGGACTTGGAGCAAACCCTTTGAGAACTAGGTCGTTCTAGAGTCTCTACCCACGGGAGCACCGGAGTACTCTTGTTACCTCACCCAGGGAAGCCGGGTGCATAGGTGCCTTTCGGGGTCGGGTTTCGTCGTCGATTTGAATGGCGATCTGCTGCAAAGTGCTGCTGGCGACCAAGTGGAAAGTGTCCGGGTGGATCCAAGAGTGGATCGGAGATCTGAAGAACCTGAAAGCAGAGGGGACAGAGTCTGGGTCACTAGCCAGTGACCAGGAAGGCGATGAGCAGATGCCCACCGATGTCTAGTGCTTCAGGTAGGTTGACGGTTGTCTTGACTCTTCAGCCACGAGGTCCAGGAGGCGTTGTCAGCGACCAGGAGCAGGATTCTGGCTGGTACACAATGTCTGTCGAGTGCTGAGGTGTCGGCGACCGGATTGGACCCAAGAAGCCTTGGCAACGGCAAGTCTCGATGTCGATGAAGATTGACGATGATGCAGACCAGCAAGGTCTGAGGAACTCACCCAGCAAAAGTAAATGAGGTCAAGCCTGGAGCAACCAGGGAGCCCAAGAAGAAAAGGATTGGCCTTTGTGAAGGGCTGCTAGCCAACGGGCTAGCGACCGCGAAGGAGCCTCGAGACGGTGCACGTGGAGCTGGCTCACAGCACACTCGTGGAGTGGAGGCCAGTGATCTTCGAAGCAGTTGGTGCTGGAGGCTAGGGCTACTCGGAGCCTAAAGCACGACTTCGTGGGAGACCCAGAAGAGGATGCACTAGCAAATGCATGTGGTGTCTAGGGGTCACAGTTCCACGTTACCCACGACAGCTACGGGCCTCAGCTTTGCTGGGGACTCAGGGCAGCCTCGGGGAAGTCTGGAAATCCACCTCTGGTGATGCAAAGACTTCGGCGTCCGACGGGAGCTTAGGCGATGCAGACCGGACAATTGCTTCTTTGGTGCCTGCCAAGCAGGGGAGTCACTCCTTGACCCCAAGGGAGATTCTTCTGTCCTCTAGTCTTTAGTAGAGCGTCAAGGTCCAGGATTCTGTGTCAGAGTTTCGTCCAGGGATAATCTAAAGTCCTAAGGACTGGGTTCCTATACTTATACTAAGTTTAGGGGTTGGACTTACTCTGTGGCCCCACCTATGGGTGGGTCAGGGCAGAGGGTGGCTACACCCCTTTCCTTTGTCCAGTTCATGCCAAAGCAGGGGCTGCAAGCCCCTGATCCGGTTTGAACTGGGGTATGCACAGGGACACCAAGTGTGCCCCCAGTGCAGGACTTCAAAGCACCCGAAAGTGCTCCCGCCCAGCCCCAATACACACTGTCCTGTCTGGGGAGGTGGTCACACCTCCCTGGGACAGGAAAACTATTGTCCAGGCCTCCCCTGCCGGAGTTTCGTCCAGCAGCAGGAGGCCAGACTTGTGTCTGTGGCAGCAGCATCCATTTTGTGATGCCAGGGCTTTAGAAAGAAGTTACCGGCCAGGCCAGGGTTAACATGTCTCTGCCTCTAGAAGGGTGGAATGCTACCCCGCCGCCAGAATTGGTGGGGGGGTAGTATTCAAGATGTTTGACACCAAACACGACATGTTTCGGTGCAGCCATTCCAAAGTTAGCATTTAATGCGAGGTTATAATGCGCTTAAGAGTATATGGTCAGGCTGCACTACAAACAGCATCAGAGAAGGGTCTCCGAACGCTGCAGAGGGGCCCTGCTCATGCAGGGGCACCCTCTCACATAGGAACCACGCACTCTGCCTTCAGGATTGATAAGGCCTGCCATAGGAGTGACTTATAGGTTTATATGTGTGTATGTATATAGTGATATAGGTAACCTATATCACAGTAAGGGGTGCATGCACCACCTTACCCAGGCTGCAGTAGCAGACCTGTGGTGTCAGTTTGGATGGCCTTCCAGGGGTGGCACAATACATGCTGCAGCCCCTGGTAGGCCTCTGAGGTACCTATGCCCTGGGTACATAGTATACCATATACTAGGGACTTATAAGGGCACTCCAGATTCCAATCAGAGATGTGCCTAAGGCACATGGAAACCATTTTAGAGAGGAAGCAGCTGGGCTGGGGTTCTGATTAGCAGGGCCCCAGCCAGACTAATGTCGAAAAACAGTGAAGCAACAGCAAAAAGTGGGGGTACCCATGTGAAGCAGATCCTACTCTCCTACAGATACTAAGTGCCAGAAAATGCAATAGAATAAAATGTACAGCATCCTAAAAAGTGCCATATGTAGTGTTGTGTGAGTTTGTAATGACGGAACCCTTGTGGCTCCTGATGGACTCCGTAGAACTGTGACGTAAGTACTAGAGCGTAGTGAAGTGAATGCAAGTTTAGAATGTTGAGTTCACAGTTACACGCAGAAGAATAAAGACGTGCTATATTAATCTCAGTGTGTGGCGGAGTCATTGGCGACTGCCCACGAAGGGGAGGATACTACACCATGAAGGCATTAGAGAATCTATATTGCTTCCAAGAAGAAAACCAAGAGCTACCACTACTCCAGACACATAGCAGATGTCTAAACAAAACTTCAACACTCTCAGGAGGTCTGCGCTGCTTTAGCCAAACATTTCATGGAAAAAGGTGATAAACTTAAATCAGAGCCAGGCTTTAGAAGGGCGAGCTGGGCCCACGACCAGACCACTGTCCGGCAGAGGGTCGCAGCAGCTGCTTACAGAGATCTCCCTCCCACAAGGCTCCAATGGAAAGCTATTGGCACAGGTGTCTTCATTGTATCTGCTTTTCTTCTGATGTGTCTTGTTTCTCTTCTCTCTTCCCTGTTCGACCTTTGCCTCTAACCACATCATCCTAAAACAAAGATGGCGAGTGAGAGGGGATGCCAAATCCAAGCCTACCCTTAAATCTTGCTTTCTTTCAAAAGTAAGCAAAGAAAGTCTCCCATCACCTTCCACACAACAGCTAGATACCCCAATTACCCAATCAAAACTCTGTTTGATCACCCTACTAACCGAAAAAGTAATCAAGGGCTTAATCAAATATATATGCATGGCAGATGCTCTAGAAGACCAGCGTCATCGTAGGATTTTCAAAGCCATCCTTCCAGGGTCCTCCGCTGTAGCACTGGTGGGACTGATCATCAACTACCCGATCAAACATTGAGTTCCTAAGTGACCTGAAAACATTTAGCATCAAATCAATCCTATAGAAGCAGTGACTTGACATACCTGACCCGGAAACAATAGACTAACAACAAATGGATGGCTCCCAAGTAAATTTAGTGAAAAGTATCTTTTTCACAGATCTCAGGCTTCAGAGAACAAAACAACTTTGTATCAGCCAGAAATTCAAGAAGACCTCAGACCCTAAAAAGCACTGATACTCTGTACTAACAACTGCTAACCTAAAGCTATATGACACAGATATCCTGGGTCATGTGGTAAACATTTAAATTAAGGACAGGTCCCAAATAGTCGCTATAGCTCCTGGCAGGTAACTGTCCCACAGGGCTCAACATCACCCCCTTCCTGATTAACATGTACCTAAACCCACATTCTAATATGGTGAACTTCAAGCTTATCTCTCAACATGGCTGATGATACTCACCTTAAAGCTGGAAAGACCATCATAGGTCAAGATATAACTTGGAGAATGTTACTTGGAGTGGGACAGTGAACGCTAAACACTTAATACCTACACAACTGAAATACACACATTCGGATCCTTGAGAACCATGATCCTGTATCGTCCTGGGCCCTGGAGATGAAAGCGACACCAACCCTATCTACTGAGATGAAACCATTAACTACATTCTCCAAACTCCAATCAACAAGCAATGCTGCTACTAGACTATGCCAATGGCTTGTACATCACATTCTCCAAGAAACTAATATTCAAACTACAGACTCCAGACTCCAGCCTAAATCTGAACAGGCGGGACCCCAATGACCCTACACTCAAGAATACTATGGGCCATATGTACGAAGAAGTGGCGGAGTGAGGTGCTAGCCGTCATGGCTTAACGCCTCACTCCGCCACTTCAGAAACGCAAGCCTGCACCATATTTACAAGAATATGGTGCAGCCCTGCGTTTCCCCCTGCGCTGGCGCTAAGTTTAGCAGCTTAGCGCCAACGCAGGGACCCTTGCACCATAGGGTGCAAGGGTGTCTGCGTGCAGGGGAGGATTGTTTGTGTAGGAAGGGGTCCCTTCCTGCACATAAACAATCTGAAATGCCGTTTTGTCACTTCTATGTGTGCTGCTTAATGCAGCACACATGGAAGTTACAAAATGTCATTTTTTTTCAAAGATTGTTTATGTGCAGGAAGGGACACCTTGCTACACATAAACAATCCAAGGCGTTTTGCTTTTTCCATGTGTGCTGCACAAGGCAGCACACATGGAAAAAGCAAAAACGAGGAGACATAATGCATTTCTACTCATTTTGCCAAATCAAGAACAGGTTTTTCCTGGTCTTAATTGTGGCGCTGCCTCCTATTTACGCTGCCCTTGTAAATAGGGGGCAGCGTCAAAATCAATAGGTGTTGCGGTGGAACGCCCAACGCAAAACCCACTGCCCACCCCTTTCACGCTAAGCATAGCGTAAAAGGGGGCCTTATTTACAAGGCAGCGTTAAGCCACGTTAAGTGGCTTAACGCTGCCTTGTACATAATGCGCTGGCCCTATCGCCACCGCAACGTCGGTAAAAGTGACGTTCCCGTGGTGATAGGGGCTTGTATATATGCCCCTATATTGGCTCTCAGTTGCAAGAAGGGCATCATTCAAAGCCCCCTGCATCCCACACCGTTCAGTCTATGGGACGACAGCAATCTTCCTACAATGTCAACTCAGACTCTACAGCCTTAGCAACAACCAAAGATTCGCCGTGGCCCCCCTACTGACAATTCCTTCATTTTTAAGAAACCCAGCATAAATGGAAGCTCTTTTTCAGTGTAGACAGAAAAGCTGTAGAACAGTCTCCCAGAGAGAATAAGCAACACCTAGTACCGCCTAGAATAAAAAAATTCAAAGACTTGGCTTTTCGCTAATTGAAGACCTAAGTGAGTATCGGACTACAAGTCTAACAGGCTTGTAGCAGCATATAACACTATCTCCGACACTGCATTTGCTTGTGATATCGTGTGTGGTGCTTCAACAGGCCTCAGCGCCATAGCTTGTGAAATATAATGCGCATTAGAGTAATGTATCGGGTGCTTTATGGAGTTAAGGTAAAAAATATCTATTGTTGAGAATAAGGGATAAGTATTTAGGAAAAGAATCTGAGTACAATATAAAACCCGAAAGTAGATTAAACTGACCTGTGGCACTCCCCAGACCCACACCCTTTGTTCAGTTTCCATAGTTAAGTCCAACTCTTTCATGTACTTGGGTAATCCCTAGCCCCCACCTAGCTAAATAGTTGTAGCACTTTACATCGTTGGTGGTATGCTGAACTTGGAAGGGCGTGTGACAAATATTCCAACAGAGGGCCCCAAGTCCCTTCAAACCTTTACTGCTAGTTCATCATCCATGGCGTCTACCCCCTAGAGCTTGCTCAGCCGTCCACAAATTGAAGGAAGAGCTTTCTTTTCCACCAATGAACAATTGCTACTTTATCCTCCTCTAGGCAGCTCCACGACTTTCTGCAAGATTTCATGGCTGGTGGTTGTATCCCTTGTAGGAGCATCTCTGGTAAATGTGGGAGGGGGTCCCCAAGACATTTTTGAGTGCTAGTGAGATCTTCTTCCAGACCTGAGCTAACTTTGGGCAATCCTAATAAATAAGTAACATAAAACTTATCTGGCCACACTTTCGCCAGCACTGGGAACATTTTATGAAGTTTACTAGGATAGAGGTGCCATATCATATACAGTGCCCCCGGGGGCGCAACAAGCACATGCGTCTTATTTCTGCATTCCCGGGACACAGACATGTGTGTGCCCTCTTCTGTAATACTGATAGAGCAGGTGCACATATAGAGCCGGAGTTATCTTCAGATGGAATTCCCACATCAGCATGAGCACTTTGGCTCAGCACTAGTGGTCTGTTATCGACACAGGTGCAGATGCAAAGAGGTCATCAGGAGGCACTCTGACTGAGTGCCACAAAGAGGTGGCGCACAGTATGCGCCCCTAAGAGGAGCCCTCTAGTTGGTGGAAAGGGATGTCTCACAAGCCTCCCTCCAGGAGTCCGGCTGCAGGTGGGTGCAGTCACTCACTGCACCCGTCTTCAGGGGGATCTCTGGCCCGCCACTTGAAGTGCAGATGGGTTCTGCATGCACAGTGAAAGTTGGAGTGGCTGCTTGGTGTTGAGGGAGGTTCTGGATAAACTGTGAAAATAAGATGCACTTTAAGAAAGTATAAGTGTAGATTCGTGGAAGAGGAAATTGAATTCATGGATTTCACCATCTCAGCTCGAGGAGCGAGCCCAAAGTCTTATCTGGTGATAGTCATCAAAGAAGCACCTGCTGTATGGGATAAAGAACAGGAGCAGTTGTTCATGGGCTATGTTGAGTATTACTCAAAAAATGTTCACGATTTGTCTGTGAAGACTGAACCCTTGTAAACTTTTTATGGAAGCAGAAGGCCTTTGTGTGGATAGAATAACAGCAAAATGATTTTCAGGATGTGAAGAAACAAATTTCTGCGGCATAGGGCCAGATGAACGAAGGCTTTTGGCATTTCTTAACAGGCCAAATCACCTTTTTACATGTACAAAGGCCAAAAACCGGTCTCAATTTACGATTTCTACCCGGTAGAAATCGCGAATTGCGAGCGCAATTTAGGAAACGCAAATAGGGATTACCTATTTGCGATTCCTAAAGCACATGTACAAAGCATTTCCTAAATCCAAACTGGGCATTTAGGAAATGCTATTACCATTGACTCAAAGTCGATGGTAATCATGTACAAAATTAAAAAATGCATTTTTTAATGTGACATGAAGCGCACAGATGCCTCTATGGCACATATGCGCTTACATGTGCACTATGAATTTTGGGGTGCCTTCACAGAGGCCTTAAAACCAGAGGCACCCTTGGGTTTGGATTTCCTAATTTGTGATTTACTATTAGGAAATTGCAATTTCGGAAATGCAAACAATTTCCTATTTGGCCCATAGGTGGGAATGTAATAGCATTTCCTATTTGCGATTTCCTAATAGCAATTCCTACTTTGGAGGAATCGCTTTTAGGAAATTGTAAATTTTGTACATACCATTTTACTTTTCCTAAATATTTATTCCTGCGGAATCGCTGTTTAGGAAATGCAAAATAAGAATTTCGTACATCTGGCCCAAAGATTCTTGATCCATCTGAGCTCAAAAGAAAAACATTGATACCGTTAGGCACAAGCGCATGTGGGATCGGCGACTCCTTTCACAGTTCTTTAACAGTAGTGAGTGGACTACTGCTTTTACTTCCCACTCTATCTGCAGTTGATAAAAACTCTGTTGTCATGGAGATGGTGGTATGCATGGAAGCAGCATGGGCTGTGGAGTATTTATGTACTTACATTTGTGGGCTAACTGTGTGTTTATGAACAGACCGCAGACTATTGTTGCTGTCTTGTGGGAACACTAACACAATGGCACAGAATAATGAAAAGCAGTGATTTGTGCTGCGTTGCATTATTCGAGATTTATGAAGCCTCTCAGGGCCACGCAAGGTGGCCTTGCGTGGCTTCATAAATCTCACTTTTTTATTTGCGTCACTCTTGTATCACATTGCGCAGTGCAAGAGCGACGCAAACGGCCTCATAAGGAGGCCCGTAGGTTCATACATGAATGGAGGATCAGGAGGGCACCTGGTAGGTTGTGTAACTATGTGTGATGATGTCCCACCTTGTCTCCTTTCTGCCCCATGGTGAGGTCTGGGGTTACAGTCCAGGGCTCAACCAGGGTGGTAACATGTCAATGGTTGTGGTTGTTGTCTTTGGGGTTCATATTTGTATTGCTTCTTCTGTTATCTGCTCACTTATATTCCAGATCAAGCACCAAATGGTTTTCATCTTATTTATTGGTGCTTTTTGTTAATCCTCTGTTTGATTGTGAAAAGGAAGGAGATGTGTTGTAGTCTCAGTGATTAGAAGTCTAATTCCATCGCAATCTCACTGAGAATGTTGATGGGGTGTTCCAAGCTGAGCCCACTGACTCCTGGCTGGTGTGGGGACACCACCCTGATGAACTGTTGATACCGACATAAATACTTCTAATTTAAGAGCTCTCTGTGTCCTCACTTCAACCAGCCACATCCTCATCTTTGTCCACCTCTCCTCTCATACATCTTTTCTCTCTGATGATCTTCGATTGCCCAATGTCTCTGCTCTGTTACACACATTAATATCTCCTCGTTCTCTCTTGCTCCAATGCCCTCCACATGCTTCTATTCTACCTTCACATTCCCTGTTCCTCTACCCCTTGCTGTCGCATCTTCTTTGCTCTTCTGTCCTCTCTCATTCTTAAATTATTCCACTAAAAATCATCTCTCTCCAACATTTCAACCTATCTTCCTCAGGCTTTGTACCTCTCTGCTCCACCACTCTCTTTGCCTCTCTCCAGACCACTGTCTGTCACTCCAGGTCACCTAACTTGCTGGCAGTCCACACTGGGGTCTGGGATGTTCCAACCATGAAGCGCTTTCATTTTTCGCTGATGAAGAAACAGAGGAACGGAGCAGGGATGAAGGGATTTCTTTAGATGCACATGAACACTTGAAGGGCAAATTCACAAAGTTGTTTCCACTTGTAAAGCGGTGTCATGAGCACTAATGGCATGATTCATGAAGGCAAGTGTACGAAATTGGGTTATTAGTTGTGAAGGATGTAAGTCCTTCACAAGTAATAAGTCAGCAATTGTCTTTTTTCACTGCGAACCAAGTATCGCATTGTAGCACTTGACTCTCGCAGGATAGCTAAGCACAGCAGTCCAAGGCCTACTCAAGGGAGGTTGTGTGGACTAGTAACCCCAGCTCACTGGTACGCAACAACAACACTCAATAAACCATTGCCCAATCAGTGCTTTTTCTTATAAAAAGAAAAAAAACTTTTATTATACACTTATTACTAAATACTACACATTAAATTGCAAAGATATATATGATCACATAAATGGAAATTCTTGGTGACACCCTCGTGATACGTTAAACCCCTAGTGGGTATTGAACCATATAACCACAATACTGCCACCTATATCAGATGCAAGATCACAATATAATGGGGGTGTCATTATGGAGAAGGAAGGCCTACTGGCTTTGTTCAGGTGTCGCCACATTAGTAAAAGCAGTAATATGGAATAATAAACCAACACAATTCCATCGCAACCAATAGCGATGGTGCTGATGCTGCCACCTTAAAACGACATTCATTAAGACTTGTCATGCGTCATTGTTAAGCTTTGGGTCATCAATAAAGCATATCTAAAAAATATCAATGACCATAATTAATTGACTAATGATTGGCTGTTAACTTTATGGTCTTTAATACACCCTTGGTGATTTCAAAGAAAATATATACCATTGCGCTCTCAATATTACCATTGCAAATATAACATATTCAACATAGTTGATAACATGATTTAATCCTTTTTCTATTTTTATTATGTTGTTACTCCAACTTTTCAACCAACGAACAGGAGCTCCCACATTGCAGAGGTCACGAGCCAAAGCTCCAACACCGAATGTGCTGGTTCTTATATCAAGGCAAAAGCTTTCCTGGGGTCATGTTTGCAACCCCCTGGAAGACTTAGGGTGACATTTTTAGAGCATCTCCATTGACGGGGTGGGGGGCTGCTGCACTTCTTGCAGTCCCAAAAAGTGCTTAAAAAACCTTTGGTGGTGCCCCTGTCCATCCTTGGGGGAGAAGGGGGTTCACCATTACAAGCAGGATATGCAAATCAAGGGTCCATGCAAGGGCTTATGGAGCACTCCTCAGGGCCAACAGATTGGGCTCTGTGCATATCAATTAGGTGGCTTTGCCCACTCTCCTTCCTTTTTGGTCTGATCTTGTGACACAATCTTTTTTTTTTAAATCTTGGCACCAGGTGTGATCCTGTGTGCAGGATGCCCACTTCTGCTCTGTTTTTCTTTGGTACCCAGGGAGATGGGGGCCTACAGGGGCCATAACCCGTTTAGCTCTGTGACACTTGTACTTTGGTTTCTTTGTACTGCCTGGGGAGATGGAGGCCCTGGGGACATGTGGTATACTCATGGGAGGCAGGTAATTTAGTTCGGTGTTGAACCCAGAGCCCTGGCCCACTCCAGGGGTAGACTCAAAATACTGTGACGTGCCATTGGGTTTTGAGGGACCCATTCAAGTCCTGGCGATCAGCTAGGGGTAATATCCTTCCATCCATACTTCCAGGGGCATCAGGTGGCTTCTCTTTCCAGTTGGCCATTCTTTCACCGTTGTATCTCCCAGGCCCAGTGTCTTCTCATCTATATATCTCCCTTGTGCAGGAGTTTTTAAGTGAGGATTCTTGTTGTAGAAGCCAGACACCCCTGCCCCTCCTCGGGTACACATCCTCATTCCACTATGGCAACTTCAAGTTGTCTGTGAAAAAACGTCCCTGAGAACCTCAGCTCTGCCCCAAGCTGACACAGCTGCCTGATCTTTTCCCACCAAAACTTCAAAAGCGAGCCCCTCCTATGTTGAGCTCTGGAGATCTGGCTCACCTATTTGTTTCTTTGTTCCTGGTGGACTGGGCTATCCCAGCCTAGATGCTCTGTGACAATCTAATTAAAAGAAGTGAATTTCCTCCCCACCCCTCCCTCTCTCTAGAACTGAGTCAAGCACTGTTAATGACAAAGCCCTGGAACCTCATTATTAATTAAGCCAAATAAATGTCATAATAGGTGTAGATATTATGTTAGGGACTGTAAATCTACACTTGGGATGTATGTTTACCTCTAGATTGATACTTCACTGGACCCTAAGGGCTTAAGTGGGACCAAACTGTACTTTAGTGCAGATTTTGCCAAACATGTACAACAAAATGTAAGCACCTCAGACCTTCAATAAGCACTACAAACCTACACTACAAATGCCCACTCACTATAAGGCCTACCCCAGGTCACTACCAATGCCTGAAGAGTCCCTTCTGCTGCAGGCTGGCTGTGCACAGATACCAGCTGCAAAGACAGTAGACTCAAACACGCACAAGTGTATGCTCAGGTGTTCATGAGTGACCAACCCAGGACCTCTTACCCTAGCTGCACTGCAGTTAGGCCTTATCTTAATAGACTGGCACTGGCGGTTAACACTCTCAGGGGGAGATTTACGAAAACGTCCTGCAACGCAGCGCAGCCCCCGCGAGGCTGCGCTGCGTGACAGGGAGGGAGAAGGAGAGCGCCATATCTTCAAAGATGTGGCTCTCTCCTCCCCCTTCCCTTGCCCCGGTGCTGATTACAGCTGCCGTGTGCCATGCACTCACCTTAGTGCCGCAGCACTAGGGTGTGTGCATGAGTCTAGCATAGGTTTTGTACAGGAAGGGTACCCTGTACTGAGGTGGAGTATTTAGGTCATCTGTTAACTCTAGAAGGTGTTAAACCCAGACAAGGCTTAGTTGAGGCAATAGTCAATGCTTCTGCTCCCGTTGTCAAAGTTGGTGTAAAATCTCTTCTGGGTTTATGTGAATATTATTCCTGCTTTGTTCCTGATTTTGCCACCATAGTTCGTCCTATCAGTAATTTGCTTAAGAAAGGTGTGAAGTTTTCTTGGTCGGATGAATGTGCCTCGGCATTTGATCTCATTAAGTCTTTGTTGAGTAACAGTAATGCACTCAAACCCTTTGATCCTGTCATACCTTGCTACATTACAGTTGATGCAAGCCAAGTTGGGCTTGGAGCCATTTTGACTCAAAGGATTGGCGATAGTGAAAACACAGTGGCGTTTGCATCTAGAGTTTTGAGAGACGCTGAAGTACAGTACTCGGTTATTGAAAAGGAGCTTCTGGTTTGCCTTTGGGCCATTGAGAAATTTCGCCCGTACGTTTGGGGCAAGCGTTTTAAGTTGCTCACTGATCACAAACCGTTGGTCTCTATTTTCAGTGCTGGTGTCAATAAATGTTGTACACCAAGGATTTTGAGAATGGTGTCCAGGTTGCTGCAATACCATTTTGATGTGTCTCACATCGCCAAGGGCAAGAATGGTAGAGCCGATTTTCTTTCTTGTTTTCCCCAAAAGAAAGATGAGGGTGATGATGTGGCATTTACTGAACTGTGTGAAGAAGCCTGTGACGATTGTTTTGTAGCTGCATTAGATTTGCCTGAACCAGCCATAAGTTCTGAAGAGGAATGGAGGAATGCGTTGAATGAAGATGCCTTGCTTCAACAAGTTTGTGATTTTGTGAAAAAAGGTTGGCCCCGAGAAAAGGTCCTGTCTCCTCTTTTACAACCTTATTGCAAGGTTGAGGAGGAGATTTCTACTGAAGATGGTATTTTGTTGAGAGGTTGATAAGCTTGTTCCTCCTCATGTTATGCGACAAGCCATCATTAAACATGCTCATGAAGGACATTTGGGTGCAACGCTTACAAAACGTCGCATCCGGGAAAGTTTTTGGTGGCCAAGAATGGATGTTGAGATCGAGGATGTAGTCACCAATTGTTGTGTGTGTGGTGCTGCTGATAAGAGCCTAAAAGTTTTGACCCCTCCTTTATTGCCTATTGAGTGTCCCTCGGGACCATGGATCAAAGTGGGCATTGATGTCATGGGCCCTTTTGATAATTTGTCGTGTGGCCATAGATTTGTTCTTGTACTTATGGATTATAGTTCCAGATGGCCTGAAGTTAAGCTTGTAAGAGAAGCCAATGCCTCTAGTATTGTCACATTCTTAGGTGAGGTATTTTTGAGAGAAGGTTTCCCTGAGACACTTGTCTCTGACAATGGGACCCAATTTGTGAGTGTTGAGGTTGAAAGTTTTCTTGCTTCCTGTGGAATAAAACATTCAAAAAGCTCCTTGTACCATCCCCAGACAAATGGTCTCGTTGAGAGAATGAATAGGATGATTGGGGAGTGCATCAAGTGGGCTAAGTCTGGGAACCATGATTTAGTAAAATCCTTGAACAGCATGTTGTGGTTCTACAGGACTACTCCACATTCCTCGACCAAAGTTTCACCGTTTGAACTACTTAGAGGACGCAAAGCCAACACCAGTTTCAGACCTGGTTGGATGAACAAATGGCTCAAATTAGGGTCTGATATAGAAAAGCTCATGGACATTGTGCGTGTTAATTTGTCTGAGTCTCAAATTAGACAGAAAATTTGGTACGATCGCAAGAAAGGTGTTAAAACAGTTCCCTTGGTGGTTGGTGACATGGTCAGGATAAAAACTCCAATTCATGTTAAAAAGGGAGAAAACAAATTTGGTAAACCTATTAAGGTCGTGAAGATTGGAAACAATGCTGTTCAGGTTATGGGTGGGCATTGGTGGAATGTTGCCAAAATTGTCACAGTGAGGACTGCTACCAAGAGCAGGTATGATAAAGCTGCTGAAGATGATGTCATGGGTTCTGGGGAGGTTCATGTTGGTCTTAGGAGGAGCTCAAGAGTTCCTGTCACTCCTAAGAGGTTTCGGAAGTAAGTTACAGATTTTGTTCTGCTTTATTTTTTTGCGTTTTTTTATTTAGAGGAGATGGGAAGGTGTGTTATATCTTGTCTCTGTAGGAGAGTGCTGCTCTCTTCTGCCTGTGTTCCAGGTTGTGGAGAGTTGCATTCCCTGCCAGAGTTCTTGGGTTGCTGGGTGATGGCTTTGTCTTAGTGGGGATTCTGAGAATGTTTATGTTGAAATAAGATTCAGTTGATGCTTACCTGTAACCGGTGGAGCTTCTGTTTGGTGCTCCACAACCGTGTAGCTACTAAATAAACACTTCAACTTACCTTGGCTACGAGTTTATTACTACACATATATCTACTGTAAATTGCTGTGGCACCTATGGATAATGTTTGTGCTATACAAAATTAAAAAACCATGAATAAATACATTTCTCTTCTTGGCAAGGTCACGCACCAGGTCTGGCTTAGCATAGCACTAAAGCCGCTAACTGAATCATTTTTAGGCATTCAATCTTTTTAGGTCTGGAGATAGCAAGGACCTTTTGGTATCCCCCAAAATATAATTATATAAAAGATATCCAAACAGATACATACAAGCAGTGGTTTTCAGCCAGTCCTTTTCATCAAATGGCCTGTTGCAGTGTCATTCAAATTTTGATTCCTACACCACAGCAAACAGCATGAGGCAATGAGTCAGCCCTCTCCTTGTTGTGACTGGCAGCATTCTGTTTGTTTACAATGTGCACATGTGCCTAAAGGTAATTGTTAGACCTGGCATCCTTGCTGTGGTTTTCCCCCGAACTTTTTGCCTTCAATCCTTCTCTTTTGCTGACTTTGTTTTTGCTGGCTTTAGAACTCTAGGCACTTCACCACTGCTGACCAGTGCTAATGTGCTTGTGCTCTCCTCTTTAAGCCTGCCTGTACTTGTAAGTTAGGAGTAAAGTGGTACTACATGTGTTCATGGCCTGTAAATTAAATGCTACTAGTGGGCCTGCGGCACTTATTGTGCCACCCACTTAAGTAGCCCTCTAAACATGTCTCAAGTCTGCCATTGCAGCCTGTGTGTGCAGTTTTAAACTGCCATTTTGACCCAAACCTTTTTAAAATACATATAAGTCACCCTTAGGGTAGGCCCTGCACACCCCAAGGGCAGGGTCCAGTGTATTTAAAAATTGGACATGTACTTTTAAGTTTTACATGTCCTAGTAGTGAAAAACTCTTACATTCGTATTTCACTGCTGCAAGGCTTATCTCTTCCATAGGACAACATTGGAGTTACCTTTTTACATTTAATAAGCTGTAAACACCAAATGGGAACAGGTAACCCGTTCATGTTTGGTGACTTTGGAATTGTAATGACAAGTCCTCTCTAATGGTAAAGTCGGATTTTAAGTTTCAATTTTCAAAATGCCACTTTCAGACAGTTGTAAAAACAGCAAGGTGACGGATGGAATGCTTTCATTAATTTCAGCCACTGGCAAGCACTTGGGCTGCATCCCAATCCATCGGTTTTTGTCCACCATGCACCTCAGTTTTGACCCAGCCATATACAAATCAGTCTTGCCCCTGCTCCAATGGGAACAGTCCAGCCCGAACTGCCAGGCCAGGTCCTCCCTGAACCTTTTACTGCAACTGCAGTAGCACCTGTATTTCAACCAGTGGCGGCTCGCAGAGGTAACGCTGTGGGGCGGTGAGGCGGGGCGGGGCTGGGTGGGGGGGTAGTGGAGTCCGACATACGACGGCTAAGGTGAACGTAAATAAATAAATATCTGCCGTCGTATGTCGGACTCCATTACCCCCCCACCCAGCCCCACCCGCCTCACCTCCCCACAGTATTACCTCTGCGAGCCGCCACTGATTTCAACAGTACCTGACATAAAATATTTTGTGCAACTTATTATTACCTGGGGTTACGCTGACAAACCCCAATAAGCCCCGATTCATCAAATGTACCTGGCGTCAAATGTGGATCTTGTCACTTGTGAGTCTTTCTGCTTCTGGAGTCGAAAGGGAGAACAGAGCTGCTCTCAGGCCATGCCAAGTCATGTCACTTTGAACATCACTTGGGTGTCTTCTGCATAGTTGAGGAATTGGCTTCCCATGCTCATTAAGAGATGGTGAAATGGTTGACTGTAGACATTCAAAAGCAAAAGTGAGAGACAGGATCCCCTGGGATCTGCACAACTAAGCCCTCACAAGATGTAAACTGGTCCAGACAAAGTTGGGTGCATAATCTATAAAGGAATGAAGGAGACCTCTTTGTGGTAGGGTCCAGCACCCTTGCCACTTCACGCATCCTAGATATGATCAATGGCATCGAACACAGCCGGCAAATCCAACCAGGCCAACATTGTACACCCATCATAGGTGCTAGGATATGCTTGGTACGACTTGTTTGTAAATGCATGTCCATATTTCATCTCACTCCTCGTCACATCTCACACAGAATACAAGAGTTTGGGGGCCTGTGGAAAGGAAGATGGTCTGATACCACTGAACCTGGCTCCAGCAGAGGGTCTCTGGACAACCAGGAGGGATGGAGCGGTGAGACTGCGCATGGAAGAGACGGGGCCAGCCTCGGAGCCACCAGTCACCACACTCCAGGTGTTTGAGGCTGCGGTCCAGCATTTCGGTGACCGTCCAGCAATGGCGGTGAAGAGAGATGGGCGCTGGGAGACCACCACATACCTACAGTACCACCAGCAGTGCCGGGCAGCGGCCAAGAGCTTCCTGAAGGTCAGTCCATGGTTCAGCTTTCTTCTTCTCTCAGTGTAAGGTTCAATGTGTTGTTGAGGGTAAATGAGAGAGATGAGCTTGGTACATCAGATCATAACAGCATAAACAGGGCTTTTAATGATTGGTCTCCCCCCGCTGAACTTATTGGCAAATATTACCAATCTAGTAGCGTGTGCACGCTCATATCTTAGGCAATCCTCACCCTGCTTGCTGCTGCTTGGTCCCATGCAGAAATGGGCAAAACTAATGACCCAGTTTCACTAACAATTATGGTCATACCATTTTAAACAGCAGAATCTAAAAACTAAATTAACCCACTTTGCTTTCATTCATTGTTTCTGTATAGACCTAAAAGTTGTTAATCGCTTTTTAACTTAAAAAGTCCTAAACTCAGTGGTAAAGTGAGAAATCTCCTTACATTTCACCCACTCACGGGTAGTGAGGAACTGACACATTGGCCGATATGGTTCTCTCTGTTGCCACATGAAAAGAGTGGTGTTGATAAGCATTCCTGGTGAGGGTTGGAGAAGCAGGTCACTGTGTCCAATGAACGGACTCTTTGTGCTTCAAGCCCCCTTTCATCCTTGAACCGTGTTTGATGAGTTAAACAGGGGCCTGGAGCTAGTGATAGTTACTGAGGATTGGTTACTAACTAGGGGCGGGTAACACACTAGTTGTGATCTTGTCTGCCTCTCATCTTCATGCATTCAGGCTGGAGACTACTAACAGTCTGGGTAACAGAGTAAATGTGGGCTAGTTATAGGGGACTAGGAAACAGCATCAACACGCTTTGACAACACCAATAGGTCTGGCTTTAATATGGTAATGTAGGAAGCCCAGGCAGTCACACGTGCAGTTTGCATGTGATCCAGCGCTAACAATAACATTTCTCCTCCTATTAGGTCTCGGACAATCTCTTTTTCTCACAATTACATACACATGACGGTGGGGCCCATGACACCGCCAAAACCATTCACACTCTCATATATTTCTCATAGAACCTGTCCGTTACACCTTAGGAGAAACGGATACTGAAGTGCTGGAAAGAGACAGGATACCTCTTTTAACACTTATCGCACATTCTTCTATATCTTTTAGGTATTCCGCTCATTTGTCGATGGATCAAACTAGTAAGAAAATAGTTTAAATGGTGACTAAGACCAGCTCAATCACGATAAACTCATTTATACAGTTACATTTATCATTGAGCTAAAGAACCACAGACTCATTTAGTTTAAAATTAATAATATTTATCTAAAGTTTAGAAGCATGAAATAAGTCTTTGTTTTAATAATCAGATTGTCACATTTAGCAGCATTATAAGAAAATAAATCAAATTTTGCAATGCATACCTATTAGTTGGAAAAATAGCATTCGTTGTAGAAAAGATTCAGGTCACAGCAAGGAACTCCCAAAAATCATCTATCTAACCCGTAAACGGGTCTCCTCATATGAACCACCAATACGGGGCTCCCTGTCTCAGTCTCTATCTTTCTCGGGGTTTTAAGAAAAATTCTATAAAAATGAAAAATAGGATTTCTATGAAAAATCTAGTGCTCAATAAAACATGAACTGCAAGTTTCTCCTTCTATCTCCGTCAAAATTTTCTCCAAAAACAGCATTAGCGGCAGCATAGAGTTTCCCCAAAAGCATCAAAAATAATGTGCGCCCAACTCCTCCCCAAACTAAGCCTTCTTATACCCTAAAGTTAGCTTACTAAGTGGGAAAGTTGCATTCTTGGTGGGCTAGAGTCTCTCTAATTGGTCCATTTAGATCCGCATACATCACATTATGAATATCTTGGCTTTATCAGTTATTCTTGCAAAAGTTCATTCTTCGGGCCTTTCCCACAGCCTGTGACATTATTCATCCGCACATTAGTCTTTTTTGTATCTCATTTGATACTTGTTAATATTAGGCAGGTCTTTGTCCATTTATAGGTACATTGCAGCTTCTCACGCCTCAGATTCAGCTCTCTTTGGCACACGCTGAAGCAATAAGGTCATCATGGCCTTGACCATGCTCCCATCCGAAGCTTTGTGACAACCACGTGATCTCTCATTTTCACAGTTCTGCTTGCTCGCAGTTTTCAGATATTCACCCATGCGCACTTTATCCCTCTACTCCGGCGGCCATTTTAGGTTACAGCACATTGGCCTAAGCGAACTATTTTTAAAGATAAACAAAATATAATTAGGAAAATAAGGAAAATAAGCCTTTTCGTTTCCCTCCCGTCACTCTACGTACCCCAATTAAGTATTACCTAGCAGAAAGCAAACATATAAGCGTTCTCTTACTTACCAATCACTTTATTTTGCCACTAGACAGTCTTAATTTAAGCACAGATCATGCAATAATTATTCTAATTAGTACGCAATTCACAATTACTATATTTACACGACACCAACATGTAAGTAGATTAGTTTGCACATGTATAGCATGTTAATATGAACCCTTTATAATAAACATGCATGGTTGATTAATAACTATGACGAATTTGAAGTTAATTATCGTTACAATTATTAGGAGGTTAAAATTTTTCAATTTGTCTGCTCCATCACATGCATAGCGCATTGAAGCCAAACCTGTTGGTACTGCTGATGCTTGCGATAACATAATGCTGGTGAGACAGCTAACTCTGCTTTCAGGACAGATCATTTAGGAAGAGTATTCATAGATTCTGAATGTATAGGGATTTCAGATGTTCTGTAGACTGCATCAGTACATTATTAAAAGTGAAGATATATATTCATTTCTACACACTGCTGAAAGGTTACACTTACAAAGGTCCATGCTCAGGAGATTTAAGTAAATGTTTTATTAGTGACACTGTTGCTGCCATGACTGTACTTTAATCTTTTAGGCTGGCTTGATAAAACAGAGAGAGATGTAGTGTTACTCTACACCCCTGCCTTTCTGATGCCTCCATCTGAGATAAAAACAGACAGCTTCTGCTTTACAGAGACCATGAGCGCGACCTCCTCCCTGGGCACTGATTATGGTATTTTATGTGTATTTGTAAAGCACACTATCACGCGTGCGGGTATCCTAGCGCTAACCAGGTGTGTGTGCCTAGACCTGCCTATGGTGGGCTGATTAACTGAAAAGCCATGTTGTTGATGCTACTCATTACTGTTGCTCTCATGGGGTGCATTGTGGGGCACCTGCTGGGGTACAAATTACACTGCCCTGGTACAGATTACTCCTGCCGGGGTAGAGAGTACTCATGCTAGGTACAGATTACTCCTGCTGGTGTACAGGTTTCTCCTGCAGGGGAGCAGATTACTCATGCTAGGTGCAGAGAACTCCTAATGGTGTACAGGTTACTCCTGCTGGGGTACAGATTACTCAGCTGGGGTACAGATTACCCCTGCTGGGATACAGATGATTTCTCCTGGGGTAAAGATTACTGTGCTGAGGGTACATATTATTCTACTGGGGTACAGAATACTCTTCTGGGATACAGATTACTCATGTTAGATGTGGATTACTCATGCTGGTGTACAGGTTACCCCTGCTGCGGTACAGATTAATCAGCTGGGGTACAGATTACTCCTGCTGGGATCCAGATTTCTCCTGTCGGGGTACAAATTACTGTGCTGAGGGTACAGGTTGCTCTACTGGGGTACAAATTACTCTTCTGGGATACAGAATACTCCTTGTAGGTTCAGATTACTCCTGCTGGTGTACAGGTTACTTCTGCGAGGTACAGATTACTCATGCTAGGTGCAGATTACTTCTGCTGGTGTACAGGTTACTTCTGCGGGGTACAGATTACTCCTGCTGGGGTACATATTATTCATGCTAGGTACAGATTACTTTTGCTGGTGTACAGGGTAGTTCTGCTGGGCTACAGATTACTCTGCTGGGGTACAGATTACTCACGCTAGCTGCAGATTACTCCTGCTGATGTACAAGTTACTCCTGTTGAGGTACAGATTACTCCTGCCAGTGTACTGATTACTGCTGCTAAGGTACAGATTACTCATGCTAGGTGCAGATTGCTCCTGCTGGTGTAGAGGATACTTCTGCTGGGATAGAGATTACTCGGCAGGGTAACAGATTACCCCTGATGGGATACAGATTATTCCTGTCGGGTACAGATTACTGTGCTTGGGGTACAGGCTGTATGATGCTGACCTCCAGCAGAGAGCCTAACCTCCTTGGAGCAGAGAGTGCTGTACTTATGAGAGTAGGAAACAAAGGGGCATATTAGCAACAACTTGCGATAATTATCGCAAACCGCGCTTAGCGCGTGTTTTTTTATCGCCGCCTATCGCTGGATTTGATCGCGGAGATAACGCAGTATTACCAACGTTTATCTCCACGGCGATAAAAATCCAGCGATAGCGGCGAATCCCATCATTAACGTGAGATTTCCAGCGATAAAAATCCTATCGCTAAGGGGAATCTCGCTAATAGGCAGGTGGGGATTTAGCCGTAGAATCCACCTCCCATTGACTATAATGGGTAAGTCATGTTTTTACCAGTTCTAAAAAACCAGCGCTAATCGTGGTTAGCGCGCGTTTTTGTATCGCTTCGCGGTCCTTGCTAATAGTCGATAGGTATGTTAGCGACTGCTTTCAGTCGCTTTTAGTTGGGAACGCCTCCTTTGCATGTCATTAGCGATAAATATCGCTGACATGCAAAGCGGCACCCAAACCAGTCGCTATCGCCTAAAAGCTGTCGCTAACACCTGTTAGCGACAGCTTGCTGATAGGGAGATAGAAATATCGCCGCTTTAGCGGCAAAAAGTGCCGCTAAAGCGGCGATAGAGCCCTTGCTAATATGCCCCAAAGTCTTTCATCCTTCTGAGGTTGATAAAAATGAGTATCATTGAGTTGGGTAAGAATAAACATCTGTTATTCAGCGCCAAGAGGCCCTTCTGGGTGAACGTGGGCTTTACAAATATACGGGGCATATTTACAAGGGCCTTATCTCCACTTTTTTGGCCTTAAAAGCCAAAAAAGTGGAGATAATATTAGCGCCCTATCTACAAGGGGATGCTAACATGCAGTAGCGCGTGTTAGCACCCTTTTTCCCGACGCCTCGCTTTGCATCTCTAATGAGATGCAAAGTGGGCGTCACTGGGCAGTACAACCTGTAAAATATCGCTGATGTGCACATCGTGATATTTACAAGGCGGCCCACGCATTTTAGCAGACGTTAGTTTTGGGCGAAAACCGCTGTTTTCGCCAAAAACGAACGTCTGCTAAAATCCTGACTCATGTATGTTTAACATGGGGGTGGATTCTTGTGTTACGACCAAAGGGTCATATCATCAAGCATATCGCCGTTTTGCAGGGAACATCGCTGGAAAACCAGCGATGTTCCCTGCAAAACGGCGATTTCCCCGCTATCGCTGGAATTTACATCGCCCTGGAGGAACTCGTTGTTAATAACGCGCTAACAGGGCGATAAATTCCAGCGATAGACGGCGATAAATACAAAAGCGCTAAGCGCACTTTGCGTTATTTATCGCCGTCCGTTGCTGATATGCCCCATACATGAGTCTGCAGCAGACTCATCCTCTACCTCCCCAAACGGACCCACATCACCTCCCACCTAAGAAGCCCACAAAGCTCTACTTGATCAAGGACTATCCTATATCAACCATCGGCTCAATTTCCATCTTCCCGCAAGACACCTTTGCTCCTCCTCACCCTCACCCTGTGTCCGCCGCAGCCGCTGCGGGGGCTGCACCTTCTCCTACCTCGCCGCCAAAACCTGAAATGTTCTGCCCCTCCACCTCCGAACAGCACCCTCACTGGCGGACTTCAGAAGAAGCTCACGACCTGGCTTTTCGACAAGGAAGACATGGCACCCCCAAAGCCCAGACACCCTTAGGGGCGACAGTGCTGCGCTATAAAAATGCTAATGGAATGATTGATTGACATGTTATGTTACCCTCCCAAAAGTAACAATACCGAATCCAGGCATCCTTGTTTGCAGTGGTTCCCATGACATCGGAGAATGCAGAGACCACCTCTCCCCCTTTGCCGGACCAGGTCTCTTCCACTCCTTTCGCACACACTCCCACCTGATGCCAAATGCTCTACTGCTGACATGCATTCCCTACCATTTCATGATATAAGGTTCACATATCCCAGTCTCCGAGGCTGGTCCTTCTGCCGCCCCACCATCTTTAAAACCAGCGAGTACCCCATCAATCCATGCTCTTGGCTCCTGTCGCCCCTCACTGAAGCATGTTCTATTCTGACCTCCACCAGTCTAGCCTCTTAAACTCCATTGTCCTGATGCACTCTTGACTCCTTCTGTGGCTGCAGAAGGAATGTCCGCCAAACTCTTTTCCTTTCAATCTACAAAGTGTTAGTTGTTTCCTCACTACTGCTAGCACCTCCCCTCCTTGTACCCTGCCTCCTGCTCATGTGGAAAGAAACCCTCACCTACTCTTTGTCTGTTTCTAACCTCCTTACCACACCCAGGAGCAGGGATGGTTGTTTTCCAGTGCTTACAACCTCACTGGTGTCCCTTGCTGTTTTTAGCTGTCCTCTTCTTCCTTATTCACAAACTCACTCATTTCTCTCATAAACCCCAAACACTGTCCTAAAACACTGCTCCCCTGCCAGCTTCCCAGCAACTCTTCTTCACCATTCCCAGTACATACTGTTCCATATCCTCTTTCCACCGCATGATTCCATGTGCATCTCCAGGTCCACACGCTGCTCCTCCAGGCACAATTTCAAACCATTCTGCTTTGTAACTACCTAAAGCTGATGGGGCCAGAGAACTGCCTTTGTCACAGAGATCCTTTTGTGACTGTGCAGTTCATAAATTAAAATCTTAATCTAGGTGAGAAAATTATGTTCTTTTCCCAGTCTTTTATTATCATAATTTTGCTAAAAAGGATTTGTTTGGGTAGAAATAAATTCTTATTAGTAAAGTCAACCCTAAGCACTGTGTTACATTCTGAATCCTAAGTTTATGCTTCTCCAGAGCAAGCACTCCTAAAAAATGCCTATCAGTATGGATGACATGTGAATCCCACACCTTGTAGTCCCCTTTGTTTTATGTAACATTTTGTATACACTGATTTACACATGTATGATTTATTGTCTCTCTAAAGTGCACCTACACCCTACACTGGTATGAGAGGTGCTATAAAACAAATTAAATACACGTGAGAGAGGAGCTATGGAGAGATGAGAGGCTGTGTTGGAGGGTGATAGTGAGGGAATCATTGAAGAGCCACAATAAAGATTGTGCACAGTAAGGTCATCATTTACTATGCTTTAAAAGCTAATACAATTGAATATGTAATAAAAACTGTGCTGTTGAATGCACCATTTTTACCCACATTTTCTTGGGGGGAGAACTCCCACAGACACTCCTTGTAGTGGACAGGCTCACTCGCTGCACTCACTATGCAGCGTGCCAGGGCTGCTTTTGCTTCCCAGTCCGGCCCTGGTTCATCTCACACACCTTTGTTTGCCACCTTTTAAGAAATGCCTAGGTAACCTATTGTAGTGTCCTGATAGACACGTAGTGAGACAGCCCCTCCTTGGGGGTTGTATATACACCCCCTCACACCTATTCATCACATGCGTTTCCGGTCAGGTGACCCTGTTAATAAAAAGTCTTGGGAGCACGAGCCGGGCCAGTCATGCGCCCCTACTACTGGAGCCTGTGTCCTCCTTTAAGCACCCCTAGTACTGGAGTCTGTGTCCTCCTTTATTTAGTATGTGGGCCTCGGGCCCAGAACATAAGAACTGGCGAAGAGACATGGGACCTGAGTCCCTGCTCCAAGGCCATCCTATCATCACCTGCACCAGCACTGTACGTACACACCTGCTGTGCCCTGCCCCGATGCCGACTGCTGGAGCCGCCTGGGGAGTGCTGGGAACCTCGCTCAGTGATTCGGTCTCACTGTTTAGGAGGGCAGCAGGCTTTAGGGCTCACAGAGACGACTTAGGTGGAGAAGTAGCGAGCTGAGGCAACAGGACACCAGGCACTGATTGGTCCAGTCCAGTAGTCCTAATGTGGCAGTACCACTTGGGCCAAAGACACACCACAATGTTCCTGCCAGTCAAAAGAGCCCCGGCTGCACTGGTGTCAGCCCAGTAATAAGGTGCCACCCCAGCCATTCAAATTCTACCTAACAGATAGGGGGCATTAAAAGAAATAAACAATTCCCACTGCTCAGAAGCCAAAGCTAGACCGGCAGTGACAGGGACTAAGCTTGTAGATGTGCATCTGCCCCTAGCTCGGAGGAGATGACTTTGCCAGGCACCCCTCGAGCGGGGTGCAGCCGAGGGTGTAAATAAATGGGAGGTTAGCCACTCGGGACTTACTCCGATACCACGATGTGTGCCACGTGAGCCTTTGAGACGCAGCTCAACCACCACAGTAGAAGGCCCTGCTTTTGTGTACCTGGATCCTGCCAATGCACGAGGCCACCCTTCCCCCATGGCACACAACATAAATTCTCCCCCTGCCAGATATGAATTTGCTGGAAAGCAAAAAGGATAAATAATCAGAAAGGTCACCATGGGAAGGGCAACTCAAAGACCCCGGAGCTGAGGCTGATGTCCACCACTTATCTCACCAACAAGCGCAGAGAGAAGAGTGCACAAGTTATCAGAGGAGACACTGTGCCACAGTTAACTGTGTGACAAGAACAAGCCTGTGGTAGGCTACAGCCATGCCTTGTAGTGTTGCAGGGATTCTCTAGAGTCACAGAACTATGCTTGGAATCACAGAACCTTGGTAGTCAGAGACCGAGCCATTCTACCACCTCAGAACCCATGAGCCAGGGACCGACTAGCTATAGTGTCTCACTTGCCCTCCTACTCACTTACAGAGGAACAAGTGATTGGACACCCCCGAACACAACACTCCTGACTCTCTCAGGAATCGTGGTGACAGGACACACCCTTTCGGTCACACTTGTACTTGTCCACAATAAGATCTGACAGAGACACGAGACAAGTTTAAAATGTTTATTTTATAACTATAGTGCTCCAGTATGCAGTATACGTGCCACAATAAGTAAGAAAATGCCTAACAGAAATACGGTCAGCATGGTAAGTAATCCATAAATCATAAAAGGAGCTGTCATTCTATGAGACAGAGTAACCTACCCCCCTCCTCTTCTAGTGAAGCAGATTGATTATATATCAGAAGATCTCTGGGTGTTAGCAGCAGACCCCGTACCTTAGTATGCACAAATGAACCTTCTACATCTCGGGTGTAGTCGCGATCTCTTCCCTGGAAAGATCCTCTCCAAGTGTGTTGTTGCCTAACTTGTGCATACCTATATGCCAAAAGTATGTGTTCCCAAACAACAGCTGCATTGGCCTGTTTTGTCTAGGTGCTATGACCTGACCAGAACAGAATAATAAGGGCCATTGTTGTTTGACCTTGTCTACGGTGTGCAGACTAAATCCCAGCAAAAAGCAGAACGCAAAAACAACTACAGGTTCTGTGTGAAAGTTCGGTGTGGTACAAAGTAAAATACGTTTATATAGTAACGTGTGCAAAGCAGGGAGCAGTCTACAGCGTGCTCATGCTAACATAAGGAGGATGACGATGGGCCTGCACGGGACATATGACAGTAGCAGCAAAGGCACAAGTGCTCCAAGAGGAGGAGCCCCCGGGAAGCAAGCAGTTCTCCAATAAGCCATCCCGCACATCCATGAGCTGTGCCTGCCACTCACCCATCCTGTGTTCACGAGGCTTGTGGGAGAAGGGACGCTGACCAGTGTAGCATCCTCGCCAGCCCGGGAGCAGGTACCAGACCATGCCACACATAGAGCCCTGGTTTGCACTTCTTTATTCTTCAGCATGCAACCGTTAACTGAATGCACTGTGTCACCAACTTTATTAACCACACCCAATCACACCCAATTGATTATGTAATACTTGTGAGAAGTCCGTCGAGGACCACTAGAGGCCTCATATATTCAAACATAAGACACAACATCTCCCTCTTTGTTAAATAAATAGCATGAATACATATATACAAAAATACACATAAAAATTCTTCAATAAGTCGCCGCGGTGCTCGCACCAGTCTTCCAGATCTGGTTGGACGAGATAGCAGAGGAGTGCCTACCTCTGATATCCATGGCAAAGAGTTGGATGCTTGACTTGGGCCCTCAGGTGGACTTACCTCACTCGTGAGATCTGGAGCTGACGAACATGAAGGCAATGCAAGTGCGATGATTCTCTGATTATGGACTTTCCAGGTCATTGGGTATTTACCATATGTCCTTTACTCACCACAACTCTTATCAGTATAGGATCAACTGGAGCGTCAGTCTTGCGCATCTGCTATTGTTTGACAAGCCACCTGATTGATTGAATAACCGATCTTGCCTCCTACTGTGACTCCTTGTAGCTGCAGTGGCTCGAGGATAGACATAGGGGCTTCTTAGACGAACTCTCCTCTGCAATGACTTGGGACAAAGCACCAGGCCTGGATGGGCTCACTGCTGCCTTTTATAAAGAACATACATACATCTTAGCCCTGCACCTCCTTGCCATGTATGAGGAGTCCCTTACTGCTGGCGTTCTTCCTCCCATCCTGCGGGAAGACTTGATAGTGACAATCCTCAATGGTGTGAGTCATATCAATCCTTATCGATGATTAACATAGATAACAAAACCCTTGCCAAATTAATTGCATCGCGACTTCTCCCGCTACTGCTGTCCATTGTTCAACCAGACCAGTCAGAGTTTGTTCCGAGTAGGTCTATGGCGCACAATATGAGCACCTTCTTTGCTTTACTCCACATGATTGGCCCTGACCTCCGTGCTGCAGCGTTGTTTTAAGATGCCACTAAGGCGTTTGATTCCCTAGAATGGCCCTATCTCTTCGCTCTGCCTATCCTGTTTTCTATCACCATGGAGCTTCATTCACTCCCTGCAGAATCATGTCTTAATGTATGCTGACGACGTCACCCTGTACGCAAGGGAGCCGAGAGTCAATCTAGATCCCCTGATCCAGGAGTTCACCAGATTCAGCGGTATTTCTGGGATCACAATAAACTGGACCAAATCAGTTGTGTTCCCTCTGATGGAAGTGACGGCAGAGCTCACCTGAGAGTTCCCAATGACATGGGCATGGGAACCGGTGTGGTATCCTGAGGTTTGTATTAGCAGGGACCTTGACGAGTTGTGGCACGCTAACTATGGATGCCCAATGACCTGGTTTGATGGGCGACTAGAGGGCTGGAGGAGGCTTCCACTATCTTTGACTGGGAGGTTGGCCATCGTGAAGATGGTGATCCTAAATTCCTGTATCTCTTCGTCAATCTGCCTCTCTCCACTTATGGTCCACTTCCGACGCCAGCTCCGTTCACGCCTGGCATCCCTGGCATGGGCGGGGGGTCCAACCCCAAATTTCATAGGAAGTATTGGCCCTTTCGTTTGAGCTGGGGGGACTTGGGGCCTCGGACATGGACCTATATTATTATAGTGCTCAGGCTAGGTTCGCGCACCACTGGCTCTACCCCATTCAGATCATGGCGCACACCGCATCCTAACACAATAGCACAGCACCCTGCCCCATGCAGATGGCGCCTTATTTGATCCCCAGATGTCTGCGTGCCCAGGTGGACACGGTCGCTAGTACGTCATCGGTGTGGAATGAGATCCGGAGCAGGGCCCACCTGGATTGCCTATTGGCTCCCTCGATGCTGATTATTAGGCACCCTTCCCTCCCAATCACCAGCCACACTGGCACCAGTAATAGACTGCGACACCTGGGTAGGACTTCCTTTGGCGCTTTATACCCGGACTGCACTTTTATTGAACCACACCAGTCCCTATCAGGGTCAGCAATGTCCGTGCTTGATCAGTTTACATATTATCACATTAGAACAGCTCCTTCCTGGAAGCCCCACCCACGCTAACGGTTCTTGAGGAGATTCTCACAAATCCCTCTCCACGTAGATTAATCACGAGGCAATATATGGGTTTGCAAACAACGTCACCTGTGCGAGTTCCCAGCAGTAGGCAGGGACGGGACTACGACCTGGAGTCGCCCCCTACTGACGAGCAGTGGAAGTGCAGTTGGTCTCAATCCTGCGCGCCCTTGCCAAACTACAGACTGCACCTAATACACTTTAAATCCATGCATAGACTCTACAACTCCCCGGTACAATTAAAAGAACGGGCTTCATTGCCGATGCGCGCTGTGTTTGCTGCACTGCATCTTGCGCTGACGTTTGACACCTAGAATGGACCTGTAAAGACTTGTGGGACTTCTGGGGCACTCTTTTTTTTTTTTTGTGTAAATCTTTTTATTTAACAAAACTTAGGTCGACTTTACAAGCTACAGTAGTTAAGGCAGAAACCAATATCACATGCCATCATGATTACAGAGTACATAGGTAAATCGTAGTAATTAACAATGACTATGGGAGAGCCTTCTTCTGGCTCTAGGACAGTGGGGGGAACACAGATATCTCCTCTGTATTTGTTCTATTTATTCGAGATGGAAGACCACTTTCTGGGGCATCCCCGGGAGACATACACCAGCCAATGTCTGCCCTCCAAGATGCTACCTTGGGCGGCTCTCCCGCCCCCCCACAGTTGTGCAATATTCCGTTTGGCCACCATTAAACCCAGTGACCCATATTTTGTCTTTGTTGCTGAGATCGGTGGGTTCCCATATGTTCAATAGGCATCGCTTGGCCTCAAGGCCATCCCCAACACCCGGTTCATGCATTCATGTATTTTCAACCAGTAGGATTGGATGTGCTCACATTCCCATATTATATGCATAAAGGAGCCCAGCTGTCCACATCTCCGTCTACAGTTGCCGTCCTCTACTTTCCCCATTTTGACTAGGGTTGGTCCGGTGACATATATTCTATGGAGGATTTTCAGCTGCATGAGACGGAACCGGGATGAGATCGCCACCTCTCTTGGGGATGCGACTGCCTCCTGCCATTCTTTGTCATCTATGTTTAGCCCATCCCTCTCCCAGTGCTGCCTGAGTGTCGTCAGAGGGTTTGGAGAGTTATTGATCAGCTTTTTATAGGTCAGGGATATCGCTTTGTCGGGCATGTACCCATCCAACAACCTGTCCTCTAGTGGCGAAGCGTCTGGCAAAGTGGTGCCTCTGGGTATGTTTGACAGTAATGCGTGTCTGACTTGTAAGTAGCGGAAATGCTCCGAGTTAGCAAGCTCATGGCTCTGTTGTAGAGCGGCGAAGGTGACCACCTCTCCCTTGTCCCATAGGTCCCCAATTTTTGAGATCCCAATAGTGTCCCATTTGTCGAATCCCTTCGTGTTGCCTAGTGTGCCCAGCTGCTCCGTTTCCCATAGTGGGGTGGCTTGTGTAAGCTTTTAATCCCACCCCAGGCTTTTGGTGGCCGTGTGCCAGACCCATACTGAGTGCTTGGTTGGACCCGTCAGGGAATATTTCTGTGGTCTGGAGTAGAGAGCTCGGTGATATGCCCCTCCTGGGAGTAGCCATTTATCAAGCCTATACGGCGGGTCATTGTCTTGTTGATACGAGCTGTGGTTAATCGCCGCCAGATGCGCGGCCCAGTAGTACTTCTTGATGTCAGGCAATCCAATTCCCCCGTCGTACCAGCCCACGGTCAGTTTCTGAAATGCTATTCGGGATCTCCCTTCCCCCAGTAAATCTTGCGGTATACTTTCTATCTCACCAAAGTATCTAGTTGGGACTATGTCTGGGGTGTTTTGTAATGCGTAGAGGAAGCGCTGCAATGCCATCATTTTAAACAATGTCGCTCTCCCTAGTAGCGAGAGCGGGAGCGCCTTCCATGTGTCCACGTCTCTCTTGAGCCTTTGCAGTGGGGGGTGTAGGTTTCGCTCATATCTGAGTTTGGGGTCTGCCGTGATAAAGATACCTAGGTAGCAAAAGCCCTCCCTCGCCGTTTGTATGGGGCAATCTCGGGGCAGGGACGGGGGATCCCCCCTCAGGACGTATAACAAGGGCTTGCTCCAATTTATCCTATATCTGGAGTACCTTCCAAAATTGGTAAAGATGTTGAGGACCGCGAGGAGAGAGGGTCTTGGGGAGGCCAGGTACAGTAGAATATCGTCCGCATACAGGGATATGCGATCCTCCCAATATGCCGCCCATCTGAGACCTCTAATGGAGGTGCTCCAGCGGATCCAAACCGCAAGCGGCTCCAAGGAGAGGGCGAAGAGGAGGGGGGATAGTGGACAGCCCTGTCTGGTTCCCCGGCTAAGCGCAAATACCCCAGATTTCTTGTTGTTGACAATGACCTGCGCCAAGGGCTCGGTGTACAGTAGTTTGATCCATCCTATAAATGTAGGCCCGAACCCCAATTTGATTAGCACAGCAAATAAATAAGGCCACTCTATCGTGTCAAATGCCATGGCTGCGTCTAGCTTGACCACCACCGCCGCCTCCTGTATTGTGTCTAGTCTACCCAGCACCCCGTGAAGGCGGCGCAGATTTAAAGCAGTGTTTCGATGAGGCATGAAGCCGGATTGGTCAGGGTGTATTAATTTACAGATTACTTGGATAAGTCGATTTGCTAATACTTTGGCTAAGATCTTGGGCTCTGAGTTGAGCAGAGAGATGGGTCTATAGGAGGAGCATTTGCCCTTGGGCTTACCCTCCTTGTGGATCGTTACTAGTGTGGCCACTCTTTGATCCTGCTGCAGCAGTCCCCTCTCCATACTTTCTTCAAACATTGCCCGCAAGTGCGGGGCGACAGCGTCTGGCTTTAGTTTGCATAGCTCTATTGGCAGGCCATTTGGGCCCATGGCCTTGCCGGGTCGAATGTCTCTGATCGCCTGCGCTAGTTCGTCATTCGTGAGGGCGCTCTCCAGCGTATCCCTCTCCACGGTCGACAAGGTCGGCATCTGGATATCTTTGAGTAGTTCCGTGGAGTCTTCCACGGAGTGAGTGGAATTAGAGCAATAGATCGCGCCAAAATAGGTGGCAAATTCGTTGGCTATAGCCTGCGGGTCGGTCACCATTTGCCCTCCATCAGCCTCCAGTTCCGGGACCAGCCGGCTCGCTAAGTCCTTTTTGTCCAGCCAGGCGAGAAGTTTCCCAGCTTTATCCCCCAGGTCGTATATTCTACCCGCTTTGTCACTTCCCATTGCCTTGGCAAGATCAGTCGCAATACTTTTATATTCGTCTCTCTTGAGTCTCAGGGTGTGGAGGGTCTCCTCCGTGATCTCCTCCCCGTCCGTCCCAAGGCGGAGAATCTCGCTCTCCACCTGTACAAGAATTTTACGTTTTTCCTTCCGCGTGCCGGCAATCAAGGAGAGTGCCTGTCCCCTGATCACTGTCTTAAATGTCTCCCATATAGTTTGGGGGGAGTGGACAGAGGCCACATTTTCAAGAAAGTAGCTGTCTATAGGGAGTCCCTAACTACCGGGTTACGAAGGTACCAGGGGTTGATGAGTGCAATTCTTCCCGCTTGTTTTCCGTCCAGGGCTACTTGAGCCCAGACCGGCGAATGGTCCGATATCCCCCTTGCCATATGCCTAGAGTCTTGCACCTCGGCGATCTGGGCCGCCGGGACCAGCAGATAATCGGTGCGGGAGAGGTGTTATGGGTTCCCGAATAGAAGGTATGTTGGATGGTGTCTGGGTGATATGATCGCCACGCGTCCACCATGCCCATTGCGTCTAAGAAATCTGGGAGCCACCTCTTTGAGGTGCCAATGTCTCGTGGGGGGTGCCTATCTAGAAGTCCCGATACCACAGAGTTGAAGTCTCCCCCAACCACCAGTCATCCCTCCGGTAGTGTTAGTAACAGGGAACCCAAATCCCTGAATGTGCTGTCCTGGAGTCCCGGGGGGACATAGATCGTTACCAAGTTGAGAGTAGATCCCTCCCACCGCCCGGAGACCGCTGCATACCTGCCCAAGTCATCCACCCATGTTCGGTGTATAGAGTACGGGAAGGAGTTTTTTAACATGATACTCGCCCCCCTGGAGCCAGTGGTAAATCCAGAATGCGCCACGAGTCTATAGCCTCCTCTATCTAGCACCCTGCAGGCGTTGCGCACGAGATGGGACTCCTGAAGAAGCACTACCTCTGGAGAGTGTCGTTTAATATGTTGCAGGACTATGCAGCGCTTCAGTTTGTCCCCCATCCCGTTGACATTCCAACTTAACAGTTTAAAGTGTCTCTCTGGGTGCGTACCAGTCATGACAACCTTTACTTGCGTTTTTCTCTGCCTGTAAGGAGTATAGATTAGTCGACGTAACAAAAAACAACAATGTTTCATCTTTACCCACCCAACTTCCCCCCACCCTGCTCCCCTGCACTCTGGGCTTTGAACTGCCCATCTAACAAACTTGCAGAGTGCCTGTCGCCCAGAACGTTACTAACTGCAGTTAACTTGGGGGCGGTGAGGCTGCTACCTCGGGAACCCTCCCTATTGTGGGAAATGGTGAGCCCCAAAGTCGGTTCCCCCCGGCTACAGTCAAGTTAAGCGTATCTATATAAATTCGCTAGTTGGCTGCGTGTACGTCCATCTTGCCCAAAGAGCCCCCATCCCTCGTTAACAGCAGGAGTAATGTCCCACCAAATGTGCTATGATACATCTTACGGTTTGGTAGACCAAGCAATTCTGGGTCAATACAGAATCAGGCATCCGTGGGTCGCCTGTACTCTCCTCCTCCGCAACTCTCCAGCCAGTCTGCGACATCCTCGGGACGGTCAAAGAACCAGGCTTTAGCTTCCGCCTCCACCCGAAGGCGGGCTGGGAACAACATTGCGTACTTGATGCCCTTATCGCGCAGTTTCTTTTTTACCAGAAGAAATGATCTTTGTTGCTTCTGTACAGCTAGGGTAAAGTCTGGGAAAAACGAGATTACCGAGTTCTTATATCGAAGAGGTGGGGCAATCCTGGCGTTTTGAAGGATGACATCCCGGTCCCTAAAATTCAGAATTCTTGCCAGGATAGGCCGAGGCGGCGCTCCCGGCTTTGGCTTTCCCCCGGGGACTCTATGCGCCCTTTCGATCACAAATAATTTGGACAGTCCCTTTGGCTGGAGGTGGTTAAGTATGAGGTCTTCCACGAAGAGGTCAGTTGCCTGCCCCTCCGCCCTCTCCGGAACCCCAATGATGCGCACGTTGTTTCGGCGGGTGCGCCCCTCGTAGTAATCCAACTTGCCCTCCGCCAGCTTACGAAAGGTCTGCAGGTCTCTGATTTCGCGTTGCAGCTGAGAGGTGTCATCTACCAAGCTGGAGGTGGTGATTTCCATTTGTTTCACTTTCTCCCCGATATTCGTTAAATCTGCCCGAATAAGTGTCACCTCAGACGTGATCGCATCCATCCTTTGTTCCATGGACGTCCGAACTCCCGTTATAGCGTCCATTACGTCTTGGAGCGTTAGTTCCACGGGGCTTTCTTCCATATTCGTCTTGCCGGTGGCCGCGTGTTGGGGGTCCGGCAGTGATGCTTTAGAGAAAGCATATTTGTCCAGCTTATTTTGTTGCATTGTTTCGTGGCCTCTGGTCCCTGACATCCTCACAGTAGTGTTTACGCCTCACAAGTCTCAGAAGGCAATGGGTCCTGTAGCGTGTGTTCCCAGGACCCACTAGTTCGCCGGTACCGGGACCGGTTCCCCAGGCTGTGTTGTTGTCTGAAATTACAGTATGGGCGAGGGCCCCGCACCAGTGGGCTCCAATGCGAGGATCCGTGTGGCTCCGAGGCGATCCTGGAGCGTGAGGGGAGGGAGCTCCGTGCACCACCAGGCGCCCGCCAGTGTTGCCCAAACACGCAGAGGATATGCCTCCCCCCAGGCTCAGGCGATCATTCACTCCTCAGACCCATTTAGGACCCCCCACTCTCGGATGCCCGCTGCTTCCACTCCCAGTCGATCTCCCCTGTCTTTGGGGGGGCCCCCCGCTCCCATCTCAGGCCCGGTGCTGTATTGGTCAAGGCTTCAGGAGCGCGTGTGGCAGTTGTCTTGGCCAGCCGAGGGAGGGGGGAGCGTTGTCTACCTACGGGGAGGACATCTCCACCAGCATCCATCCCCTGGCTGCAGAAACGATGGGACGCGGTCCCAACACGGCTGGATGCCCCTCGGGCCGATTTCACCAGTCCTGGCCCGCTCCGGCACTAAAGGGTTGCGCGGCTGTAGTTCAGGGTTGCGCTGGGGGCACATTTTTGCTGCGGTCGTTGGGTCCGAACAAGTACTGGTCCCGCAATGTTATGGGTGGGTGGGCTCTTCTCGGGCCAAGGGACGTCCGTCAACGCAGGAGCAGATCTCGGTTCGCTCCTCAGTGCTTTCATGGGAGAGGTGCTGCCGTAGCCGGCGATCAGCACTCGCTCTCCCTCACTCACCCCTGCAAACTCAGTCCTCTATTGGTATCCCTGGTCAGGCGGCAGCAACGCGGCCGTGCCCGCTCACCTCCGCGGCCGCCGAAGGGGTATCAATGCCTCTCCAAGCTGGCAGCTGGCGTTGTCGGGGTCGTTTTCTCGTGGGAGATCCGGTGCGCACCACACCCAGCCTCGATCCAGGCCCAGATCTTGGCCTCAGACTCGCGTAGCGAGGCGACTCGATGGCACACGTCGCCCCGCCCCACGCCGCACACCACAACCCCCGGTTCAGGAAGACGGGAGAGGCCGCAGCTTCGGATGGTCACTGCTCGGCCGACACAGGGTCCGGACCGCCGATGGTGGGCTCCGCCGCGGCAGCGATTCACACTCCAGGTAACCCGCAGTCTGGGGGTTGTATATGTATTGCGGATGTTAGGAAGGGCGTCACGGGTGTCGGAGCTCCTCTGACTGGAGGCCATTTTGCTCCGTGGCTTAGCCACGGCCCCTGGGGCACTCTTTTTGACGCCCTGGTGGTGATTACTGAGGACCCTTTGAAGGGCTCGCTGCCCATGGTGCTGCTGGGTGACGTGAAAGACGTCCCCAAAGACGTGCTCAACCTGATTCCTCTCCTTCTTTTGGGCAAGAGGCATGTGGCAGACATTGGAGCAGACACCTGACACCGCAGAGCGCCAGTTGGCTCAAGGATGCAACCTATTGTCAGGAACAATTGGCTGCATACGGGGAGTTGGTGCCAGTAAGGTTCCGGCCCAAGATATATGGACTCCGCTGGAGTTGTACCGCAGGTTCCCAACTCAGGCATAGGGCACTACAACTGGCGATGACGTAGCTTGACTGTGAGGCCCCCGGGTGGAGCTGACTCGACTGAGTGAGTGGTGTGGTGAGCGATGGTGTGTTTGACAGCAGGCTGGTTCCCGAGTATATGTGTGGTGCAATGGCAGCAGCGACACAACCTCATACCCTCCAGAGTGCCCCCTTTCCCCCGTTTTTCTGCTTCTTATTTTCTCCTTTATGGATGAGCAGAGAGCCTAGTTTGATTTCCCTCTTTCCTTATTGTTCCCTGTTATGTTCTTGTAATGTAGGGTCAAAGCAGTACAAGTTGACGGACAATGTGATTGTTCTATGGCAAAGATTGATATTATGCAAGATGATATACTGTTTGTCATTTGACTTACTTGAAAACTCAATAAACAGAACTTGAAAAAGAAAAAAAAACATTTGACAGGCAACACCATAAAGCAAATGAGGGACTGTTGGAAAATGACCCTCTTTAAAGCGTCACCCCAAATCTTTTGCCTTCCTCCTCCTCTTTTTGCTGAATTATTTTTGTTGGCTTTAGGACTCTAAGCACTTTACCACTGCTAAGCAGTGCTAAAGTGCATGTGCTTTTCCCCTAAACATGGTGACATTGGTGTGTACTCAATTGATATATTTAGTTTACTTGTAAGTTCCTAGTAAAGTGGCATACCATATACCCAGGGCCTGTTACCTAAATGCTACAAGTGGGTCTGCAGCACTGATCGTGCCACCCACAAAAGTAGCCTTTTCAAACCTGCCTTCCATTGCAGGGCCTGCGAGTCCAGTTTACTGACATTTCCACATGGCATTTAAAACCCCTTGCCAAGCCTTACACTCCCTTTTCATTACACGTAAGTCAACCCTAAGGTAGGCCCTAGGTAGCTCTATGGGTAGGGTGCTGTGTAAATAAAAGGTAGGATATGTACTTTTAAATTTTACATGTCCTGGTAGTGACAAACATCTAAATTCATTTTTCACTATTGTGAGGCTTACTCCTCCCATAGGCTAACATTGGGAATTCTTTAAAAAGCTTTTAAGCTGTAATTCAAGATTAGAAATGAGTAGCTGCATCATGTTTCATATCTTTGGAATGGTAATGATAAATCGCTTTACTGGGAAAGTTGAATTTAACATTACTGTTTTAGAAATGCCACTTTTAGAATGTGGACATTTCTATGCTCTTACTGCTCTGGGTGCCTTGCAGCCTGTCTCCAATACACGTCTGGGGTGGGTGACAGGTACACATTGTGTATTCCCTCTAGAAAGCCACAAACACAGGAAGGGTGGTTGTGTCTGAGTACTCATCTGCATTCTGATACCTCTTCCTGGACAGGAAGAGAGGGGGCAGGGTTGTCACTTACACCTGAATAGGCAGTGTCCTGTTTCCCACAAAAAAGGGCTGCTTTTTAGCACCTTTCTGTACATTATTAGTTTGTGTAATTTTGCAACATTCTTTTTGGCACATGTCAGAGCAAAAACAACCTGTTTTAGTCTGCTACACTGACAAACAACACAGAAACAGCAAAAAGTAATATATTTTGATAGAGTTTTAGTGATATGTGTCTTACTTTCTGTCAGTGAATGTTTCTAGGTCTTATCTAGACTCTGTGTAGAAAGCTGTCTCTGTATATACTATACCAAAGTAAGGTATAGTGTGCCTAGAGTCCAGTGGATCCCAAGAGGTATAGCACAGGCTAAAGTAAATGACACCTTACTCTCTTTTGCAGTAGTGTGGTTGAGAAGTCAGGCTTATCAGAGGGTAGTGTTAAGCATTTCTTATATACACTCAGGCAAGAAATGATGTCACACACTCAAGAGACTGAATCCAGACCAATTGTTTGTATAAAAAGTTATTTTGTGATTTTATTTCTAGAACCAAGATTTACGTAGTAGCAGGTAATTGATACTTTCAATACAATAATACTTTTCAAGGTATAGTGTGTACTGGTTTTGTAGAAGCATACAAGTTATTTTGCATTAGAGAAAATGGGTTGCTTGTAAGCTCTTTAGAATACTTGTTATTACTTTAGATTACTTTTTAGTTACTTTTCTAGCTTAGGGCAGAACAAACTAATAACACAGTTTAGGCATTACAGTACATCAGTAAGCAGGTTAACTCATTTGAAGACACTGCGGGCATATTTACAAGGGAATGGCGGAGCATGGCGTTAGGCACAAAATGCTGATGCCATGCTCCGCCATTTTGAAAACACAGGAATGAGTCGTATTTAGAAAGCTACGGCACACCCTTGCGTTTTCCCTAGTTCTGCTGCTGAATTAACCAACCTAGCGCCAACACAGGCACTCTTGCACGATAGTGCAAGGGTGCCTGCGTTGAGGGAATAATTGTTTATGTGCAGGAAGGTGTCCCTTCCTGCACATAAACAATCCAGAATGTCGATTTGTAACTCCGATGTGTGCTGCATTGTGCAGCACACATAGAAGTTGCAAATCGTCATGTTTTTTTAATAATTGTTTATGTGCAGGAAGGGACACTTTCCTGCATAAAAACAATCATTCATAGCGATTTGCTGTTTCTATGTGGGCTGGCTCCTACTTACAATAAAGAAGAAAAAGGTGCCCCTAATTTTAATTTCAGGTCCAAGAGGAGGGGAAGAAACATGTATGAACAAAGAGACCTCTAGCTGACCTATATTTCTTTTCTGAATAGCCAATGGCTTACGTGCGCCCCACAAGAAAAGAACTTTTCATAACTATAGTGAAATCATATAGAGATGACAAAGGTAATTAGAAAACCATTATTTTTTATTTTTTATTTATTATTTTTCATTTTCGAAAAGAACAAAAAAAAATGTTTTCATTTAAGAACATATTGCATTGACAAATCACAAAGTTAAATGATATTAACAATTCAAATTTTTTTTTTAGCATAAATATACAAAATTGAAATGTAGAACAAGTCTATTCAGTATCATTGATATACCCCAGCACACTCATACATGAACCACAGCATACTCACTCCATACCATACCACTCATTCACCTGACATGCAAAATGCAGAATAAAAAAATACAATTTTAGACAACATAATGGGGATCCGACAGTGAAGGAAAGAAGAGTACCTTCGAAAAATCAATTCATCTATAATAAAGAAGCATTTCATAAATCACAGCAGTGTATAGGAATCACTGTTTCATTTCATTATTTTATATGGATATCATAACTATTTCTTTTCCAATCATGTTTCATTAGACGGATTCCCAAAAGATAGATGGTCGACGTACGTTTCGGTGGTACACAGATATTAACACCACCTTCATCAGGACCAGTGTCTATTAAAATTGTGCAATAACAAAAGTAAAAATGGGAGCAGGGGTATCTGAAAGAGCAATGGTTCAATCCTAGCTCTAGCTCTTATCATCAAAGGCCACTTTTTGAGAACTGCGAACAATTCTTCTCGTTGCTCAAAAGATGTCCATAGGAATGCAAGGGGGACCAAACAGTTCAGGGATATAAATATGCTACGGTCAGAAGATCATAAACTGCCGAGCCCCGGAAATTAGTCCATCGTATAAGGTGTAAAATCCAAAACTTCATGAAGATCCAAACAGTGATATCTTGCAGGATCTGTATGTTTGTTTGTGGCGTGTAGAGAATCCCAGCGTGGTTTCAGCAAAGCCTGGATGGCATAGAGCATAGAGGTCACTGGCTCCTACTTACGCCACCCTTGTAAATAGAGGGCAGCGTCAAAAACAATGGGAGTTGCAGTGAAACGCTCACCTCAACACCCATTGTCCACACCTTTCACGCTACGTGTAGCGCGAAAGGGGCCCTTATTTACAAGGCGGCGTTAAGCCACGTTAAGTGGCTTAACGCTGCCTTGTAAATAAGGCAAAACACCTATCGTCACAGGAACGTCAGAAAAAGTGACGTTTCTGTGTCAATAGGGTCTTGTAAATATGCCTCTAAGATACTTTGTTACAGTACAAGACAGGGTCATCACTTAGAAAAAATTTCAGAGAAAACCCACCATACAATCCTTGGGGGAAACACGAAGTGTTAAGTTTGCAGGTAAGTAAGTGGTTTAGTAGTTCAGTCTTGGGCTGGTAGCACTTACACAGGGCAGTGGTCAGGTAGGTAATGAGAGTGCACCCTCAGCGGCACAGAGGCGCCTGGGTGCAGTGGTCAAAGGAGAGGTTGGGCCAAAAGCAATGCTATGGAGCCAGAGGCACTCTGAAGATCACCTGTCGCAGGTAGTTACCTGCAGTTTCGGGGTCAGGGCCCAGGGATCAAAGGTAAGCACAAAGGGGGATGCAAGTAGGCACCAGCAGCGCAGCTCCAGCGTCACTCGGGCGGCGGGGTGCAGGGTGCCAAGTAGGCGTCGGGCTCCCAATGGAAACCAATTGAGAACGTCGGTTGGGAAGAAATGCTGCAGGCTTGGACAAGGAGGCTGGACGAAGGTGACCACCGGCTGGACAGGTAAGTTGGATAGCTGACGGGGCACCTGGGCACCGTTAGCTGGGTTCCCCAAAGTCCGGGCAGAGGATGCAGGGGTGCCTTTTGGTGTTGGGTTTCCTTAGCAGGGTCCGGTCCTGGTCGGGGGACTCTTCGAACAGAGGCTGCAGGCGTCGAGAAGGGGTCATTGAGAGGTCAGACACTGGTGCAGACGAGGTCAGGATTGCCGGGGAGACATCTCAGGGTAAGTGGTTCACTCTAACTCGGGCCGTGGGCGTCGGGTGCAGAGTGGAGAAGTGAAGCGGATCCGCCTGGATCCGGAGACTGGTGTTGGTTTCTTTGCTGGACAAATCCGGTGTCCACAGGAGACTGGAGTCTTTGTGGAAGACAGCGCAGGTGCTCTGCAGTTCTTGAGGTTGCTGGCTGCGGGCCATGACGATTTCTGAAAGCAGTGCTGCTGGAGGAGGAGACAGGCGGGTAGGGCTGGGGCCAAGTCAGTCGTCATCTTCTTCTCCACTGCTGCATAGCTCTTCGGTCCCTCTTCTTCTTAGGTTATCGAATATGAAGCGGCAAGGTTCAGAAGTGCCCCTAAATATTAGATTTTCAGTGTGTTACAGGGTTGTGCAGGTCAGGACCAATGGGTCCCTTCCCTGGAGTGTCTACACCCCCTTTTATGTCACCCTCCAGTGGGAGGGAGCATAGGACTCCTCCTGATTGGGTGAGTCCCCTCATCTTTAAGATGGAGGGGACTGAGATGTGTGCTTCACTTCGCCTCCCCCAACTGAGGGGTGGGGTTGGCAAAGGTGGGCACACCTCCCTTCCTGACTAGGCTTCCCTGCTGATTCTCCCGCCCAAAGTGGGGGTCAGAATCAGTGGGGACCAGTTGCTGATAGCAGCAAAAGGCTAGGGGTAACTAACAAAGGCAACAGGCCTTTGAAGCTTCCCCTTGGTGGACCCTGCCCATCCTGGGAGAGGAGGCATGACACCTCTGCCCAAGATTGACTTTGTTTCAAGCCCCAGAGAGTGGACGCTCTCTACCCAGGGGTCCAGAAACCTGTCTGGTGGTGGCAGATGGCTGGTAGCCAGCCAGAAACCACACCAGGGCTGGTTGTTTTTCAGGCGGCATCTCTAAGATGCTCTCTGAGTGCATTTTACATTAAATCCCACACTGGCATCAATGTGGGTTTAATGTGCTGACAAGTTTGGTACCAAACTTCCCAGTTTTCAGTGGAGCCATCCTGGGGCAGTGGAGTTCCCAATTACAAACTCCCTGCCCCTTTACTCAAAATGGCTTCACTGCACTTACATGCCTGTGAATGGCACAGACACTGTAGGGGCATAGTGCTCATGCAGCTATGCCCTCACCAGTGGTATGGTGCACCCTGCCTTTAGGGCTGTAAGGCCTGCTCGAGGGATGACTTACCCATGCCGAACGCAGTGTTGGGGGGCATGGCACCCAGGGAGGGGTGCCATGTCGACTCTTCAGTGTAGTCTGCACCAGAACACTCAGCCTGTAGTGACAATGTGTGGGTGTCCAGGCGAGGGGTCTTGGAGGGTTGCATAATACATGCTGCAGCCCTCAGAGGCCCTCTCTGATCACAAGGCCCTTGGTACCAAGGGTACGTTTTTTCAAGGGACTTACAGGTGGCTCAGAGGTGTGCCAATTGTGGAGACAAAGGTACAGTTTTGGGAAAGAACACAGTTCCTGGGAACCTAGTTAGCAGTGACCCAGGGCACTCTCAGCTAAGTTGGCATCAGGTATCTAGCAAAAAGTTAGGAGGTAACCATGCGAAAAGGTGCACTTTCCTATACTCTGTGATTAATGGTAAGGTCTATTTATGTTCAGTGTGACCTGTGCTATGAGTCGCGGCAGCTAGATAGTATTTACTTGTCCTTCCTCTCTTTCTTTCACATGTACAGCTTGGCCTGGAGCGGTTCCACAGTGTTGGGATTCTAGGCTTTAACTCCCCAGAGTGGTTCATTGCAGATGTAGGAGCCATCATGGCGGGGTAAGTGCCTGATCTATCCTTTACTTAATGCTTCAAGTGTTCCATTTTTACTGATTATTACAGATAAATACAGGCAGAAATCAATCTATTTTCCTGCCTGCATTAATTTTTAAATATGAAAAAATAGCAAACATAGGTTTTCTTTTGGAGGATTCTTCATACTGTCAGTCATGTGCGCTTTGTCAATAACTGTGCAGACTGACAGGAGTTAAAAACATGAAAAGAGATTTCCTAACAAAGCTTAAATAATTGCAGCAGTAGAGCTGTTTTAGCTGTTCTGTGATGCAAATGATTTCGGATGACTGTATTGTACCGTAAAAGGCTAAAACTCATTAGACATTCATGCATGAGTAAACATTTGTCAGTTAAATAAACGTGGAAATATAAGCATTTAAACTTCACTTTTTACACTAAGCACAAAATAAATATGGATAAATGCAGATAAAATTAGCAAAAATAAATATGGATAAATAGAGAGGGAAAATCCCCCCAAAAATGCCTTAAAACAGAGCTCTACCTTTAATACATCAGCGTTCTTTACCCCTCTCCCATACAGAACTCCATCACTAGTGGCAAAGCTAACAGGCCAACTTTAATTTGTTAATGTATCCAACTTCACTTGTACATGCCTTTACCTACATGTGTTACTACATTCAAGCCAAATCTAAGGCTTTGCCTAGTCTTTTGTTTTGTTTTAAGTTAGCGCCTTATCTATGTGTGTGTGTGTGTGTGTGTATGTGTAAACATATGTGTACATATATTTGTGACATGTATGCAAACGCATTTTAAAAAAGCTTCCTGCAGTGAAAAAACAAAACACAACTGACTGCTCTCTGTGTACAATGGATTTATGAGACAAAGAACTCAATGTGTGATGATTCCACATACTTTTGTGATGTAAAATAGTCCCTCATAAATTGCAATGTAAAGTCCATAGGAGGCTGAATGATGCATCAAACATCCAATAGCCCGAGGTGAGAGACAAGTCTCCTGTATGTATATTTTAAATAATGTTTAACTGATGGAGATGGAACACTAGGTCTCAGAGACAGCGGCGCTATTAGGCCACACCTACAAAGCAGATGACCACTGTAGACTGATCTAACCTGACGTCCCTTCCCTTCAGTGCAAAAGAACCCTTCAAAACAAGCAGCAGTGTTCAAAATAGTCATCCAATCTAATTCAGCTCTTTTTTAATATTCTTCTTGTCTTAAGCCTTCGTATCCTTTCTGTTTTTAGGTACATATTACTAGTTTACTCTGAACATTTGATGGCCCAAGTTGTGCACAGCATTGCCAGATGCTCCCCTTAGAGCACTGAGTACAATTACTGGATGACTCTATAACCGTAGACTAGCCTACATGCCGAACAACAAAGGAATGACTCTCAGATTACTTTCTTGATGATTCACCACCACATATGTGCGTTTCCAACCTCAGCACGGATTCATATTTTTTTACTAAATTTACCACTTTCCTGCCTCAAAGCTCTTTATTCAGTCCTCAATCTAACATCTTGAAGAAATACAGGAGCATTCCCAGCTGATCCCTATGAGCATCATTCCAAACTGATCCCTACCCCTGGAACATTCCCACCTGATCCCTACGAGCATTACATCTTAAAAAATACAAGATCCTTACTGGCTGGTCTCTATGAACATTCCCGGCTGATCCCTTGGAACATTTCCACCTGATCCCTATGAGCATTACTTCTTAAACAAATATAGGAGCATTCCCAGCTGTTTCCTAGGAGCATTGCTGGTGCATCGACTCAAAATCGATGTAAAGCAAATTATAGTCCGAATCATAGCAATTAAAGACTTTTAAATACCATAATTGTATTCTGGATTTGGAGAGGTGCCTTTAACATTATTTATTAATTTATAGTACATTAATGATGAATGGTTGGGTAACCATCACCTTAGAGAACACTTTTTGCACTGGACTGAAACTCATTACCCTATGATCTTGCATATGTAAGGACTTGTTGTTAGCTGTGCTGTTCTTCCGAAAGATGTTGCTCATTTCACCACTCAGTGCCAGAAGTTAGTTATTGTTAGAATTGACAGAAGGAGAGAGGACACATTTTTAGAACTTAAATGGCTACAAGAACAATTGAAGTTCTTGATTTACAGAGTAAAAGGGGAGTTCTTACAAATAATGGAAATCCCATGATATACTCACCACTACCTTCTCTTCTAGTTTTTGAAGCTTCGTGATATTTATTTATCTACAAACTTGGTGAAAAAGTGTCTTTCTGCTGCCACCCACATTTGTCAACAAGCACTTTAAAACTAGGTCTACACAAAGCCAGTAGGCACCTGATACTTGCACAGCCAGGCAGAGGGGGGAGGCACTGTGTAAAAGACATGCTGTGCGCCACCTTGACTCATTTTGCCTTGAACCTGGAAGGCGTTGACGCTGGGGGATGTCATTAGAGAGAAACTGAATAGTGAAGAAGACAACTCTGATGTTCTCTCCTGTGCTACATGAGCAGCTTAATAAATGAAAATCATGGATTTCAGGCTGTCTCCCTCTTTTGTTTCCAGAGGTTTTCCTGCTGGAATTTACACCACAAGCTCAGCGGAGGCCTGCCAGTATGTGGCCAGCAACAGTGAAGCCAACGTTCTTGTGGTCGAGAATCACCATCAACTGGAAAAAATCCTACAGGTGAGTTGACCACTTTACCTCATTCTCATGCTGTATCATTGACAATAATACATGATTTTCAGGGATTACTAGCGCCATAAGGAAAATTAGAGAACTCTCACAGTGGTCACCCCAACCTTTTATATCTTATCATTCAGTAGATGATGCTTCACAAAAGGGAAAGGTCATTCTTAGAATGCCATCTCATGGCTGAGAGATCAAAATTAACTATTTGACCAATAGCACATTCTCTTCTCTGACAATCCACCTTAAGCTTGAGTAGCAGCACCAAGCTCTTCCATTACTGGAGCATGATACAAAGCTCCACCAGTCAGACCTCTGGTGAAGAGAGTGGCTTAACAATTACCAACAACTCATGCTACAGGACAGAGGATATTGTGGAAAGGGCCACCTGCTTCCTAACGCTCATGAATTATATCCAACAAATCAGTTAAAGGGAGTGTTTATTTAAAAGAACCTGTATTGTATAAGGTAATCCAGGAGACATCACCTATTCCTAGCAGCAAAACATTTTCTGCAAGTGCATCAAGTAAGGTTGAATCAGCAGAACCCCTCCACTCTAAGGTATCTTGAGGGTATATACTTGGGGTTGAAGTAAAAGCAATGTAAATACTTGAGCAATGAAAGGAACACTTGGGGCAATGGACTCAAAACTGAATCCGCTGTACAATACCTGGAATAAATACTTGCTGAGTGCCAATCCAGTAGAGGAAGACATTTGCTTCATCTACAACCAACTGACGAAGATAAATTTATATCGAAATGCAACTCTCTCAAAGGGAACATACAAGGTAAATGACCATGTATGAAACTATAAACATTGAAATGTGAGGTATGATGTAATAAACCAATTTTGCTGTTGCAGTGTGTACACAAAAATGTTTTCCATTTGGGAATACAAAAACACGGAGTCTGTGATCCCTTGACAGCCTCCATTCCTGCATTTCCCGCCAATCAGAGGGGTCATAAATTGCAATCTACCTAATCAATATTCATTAAGCAGGTTAACTTACAATCTCATTTTGAATGAATATTTTGTGATGCATCCTATTAAAGAAGAAGCCTCATTGTAAATAGCATCACTCTTGCAAACCAGTGCGTAATTTGAACATCCATCTTTTGGGGAAGGAAGCATACATCAGACTCCTAGTTTTAACAGAACTCATCCCCTCCTCCTTCCTTTGCAAGAAACATTGTTCTCACTGTGCACCATTCACCCAAATCTCCTCATTTATACCAACCCAATGACTATAGTCCACATCCAAAAGCCACTTAGCTAATCAACACTGCATTAGGTGGTGTCTAGGTATGTGTGTAGAGTCAAGTTCTTCCACATTGGCAGTGACACCCAAGAAGGGATAAAAGACCAACAGACCAGCTATTAAAAGTCTATGGTTCTCGTTTCTAGTTGGCCTTTTTCGCATGAGGTAGTAATTGCAAATGAAACACTTTGTTTGGAATTAACATGCAGATGTGTGATTATTCCAGTATTTACCACGCATTTGTCCTCCGATAAATGTTGGCAGGTTAGACTTGGCAATATTTAACACAAAAGTCAAAGTTCTGATATGTGTGGAAACTTGAATTACCGCACAGTTCGCGATTTATCAGCCGACTTGTAATGAGGACCGATGTGTCTTCTCTCAGGCGTCCTCTAAATTGTATGATGGTTCTAGTAGGACCCATCCAAGAACAGAGACTTGCATTTGTTTCTGTCCCCAGAGGGATGGCATCTGCTTCTGCATCCTCTGAAACCGAAGAGGCTGTCAGGCCAGTATGTCCAGGATCCCTCGGATGAGCTATGATGTGACCTATACAATGTCAGCTGCATCGACTTGGCAGTACAGAGGTGCTACAGCAAGCATGGTGGTGGCAGGCATCCTAATGTGATGTCAGTAGTGCTTAAACAGTTTCACCATTCCTTGTATGCCAGTGCCGGAAAGGGGCCACGTTTCACCGAGAGTCGATGAAAGAGGTCTACGTAGATGAAATTCCAAGACAAGAGGGACATAGTCAGCTGATTATCGATTTCTGAGTAAATATCTAGTTGGCTAAGCTGTAATTCCGGGCCAGAGGCATGAAGTTCTAATAACCTAGGTCTGAGCTCTGAAGTGGGATCATCTTTCACCAAAACATCCTTCTGCTCAGCCACCGCCTCTAGCCGGGCAGGTGGTGGTTAAGAGAGTTGGTGAAACTCACTCACTGATATCAGTCCACTCATCACCTTGCAAATCTAGTGCAATGGTTGGCGCTGCAGTGGGTACCATCCTCAGGGGCTCCACCTCCATCCTGTGCCTCTTCACAGCCTCCTATTGTTCCAAATAAGGCTTCTTTTTCTGAATGTATTACATGTCCTTGAGGACTGTTATCTGTGCTTTCCTCTCCAGGAAGTCTTTACAAATTGTTGAATTGGTAAAAGATCATATTCATCCAACATTAGTTACGCCATTGTCCATTTATCTTTGTATAGTGTGACAGGGGTGGGTGAGATATTTCCGACAATAAAAGAGGTTGTGTCCTATAATTTAGGGTCTGATTTACATTTTGGTGGTAAAGAGTATCCTTACCGCCAACATAATGGTCCTCCCGCCCTATTTAAATGCCGGTGGACCATACTCCGTCACCGCCATGGACAAACCTTTCTGACGGCCTGACGTAGTAAGAGCCATCAGAGAAATGGCTATATGTCTGCTCACCCAATCAGGATGGACCGTCATACAGCCATTTTTGTACTGTATGTCACCACCAGGCAAACCCTCTGGTGAGGGTCAGTAAAATGTTAATAATGGTTTCCCCGCTATGAGAATTGACTCCCATAGCGAGGGGATCATTACATTTTTTATTTTATTTGGTGCAGGGCTACAGCGAAATGCATTGGCCGGACCACCGTGACGACAGTTCCTGCCAATGCATTATAAATGACCACGCGCTTGGCCGTCATTTATACATTTTGGAGGACAATCCCTCTGCAATGGGAATGGAATAATGAACGGACGGGTCATCCACCAAATAATAACCCAGGGCCTAAGTCCTGTAATTAAGTCTTCTTCCAGTTTTTGGTCCAAAACTCCTTAGCAGGAGGTAATTTCCTGGCAGATTCTCTTTGTCCTTTACCATTTTCTCACACACCTGCATGTTTGCATTTGTTTTGTTTACTTAAGATGCCATTCAAGGATTCTGCAGCACACTTAGAAAGAGGAAAATGTCTCTGAGGATTGTTTTTGTGCAGGATGTTTCCCTCTCCTGCACAAAGATCCTGTCTACAATGCAGGCACCCTTGCACCACAGACCAAGGGTTCCTGTGTTGCCGCAACACAGCACATTGTGCTGGTGTGTCAAGTACCAGGCCTGTTCTGGCCACACCCGGTACATTTCCCTTAATCCGCAGACAATGTGAGGGAACATCTTACCATCCAGAGCGGGGAAAATAGGTGATGTCCCATGAATCTACCTTACAACTGCCTGTAAGGGATCCGTGTTAGGAACAGACATTACCTCCTGTATTTCGTGGGTTGCCATCAACCTTTCCCAGTGTAATCACACACGAGAAACCTAGATTAGCATAGTAGCTTTCATTAGAAGCCAAGCTAGTATAGAGTTTATGCAAAAATATAGCACCAAATATCAAAATCATTGTGTCGATCATGAACAAATAGAAACTGAACAATATAAATAGAGACAACATGTTATTCTATATCATTTCCCAGGACCTGACTCTTACTGTTTCATCACATTGCAGTTTGTTTACTTTGTTAATATTTAACTTTGTGTCTTGTTTAGGTCCAGGACCAGCTCCCACATCTCAAGGCTATTGTACAATACCAAGATGAACTGAAGAACAAGAGACCCAACCTGTACACGGTAAGGCAGCACCACCCTCCGCCTGCCATCTCTTCTCTGGCTACCAAACGTAGCGCAGTATCGAGAGAACCTACCTAAAGGAATACAGGATGTTCATGACCGGCCCTTCCAATGATACAGTAACCACGGCCACTTTAGGATAGGATGTCTGTAAGACATTGGGTGACTGGTTGAGGGGAGTGATGTGTAACGTGTTTATGCAGCACTTCAAACAGTGACAAAGTGATAATACAACACAAAGAAAATACAACACCAATTTTAATGTAATAAATAAAATAAAACCAAAACGACAAAAATCCAATCAGTTGAACCGATATGCAGGGTTAAAGATTTCAGGGAAAGTAGTGCCAAAAAGCACACAGCGTCAACTGTGGATACCTGGTCGCGCTGGACTTGGACACTGCAGCCTGCAGCACCCATTTCCCCTGCCAATGCTGCCAATGACAGGACCAACACAACTACTGGTCATCACACTCCTACAAGTGTGACAATTCAGACAATTCCAGGCCACCCAAAGCTGTAATAAAGGTGTGAGTGACAGGTATTATTCTTTTTTAGTGTATATTGACATAATATACACTGCTGTTGTGCTCACCCCAAAATTAGACAGACAGCGCTACCATGTGGTGGACTGTCACTAGAACTGGTGCTGACATTTAAGTGCCAGTGCCGAGCACCAGAAATCTCTGGCTCAAATTAAGCACAGATTGTCGTTGCAATCAGGGCGAAGGGGCACGAATGTTTCTAAGCTCATGTTTAAAAACTCACTTTTAATAAATACTTCCCAATGGAGTGATCCATTCTGACGTAGAAAGGTGAAACGCTATTGCATGTTAAAGAAATACACTTTTTTTGATAATATATTTTTATTGAGTTTTTACATGTCATACACCGTATACAACATTCTCCTTGAGTCATTTCTTGCCTGCTACCTTGGACATGAGTAAAAGAATACACTGATCTTCTCATCACAAAGTAAAAGTTCATTAGGCTGCTTGCCTCATGCAACATAAGCACAAACTATATATACATATATTTGTGTAGATCCCTGCCCCCACTGTGGAGTTTTCCAGCTGTGGAGACCTCCGCACACAGGAGTATAAGGAATGCAGAGTCTTAAAACTCTGTATGTAGTTTGTGTATACACACAACTAACTATTAAGTGTAAGTTTAGCTTTGAGAACCAGGCACGCAAGCACTCTCTCTCTCTCTCTCTCTCTCTCTCTCTCTCTCTCTCTCTCTCTGAGTATCTCATGAAAAGTGTTCGTCTATGGATTTGTTTTTTTCTTACTGACTGCTCTTCTGTCTACAGTGGAAAGAGTTCATGCAGCTGGGATCATCCATTATTGATGCAGAACTAGACGCCATCATCGCCTCCCAGAAGGCCAATCAGTGCTGCACCCTGATCTACACTTCCGGGACAACGGGGCAGCCGAAGGGCGTGATGGTGAGCCATGACAATGTGAGTACCACTTTTGGAAAACACTCATTGGGAGCCATGGTCTGGAACAGGGCTTAATTTGTAAAAAAATAAGTGCCAGGGCCCTCGACAGGAGGCAACTGCAGCTTGTGACACCCATTGCCCCTGTCAGCGCTGCCAATCACAGTACCAACATAACTACTAACCATCACACTGCTACAAGTGTGACAACACAGACTAATCTATGCCCCTACTGCTAAAAGAATGGTTTGGGCGGCAGGTACTGGTCATTTTTTACATTATATTGAACAAATAAACAACTGTTCTTGTCCTGATCTCTAAATGAGATACACAGCGCCCTCATGTGGCAGACTCTCATAAGTACAGTTCTGACAGTTAAGTGCCGGTGCTGAGCACCGGGAACCACAGGCTCAAATTAAGCACTGATCTGGAAGGAGATCTGCCTTTACCTGGCGGCCATCGCAGAGCATGAATGACAGGGTGGTTGTGTGCCTCATGCGAGGCTTCTGACATTTGACACAGTTAGTCCAGTCAAATTTACATATCTATAGACACTTGTGGGCCCGGCTCCAGCAGCCTGTAGTGTGAACTGGTGGAGTGTGGGCAAATACACTCTAGTAGAGACATGAGACTGGGAAGAACTCAGGTGGAGACTGGGGATAAATGGTGTCGGGCAGGTGGCCCTGAGGCACAAGGCCTCCCTGAAAACAATATCAACCGCGCCCACAGTGGCCTTGTCGCACTGTGGAGCCCGCAAGTAGCGCTGATGCACCTCAGGACTGTCCCATCGCTCCAGCAATTCAGGAAAGGACTCAAGACCTGGCTATTCGAATGTACAGAGCACCCCGAAGCAGCCATCATCCCCAGCGCCTCGAGACCCTCACGGGTGATCTGCCACGCTTTACAAATCCTTGATTGATTGATTGATGCCCTTTGTATTAAAAGCTGACAGTGATGTCACTCTTCGCAGCTAAGGATGGGACTCATGGACCTTATCATAGATTAAAAAAAGTAGACATCACATTCAGGAACTTATTGATCAGAATTCAGATTCCTTTATCTTGGCCCAGATGATCTGGGCAGTGGTTGAAGCAACTTGGCGAGGCTCTGAGGGAACAACAGGCCAGAGACCTGGCAACACGATTCCACACTACCCCATCAGCTGCAATAGCAAAGCTACTGTATGCAATTTAAACTGAAACTGAGACACCGCAAGGGGGGCAGAGGGCAGGAAGGATGCTAGTGGCCCAATTATGACAGTCAGGGGCCTATCGAACTACTGTACTGGTCAGTTCGAAACAGCTCAGGTGCATTACTCACACATCTGGAAGATATTACAGAGACATTTGCCTCCTACTTTGAAAATGTATGTGCTTCAGACCAACTAGACACCTCAAGGTTGGAAGAGGAACTGATATAACATCTGTGCCTTCCATCCCTCGCGGATGAGGGCGGAGCCATTCTAGAAGGTGACATTACACACAGGAAGTTGCCTAATCCGCATCCGACCCCAAAACGCCATTCTCCCTCAGAAGACTGCTTCCTGGGTGAACTTTACAAAACCAGGGACCCACAGCTTCATGCTGCCTTTAAAGACATCTTTGGTAAGAGCATGTAGCCTTACGGCTAGAGCTGCCGACTTTGGAACTGGGGATCCGGGTTCGAGCCTCGGCTCACCATCCTGTGATTCTGGGCAAATCACTTAATCTCCCCGCACCTACCAACAAAGGAATGTGTCCTTGTGTAACGTAACTGTTGCTCATGTAAAGCGCTCCAAGACCTTCGGGTCCAGTTCGCGCTATATAAATCTGCAAAAAAAAAAGACGCTGCAACAAGAGGCTCTTTAGAATTAATATCTAACAAGGACACCCTAACTCTACTCCCAAAGGCTGGCAGAGATACCCTGGAGTTCGCACATGTTCATCCCATCTCCCTCATTAATGTAGACGTCAAGGTGCTTGCTGTGGTCTTGGCCACAAGGCTAGGTAAGGTGATGACTAAACTCATACATGAATGGCAGATAGGCTTTACCTGGACGCTCATCCAGAAGTCATGGAGAACCTCATCACACCTGCTCTGGAATACAAAAGACCCCCAATCAGAAGCCCTGGCCATACTGTGGGATGCGGAGAAGGCCTTCAACCAGGTGGAGAGGGTGCGCCTGTTCTGCACCCTCGCACCTCAGGTTCACTTGGTATGAGGTGAAATCACAGAGGGGCCCCCCGTCCTCTAGCTTCATCCTTTCTCTCCCTTCCTTTTTGCCACCATGGCTACCACACATACCCACTGGAATATAATCTGCAGTTTTGTAATTCTATAGTTCTGGGATGTTTATTGTTCTTAACAAAATGTAAAAGTTACTTTATCTGGAGATGGCTGAATTTTGTAACCTAACTCCTTTTCATTAAAAATAATTGTTGAAAAAAAAAAATATATATTTTTTAAAGGTGCATTGTAAATACAGGTAATGTGAAATGGGATGGACAGGACAGGTACCAGATAATCCCACCATGACAATGTAATAGTTGGAGCTAATCTAATGTTCTGGAGAGTCCAGACGATAGGTAAAACCAATGAGTCTTGTAAGAATCACACTGAGATTTGTCTAATTCAAAGAAACCAAGCTTTTAGAAAAAAACTCTATTCCAAAATTACACAGCTCTGAATCCACTGGACAACACAGATATAGCGCCAATAAATACAGAACTTTATGGGCGGTCTGTACCTGTGACATCACTGACCGCCTGAATCAGAATACAATACAGAAAAGTGATCTGCAACTATGAGCAACTTCAGTGATCAAATTTAAACCACGGCTGGTAAGCTGCCACCAGCTCAGATGATCCTGACATCATCTGTTAAGCCCAAAAAAGCTTTATGGTACCCTTTCCGCTTTAAGAAGTCTTGCTGATGAGAGTCAAAGAGCCCAACTATACAAATAAAAAAAAAAGAAAATATTAGTGAGGTTGCAGAATCCTCATGCTGCGATTAGGGCTCAACTTAAAACAACATAATTCAAGATTTTATTTTTCAAGAATATATCTTTATTGAATGTGAGAATAAGTAAAGAACTCTGAATGTAGAGAAATCCCCAATGGCATTTTCAAATAAAAGCAGGCCTAACAAAGAAGCAAGTAGATATTCACAAAGACACAGTATGTTGAGGTTCTGAATATCTAACTAAAAAACTCATAATGGCCTGCTGTGGACCCGCGTCCACCTCCGCAAGTATTCATGTCCAAGGTCCCAGAGATATAAAACTCCAGCCCTAGACCACACAATCAGCACGAAGGGAGCCCAAACCTAACATCTCCCACATACACCCCCACACCTCATAACTTTGGTGCCCATTCTGGTTCACCTTCTCCGGAGACCCTTAGATCTTTCTGCCAATCCATCAAGAGGGGTACTGCTCTGGACACTAAAATTTTGCTATCTCTAATGACTGTTAATTTAGCAGAAGTAATGTCCTCATCTTCGCTCCAAGGTTTAGAATGATGTCTTTGCTTGCCCCTTTTGATTTCTTTCTACCCTTTATTATTAACACTACTCGCACCAGGGAGAATAAAGCTTGGGAGTTTTTAACAGGAAATTCAATTTTTTTAAATCTACATTCCTAGAATAACACACTCTTGAGCTGGCTGATGAATGAATAAGCATTTCTTAAGCGCGTAGCTACTTGAAGGCATCCCAGCGCTGATAGCAGTACATTCAAGAACGCCGAGCCGCATTAGGGAAACAGTAAGGTTTTAATTTGTTTCCGGAAGGTCAGGTGGTTAGCCTCAAGATGGACCTGGAGGGGAAGGGAGTTCCATAACCTGGAGGCATTATAAGAAAAAAGACGGCCTCCACTTCTTGACTTTCTTATTTTAGGGACTGCAGCCAGATGTTTACTGTCCGAACGCAGGGCCCTGTTTGAACAATAAGGCAGAATGATGGTACGATTAATGGGCGGTCCCTTACCTGCTAATGTCTTGTGTGCAATACACAGGGCTTTAAACTTGATTCTCTCTTGTATGGGAAGCCAGTGGAGAGTGGCAAGGGCAGGCTTTACCGATTGGCGATTAGGAATTCTCTAAAGCATACGTGCTGCACAGTTTTGGACAATCTGTAGTTTTGCAATGGTAAGGCGTGGGGCTCCTAAATAGAGGGCATTAGCGTAGTCCAGCCGGGGGAGAATCAATGCCTGGACCATGAGTCTTCTGGAAGGGAAAGGTAGGAGAGGAAGGACTTTTCGCAGCATCCTAAGCATTCCATAGCAACTAGCTGCCACCTTCCGTGCCTGCTCCTTAAAGTCAAGATTGGGGTCAAGCCAAATGCCCAAGCTCTTAATCTGGTCCTTGGGAATAGGAGCAGGACCAAGACAGGTTGGCCACAGTGATCCCACATTAAAAGTAGGAGATTTGCCAAGGAGCATCAGCTCCGTCTTAGCCCCATTCAGTTTCAAATATGAGCATTCCATCCAGACTGCTACCTTCTCCAAGCACAAGGCTAAACGAGGCAATGCGTTGTCAAGATGATTAAGAGAGACAACCAGCTGTGTATCATGGGCGTAGGTAACAATCTGGACTCCAAAAGACTTCACTATCTCTGCCAGAGGGCTCATATAAACATTAAATAAAGTGGGGCTCAAGGAAGACCCCTGTGGGACACCGCATCTGAGGGGCATATGTTCTGAGATAGTATCATCTTCAAAAACTTGAAAAGCCCTACCCTCCAGAAAAGATTGCAGCCACTTTAGAGCCCCCCCGGTCACTCCCACATCCCTGAGTCTCTGGGTCAGCAGTTGGTGATTAACAGTGTCAAAGCTGCACTGAGATCTAGGAGAATAATAGCAGCACAGCCTCCGCCATCTAAAATTTTCCTAGATTCTTCTACCACTGCTAGAGGGCGGTCTCAGTACCTTGTTGGGGTCTGAATCCAGTCTGTGAGGGATGGAGGCAGTTATGGCACTCCAAGAATACAGAGAGAGCTGAGTTGACATGCTTCTCCCCAGTCTTACTGATCCCTGGCAATAATGAAATCGGATGGTAATTCCCCAGCAGCTCTGGGTCAAGATTGTTTTTTTTTAACAGTGCTTTTACCATAGCGCATTTCCAAGGGGGGGGGACAACTCCCGTCAAAAATGAGGCATTAATCAATTCCAGAATAACTGGGGACACCGTGTCAAAGACTTGATTTAGAATGGCGGGGGGAACTGAGTCTGTGGGAGAGCCAGATTTTAATCAGTCTAAAATACCTCGCAGTGATATCAGGTTCAAAGGAGGGATTTCCTCCAAAGAATGTTCAAAAGTTTGAAACCCATTATCCATTGGAGGTAAATTTTGCTGGGCCTCCACCTGAGGGAAGGAGATATAAATATCTTGTATTTTATTAAGAAAAAACTCTGCCAGTCGGTTGCAGCGAGATGAGGTATCATCAGACACAGCAGGTGGGGCGGGCGGTTTAAGGAGAGATTTTGCAATGCGAAAATTTTCGCGGGGGGGGTTAGATGCCAGCGTAAATCTCTCTTCATAATATAGAGCTTGAGCATATTTAATTTCTTCTTTGTAGATTTTGATCGCCTCCCTGTATTTAACTTTATTGACAGGTGAGAAGTCCTTTCTCCATATTCTCTCCAAATTTTTGCAGGTTTGCTTAAGCTCACAGAGCTTAGGGGAATACCAAGCAGTTTGATTAGCTCCAACCTTATTACAAATCCATTTTTTAGGAAGAACAAGGTCTAGCGATGATTCAAGCCATTCATTAAGCTTAACATTATCACTAATAGGATTCGAATCAGGTATTGGTCTAGTGTTGACACCCAAGATTCTATTGGAAGTTTAGACCATGGGCGAATCTGTCTTCTGCATAATGGCCGCCTGATGAGCCCAAGTGAATGGAATCAAGAAATGATCTGACCAGGGCACCAGTATAGGGTCCTTGACCAGAAGATTCTCGATATTTGAAAGAATGGGGTAGAGTAAATGGCCTTTCAAATGGGTGGGACCAATAACTTTTGATTAAATTGGAACGCCCCCAAGCCATCAACCAACTCACAAGTGGCTGGGTGTGAGAGATCGTCGAAATGAAAGTTAAAATCCCCTAATAAAGTAATATTGGAGAGTGAGCTAGCTAGATTGGCTGCCACATCAGGGAGGGCCTTACAAAATTGTCCATAGGCACCTGGGGGGTCGATAAATTAAAATCCCAGAAACAGTGCAAACATGGGATAGACCGATTGCAAAAAGAAGGCTCTCGCAGTCAGGTAACAGGCCTGCAGAAGTGCAGCAATTTCATTTGGTTTTAAATATGATAGCAATGCCGCCTCCTCTGCCTGATTCCCGATCTTGCCTCTGAATAGCATACTCGAGGGGGAGTGCTTGAACGATGTCAGGGTCTGCCTCACTATTCAGCCATGTCTCTGTTAAAAACAAAACATCAGGACCCTCTTCCTCCAGAAATAGCTGGATTTCTGCTGAGTGTTTGGGAATAGATCGGCAGTTGAGTAAGAACATTTTAAGAGCATTCTGAGAAGGTCTAGCAATTGGAGGTTTGATAAAAGAACAAAATTTAAAAGGACAGTGGGGGCTAGCATGCAAAATAGAGTGAAAACACTTACTCAAGATTGTCCCTCTAAAGTGATTGAGCTGGTCTGCGGTATATGTATACATTTCCCTGGAAAAACCAGCAGGGGGTATGGCCCCTGGTCCTGGTCGGGCGTGGGCGGGCACAGACGGGCTTGCCTTTGGCGCGCCAGCGGCACGCCCGCTGCGCGCATCCATTGCGTGCATCCACTGCGCGGTCGCGTCATCCGCCCCTTTTGAACTCGGGCGTGCGCGTCGGCGTCCAAGAGTGGAGCGCTGACCTAAAGTGTGCCTTCCTGTGCAAAAATGCAATTACAATGCCCCCCGGAGCTATAACACAGCTCCAACAGTGCAAAACAACGCTAGAAGTGCAAAAGTAATTATTTTTTTAAAATACTAAGACAGCAAAGATTAAAAGGGGTTAAAATTAGCTCCCGAGCCTAACACAGCTCGCGTTCAGTCAAATGCGCCATCATCATGAGTCCACCCTTTTTTCTCTTGTGGTTTCCCCACCCCTGACCTATTTCAGTGACAGTCGACTAGGTTCATTTGAGTGCCCTACTTCACAAAAAAATAATCTTCCACCATCCTTCTCAAAATCCTGTCAGATGAATTCCCTCAACTCCAGATGGAAATCTTATGACTGTGAAGGAGGCGGCCATCAAGTGGTGCTCCACTCCCTTCGCGTGACTCCTCAGGAGTGAATTATCCTTTACAAGCGTGCAGGTCTCATCCTTGGTCACTTTCACCCCACAGTTGACCTCCTGCATGCAATATGCTGCTCTAGAAACTCACTCTTCATTTTATTTGCTCAAGTCTCCGCCTTCATCGAGGCCTCATTCATCCTATCCAGTATCTTTTGCAACATCTCCAGCAGGACATGCTTTCATAGCCGAGAGAACACTAAAGTATACAGAAAAGTGATGGATGGAATGCTCCAATTAATCTCCGCCACTGGTAATAACTTGGGAACGCATCCCAGTCCATCTTTATTTTGCACAACATTTCACCTCAGTTTGGACCCAGCTATATGCAAAATCAGTCTTGACCCTGCACCAATAGGAACAGTCCAGTCCGAACTGCCAGGCCAGGTCCTCCCTGAACCAGAACTCAAGCAGCCCAGCACCAGTCTCACCCTATTTAGGGCTCATCAGCCACGTTAGTAGCGGAGAGGGCACTCATGTGTCACTCTATTATTAGTTTTTTTCAGAGACGGAAAAAAAATTCTGAATCATGACTGCCTCCTAAGTATTACTCTGAGAATTTAACAGAAGTTGTGAAACTCCAATACATTGTCAAATCTCCTGTGACCGATGGTCATTAACAAGCCTGATGAGAAACAACCCACTGTCCTGCTGTTAACAGGCTAGAGGATGTCAGTGTCATAGCTTTATGTTACGCTCTTCATTCACCAGTTACCAGACAGCGCAGTCTGCCAGCACCAGGCACGCAGAAAGCCGTGTGGTTTACAGATCTTACTACCAGCACGTTCCTTCACCCTCCCCAAGCAATCTCTCAGTGTCAGCTCACCTGTTGGAGGAAGGCCGCCTGACTTCAACATGGCGCCCCTGTCACCACCAGATTGTGGCCAGCACCTTCTTTGAGCTATTCCCCACCAGAAGTACCATTGTGATGGTGCCTTATGCCCACGCCACAGGGACAATGCATCTACCTGCAGAGGCACGCGGACTGTGGGTCCTGCAGGGGATGAAGTGAAACATGGAACTCAGACACGGAGTTTGTAAGGTACTAGGGAATGGAAGGACACGGATCAGGAATCCTTGCCCGCTGCATCTAATGGGGCATCCTTAAGAGCGCCAAGCACACTCCCAGGTTCCTTTAAGATTTCCCTCAACAGTCTTCCCATAGGATTAGACAATGTAACCAGGTAGAAGATGTTCCAGCAGGGACCAGGAGCTTCCATCAGCGGAAGCCCCATTGCTTCATCATAAATCCATGCCCGACATGATGATGTTTAGATTTAGTACTAGTGGTCTTTTGTTTCAGTGTCACTGTTCTTTTGTTTTAGTTGTACTGCTGTTTTGTTTTAATGCCAAGATTGTTTCATTTCACTGAAATTACTGCTTTTTAGGTCTCGCCTAGGCAGCGCTTGTGCTGCCTTGTTGAGACATGCAGTATATACTATAGCGTAGAAGCTTTCTAGAAGCTCCACCCACTCTCCGCCCATCTTTTTGATTGGCTTACATCCTAAATGCTGCCTTCTGATCGGTTTTAGGCTTGTTAGTCCCTCCTCCTGACGGCCATGTTGTCATTTGTATCCTTCCCTGGCTATTGGCCCCTTTACTCCAACACTATTTTCTGCCCTGTGTCCCCCCCCTGCCCCCTCCCGCAGTTCGTCACTTCTCGCCCCCCCTATCACCCCATCCACTCCCGTTCGTGCCATCTTAAACGCCCGCTCTCCCATTTGTAATGCAATGCGTCTCGCGTAAATGCGAGTCGTATTGCATTGCAAATGCTTGTTTTAAAGTAGTGCGCAGTCATTTACAAGCACGCCCACCTCGCAGTTTGTGCCACTCTGTGAGCGGGACCCCCCCCGCATTGTAGTTGAGCGGGAGCCCACCACGCATTTTGTGTTCCTTGAGGCGGGAGCCCACCCCGCAGGTGTGCTCAGTTAAAGGCGGGAGCCTACCCCGCACTTCGGAGCCGGAGAAAGCAGCGCGACCCGGAAGTCAGGCGCCCGTGCCTGGTTGTAGGCGGGGCCCGAAAAGGAAGCGCAAAGACCGGAAGTCAGGTCTCTCGCGCCTGAGTGTGTGCGGGGCTCCCGTGCACCGAGGAGAGCCCCGCACACCGGCCAGAGGAAGACGGAGCTTCCCCGATTGCTCCGACGCCGGAGAGGGGTATTGGAGCCTCGCAGGCTTCCAGAAGAAGGACCAGAGCCTCGAGGGCTCTGTGCTGCTGATCGCTGCCTGCCCCCAGTTCCCTCCGCAACACAGCCCGGTGAGTAGGGCCAGTTGGGTGCATTGTTGGTGCCCAGTGGACCAGCAGGTCGCAGCGAGGCTCCCAAGCAGGAGGTGGGGAAAGCAGCAGTGGCAGCACAGAATCTCTGGATCTGTTGGGTCGGTTGGTGATATTTGCTGAGCTTCGTAGCCAAGTTTCCTGTGTGTAAGCCAAATAGGCACAGTCATGCGTGCGCAGCTAGCACAAATGCGTCATACATGCATGCGGGCACATTTATATAGCGCTTAGTACCCCTGGCACGGCGTTGCATTAGTCCGTTGCGCTATCTTGCCACTTCAGACACAAAGAGCAGAGTAACATCTGTACGCGTTATGACTCATCTGAAGCCTGTGTTTTTTTGCAGCACAGAAACTGGGAAAAAGGCAGTTTGGTGTTCCAAACAGGCATCTAAACTCAAATATCGAAAGCGGTGGGGGTCCCAGAACCAGCACCCACATTTGAAATATTTGTAGACAGCCAGGGCGCGTCTGAGAGGTTTGCTCGTGCATTTTGCTGGGCCGAATCATTCATTGACCTCAAGTTTTTTTAGGCACAGCTGTTGCCCTGTGGAATATGTTTTAGTACGTTTGTCGCCGGAGCCCTGAGATGATATCGGCGAGCTGAGAAGGAAGCGTGCGTACATGTTTGCCAGTCAGATGAATGTTTCCGACATGTTCCTACAGAAAAGTGTCTCCATATAGGGCCGTTCTCCACAGTTAAGTCGCTCAAGAGTGCCTCTGCCCGGGTCTTGGTTCTGGGCCGAATTCCCTTGACGAAGGCATGCATGAGATCTATGTGGTTCATGGACGAATACAGACAGGGCCTTTTTCTGTAATAAGTTTCAGTGGTTGTTTCTTTATTTGCCTTTACAAATAAGCTCTCCCACTGCTTCTCCCTGAAACCTGATTCATGAGTGAAATCACTAGATAGTTGGCATAAGAGGGGCCATGTGTAATGTATTTAGTACCTGGAAGAAGAACGTTAAGGACCTTCGGTAAGAGTGCTTTTGGTACCTCTTGACTGTTTCTTGGACTACCACATATGTCTCACTGGTGAGCAGTCAAAATATCGATTTTTTTTATATAGACCTACACTAATATCGAGTTTTTAATATCGTAGGGACAGAATATCGATGTTAAGAATATCGTTGACCAGAATATCGACCTTAAGGTAAGTAATATCGTTTTTTATATCGAAGTAAGTAATATCGAAGTCAGTAATATCTAAGTAATTAATATCGTTAGCAAATATATCGTTGTTAATAATATCGATATTTATATTAGAGTTATGTATTTTAGTATGTATTTTATATGTATGTTTAACATTTTTTGTAATGTATTTTTATTATTTTTAAATATGTGTATACATTTTTAGAAATTAGTAATTTTTTAAAGTAAATTTTGCGTTTTAGTATCAGAGCGGGTTGTGGGTTTATAGGGGAATAGGGTGGGAAGTAATTTAATTATAATTAATTAATTAATATGTATTTATTTATTGTTATTGATTATTAATTTATTGATAATTAATTATTAATTGCTAATAAATTGTTATTAACTGATTAATTTATCTTTATATAAATTATAATTAATTTATTATTTTATTTATTTATTGTTATTGTTAAATAATTTATTGTTAATTATTTATTAATTGGTAATTAATTTGTATTATGTTAATCTTTATGTGTAGCGGGTTGTGGGTTTATAGGGAATAGGGTGGGAAGTAATTTATTTATAATTAATTAATTAATAATTTTTTATTTATTGTTATTGATAATTAATGTATTGTTAATTAATTATTAATTGGTAATTAATTTGTATTAATTGATTAATTTATAATTATATTAATTATAATTAATTTTTATTATTTTGAATTTATTGTTATTGTTAATTAATTTATTGTTAATTTATTATTAATTGGTAATTAATTTTTATTAATTGATTAATTGACAATTAAATTATTTGTGTATTTTTTATGTGTAGCGGGTTGATATTTTTGTACTTACCATAATGTCTATATTCTGGACTTCGATATTCTTGCTGCGATATTTTTGTAGGTCGATATTCTGACCTTCGATATTTTGTCAGTGATTCATGTCTCACTACGTTGTATTAGAACATGACAGGACCCTGGGACATAAACACACATAACTATGGATTTGCTGCATTTGCCACATAATCCATCATCTGCTGCATAATCTACAGATTTTAACAAAAAAAAAATAGATTCTAGCTCAAACGGATGAAAAGTTCCTAAAACTGTGGTAACGTGTTCGCGTACACTGGAAGGCCATTCCCAAAGGTTAACTGGTCATCTTTCATCTATTTATTTCTGTATTTGGTTGTAAAACCGGCACTAATGAGGTGAAATCTCATTAGGTATTACTATGTGTAAAAATGACAAAATAATGAAGTAATACTACAAAAACAATGTACTGTATTGTGTCGCATATTTGGCGTTTCTTACTGTAAAATGTAGTCAACCCAGCTGCATATATTGATGCTCCCCTGCCACATAATTCCAATGACCCTGGTATAAATGATATAATAGCGCCCATGCCCCCAAGACAGTCACATTGGCCCTCTATTTGTGAATGATGTCATATGGCCTGCAGCCTAACAAGGAGTGTTCAAAGCTAGTTTATTTATTAAACAGCTTACATTTCTTCACTTTGCTTGACTGTTCACCCATGGCAACGTAAGAAAAATCACTTCCCAAAAGAGGTTTCAAATAAGATTTAATACTCCACTTTATTTTTGGAAAGCACTTTGCAGACAATTGCCAAATGTCATAATAGTAACTCCCAGTCTCTCCTGTTCTTATTTAAGAATACATAGCATGCTGGGACTTGTAGGCCCATGCTTGCAATTGGAAATGTGTGAAACTACAGGTCTCAGAATGGTCAAAAAACAAATTTGGGACAACTAAATATCAGCCTCATTACTAAGGCCAATTGAAAGATGTACTGCTTCTCTGTGCTCGTTTTAATAGCATCATGGTGTTTGAGGCTGCGTGATATCTAAGACTAGATTTTCATAATCGTACTAAACCAGTTATGGCATCCATTGGCATTCTAAAATATAGAATTTATACTCATTGTTTTCTTTGTCTGCATAGCTGAAAACTTATAAGGTCCCAAATGCGAGACCGATTGCATTGCAAATGCTTGTTAATATCTGTGTTCTTTTAGTGGAGTATCATTTTGGTGCCAGAGTTGTTTTATTTTTTTGACTGTGTTAATTTGTTTTAGAGACCCTGTTGTCTTGTTTTTTTAATATCAGTGGTGTTTCGTTGTGCTGTCACTGTTTTGTTTTGGTGCCAGTGTTTCTTTTGTTTTCTGTGACATTTTGTTGATATTGTTTTACTTTAGTGTTAATTTATTTTTCTTGTTGTTGTTTTGATTTAGCGGCAATTGTTATTTTACTTAATTTTCAGTGTGGTTTAATAGCTTTGTTAATCTGTTTCAGTGGCAGGTATTTTAACCCCTTGCATGCTCATGACGGCCGGGAGCCGTCACGCGTCACAGTGGGCGTGTGCGCAGGACGGCCCCCGGCCGTCCGAATCCCGCCCACTCATTAGAATCCCCGCATAGCGCGAAAACTCGCGCCACACGCAAGGGGTTAATCTCAGTACTCATTTGTTCTAGTTTCATTATTATTGTTTTTTTATGCCATTGTTCAGTTTTTCCTTGAATTATTTTAACACATGCATCTTTTTAGTGTTGTTTTGTAGTGCCACTGTTATTTTGATGTGTTGTTTTGTTTAGTGCCAGAGTTGTTTTGTTTTAATATTAGTGTTATTTTGTGTAGCGTTGGTGATATTTTGTGCTGTTAGTGCTATTTTTTTTTAGTGTAATGTTATTTTGTTTAGTGTTGGTGTTATTCTGTGCAGTGTTAGTGTTATTTTGTTTAGTGTTGGTGTTATTTTGAGCAGTTTTTGTGTTATTTTGTTTAGTGTTCTTTTGAGCAGTGTTAATGTTACGTTGTTTAGTGTTGGTGTTATTTTGTGCTCTGTTAGTGTTATTTTGTTTAATGTTAGTGTTATTTTGTGTAGTGTTGGTGTTATTTGTGCAGTGTTAGTGTTATTTTGTTTAATGTTAGTGTTATTTTGTGTAGTGTTGGTGTTAATTGTGCAGTGTTAGTGATATTTTGTGCAGTTAGTGTTATTTTGTTTAGTGTTAGTTCTATTTTATGTAGTGTTGGTGTTATTTTGTGCAGTGTTAGTGTTATTTTGTTTAGTGTTAGTGTTATTTTGTTTAGTGTTAGTGTTATTTTGTGTAGTGTAGGTGTTATTTGTGCAGTGTTAGTGTTATTTTGTTTAATGTTAGTGTTATTTTGTGTAGTGTTGGTGTTATTTGTGCAGTGTTGGTGTTATTTGTGCAGTGTTGGTGTTATTTGTGCAGTGTTGGTGTTATTTGTGCATTGTTAGTGTTATTTTGTGCAGTGTTAGTGTTATTTTGTTTAGTGTTAGTTCTATTTTATGTAGTGTTGGTGTTATTTTGTGCAGTGTTAGTGTTATTTTGTGCAGTGTTAGTGTTATTTTGTTTAGTGTTAGTTCTATTTTATGTAGTGTTGGTGTTATTTTCTTTAGGTGTTGGTGTTATATTGTTTATTGTTAGTTTTGTTTAGCGCTGGTGTTATTTTGTGCAGTGTTAGTGTTATTTTGATTAGTTTTGGTATTATATTGTTTAGTGTTAGTGTTATTTTGTTTAATGTTGGTGTTATATTGTTTATTGTTAGTGCTATTTTGTGCAGTGTTGGTGTTTTTTTGTGCCGCCTTAGTGTTATTTTGTTTAATGTTAGTGTTATTTTGTGCAGTGTTGGTGTTATTTTTTGTAGTGTTGGTGTTATTCTGTGCTGTGTTGGTGTTATTTTGTTTAGTGTTTGTGTTATATTGTTTAGTGTTAGTGTTATTATGCAGTGTTGGTGTTATTTTGTTTAGTGTTGGTGTTATTTTGTGCTGTGTTAATGTTATTTTGTTTAGTGTTATTTTGTGTAGTGTTGGTGTTATTTTATACAGTGTTGATGTTATTTTGGGTAGTGTTAGTGTTATTTTGTGCAGAATTGGTGTTATTTTGTTTAGTGTTATTTTGTGTACTGTTGGTGTTAATTTGTGCAGTGCTGGTTTTATTTTGGTAGTGTTGGTGTTATATTGTGCAGTGTTAGTGTTATTTTGTGCAGTGTTGGTGTTATTTGGTGTAGTGTTATTTTGTGCAGTGTTGGTGTTATTTTGTTTAGTGTTATTTTGTGTAGTGTTGATGTTATTTTGTGCATTGTTTGTGTTATTTTGTGCAGTGTTGGTGTTATTTTGTGTAGTGTTAGTGTTATTTTGTGCAGTATTGGTGTTATTTTGTTTAGTGTTATTTTGTGCAGTGTTCGTGTTATTTTGTGCAGTGTTGGTGTTGTTCTGTGTAGTGTTAGTGTTATTTTGTGTACTGTTGGTGTTATTTTTGTTTAGTGTTATTTTGTGTAGTATTGGTGTTTTCTGTGCAGTATTGGTGTTATTTTGAGCACTGTTATTGTTATTTTGTTTAATGTTATTTTGTGCAGTGTTGGTGTTGTTTCAGTGTCTGTTGCTATAAATGAGTGTATTTTAGCTCTAGTGTTGTGTGTATAACACATTGTTATACGTTGGTTGGTTCCTGTCCTCCTGAAGAGCTCAGTGCTCACTCTGTTAAAGGTCTGGCAGCAGCTTCAGGTTTTTTAAAGGGCTCTGAGAAGCGGTGGCTGAGCCTCTGGTGATTACTTGCTGAAGTGCTCTTGCATAGACAACCATTCTCAGTTTGGGCAGTCTGCCACAAATTACTGATTTCAATATAATCATAATTTCACCCTCTTCCTTTGCAGTTGCTTTGAAATGAGAAGAATTTGTTACCTACCTATGCTGACATTCTTTCTGATGGGAGGGGGGGACTCCCGTTAATTCCCTCACACCCCCTCTCCTTCCTGCTTGAGGATGATTTGGGTTTAGCCTCTATTGGGGGTGGAAATGTGAGGCAGAACTGGCTTCAGCAGTTCAGGTGGCTCCTTACATATACTTCTGATGTCATTCAAGTGAGCACATGACCCCTGCCTCAAGTTCTATGGTACCAGTTTGTGCCAGTGTCCTGGTGCCTGCTTGTGCCAGTGTCTTGCTGTCAGTTTGTGCCAGGTGCCTGGTACCACTTTGTGCCAGTGTCCGGGTGGCAGTTTGTGCCAGGGGCCTGGTTTGTGCCAGGGGCCTTGTGCCAGTTTGCGCCGAGGGTCTGGTGCCAGTTTGTACCAGTGATATGCTACCACTTTGTGTCAGTGTCCTGGTGCGAGTTTGTGCCAATGTACTGGTGCCAGTGTCCTGGTGCCAGTTTTCGCCAGTGCCTTGGTGCCCGTTTGTGCAAGTATCCTGGTGCCATGTTGTGCCAGGGGCATGGTGGCAGTTTGTGCCAGGCGCCTGGTGCCACTTTGTGCCAGTGTCCTGCTACTGCCCGGAATACCTGAGAAGGGCTCAAGGAGTGCATCTGTAGGGGCAGTCACACTGTCAGGGAAAATGTTACCTTACAGAAAGTAAGTAGCTTGTTCTTTCCTAACTGAGGGTTCCTTTCACTTTTGAAGTAGCAGGTAATTCACACCAGGCAATGTCACAGCTAATGATCAACTTTTCTTCAATGCTCCGGCCCACAACCCCTGCACCTCCAAGCAGCCATTGGCACCCCCAGCCCTCTCCCTTTGGGATTTGCTAAATTGGCCTCAAGGCTAAGTTGATACGCAGAGCAGAGGTGGTAGGAACTTGTGGGAGAAGCCACACAGGTCCATATACTGAGATTATGAGAGAAGCTACACAGGTCCTTATGCTGAGATTGTGGGTGAAGCTACACATGCCCTTATGCTGAGATTGTGAGAGAAGCTACACATGTCCTTATGCTGAGATTGTGAAATAAGCTACACATGTCCTTATGCTGAGATTGTGGGAGAAGCTACACAGGTCCTTATGCTGAGATTGTGAAAGAAGCTACCCATGTCCTTATGTGGAGATAGTGGGGGAAGCTACACATGTCCTTATGCTGAGATTGTGAAAGAAGCTACACATGACCTTATGCTGAGATTGTGGAGAAGCTACACAGGTCCTTATGCTGAGATTGTGAAAGAAGCTACCCATGTCCTTATGTGGATATGAGGGGGAAAGCTACACATGGCCTTATGCTGAGATTGTGGGGGAAGCTACACAGGTCCTTATGCTGAGATTGTGAGAGAAGCTACACATGGCCTTATACTGAGATTGTGGGGGAAGCTACAGATGTCCTTATGCTGAGATTGTAAAAGAAGCTACACATATCCTTATGCGGAGATTGTGGGAGAAGCTACACATGTCCTTATGCTGAGATTGTGAAGGAAGCTGCACATGTCCTTATGCTGAGATTGTGAAAGAAGCTACACATATCCTTATGTTGAGATTGTGGGGGAAACTACACATGCCCTTATGCTGAGATTGGGGGGGAAGCTATACATGTCCTTATGCTGAGATTGTGAGAGAAGCTACACAGGTCCGTATGCTGAGATTGTGAAAGAAGCTACACATGTCCTTATGCTGAGATTGTGAAAGAAGCTACACATGTCCTTATGCTGAGAGTGCTGGAGAAGCTACATATGTCCACAGGCTGAGATTGTGGGAAAAGCTACACATGTCCTTATGCTGAGATTGTGAAAGAAGCTACACATGCCCTTATGCTGAAATTGTGGGAGAAGCTACACAGGTCCTTATGCTGAGATTGTGGGGGAAGCTACACATGTGCTTTTGCTGAGATTGTGAGAGAAGCTACACAGGTCTGTATGCTGAGATTGTGGGGGAAGCTAGAAATGTCCTTATGCTGAGATTGTGAGAGAAGCTACACAGGCCCGTATGCTGAGATTGTGAAATAAGCTACACATGTCCTTATTCTCAGATTGTGAAAAAAGCTACACATGTCCTTATGCGGAGATAGTGGTGGAAGCTACACATGTCCTTATGCTGAGATTGTGAAAGAAGCTACATATGTTCTTATGCGGAGATTTTGGGAGAAGCTACACATGGCATTATGTTGAGATTGTGAGGGAAGCTACACATGTCCTAATGCGGAGATTGTGGGAGAAGCTACACAGGTCCTTATGCTGAGATTGTGGGGGAAGCTACACATGTCCTTTTCCCGAGATTGTGAGAGAAGCTACACAGGTCCGTATGATGAGAATGTGAAAGAAGCTACACATGTCCTTATGCTCAGATTGTGAAAAAAGCTACACATGTCCTTATGCTGAGATTGTGAGCGAAGCTAGACAGGTCCTTATGCTTAGATTGTGAAAGAAGCTACACATGTCCTTATGCAGAGATTGTGGGGGAAGTTACACATGTTCTTATGCTGAGATTGTGAAAGAAGCTAGACATGTCCTTATGCTGAGATTGTAAGAGAAGCTACACAGGTCCTTATGCAGAGATTGTGGGGGAAGCTACACATGTCCTTATGCTGAGATTGTGAAAGAAGCTACACATATCCTTATGCTGAGATTGTGGGGGAAGATACACATGTCCTTTTGCTGAGATTGTGAAGGAAGCTACACATGTCCTTATGCTGAGATTGTGAAAAAAGCTACACATATCCTTATGCTGAGATTGTGGGGGAAGCTACACATGTCCTTATGTTGAGATTGTGAAGGAAGCTACACAGGTCTGTATGCTGAGATTGTGAAAGAAGCTACACAGGTCCTTATGCTGAGATTGTGAAAAAAGCTATACATGTCCTTATGCTGAGATTGTGAGAGAAGCTACACAGGTCCTTATTCTCAGATTGTGAAAAAAACTACACATGTCCTTATGCGGAGATTGTGGGGGAAGCTACACATGTCCTTATGCTGAGATTGTGAAAGAAGCTACACATATCCTTATGCAAAGATTGTGGGAGAAGCTACACATGGCCTTATGCTGAGATTGTGGGAGAAGCTACACAGGTCCTTATGCTGAGATTGTGAGAAAAGCTACACATGACCTTATGCTGAGATTGTGGGGAAGCTGCACATGTCCTTATGCTGAGATTGTGAATGAAGCTACACAGGTCCTTATGCTGAGATTGTGGGGGAAGCTAGACGTCCTTATGCTGAGATTGTGAGAGAAGCTACACAGGTCCATATGCTGAGATTGTGAAAGAAGCTACACATGTCCTTATGCGGAGATTGTGAAAAAAGCTACACTTATCCTTATGCTGAGATTGTGAAAAAAGCTACACATGTCCTTATGCTGAGATTGTTAGAGAAGCTACACAGGTCTTTATGCTGAGATTGTGAAAGAAGCTACACATGTCCTTATGCGGAGATTGTGGGGGAAGTTACACATGTCCTTATGCTGAGATTGTGAAAGGAGCTACACATATCCTTATGCTGAGACTGTGTGGAAAGCTACACATGTCCTTATGCTGAGATTGTGAAGGAAGCTACACATGTCCTTATGCTGAGTGAGATTGTGATAGAAGCTACACATGTCCTTATGCTGAGATTGTGAAGAAAGCTACACATGTCCTTATGCTGAGATTGTGAGAGAAGCTACACAGGTCCATATGCTGAGATTGTGAAAGAAGCTACACATGTCCTTATGCTGAAATTGTGAAAAAAGCTACACATGTCCTTATGCTGAGATTGTTAGAGAAGCTACACAGGTCTTTATGCTGAGATTGTGAGAAAAGCTACAGATGACCTTAAGCTGAGATTGTGGGGGAAGCTACACATGTCCTTATGCTGAGATTGTGAGAGAAGCTACACAGGTCCATATGCTGAGATTGTGAAAGAAACTACACATGTCCTTATGCGGAGATTGTGAAAAAAGCTACACTTGTCCTTATGCTGAGATTGTGGGAGAAGCTACACAGGTCCTTATGCTGAGATTGTGGGGGAAGCTAAACATGTCCTAATGCTGAGATTGTGAGAGAGGCTACACCTGTCCTTATGCTGAGATTGTGAAAAAAGCTACATATGTCCTTATGCTGAGATTGTGAGAGAAGCTACACAGGTCCTTGTGCTGAGATTGTGAAAGAACCTAGACATGTCCTTATGCAGAGATTGTGGGGGAAGCTACACATGTCCTTAGGCTGAGATTGTGAAAGAAGCTACCCATGTCCTTATGCAGAGATTGTGGGAGAAGCTACTCATGGCCTTATGCTGAGATTGTGGGGGAAGCTACACATGTCCTTATGCTGAGATTGTGAAGAAAGCTACACATGTCCTTATGCTGAGATTGTGAGAGAAGCTACACAGGTCCATATGCTGAGATTGTGAAAGAAGCTACACATGTCCTTATGCTGAGATTGTGAAAAAAGCTACACATGTCCTTATGCTGAGATTGTTAGAGAAGCTACACAGGTCTTTATGCTGAGATTGTGAAAGAAGCTACACATGTCCTTATGCGGAGATTGTGGGGGAAGTTACATGTCCTTATGCTGAGATTGTAAAAGGAGCTACACATATCCTTATGCGGAGATTGTGGGTGAAGCTACACATGGCCTTATTCTGAGATTGTGGGGGAAGGTACACAGGTCCTTATGCTGAGATTGTGAGAGAAACTACACATGGCCTTATGCTGAGACTGTGGGGAAAGCTACACATGTCCTTATGCTGAGATTGTGAAGGAAGCTACACATGTCCTTATGCTGAGTGGGATTGTGAAAGAAGCTACACATGTCCTTATGCTGAGATTGTGGGGGAAGCTACACGGGTCCGTATGCTGAGATTGTGAAAGAAGCTACACATGTCCTTATGCGGAGATTGTGGGAGAAGCCACACATGGCCTTATGCTGAGATTGTGGGGGAAGCTACACAGGTCCTTATGCTGAGATTGTGAGAGAAGCCATACATGGCCTTATGCTGAGATTGTGGGGGAAGCTACACAGGTCCTTATACTTAGATTGTGAAAGAAGCTACACATGTCCTTATGCGGAGATTGTGGGAGAAGCTACACATGTCCTTATGCTGAGAGTACTGGAGAAGCTACATATGTCCACAAGCTGAGATTGTGGGAGAAGCTACACATGTCCTTATGCTGAGCTTGTGGATGAAGCTACACATGTCCTTATGCTGAGATTGTGGGTGAAGCTACATAGGTCCTTATGCTGAGATTGTGGGTGAAGCTACACATGTCCTTATCCTGAGATTGTGGGTGAAGCTGCATAGGTCCTTATGCTGAGATTGTGGGAGAAGCTACACATGTCCTTATGCTGAGCTTGTGGGTGAAGCTACACATGTCCTTATGCTGAGATTGTGGGTGAAGCTACATAGGTCCTTATGCTGAGATTCTGGGAGAAGCTACATATCTCCTTATGCTGAGATTGTGGGTGAAGCTACACATGTCCTTATGCTGAGATTGTGGGTGAAGCTACATAGGTCCTTATGCTGAGATTGTGGGAAAAGCTACACATCTCCTTATGCTGAGGTTGTGGGTGAAGCTACACATGTCCTTATGCTGAGATTTTGGGTGAAGCTACATCGGTCCTTATGCTGAGATTGTGGGTGAAGCTACACATGTCCTAATGCTAAGAGTGCTGGAGAAGCTGCATATGTCCTCAGGCTGAGATTGTTGGAGAAGCTACACATGTCCTTATGCGGAGACTGAAGAAGAGCCTGACACCTTCAGTCACAGTCTGACACAGTAGTGTGATCACCTTCAGTGAGGCGACATGTTTGTAACTGCTTCTTAGGACACCATATGCATGTCTGGAGAGAGTCTTGCACACCTCTGAGATGTGGGGCTCACATGCTCATGTAGTGCTCTTTGTAAGCTGTGTGCTAACTGGTGAGAGGATGAGCAGAACCTCAGGTCACTGGGTGAAGTCCTCTGGTCACTGACTTGTGGATGGAGGGGTCTCAAAACCTCCTCTCGTTCCTTCTGGAAGTGCTGACCACCAGACAGTTCAGGGAAGAGGAACATATTTGATTCATGGACGTGTCCCATATGTTCTGGTTTCTGCAAGGTGTGCACACATGTGAGAATTTGAGGGGAAAGAGGGACAAATGGAGAATTATTTGTAAGAGCTTCATTGTAAAAGACAGCAGGGTAGTTGGAGGCTGAGTTCTTCTCATAAATATGCCTGGCGTCATCTTTCTTTAAATAACCACATTTTAAATAGTTTTTTTATCCCCGGAAAAATGCAGCTTCAGAAGAATAAACAGATTTTAATATTAACATAGTATTACTCTTTACTTCTATTTAAAAAAAAAACAAAAAACTATCCAATCACCTATATCTAGCCTATCACTCAGATTGACCTACATTCACTGATGAGTCCAACTATGCAACCCACACTCAAAAATAAGCCACCCAATAACTTGAAACACATGTACTGATGAAAAAGCCAGACCTTGTGGATTTGTTAATGTTTTTTTGTTTTGCTGTCATTCTGTAGCTCACATGGTTGGTGAAAATCATTGGCAAATACACTGGCTTCCGTGAAAACGAGCTGGCTGTCAGCTACCTGCCCCTGAGTCACGTCGCGGCACAGTTCTTTGACCTCTGGCTCACCATGTGCTTCGGAGGGACCACCTACTTTGCAACACCAGATGCCCTAAAGGTAACCTGTCTGTGTAATATGTAACAGTATGCATAATCATGTGATTTTATGTGATCCTAGCTGGTTCTACTGACTGTCATTAGTGACCTGGTTACACTCACTGGGCAGATTACAAAGAGCTTAACTTCTAATCAGACAGTGTGCAGGGTTTGTGATCTTACCCCTATTACTAGCTGGTTATGTTGCCTGTCAGTAGTGACCTGGTTACACTCACTGGGCAGATTACCAAGACCGTACCTTTTTTATCAGACAGTGTGCAGGATTTGTAATCTCACCCCATCACTAGCTGGTTATGTTGTCTGTCATTAGTGATTTAGTTACACTCACTGGCAGATTTCCAATAGCTTTATTTCTAAACAAACAGAGTGAATGGTTGGTGATCTTACCTCATCACTTGCTGGTTATTTTGACTGACAACAGTGACCTGCTTGCACTCACTGGGGCGATTACCAAGAGTTTAACTTCTATTCAGACGGTGTGTAGGGTTAGCAATCTCACCTCATCACTAGCTGGTTGTATTGACTGTCAATAGTGACCTGGTTACACTCACTGGGTAGATTACCAAGACCTTACCTTTAATCAGACAGTGTGCAGGGTTTGTAATCTCACCCCATCACTAGCTAGTTATGTTGCTTTCATTAGTGAGTTAGTTACACTCACTGGCAGATTACCAAGCGCTTTATTTCTAAACAAACAGAGTGAATGGTTGGTGATCTTACCTCATCACTTGCTGGTTATTTTGACTGACAACAGTGACCTGCTTGCACTCACTGGGGCGATTACCAAGAGTTTAACTTCTATTCAGACGGTGTGTAGGGTTAGCAATCTCACCTCATCACTAGCTGGTTGTATTGACTGTCAATAGTGACCTGGTTACACTCACTGGGTAGATTACCAAGACCTTACCTTTAATCAGACAGTGTGCAGGGTTTGTAATCTCACCCCATCACTAGCTAGTTATGTTGCTGTCATTAGTGAGTTAGTTACACTCACTGGCAGATTACCAAGCGCTTTATTTCTAAACAAACAGAGTGAATGGTTGGTGATCTTACCTGATCACTTGCTGGTTATTTTGACTGACAACAGTGACCTGCTTGCACTCACTGGGCAGATTAACAAGAGTTTAACTTCTAATCAGACGGTGTGTAGGGTTAGCAATCTCACCTCATCACTAGCTGGTTGTATTGACTGTCAATAGTGACCTGGTTACACTCACTGGGTAGATTACCAAGACCTTACCTTTAATCAGACAGTGTGCAGGATTTGTAATCTCACCCCATCACTAGCTGGTTATGTTGCTGTCATTAGTGAGTTAGTTACACTCACTGGCAGATTACCAAGCGCTTTATTTCTAAACAAACAGAGTGAATGGTTGGTGATCTTACCTCACCACTTGCTGGTTATCTTGACTGACAACAGTGACCTGCTTGCACTCACTGGGCAGATTAACAAGAGTTTAACTTCTAATCAGACGGTGTGTAGAGTTAGCAATCTCACCTCATCACTAGCTGGTTGTATTGACTGCCAATAGTGACCTGGTTACACTCACTGGGCAGATTACCAAGACCTTACCTTTTAATCAGACAGTGTGCAGGATTTGTAATCTTACCCCATCACTAGCTGGTTATGTTGCTGTCATTGGTGAGTTAGTTACACTCACTGGCAGATTACCAAGAGCTTTATTTTTAAACAAACAGAGTGAATGGTTGGTGATCTTACCTCATCACTTGCTGGTTATCTTGACTGACAACAGTGACCTGCTTGCACTCACTGGGCAGATTAACAAGAGTTTAACTTCTAATCAGACGGTGTGTAGGGTTAGCAATCTCACCTCATCACTAGCTGGTTGTATTGACTGTCAATAGTGACCTGGTTACACTCACTGGGTAGATTACCAAGACCTTTCTTTTAATCAGACAGTGTGCAGGATTTGTAATCTCACCCCATCACTAGCTGGTTATGTTGCTGTCATTAGTGAGTTAGTTATACTCACTGGCAGATTACCAAGAGCTTTATTTCTAATCAAACAGAGTGAATGGTTGGTGATCTTACCTCATCACTTGCTGGTTATCTTGACTGACAACAGTGACCTGCTTGCACTCACTGGGCAGATTAACAAGAGTTTAACTTCTAATCAGACGGTGTGTAGGGTTAGCAGTCTCACCCCATCACTAGCTGGTTGTATTGACGGCCATTAGTGAGTTAGGGTCATATTTAGGTTCCCACACAACTCCCATGGTTGTTGACGCATCCCAGATTTACCAAAAGTGGAAGACCTGGGAATGCACCAAAGAGATACACCTTTCCAGGGGAGGCATAATGAGGAGAAATAACTCTATTTCTCCTCGTTACTTCCTCTTTCTATGTGTGCTGCATTCTGCAGCGCACATAGAAAGAGGAATATGCTTCAGGGGATTGTTTTTATCCAGGAAGGTGCCCATTCCTGCACAAAAACAATCGTGCCTACAAAACAGGCACTCTTGCACCATGGCGCAAGGGTGTCTGCGTTGGTGCAGGGCAGCCAAAAAGGCCCCAGCGCAGGGACAAAGGCAGGAATGCTCCTTATTCTTTTAAATGCAGCGCAGCCCTTTCCCTGTCACGCACTGCAGCACAGCAAGGTGACATACTGCGCTGCATGACTATTGTATAAATGGGCCTCTGAGTTGCATTCACTGGGCAGGTTACTAAGAGCTTAACTTCTAATCAAGCACTGTTCAGCGTTGTAATCTCACCTCATCACTAGCTGGTTATACTGACTGTCATCAGTGACCGCGTTACGCTCACTGGGCCGATTACAAATAGCTTAACTTCTAATCACACAGTGCGCAGGGTTTGCGGTGTCACCTCGTCACTAGCTGGTTATACTGACTTGCATTAGTAACCTGGTTACACTCGCTGGGTAGATTACCAAGAGCTTTACTTTTGATCAGACAGTGTGCAGGGATTGTGGTCTCACCTCATCACTAGCTGGTTTATTGACCGTCATTAGTGACCTGGTTACACTCACTGGACAGATTACCAGGAGCCTAACTTCTAATAAGACAGTGTGCAGGGTTTGCGCTCTCACCTCATCATTATGTGTCCAGGATCTCTGCACCGCGGAAATCAGTTAGTGAGTGAACTTTTTGGTACCGGGGCCCCCATGATAGTTGACCTTATGAATAGAACTCTTTGAACAGAAGTGGTCTCTGGGCTCCTCGAATGGTGTTTATTTGGTCACTTCTGAACAGAGCAGAGATGGTCACCACCCTTTCCCCAATCTCTGACCTTTTGGAGACGTTTGTAGGCCCCGGTTGAATCACTTCCTGGATCCCTCGTGGAGTGGGGGTGGGGCTGATGAATACCGTGTTGTCCCCTAGTAGGGCTCACCAGAGTAACTCACTTCTAAACGCAACCTTGTGTGTCTGGCCCAGGTGAGCCCCCCCTTCTTGTACTCAGTTTGTGGAAACATGGCAACCCTGAGCACGTCACAGGTGCTGTGTTCAGAAAGATGCAGGATGCAGACAGTGTTCGGCTTCAAAAAAGTATATAAATATAATCGAAGTGCAGCTAGAGATGTCCATATTTTGAATTATAAATTGATTTCACAATCATGACCTGTGCCAATTGTTGTTAGCTGAGAGCGGTTGAGATCAACCAAATCATTGGGTCCCATCTCAGCTCCAGGTAATTTTTGGGGCGTTCTGCTGTGTGTGCCCTATTTAATGTCCCTGCCTTTCGTACCAGTAAATGAAGACATATTCTTCTTAAAATTAATACCTCGACTCGACAGGGAGTTTTTTGCATGTGATGACTGTGTCCTAGTGTATCTGGGTCCAGTTCTGCTGCTGCCTCCTGGAGGATTCCTGCCTCCTTGTCCCTGGTACATTGTAGATCAGGTTTACAAAGGGAGTCATTCACTTGTCCTACGGGAGGGCGGCCGTGCCTGGCGCCCGGGAGCACCAGTGGGAAATGACAGCACCAAGTGCAGATGCTGCCCAGTGACAGCTAACTCTACCAGGATGCAGATAAACAAACCTCACAGTTTGTCCGATGATTTCAACTGAGAACGAACTGATCTGAGAAATAGAACCCCAGAAATATTCTCGTAGGGGATATTTATGAGAGGCCTGCGTCACTTTTGCACCACGTAAAGTGGTACATGTGTGACATAGGGCTCTCATAAAGATTTATGAAGCCACACAAAGCCACACAAATTATGAGTAAGGCAACGCAGGACAAATCACTGGGTCGCCTTACTCTGCGCTGGGGAGGCGTTGCAGTGGGTTCTCCCACGCAACACCTATGGACGCAGCCCCAGATTTACAAAATCATGTAATCCTGGGGAAGCCCCAAATCCATACGCCTCCCGAGGTGATGCGTAACGAGGTGAAATATGTTTATTTCTCCTCATTTCTCCTCTTTCCATGTGTGCTTCATTCTGAAAGAAAGAGGAAAACGCCTCTTAGGATTGTTTTTGTGCAGGAAGGTGCCCCTTCCTGCACAAAAACAATCCTGCCAACAACACAGGCACAATAGTGCAAGGGTGCCTGCACTGGCGCTAGGCTGCCGAAACGGCGCCAGCACAGGGGGAATGGACAGCAATGCACCGTATTGCTCAAATACGGTGCATATCTGCCCTTTCACTTTGGTGTAGGGCAGTGCAGCTAGGTGCCTTGCTGCGCTCCTCTATGCCAAAATGCCATGAATGAGGGCTGTGGTATCCTGATGACAGGCTAGAGGTCTGGCAAACCGGCCGGCACCTCTTTCTTACAAGTACTTCTTCAGGTGTTTGATTTAGTAAATATACTGCAGACAAAACTGGCCAATAATCACTTCTGTCAATCTAAGCGAAGGGTTGAAAGGTTTCCCCTCAGTGCTTAATTTGTAAAAAAAAAAGGTGCCAGGGCCTTCGACAGGAGGCAACTGCAGCTTGTGACACCCATTGCCCCAGTCAGCGCTACCAATCACAGTACCAACATAACTACTAACCATCACACTGCTACAAGTGTGACAACTCAGACTAATCTCTGCCCACACTGCTAAAAGAATGGTTTGGGCTGCAGGTTCTAGTCATTTTACGTTATATTGAACAAATAAACAACTCTTCTTGTCCTGATCTCTAAATGAGATATACAGCACCACCATGTGGCAGACTGTCAAAAGTCCGGTGTTGAAAATTAAGTGCCAGTGCTGAAGACCGGAAACCACAAGCTCAAATAAAGCACTGCTTCCCCTACCAGTGCCTAGGCTCTTCTGCTGAGTCCTGACTTTCCAAGTTGTGCCAAATCCAGTCCCTTGGCCCTTGGAAGTGCAATCTGGTGAACTGAAGGAAAAAACCCACGCATCAACTCCCAGCATCTGTTTTTTATTGTTACTAACTTCGACGCATTGCAGCTGCCTGCACCGGAGCTTGGTTCCCGAACGGCACATCGACCACGGCTTTCATCACAGGCCCAGCTTTTCATCTCAGCGCGTCAGAAGAACCAGCACAGTGTGAATTTCGAGCATTGCATCACCGACGACTATGACGCACTGCTCCAACTCTGACGCAGAGCCTGCTTCATTGCTGTGGAATCGATACAGCGCTTCTAAATTTTCAACGCATCGTCCCTGGCCACCGATTCTTCATCGACACTGCGTCGCAGTAAGGAACCGAGGCTGCATGTCCGGACCCCGACGTATCACCTCCCTTACCAGCAAGGAAACAAGGCATCACGTCCCCTGTCAGCAAGGATTTGACACATCACATCCCCTGACAGCAAGGAACCGACGCATCACCTCCCCTGCCTAGCAGTAAGGAACCAATGCATCACTGTAGGAGAGTAGGATCTGCCTCTTATGTTGCCCCCACTTTTTTTCTGAAGTTTACACTGGTTTCTGGCTATAGTCAGGCTGGGACCCTGCTAATCAGGGCCCCAGCCTCTCTGTTCTCTCTAAACGATTTGAAGTGCACTCTAGGTGCACTAGTGATTGGATACTGTGGCACCTTATGAGTCCCTAGTATATGGTACCTTAGGTACCAAGGGCATAGGTACATCACAGGCCTACCAGGGGCTGCAGCATGTATTATGCCACCCCTGGGAAGCAGACTAAATCTGACACCACAGGCCTGCTACTGCAGCCTGAGTGAGGAAGTGCTAGCACCCCTCACTGAGATATAGGTTCCCTATATCTCTCCTACACACACATATAACCCTATCAGTCACCCCTAAGGCAGGCCCTATCAATCCTGAGGGCAGGGTGCTTGGCTTATGTGAGGGGGTGCCTCTGCCTGAGCAGGGCCCCTCTGCAGCTCTCAGAGTCCATTCTCTGGTGCTGTTTGTGGATGCGGTTAAACCATATACTTTTAAGTGCATTATATCCTCACCGTAAAATGCTAACTTTGGAATGGCTGCATCGAAACATGTCGTGTTTGGTGTCAAACATCTTGGAATACTGCCCCCCGGCCAGTCCTGGCGGCGGGGGTAGCATTCCACCCTTCTAGAGGGATAGACATGTACCCACTGTGGAAACACGGTAGAATCCTGCAGAGCCCTGGCATCACAAAATGGATGCCACCAGTCACAGACACTGGGCTGCCCTCCTGCTGATGACCAACACTCGCAGTGGAGGAAGCCCAACAATAGATATCCTGTCCCAAGGGGTGTGACCACCTCCCAGACAGGGTTTAGTGTATTGGGGCTGGGTGGGTGCACTCTTAGAGTGCTTTGAAGTCCTGCACTGGGGAGCAGAAGGCTCCTCTGTGCATATGCCAGTTCAAACCGGCTCAGGGGCTACCTGCCCCTGCTCTGGCGCGAAACTGGACAAAGGGAAGTGGGTGTAGCCGCCCACTCCCCTGACCCTCCCATAGGTAGGGTCATAGAGCTAGTCCCTCCCCTTCTTTTAGTATAAGAGGGGGAACCTGTGCATAGCACCCTAGATTTTCCTGGACGACGCTCTGAAGAAGAATCCCAGACCTTCGACATTCCACTACCTTTGGAAGACTGAAGAATCTCCCTTGGAGTCAAGGAGTGACTCCCCTGCTTGGCAGGCACCAAAAACTACAAACGACGGTCACAAACTACGCTGTTCCCGCCGGAGTCCGAAGTCCCTGCAGCCCAAGAAGTAGATTTCCTGACTTCTCCAAGGCCATCGTGAGTCCCCAGCAAAGCTGAGGCCAGTGGACCCCAAGAGTAACGAGAAACCGCGACCCCTGGGTACCGTGCACTATTGTCGAGTGCAACCCCTCACAACGTTCCCCGAACTTGTACTTTGGACCACGTATGGGCCCAGCCTCCAGCAGGAATCCCTCCTAAGATCAGAGGCCTACCACGTCCCGAGTGACCATGGGCCCCTGTGAGAGAATCCTCCCGAGGCGTCTTTGCAATCCCTTGCCAGCCGGCTTGCGGGTCCCCAGAAGACATTCCAAAGAAACCAAAGGGCTCTCCTGGTTACTCCAGGCCTGCCCTGACTTACCCTCGCTGGGTGAGTTCCACAGACCTTGCTGGTCTGCGCCATTGTCTCTTCACACTTTCCCCAAGACTTGCTGTTACCAAGGCTTGTTGGCTCCGATCGAGTTGACGACACCGCAGTAAGCCGCAGACATTGTGGGACATGCCGAATCCAGCTCCTGGTTGTTGACGACGCCTCCTGGACCTCGTGGCTGAAGAGTCAAGGCAACCGCGGACGACCTGAATCTTGCGACGACGGTGGGCATCCATCTTCCTTGCCCCGAGTCACTGCCAAGTGACTTTGAACACTGTCCCCTCTGCTTTCAGGTCTTACATCTTCCGAATCCAGGCTTGGATTCCTCCGGACACTTCTCCTGCCGCCGCAAGCAGCAAGTCTTCACTGGCTCCGATTGAAAACGACGCCGCGACCCGACACCAAAGAACACCTATGCACCCGGCTCCCCTGGGTGAGGTAACTTCAGCACTACGGTGCTCCTGTGGGTGTGGGCCCTAGAACTACTTACCCTGTAAGTTACTTGCTTGTAGCTTCCCTCGAAGTGTCCTAAAACTCTAACTTTCCCAGTGCGACTATCGCACTGACTCGTACCTGGTTCGCGTCTGTGTTAGACACACCGCGTCCAACTCCCTTGCAATACCATCTGTAACCGCGTCCTTCGACTCGTACAAGGACCGATCGGTGTGTTCGCCTCGAACACGCAAGGGACCTTTAACATTGATCTTTCAATCACGTCTGAGTGCATAGACTCGTACAGGATTCGCATCGGTGTCAGGTCACCGCGTCCGACCCCTGTGGGTCTCCTACAACTACCTGGGGTGGTTCTTGGGGGTCCCTCGATTCTAGATGCCCTAGACCTAGGTCTAGCAAACTAAGATTGTAACATTCAATTGTGCTAAACTTATCCTGATAATATTTGACTTGTACTTATGTTCCTGACCTCTAATCTCATAAAGAGATTAGTAGAGAGTGTTTATTAATAAATACCTATATATTTGATATATATACCTGTGTGGTGTCTTTTCATTTGGTGATTCAAGAGATTGTGTGGTAAAACAAGCTGCTTTACATTCCTTCAAGACTTAGCCTGAAGGCTGCTCTCCAGAGCTACCACTAGGATAGCTTTCTATAAAGGTTGTCTTAAACCTATCTACCATAAGAGTCAAATTGTTCTGGTGCAAGGTGTCCACTTTAATTAGTGAACAGCATATACCAGGCCAACTTCTCACATTGGTGGGCAGTGTGTGGGATTCCAGCTTGCTATTGTTTTACCAGAAAATCTCTATTTGAATTACTAACTGAAAACCACTATAGGTACTTAAGGTACATATAAAGTCAAGCTTAGTATCAATAAATTCTACTGAACTTAGAGCTGTGTGCCAAGGGATAGCACACCCTTTCTACAGCTCAAGCTAGTATCAGTAGGCCACAAACTAGTGTAGGTAGTACAACACTCCACAACACTAGAATGTCCTTAAAGGGTGGAACCAGTGGATCCACTCAGCATCAGTATAAGGACATGGCTTTCTCTGACTTGAGAGCCATGTGTGTTGAAAGACACCTGAGACTAGGACAGAGTCCCTCAACCCTGCACCTGATAGATCTGCTGACAGCAGATGATCTTAGATTGGCTCTAGGAGCTAATGGGTCTGAATCAGTGGGTGGGTCAATTACAGTATCTGGGTCAGACGATGAAAATCCGAATGACCAGGACTCTGTGATTGAAGGGCCAGGCCTCAAGGGGCCTGAAAAGGACAGAGGAATTCTCCCTAAGAGAGCTGACAGAGTGGATGAGAGGCATAGGTCCCCTTCCAGGGAATCTGAGCACTCTTATCACTCTGGCAGAGAATTTGTCCACCAGAGGAACTCATACTTTCCCATAAGAGAGACCTCCTCTGAAAGAATGTGCAAACTGCTGCAGTATGAGGAAGCAAGAGTTGCCCTCAGAACCAAGCAGTTGGCACTGGATAGAGAAGCCCTGGAGATCCAGAGAGCTTCTCGACCAGAGGAGTTAGAACCCCTTGGTGGCAGCAACAGTGTCCCTAGAGGCAGAGAATCTATTCCAGACCATAGGAACCTGAGCAAGGTTGTTCCTCCCTACCAGAGTGGGGATGATATCCACAAGTGGATAACTGCTATGGAGAGGGCCTGTAGAGTACAGCAGGTCCCCCAGAAGCAGTGGGCAGCAATCTTGTGGCTCTCCTTTTCAGATAAAGGTAGAGACTAGCTCCTCACTGTTAGAGAAGAGGATGCTGATGATTATGAAGTCCTGAAGAGTGCACTAATAGATGGGTTTGGCTTAACCACTGAACAGTACAGGTTAAAGTTCAGAGACACCCAGAAGGCACAGACTCAGGACTGGACTGACTTTGTTGATTGTGCAACCAAGGCTCTGGAGGGTTGGCTGGTTGGCAGTAGGGTTACTGATTTCAAGGGATTGTATAATCTCATGATGAGAGAACAGATCCTTAATAATTGCCAGAACCAGTTGTTGCATCAGTACCTGGTGGACTCGGATCTGACCTCTCCCCAAGAATTAGGAAAGAAGGCAGACAAGTGGGTCAGAACCAGGGTGAGGCAGAAACCCCAGAACCAAGGGGGTGACACCAAGAAGAAAGATCCTAAGGGCTCTGAGAAAGGTGGGGATAAGTAAAAAGACCAGAAGTCTTCACAAGGGCCCCAAAAATCTGCATCTGGTGGGGAGTCACAATCCAACAAGGGAAAAGGCCATAAGAAGCCCTGGTGCAAATTCTGTAAACAGAAAGGGCACTGGACTTCTGACTGTAACAAGTCCAAAGACCAAACCACCACCACTCCTGCCCCTAAGGCAACTGTTCCCCCTAGTTCAGCTACTGGTGGAGATGGTACACAGAATAAGGGTGTAGTAGGGTTGACCCTGGGTTCTGAAGTGGACTCTGACCTAGTCAGAGTGCCCACTCAGGCAATGCTGATTTGTGAGGGAGACCTTAATATGTCCTTCCTAGTGAGTCCCAGTAATCTGGGCAAATACAAACAGCAGCCTGTAATAAATGGCAAACAGGCTTTGGCATTTAGGGACACAGGTACTAGTGTCACCATGGTGGCAGAGGATCTTGTGGACCCTGGACAGATCATCCTGGGCGAAATGTACCAGGTGACCAATGCAAGCAACGTCTAGACCAACCATAGTCTGGCAGTTGTGAATTTCTCCTGGGGAGGGGTAACTGGCCTCAAGAAAGTTGTAGTCAGTGCAGACCTCCCTGTCGAATGTCTATTGGGCAATGATCTAGAGACTTCAGACTGGTCTGAAGTAGAGTTATGGACTCATGCTGAGATGTTGGGCATCCCTGCAGAGGTATTTGCTGTGACCAGGTCACAAGCAAGAATGCATGACACTGAACCAGCTCTGGATCCTGGAACAATGGACCAGATGCTTCCCAAGAGGAGGAGCAGTAGGGTAAAGGCAGTGCCTTCCCCTCTGTCTCAGATCACAGATTCACCCCCAGAGGGAAGGGAGGTGAAGCAGATCCTGAAGAAGGAACTGCCCCAGAGGGACTTGAGCCTGATCAGGTTGAGTTCTTGGGGGCAGGGGGCCCTTCTAGGGAAGATCTGAGGAAGGAGCAACAGTGCTGCCCCTCTCTTGAACCCCTCAGACAGCAGGCTGCTGCTGAGGCTGCTGGGAGTGCTAGTGGGTCCCATAAAGTTTATTGGGATGAGGGACTCCTATATTCTGAGGGTAGAGACCCAGCCCCTGGAGCCACCAGGAGGTTGGTAATACCTCAGAGGTTTAGGGGGTTCCTCTTGACCCTAGCACACGACATCCCTTTAGCAGGACACTTGGGCCAAAACAAGACCTGGGACAGGCTTGTTCCACATTTTCATTGGCCACATATGTCAGAGGACACAAAGGAGTTTTGTCGCTCCTGTGTCACATGCCAAGCCAGTGGTAAGGCAGGTGGCACAACAAAGGCCCCCTGATACCACTACCTGTGGTGGGGGTACCCTTTGAAAGGGTAGGGATTGACATTGTTGGTCCCCTTGACCCTCAAACTGCATCTGGGCACAGGTTTATCCTGGTGGTAGTGGATCATGCCACCAGGTACCCAGAAAGCAATTCCCTGAGGACCCTGTGGTGGCAAGAGCCCTCATTGGAGTCTTCTCCAGAGTGGGTTTCCCAAAGGAGGTCATTTCTGACAGAGGTACCAACTTCATGTCAGGATATCTAAAAGCAATGTGGAAGGAGTGTGGTGTAACTTACAAGTTCACCACCCCCTATCACCCACAATGCAATGGTTTAGTTGAACGCTTCAACAAAACCTTGAAAGGAATGATTAAAGGACTCCCAGAGAAGCTTAGGCAGAAATGGGACCTTCTTCTTCCTTGCCTGTTGTTTGCATACAGAGAGGTTCCACAGAAGGGGGTTGGTTACAGCCCATTTGAGCTTCTGTTTGGGCATCCTGTGAGAGGTCCACTGTGTTTGGTAAAGAGGGCTGGGAGTTACCTCTCAAGCCCCCCAAACAAGATGTGATGGACTATGTACTTGGTCTCCGCTCCCGGATGGCAGAGTACATGAAAAAGGCAACCAAAAACCTAGAGGCCAGCCAAGAATTACAAAAAGCTTGGCATGACCAAAGGCTGTACTGACTGTATACCAGCCAGGACAGAAAGTGTGGGTGTTGGAGCCTGTGGCCCCAGCAGCCCTCCAGGACAAGTGGAGTGGCCCCCATACAATAGTTGAACAGAAGGGAGAAGTCACCTACCTGTTGAATCTTGGAACTCCCAGGAGCCCCCTGAGGGTGCTCCATGTCAACAGATTAAAGCCATATGTTGACAGGGCTGACATGGGCTTGCTCATGGCAACTGATGAGGACCAGGAGGAGGAGAGTGACCCTCTCCCTGACCTGCTCTCTCAGAACCCTGATGATGGGTCAGTAGATGATGTTGCTTTGGCAAGCAGCCTCACCGACCATCAGCAAACTGAGTGCAGACAAGTTCTGCAACAGTTTAGACATATGTTTAGCCTGACCCCTAGTCAGACTTCCTGGTGCACCCACGAGGTGGACACTGGAGACAGTCTGCCTGTCAAGAATAAAATCTACAGGCAACCTGACCATGTCAGGGACTGTATCAGGACTGAAGTCCAGAAAATGTTGGAGCTAGGTGTAATTGAGCCTTCAGATAGCCCTTGGGCTAGTCCAGTAGTCCTGGTACCCAAGCCTCATACCCAGGGTGGTAAGAAAGAAATGAGGTTTTGTGTAGACTACAGAGGCCTCAATGCAGTCACTAGGACTGATGCCTATCCCATACCAAGGGCAGATGAGCTGATTGATACTTTGGCCTCAGCCAAGTATCTAAGCACGTTTGACCTAACAGCTGGCTACTGGCAGATCAGATTAGCTGATGATGCAAAAGCCAAGACAGCATTTTCGACCCCTGGTGGGCACTACCACTTTGTGGTGATGCCCTTTGGATTGAAAAATGCACCTGCCACTTTTCAGAGGTTGGTGAATAAAGTTCTGACAGGGATGGAAACTTATTGCTCAGCTTATCTAGATGATATTGCTGTCTTTAGTTCCTCCTGGCAGGATCACCTGGTCCACCTCAGGAATGTTTTGGAGGCCCTGCAAAAGGCAGGCCTCACTATCAAGGCCACTAAGTGCCAGATAGGGCAGAGTCAGGTTGTGTACCTGGGCCACCTTGTAGGTGGAGGCCAGGTTCAGCCTTTACAGAGCAAGATCCAGACCATAATGGAATGGGTTGCTCCAACGACCCAGTTTACAGGTGAGAGCCTTCTTAGGCCTATCTGGGTACTATAGGAGGTTTGTCAAGGGATATGGATCTATAGTGACCCCCTTGAATGATCTGACCTCAAAGAAAATGCCAAAAAGGTTCAGTGGACAGCTAGCTGTCAAAAGGCATTTGAAGACCTAAAGCAGGCCATGTGCACTGCCCCCATCTTACAGAGTCCAGACTACACCAAAAGTTCATTGTCCAAACAGATGCTTCTGAGCTGGGTGTGGGAGCTGTACTGTCTCAACTGAATGATGAAGGTCAAGACCAGCCAGTAGCTTTTATTAGCAGAAGGCTGACCCCTAGAGAGAAACGTTGGTCAGCTATAGAGAGGAGGCCTTTGCTGTGGTATGGGCCCTGAAGAAGCTGAGGCCATACTTGTTTGGTACTCACTTCATAGTTCAGACCGACCACAAGCCCCTCCTATGGCTTAAACAAATGAAAGGAGAAAACCCAAAACTTTTGAGGTGGTCCATTTCCCTACAGGGGATGGACTATACAGTGGAACATAGACCTGGGACCCAACATGCCAATGCAGATGGACTCTCAAGGTATTTCCACTTTGAACACGAAGACTCAACTGGTCAAGGTTAGTTTAGTGTCCCTGCGTTTGGGGGGTTGTGTAGGAGAGTAGGATCTGCCTCTTATGTTGCCCCCACTTTTTTCTGATGTTTACACTGGTTTCTGGCTATAGTCAGGCTGGGACCCTGCTAATCAGGGCCCCAGCCTCTCTGTTCTCTCTAAACGATTTGAAGTGCACTCTAGGTGCACTAGTGATTGGATACTGTGGCACCTTATGAGTCCCTAGTATATGGTACCTTAGGTACCAAGGGCATAGGTACTTCACAGGCCTACCAGGGGCTGCAGCATGTATTATGCCACCCCTGGGAAGCAGACTAAATCTGACACCACAGGCCTGCTACTGCAGCCTGAGTGAGGAAGTGCTAGCACCCCTCACTGAGATATAGGTTCCCTATATCTCTCCTACACACACATATAACCCTATCAGTCACCCCTAAGGCAGGCCCTATCAATCCTGAGGGCAGGGTGCTTGGCTTATATGTGAGGGGGTGCCTCTGCCTGAGCAGGGCCCCTCTGCAGCTCTCAGAGTCCATTCTCTGGTGCTGTTTGTGGATGCGGTTAAACCATATACTTTTAAGTGCATTATATCCTCACCGTAAAATGCTAACTTTGGAATGGCTGCATCGAAACATGTCGTGTTTGGTGTCAAACATCTTGGAATACTACCCCCCCCGCCAGTCCTGGCGGCGGGGGTAGCATTCCACCCTTCTAGAGGGATAGACATGTACCCACTGTGGAAACACGGTAGAATCCTGCAGAGCCCTGGCATCACAAAATGGATGCCACCAGTCACAGACACTGGGCTGCCCTCCTGCTGATGACCAACACTCGCAGTGGAGGAAGCCCAACAATAGATATCCTGTCCCAAGGGGTGTGACCACCTCCCAGACAGGGTTTAGTGTATTGGGGCTGGGTGGGTGCACTCTTAGAGTGCTTTGAAGTCCTGCACTGGGGGAGCAGAAGGCTCCTCTGTGCATATGCCAGTTCAAACTGGCTCAGGGGCTACCTGCCCCTGCTCTGGCGCGAAACTGGACAAAGGGAAGTGGGTGTAGCCGCCCACTCCCCTGACCCTCCCATAGGTAGGGTCATAGAGCTAGTCCCTCCCCTTCTTTTAGTATAAGAGGGGGAACCCGTGCATAGCACCCTAGATTTTCCTGGACGACGCTCTGAAGAAGAATCCCGGACCTTCGACGTTCCACTACCTTTGGAAGACTGAAGAATCTCCCTTGGAGTCAAGGAGTGACTCCCCTGCTTGGCAGTCACCAAAAACTACAAACAACGGTCGCAAACTACGCCGCTCCCGCCGGAGTCCGAAGTCCCTGCAGCCCAAGAAGTGGATTTCCTGACTTCTCCAAGGCCATCGTGAGTCCCCAGTGAAGCTGAGGCCAGTGGACCCCAAGAGTAACGAGGAACCGTGACCCCTGGGTACCGTGCACTATTGTCGAGTGCAACCCCTCACAACGTTCCCCGAACTTGTGCTTTGGACCACGTGTGGTCCCAGCCTCCAGCAGGAATCCCTCCTAAGATCAGAGGCCTACCACGTCCCGAGTGACCGTGGGCCCCTGTTGAGAGAATCCTCCCGAGGCGTCTTCGCGATCCCTTGCCAGCCGGCTTGCGGGTCCCCAGAAGACTTTCCAAAGAAACCAAAGGGCTCCCCTGGTTGGTCCAGGCCTGCCCTGACTTACCCTTGCTGGGTGAGTTCCACAGACCTTGCTGGTCTGTGCCATTGTCTCTTCACACTTTCCCTGAGACTTGCTGTTACCAAGGCTTGTTGGCTCCAATCGAGTTGCCGATACCGCAGTAAGCCGCAGACATCATGGGACACGCCGAATCCAGCTCCTGGTTGTCGACGACGCCTCTTGGACCTCGTGGCTGAAGAGTCAAGGCAACCGCGGACGACCTGAATCTTGCGACGACGGTGGGCATCCATCTTCCTTGCCCCGAGTCACTGCCAAGTGACTTTGAACACTGTCCCCTCTGCTTTCAGGTCTTCCATCTTCCGAATCCAGGCTTGGATTCCTCCGGACACTTCTCCTGCCGCCGCAAGCAGCAAGTCTTCACTGGCTCCCATTGAAAACGACGCCGTGACCCGACACCAAAGAACACCTATGCACCCGGCTCCCCTGGGTGAGGTAACTTCAGCACTACGGTGCTCCTGTGGGTGTGGGCCCTAGAACTACTTACCCTGTAAGTGACTTGCTTGTAGCTTCCCTCGAAGTGTCCTAAAACTCTAACTTTCCCAGTGCGACTATCGCACTGACTCGTACCTGGTTCGCGTCTGTGTTAGACACACCGCGTCCAACTCCCTTGCAATACCATCTTGTAACCGCGTCCTTCGACTCGTACAAGGACCGATCGGTGTGTTCGCCTCGAACACGCAAGGGACCTTTAACATTGATCTTTCAATCGCGTCTGAGTGCATAGACTCGTACAGGATTCGCATCGGTGCCAGGTCACCGCGTCCGTCCCCTGTGGGTCTCCTACAACTACCTGGGGTGGTTCTTGGGGGTCCCTCGATTCTAGATGCCCTAGACCTAGGTCTAGCAAACTAAGATTGTAACATTCAATTGTGCTAAACTTATCCTGATAATATTTGACTTGTACATATGTTCCTGACCTCTAATCTCATAAAGAGATTAGTAGAGAGTGTTTATTAATAAATACCTATATATTTGATATATATACCTGTGTGGTGTCTTTTCATTTGGTGATTCAAGAGATTGTGTGGTAAAACAAGCTGCTTTACATTCCTTCAAGACTTAGCCTGAAGGCTGCTCTCCACAGCTACCACTAGGATAGCTTTCTATAAAGGTTGTCTTAAACCTATCTACCATAAGAGTCAAATTGTTCTGGTGCAAGGTGTCCACTTTAATTAGTGAACAGCATATACCAGGCCAACTTCTCACAATCACCTTCTCTGTCAGTAAGAAATCGACGCGTCACCGCCTCTGCCAAGTGAAGAATCGGCGCATCACCTCCTCTGTGTAGTAAGAAACCGACGCATCACTGTGTTTTCCGGCGCCTCAACTCACCTGCAGCCCGCATCGTCTTCGTTTTTGATGCATCTCAGGCACTTTGTGCTAAAACACCCGCATCTATTGATTTATATGGTTTAAGACTTATTGAACCTATGAAAAGTGATATTTTTACTTGTGTATGTTGGATGTTTTGATCGTTTTTTATTCAGATAAATATTGTGTTTTTTTTCTAAACTCGTGTGGACTCCTTTTGTAGTATTTTAACTGTGTTACTGTGTGTATATGTACAAATGCTTTACACATTGCCTCTGAGATAAGCTTGGCTGCTCGTGCCAAGCTACCAAGGGGGTGAGCAGGGGTTATCTTAGCTGTGTGATCCCCTTACCCTAACTAGAGTGAGGGTCCCTACTTGCACTGGGTGTAAACTGACTGCCAACTAGAGACCCCATTTCTAACAGGATGACAGCTGTAAGTGAGTGATTACCACTGGCATGGTGGATCAGTACGCTACATCAACATTATGCATCTTTACGCTGCATTGGCTTGATGTACTGGCTAAATGCATTAGCATGCTGCATCGGCATGGCATCTTCATGGTGCAGCGGCATGACTTCTTCATGCTGCATTGTCATGACATCGGCATGACATCTGCATGGTGCATCAGCATGACATCAGCACGCTGCATTGTCATGATATCAGCATTCTGCATCGGCATGACATTAGCATGCTGCATTGGCTTGGCCTCTTCATGATGCAGAGGCATGACATCAGCATGCTGCATCGCATGGCATCAGCATGCTGCATTGGCATGATATCAGCATTCTTCATCGCCCTGACAACAGCATGCTGCAGCAGCATGACATCAGCATGATGCATTGGCATGGCATCTTCATGGTGCAGCAGCATGACATCAGCATGCTGCAGCAGCATGACATCAGCATGATGCATTGGCATGATATCAGCATTCTTCATCGCCATGACAACAGCATGCTGCAGCAGCATGACATCAGCATGATGCATTGGCATGATATCAGCATTCTTCATCGCCATGACAACAGCATGCTGCAGCAGCATGACATCAGCATGCTACATCGGCATGGCATCTTCATAGTGCAGCAGCATGACATCAGCATGCAGGAATGGCATGGCATCTTCATGGTGCAGCAGCATGACATCAGCATGCTGGAACGGCATGGCATCTTCATGGTGCAGCAGCATGACAGCATGCTGGAACGGCATGGCATCTTCATGGTGCAGCAGCATGACATCAGCATGCTGGAACGGCATGGCATCTTCATGGTGCAGCAGCATGACATCAGCATGCTGGAGCGGCATGGCATCTTCATGGTGCAGCAGCATGACATCAGCATGCTGGAGCGGCATGGCATCTTCATGGTGCAGCAGCATGACATCAGCATGCAGGAGCGGCATGGCATCTTCATAGTGCAGCAGCATGACATCAGCATGATGCAATGGAATGGCATCTTCATGGTGCAGCAGCATGACATCAGCATGCAGGAACGGCATGGCAACTTCATGGTGCAGCAGCATGACATCAGCATGCTGGAACGGCATGGCATCTTCATTGTGCAGCAGCATGACATCAGCATGCTGGAGCGGCATGGCATCTTCATGGTGCAGCAGCATGACATCAGCATGCTGGAGCGGCATGGCATCTTCATGGTGCAGCAGCATGACATCAGCATGCAGGAGCGGCATGGCATCTTCATAGTGCAGCAGCATGACATCAGCATGATGCAATGGCATGGCATCTTCATGGTGCAGCAGCATGACATCAGCATGCAGGAACGGCATGGCATCTTCATGGTGCAGCAGCATGACATCAGCATGCTGGAACGGCATGGCATCTTCATGGTGTAGCAGCATGACATCAGCATGCTGGAACGGCATGGCATCTTCATGCTGCAGCAGCATGACATCAGCATGCTGGAACGGCATGGCATCTTCATGGTGCAGCAGCATGACATCAGCATGCTGGAATGGCATGGCATCTTCATGGTGCAGCAGCATGACATCAGCATGCAGGAACGGCATGGCATCTTCATGGTGCAGCAGCATGACATCAGCATGATGCAACAGCATGACATCAGCATGCTGCATCGGCATGGCCTCTTCATGGTGCAGCAGCATGACATCAGCATGATGCAACAGCATGGCATCTTCATGGTGCAGCAGCATGACATCAGCATGCAGGAGCGGCATGGCATCTTCATGGTGCAGCAGCATGACATCAGCATGCTGGAACGGCATGGCATCTTCATGCTGCAGCAGCATGACATCAGCATGCAGGAACGGCATGGCATCTTCATGGTGCAGCAGCATGACATCAGCATGCTGGAACGGCATGGCATCTTCATGGTGCAGCAGCATGACATCAGCATGCAGGAACGGCATGGCATCTTCATAGTGCAGCAGCATGACATCAGCATGATGCAATGGCATGGCATCTTCATGGTGCAGCAGCATGAAATCAGCATGCTGGAACGGCATGGCATCTTCATGGTGCAGCAGCATGACATCAGCATGCTGGAATGGCATGGCATCTTCATGGTGCAGCAGCATGACATCAGCATGATGCAACAGCATGACATCAGCATGCTGCATCGGCATGGCCTCTTCATGGTGCAGCAGCATGACATCAGCATGATGCAACAGCATGGCATCTTCATGGTGCAGCAGCATGACATCAGCATGCAGGAACGGCATGGCATCTTCATGGTGCAGCAGCATGACATCAGCATGCTGGAACGGCATGGCATGCTGGAACGGCATGGCATCTTCATGCTGCAGCAGCATGACATCAGCATGCAGGAGCGGCATGGCATCTTCATGGTGCAGCAGCATGACATCAGCATGCAGGAGCGGCATGGCATCTTCATGGTGCAGCAGCATGACATCAGCATGCTGGAGCGGCATGGCATCTTCATGCTGCAGCAGCATGACATCAGCATGCAGGAGCGGCATGGCATCTTCATGGTGCAGCAGCATGACATCAGCATGCTGGAGCGGCATGGCATCTTCATGGTGCAGCAGCATGACATCAGCATGCTGGAGCGGCATGGCATCTTCATGGTGCAGCAGCATGACATCAGCATGCTGGAGCGGCATGGCATCTTCATGGTGCAGCAGCATGACATCAGCATGCTGGAGCGGCATGGCATCTTCATGGTGCAGCAGCATGACATCAGCATGCAGGAGCGGCATGGCATCTTCATAGTGCAGCAGCATGACATCAGCATGATGCAATGGCATGGCATCTTCATGGTGCAGCAGCATGACATCAGCATGCTGGAACGGCATGGCATCTTCATGGTGCAGCAGCATGACATCAGCATGCTGGAACGGCATGGCATCTTCATGGTGCAGCAGCATGACATCAGCATGCTGGAGCGGCATGGCATCTTCATGGTGCAGCAGCATGACATCAGCATGCTGGAACGGCATGGCATCTTCATGGTGCAGCAGCATGACATCAGCATGCTGGAGCGGCATGGCATCTTCATGGTGCAGCAGCATGACATCAGCATGCTGGAGCGGCATGGCATCTTCATGGTGCAGCAGCATGACATCAGCATGCTGGAGCGGCATGGCATCTTCATGGTGCAGCAGCATGACATCAGCATGCAGGAACGGCATGGCATCTTCATGGTGCAGCAGCATGACATCAGCATGCTGGAACGGCATGGCATCTTCATGGTGCAGGAGCATGACATCAGCATGCTGGAACGGCATGGCATCTTCATGGTGCAGCAGCATGACATCAGCATGCTGGAACGGCATGGCATCTTCATGGTGCAGCAGCATGACATCAGCATGCAGGAACGGCATGGCATCTTCATAGTGCAGCAGCATGACATCAGCATGATGCAATGGCATGGCATCTTCATGGTGCAGCAGCATGACATCAGCATGCAGGAACGGCATGGCATTTTCATGGTGCAGCAGCATGACATCAGCATGATGCAACAGCATGACATCAGCATGCTGCATCGGCATGGCCTCTTCATGGTGCAGCAGCATGACATCAGCATGATGCAACAGCATGGCATCTTCATGGTGCAGCAGCATGACATCAGCATGCTGCATCAGCATGACATCAGCATGCTGCATCGGCATGGCCTCTTCATGGTGCAGCAGCATGACATCAGCATGCTGCATTGGCATGATATCAGCATTTTGGATCGGCATGACAGCACGCTACATCGCATGGCTTCAGCATGGTGCATCAGCATGGCATCAGCACGCTGCAGTGGCATGGCATCAGCACGCTGCAGTGGCATGGCATCAGCACGCTGCAGTGGCATGGCATCAGCACGCTGCAGTGGCATGGCATCAGCACGCTGCAGTGGCATGGCATCAGCACGCTGCAGTGGCATGGCATCAGCATGCTGCAACGGCATGACATCAGCATGCTGCATTGGCATGATATCAGCATTCTTCATTGTCATGACATCAGCATGCTGTAATTGGCATGATATCAGCATTTTGGATCGGCATGACATCAGCACGCAACATCGCATGGCATCAGCACGCTGCAGTGGCATGGCATCAGCATGCTGCAATGGCATGACATCTTCATGGTGCAACGGCATGGCATCTTCACGGTGCAGCGGCATGACATCAACATGCTGCATCGGCTTAACATCTTCACAGTGCAGCGGCATGACATCAGCATGCTTCATCAACATGACATCTTCATGGTGCAGCGGCATGACATCTTCAAGGTACGGCGGCATCACATCTTTATGGTGCAACGGCATGGCATCTTCATGGTGCAATGGCATGGCATCTTCATGGTGCTGCAGCATGACATCTTTATGGTGCAGCAGCATGACAGCTTCACAGTGAAGCGGCATGGCATCAGCGTGCTGCATCGGCATGACATCAGCATGCTGCATCGGCATGGCATCTTCACAGTTCAGTGGCATGACATCAACGTGCTGCACCGGCATGACATCTTCACGGTGCAGCGGCATGACATCAGCATGCTGCATCGGCATGGCATCTTCACAGTTCAGTGGCATGACATCAATGTGCTGCACCGGCATGACATCTTCACGGTGCAGCAGCATGACATCAACATGCTTCAGCAGCATGACATCTTCATGGTGCAGTGGCATGACATCAGCATGCTGCAGCAGCATGACATCTTCAAGGTGCAGCGGCATGACATCAGCATGCTGCATCGGCATGGCATCTTCACAGTTCAGTGGCATGACATCAATGTGCTGCATCGGCATGACATCAGCATGCTGCACCGGCATGACATCTTCACGGTGCAGCGGCATGACATCAGCATGCTGCATCGGCATGACATCTTCACGGTGCAGCGGCATGACATCAACATGCTGCAGCAGCATGAAATCTTCATGGTGCAGCAGCATGACATCAGCATGCTGCATCGGCATGACATCTTCACGGTGCAGCAGCATGACATCAACATGCTGCAGCAGCATGACATCTTCACGGTGCAGCGGCATGACATCAACATGCTGCAGCAGCATGACATCTTCACGGTGCAGCGGCATGACATCAGCATGCTTCATCAACATGACATCTTCATGGTGCAGCGGCATGACATCTTCAAGGTACAGCGGCATGACATCAGCATGCTGCATCGGTATGGCATCTTCACGGTGCAGTGGCTTGACATCAGCATGGTACAGTGGCATGAAACTTTGCAGATAAGCTGGCTTTAACTTAGCAGTTAGCATTAGCGTGCTGTAATGGTAAGCCTCATTAGCGTGCTGCATCGAATGCTGCATCAATATAGCGCACAATGCATTTTACAAAGCCCATGACATGCTTCAATGGCATGCAGGTGATGCCTCAGAATGATGCTGCATTGACTCTCCTCATCAGCATGGGGGTTTGCAGGTGATGCCTCAGAGCGATGCTGCATTGACTCTCGTTGTCAGCATGGGGGTTTGCAGGTGATGCCTCAGAGCGATGCTGCATTGACTCTCGTTGTCAGCATTGGGGTTTGCAGGTGATGCCTCAGAGCGATGCTGCATTGACTCTCGTTGTCAGCATGGGGGTTTGCAGGTGATGCCTCAGAGCGATGCTGCATTGACTCTCCGCGTCAGCATGAGAGTTTGCAGGTGATGCCTCAGAGTGATGCTGCATTGACTCTCCGCGTCAGCATGGGGGTTTGCAGGTGATGCCTCAGAGTGATGGTGCATTGACTCTCCGCGTCAGCATGGGGATTTGCAGGTGATGCCTCAGAGCGATGCTGCATTGACTCTCCGCGTCAGCATGGGGGTTTGCAGGTGATGCCTCAGAGTGATGCTGCATTGACTCTCCGCGTCAGCATGAGCGTTTGCAGGTGATGCCTCAGAGTGATGCTGCATTGACTCTCCGCGTCAGCATGAGGGTTTGCAGGTGATGCTTTCGAGCGATGCTGCAATGACTCTCCGCGTCAGCATGAGAGTTTGCAGGTGATGCCTCCGAGCGATGCTGCATTGACGCTCCGCGTCAGCATGGGGGTTTGCAGGTGATGCCTCAGAGTGATGCTGCATTGACTCTCCGCGTCAGCATGAGGGTTTGCAGGTGATGACTCTGGGTTCCTCGGGTTCTTGGTGAACCTACAAGTCCTATATATCCCCACAGCCAATGGTAAATTGCATGCGCAATTTGCGAGTACCAAAAGGTACTCACAAATGGTGCATGCAATTTTAAGGGTGCAAGGGTGTCAAAAGGACACCCTGTTGCACCCCTGAAATTGTGATATGCACCCATGTTGCGCACACACATGCCCCAAGGGCATGTGTGTGTGTGTAACATGAAACTTTGAAAAATGCACTTTAGTGCATTTTTCAAAGTTTGCGCTAAATACCATCAGGTTGAAATGATCTGTATTTAGCGGTCCATATTAGCGAAATCGCTATTTTGAATGCAATCTTGCATTGCATTTAAGGCATCACAATTTGCGATTCCTTAAATGCAATCGCAAATTGCGATTTTTGCATTTGGAATGATGCATCCCAAATGCAAAAATTGTGGTCTCAAAGGGGCAGATTCTGCGAATCTGCCCCTTTGCAAGCGCAATTTCAAATGATGCATGTGCCCCATAGAGTTTATAAGCAGTTTTTTTGCACGTTTCCAAAATTGTGGGTACCCATACAAGCATGTGAATTAGAGGTCATTTTTCAAAATGACTTCTTTTTTTACAAATTGTCTTACATTTGGAAGGCTGAAATGAAAAGAGAGTCAATTGGTAATAGCACTTGTTTACTATTCTGTGTTCCCCTAAGTCTCTTGATGAAAATGCTACCTCACTTGTGTGGGAGGCCTAGAGCCCTCTACAGGAAACAGCCCAAAATGCAATGTGGACACACCACATTTTTACAGTGAAAACTGACCTTTCTTTGCAAATTGCCTAGCTGTGGATTTCGAACCCTTGTTCAGCCGGCATATAAGGAAACCTAGCAGACCTATATAGTTTTGAAAACTAGACATCCAGGGGAATCCAGTATGGGGTGACTTGTGTGGCTCTCACCAGGTTCTGTTACCCAGAATCCCTTGCAAACCTCAAACTTTGTAAAAAAAAAAACAACACATTTTCTTCACATTTCTGTGATGAAAAGTTCTGGAATCTGTGTGGAGCCACAAAATTCCACACACCCTGCATTCCCCAAAGTCTCCCGATAAAAATGGTACCTCACTTGTGTGGGTAGGCCTAGTACCCGCGACAGGAAACGGGCCAAAATGCAATGTGGACACACCACATTTTAACAGTGAAAACTGACCATTTTTTTGCAAAGTGCCTAGGTGTGGATTTTGAACCCTAGCTCCGCCGGCACCTAGGGAAACCTAGCAACCCTATACATTTTTGAAAACTAGACTCTCAGGGGAATCCAGGATGGGGTGACTTGTGTGGCTCTCACCAGGTTCTGTTACCCAGAATCCCTTGCAAATCTCAAACTTTGTAAAAAAAACACATTTTCCTCATATTTCTGTGATGGAAAGTTCTGGAATCTGCATGGATCCACAAACTTCCACCCACCCCACATTTTCCAAAGTCTCCCAATAAAAATGGTACCTCACTGGTGTGGGTGGGCCAAGTACCCGGGACAGGCAAGCGCCCAAAATGTATTGTGGAGACATCAAAACTACCTATCACAAAACGACCTGGTTTTGCAAAGGGGCTCCTCACCTGGGTTTTTGGCCCCAGCGGCAATCTAGGAAAACCTACCAAACCCACACATTTCTGAAACCTAGACACCCAGGGGAGTCCAGGGAGGTATGGCTTGCGTGGACCCCCAACGTGTTCCTACTCAGAATCACCTGCAAACCTCAAATTTAGCTGAAAAAATCAAATTTTTCTCAAATTTCTATGTGGGAAAGTTGTAGGATCACCAGGCTGACACAAATTTCCTGCCACCCAGCATTCCCCCAGGTCTTCCGATGAAAATGGTACCTCACTCGTGTGGGTGGGCCAAGTACCCACAACAGGCAAGGGCCCAAAACATATTGTGGAGATATCAGAATTACCTATCACAAAATGACCTGGTTTTTCAAAGGGGCTCACCTGGGTTTTTGGCCCCGGGCTAGGTGCCCATCTAGGGAAACCTAACAAACCCACACATATCTGAAAACTAGACACCCGGGGGAGTCCAGGGAGGTATGGCTTGCGTGGATCCCTCAACGTTTTTCTACCCAGAATCCCCTGCAAACCTCAAATTTAGCTGTCAGAAATCACATTTTACACACATTTCTGTGTGGGATCACCATGTCGGCACAAATGTCCTACCACACAGCGTTCCTCTCAGTCTCCCGAGTAAAATGATACCTCACTTGTGTGGGTGGGCCAAGGGCCTGTGACTGGTAAGGGACAAAAACATTGGGATTAAGGGTGTAGCACAATGACCTCTAAGTGCTACATTTTTTTAAAAATACGTTTTTAGGCAATTCTGCATTGGACACCCCCACAAGTGAGGTATCATTTTTATTGGGGGACCAAGGTGAACGTTGTGTGGTAGGACATTTGTGCCGGCATGGTGATCCCATAAGATTTTTTCAGCTAAATTTAAGGTTTTGCAGGGGATTCTGGTTAAGAAAACATTGGGTGATCCATGCAAGCCATTCCTCCCTGGCTCCCCCGGGTGTCTAGTTTTCAGAAATGTGTGGGCTTGGTAGGTTTCCTTAAATGGCTGCCGAGCTCTGGGCCAAAAACGCAGGTGCACCCCTTGTAAAACCATGTTGTCTTGTAATTTGTAATTTTGATGTCTCCACAATACGTTTTGGGCCCTTGCCTGTCGCGGGTACTTGGCCCGCCCACACATGGTACCATTTTTATCAGGAGACCTGGGAGAGCACTGGATGGTGGGAAATTTGTGTCGGCCCAGTGATCCCACAACTTTTCCACACAATAATGTGAGACAAATGTGCTTTTTTCAACTAAATTTGAGGTTTGCAGGGGATTCTGGGTAGGAAAACTTTGGGGGATGCACGCAGGCCACACTCCCTGGACTCCCCTGGGTGTCTAGTTTTCAGAAATGTGTGGGTTTGGTTGGTTTCCATAGATGGCCGCCGAGCCCGGGATAAAAAAAGGCAGGTGACCCCCTTGAAAAACCAGGTCTTTTTGTGATAGGTAATTTTGATGTCTCTTTAATACGTTTTGGGCCCTTGTCTGTTGCGGGTACTTGGCCCACTCACACAAGTGAGGTACCATTTTTATCGGCAGATCTGAGGGAACACTGAGTGGTAGGACATTTGTGGCAGCCCAGTGAACCCACAACTTTCTCACACAGAAAAGTGAGTAAAATGTTTAGCTTCATTTAAGGTTTGCAGGGTATTCTGGGTAGAAAAATGTTGGGAGATCCATGCAAGCCACACCTCTGTGGACTCCCCTGGGTGTCTAGAAATGTCTGGGTTTGGTAGGTTTCCCATGATGGCCGCTGAGCCCGGGACCAAAAACGCAGGTGACCCTCTTGAAAAACCAGGTCGTTTTGTGATAGATAGATGGGCACCCGTGTTTTTGGTCCTGGGCTTGCAGACATCCAGGGGAACCTAAAAAACCCAGACATTTCTGAAAACTATACACCCATGGGAGTCCAGGGAGGTGCGGCTTGCGTTGATCCCCCAACATTTTCCTTTGAAGAATCCGCAGCAAAGCACAAATTTAGCTAAAAAGTCACATTTTCCTCTAATATCTGTGTGGGAAAGTTGTGGGATCACTGCACGGCACAAATTTCCTCCCACTCAGCGTTCCCCTAAGTCTCCAGATAAAAATGATACCTTACTTGTGTGGATGGGCCAAGTGCCTTTGACATGGAAGGGCCAAAAACTTGTAGAGGTTGAGGGGGGCCCAAAGCGGGTCTTAAAGGGCAGTTGGTTTATACGTTTTTAGGCTGACGCTACTTTGGGCACCCACACAAGTGAGGTATCATTTTTCTTGGGACCCCAAGGGGAATACTGGGTAGTAGGAAATTCGTGCCTGCACGGTGATCCTAAAACTTACCCACCCAGAAATGTGAGGAAAATGTGACTTTGTAAGTAAATTTGAGGTTTGCGGGGGATTTTGGGTAAGAAAACGCTGGGGGACCCATGCAAGCCACACCGCCAGCCAAGAGTCAGTACACGCACACCACCATCCACCCACACCACCAGCCAAGTGCCATCCACGCACGCCACCAGCCAAGCACCATCCATGCACACCGCCAGCCAAACACCATCCATGTACACCGCCAGCCAAATGCTATCCATGCACACAGTCAGCCAAGCAATATTCACGCACACCGCCAGCCAAGCGCCACCCACACACTCCACCAGCCAAGCACCATCCCCGCACACCACCAGCCAAGCAGGGCTGAATGGGAACAGCAACCAGCCCTGGCAGATTGCTGCTCAACTGGCTCTGTGAAGGGGGGGCATGCTAGTAAAAAGCACCACTCCCACTTTTGTTACTGGGGCCCGATATTGCAGCACTGCTGCAAAACCGACCCCCACCTCTCCGGCCCACCGGGGAAATGCCTGGTGCCCACTACAGCCAGTCCGGCCTTGCAGCCAAGCACCATCCATGCACACAGCCAGCCAAGCACCAATCCACGTACACGGCCAGCCAAACGCCACTCCACGCACACCACCAGGCAAGTGCCAATCTACACACACCGTCATCAAACCCCAGTCCACCCACACCATTAGCCAAGTGCAGGTCCATACACACCTCCAGCAAAATGCCAAACCAAAGGTCAGTGCACGCAGACGTCAGCCAAACTCCAGTTTACACAAACACACACACAAACTCTCCCTGGTTTCTAGTGGTTTTCTGCCCCAGCTTGGGTGCAGATGAGACTAAAAAGATCAGTGAAACAGCCAAAATGTGTGCCTAAAAAAAAGGGAGCGACCCTTGCATATGGGGCTTCTCACTCACATGCCCATAAACATATCCATGGTGCCTAGTGGGCTTTCTGCCCCCTGGAGGGGGCAGATAAGTTGCTATTGCCCTGATCTGCCTTCTGGGGGGCAGAAAGACTTTTTTGTGGGGGGGCATTAGCTTGCCCATTCTGGGCAGCCCCAACCCCTACGTATAAAAAAAAAAAACTCCCTGGTGCCTAGTGGGCTTTCTGCCCCCCGGGGGTCAGGTTAGGGACTTTTGCCCCCATTTGCCTCCTGGGGGAAGCAAAAAGACTGTGGCTAATATATGGGGGGTCGGGGCAATGGCATGCCCATTCTTGGCAGCCCCCACCCCTACGTATAATAAAAAACATAATCCTTGGTGCCTAGTGGGCTCTCTGCCCCCCCGGGGGGGTCAGATAAGGTGCTATTGCCCCATCTGCCTCCCGGTAGAGGGCAAAAAGACTCTGTTAATTTTTGGGGGGGGTGGGGCATTGGTATGCCCATTCTGTGCAGCCCCCACCCCTTCGTATAAAAAAAACCATAAAAAAACCCATAATCCCTGGTGCCTAGTGGGCTTTCTGCCCCTGCGGGGATGCAGATCAGGGGCTATTGTCCCCATCTGCCTCCTGGGGGAGGCAGAAAGACTCTGGCAAATTTTTTGGGGGGTGGGAGCATTTGCATGCCCATTTTGGGCAGCCCCCACAACTTCGTATAAAAAAAAATCCCTGGTACCTAGTGGGGGCTTTCTGCCCCCTCTTGGGGGCACGCCAGGGGCTATTGCCCCATCTGCCTCCTGGGGAGGGGAGAAAGACTGTGGAATTTTTTTGGGGGGTGGGACACTGGTGCCTAGTGTGCTTTCTGCCCCCCCCGGGGGGGCAGATCTGGAGCTATTGCCCCTATCTGCCTCCCAGGGAAGGCAGAAAGGCTGTCGCAATTATTCTTGGGGTAGGGCATTGGCATGCCCATTTTGGGCAGCCCCCACCCCGGGGGGGCAGATCAGGGGCTATTGCCACCATCTGCCTCCTAGGGGAGGCAGAAAGACTGTGGAATTTTGCAGGGGGGTGGGGACATTGGCATGCCCATCTCGGGCAGCCCCCACCTCTAAATACAATTAAAAAAAAATCCCTGGCATCTAGTGGGACTCTGCCCCCCCCGATGGGGCAGATCGGGGGCTACTGCCGACTGGAATTTTGCAGGGGTGTGGGCATTGACATGCCCATTTCGAGCAGCCCCCACCCCTAAATACAATAAGAAAAATAATCCCTGGCATCAAGTGGGCTTTCTGCCCCCCGGGGGGGCAGATTGGGGGCTATTGCCCCCATCTGCCTCCCAGATGGGGCAGAAAGACTGTGGAATATTGCGGGGGTGGGGGCATTGGCATGGCCATCTAGGGCAGTCCCTACCCCTAAACAGAATATAAAAATAATCCCTGGCATCTAGTGGGCTTTCTGCCCCCGGGGGGGGGGGAGGGCAGATCGAGGACTGTTGCCCCCATCTGCCTCCCAGGTGGGGCAGAAAGACTGTGGAATATTGTGGGGGTGGGAACATTGGCAAGCCTATCTCGGGCAGCGCCCACCCCTAAATACAATATAAAAAATTATCCCTGGCCCCTAGTAGGCTTTCTGCCCCCCGGGGGTGGCAGATTGGGGGCTACTGCCCCCATCTGCCTCCCAGATGGGGCATGAAGACTGTGGAATATTGCGGGGGTGAGGGCATTGACATGCCCATCTCGGGCAGCCTCCACCCCTAAATACAATATAAATAATAATCCCTGGCATCTAGTGGGTTCATTTCAATTTCGGTTTCAGAGAAATGACGATCAGCGCGACGTGCGCGCTGATCGTCATTTCCCTGAAACCAGCAGAACAGCCTCAGGAGTTGGGGAAGCCATTCCCCAGCTCCCAAAGCTGTTGGGGGGGAAAGGAAATTTCCAGTGCCATGTGCGCGGACGGCCGGGAGCCGTCCGACGCACCAGAGCACTGGTGCGTCGGACGGCTTCCTGCCGTCCAACGCACCGAAGTGGCTAGACTACAAAAGAACTTCTGTCTAAAGAGGCTGGTTGATTCTGCCCGATCCGGCGAGTGCTGCAGGTACTTCTGAACCACCGAGTTCAGTTGATCTCAGCTTTCTCTCTTTCAATGTGTTGTTTCTGGTTGATTTTACACCAGGGGGGAGAACTGGGGAGCTGGGAGCTCTCTTAAGATCAGAGCCATTTTTATAGACTCTGCCAGACAAAGTGATATATAGGCCGAGTCCTTCCTTTTTCTAAATTTGACTTCGATGTTTCCCTTACTACCCAGTTTGCATTGCTCTTGCGGACCACTGCCTACTCTTAAAAGATGAAACTGCAAAATTTAATTTCTTCTGTGTAAACCCATCGTGTTTTCCTTAAAAGAATATTGGCTGCATAAAAAAAAGAAAAAATGCTTTATTAAAAAGTAATCACAGACATAGTGGTCTATTGACCTTAGCAGGCCACCATCCCTGTGATGGCTGCGATTCCTAATGGGTCCCAAATTGCGACCTACCTCATTAATATTCATGAGGTAGTTCTGTTTGCGACCCACTAGGAATTGCTATTTGGACTCAAAAGAGTTTCATACATTAAGATACTGATTTCCTAATTGCGATTCAGAGTGAATCACAATCAGGAAGTCGGTATTCCTAGTTTTAGTGCATCCGGCCCTCGGTTTATGTCTCAACGTTAGCTCAACATCCTGCGATTCTAGGCAAATCACTACTAATCTCCATGTGCCTCAAAAATAAAATCCGACTTTGTGTGAAGTAATCTGGTGCTCATGGAAAGTGCTCTGATGCCTTTGGGCCATGTGTGGCGCCACATACAACTGCAACGTCAGACCTCAAAGACAGTCCATCTTAGCTCCAGATGCAGCCTGCAGACTTTACAAAAGAAGTACCAGCAATTTGATTGAAGGAGTAGGTCATTGGGTAAGGATGACATTAAATATAAGTGGGTTAGTCCACAGCCCTGTTTGCATTTATTGTGCCCTTAGTAATGATCTGATTCTCTCACTAGAATTGCTTATGCTATTGGGAGATGCATATTGTAAATTTGTTATTGATGTGGATGAGCCATGTCCAAAATCTCAATTCAGATGCAAACAATGTGAGGAAGAAGAGCATGCGAATGACTTGGTAGATAACTGACATCAACATCTGAGCACTGATGGCTCCACAGTGCAGTCTAAGAAAGATGAATCAGCATTAATACTTGGTTCTTTAGTTTGCAAAGACCAAAACAGACAGAAAATGCAGTGGAATCCACATGTTTTTCAACCAGACGGCAGTTGAAATGGAATTTGGTGCAACAATTTCTCAACAGCGGGTCTTGGCCACAGACAGTTCAATAAGGTGCTCATAGCTAGAACTCACATTAAGCAATTCCTTTGCAGTAATTTTGGTGTATATTTGGAGTATTTTGAGGCTGTTTCTGCAGGGCTGGAGCTTGCCATAGTCAATGGATAGGAGTCCTGGTTCAAAAGGGCTTAGTTTGCGAGGGACTGTGAACATCTGACATTGGATGATGCCCGGGCTATCTTGGTAGCAAAACATTTGCTGAGAGAGAGAGATGTGTGTATCTGGTGCACTGGAGAATGTCTTGGTGGCCAGTTGGATCCTCAAAGTTGCTTTGTGCAGATTGAAATTACTGGGGCAAGAATACAACCTTGAGAGACTCTAAATTTTAAAAGGAAGTGGGGAGATTTAAATGAATCCATTGAAACATCGAACAACTTGGTGACCAGCGCTAATGAATGCGTTTGCAGGACTGTTGAGAACTCTTCAACAATATTGCAGTTTCGGTGCTGCACCAGGCATGGAAACCTGATATGGAAACCTGATTAGTAGACCTGTAAATGGTGGTGGTGGTTGGTGTGGTGTTGATGTTTCAGAATCACTGACTTTTTCACATTTATGACAAGGGCTGACAAGGGTAGTAGTAGTAGATTTATTGTTTAGTTAATAAAAACCTTAACAATTTTGACATAATAAAACATGATACAGCAAATTTCATAATTAAAAAAAAGAGCTTGGTGAACATATCATAAAAACATTAATTCCTTGTGTCAAGATAGTCAGAGCAGTATGCAATAATTGTTATCTAGAGAGTTTAAAAACGCAGTCTTCAATCTTGAGATGGGACATAAACATTTCGGATGAAGTTAACTAGATGTACAAGGTTTCGGCTGAAGTTAACTAGATGTACAAAGTTTCGGCTGAAGTTAACTAGATGTACAAAGTTTCGGCTCAAGTTAACTAGATGTACAAAGTTTCGGCTGAAGTTAACTAGATGTGCAAAATTTAGGCAGTCGATTCAATGTGCAAAGCGAGCAATATAAATACTGGACTGGTAAACTAAAACCCTAGGTGCATTTGCTAGCTAAAATTGTCACACAGATTTCAATCTTACATGCATCATCTAAGAGTTGGTTCAATGTGCAAGGAACAGCGAGGTAAATACAAACTCCATTCTTAGGGCCATATTCTCAAGAACAGCGTTAACATTATCGCAGCTTTAGCGGCAGGAAACTGCCGCTAAAGCGGCGATAAAGCCCCTTATCGCCGCTTTAGCGGCAGTTTCCTGCCGCTAAAGCGGCGATAATGTTATCGCCGTTCTTGAGAATATGGCCCTTAGTTTTAGACGTTTTTAAAGTGCGTGCTGTTGCTGGCACATGAAGTGCATGGTGCATTGTAGGGTGATGATGAATAACTTTATTTGCATGGTTAATTAAAACCATTGCAATGACATATCAAATTTTAAAATGGTGTATTTGCCTAAAAAGAGAGTAAAAAGAGGTATAGGGTACAGGGAGACATAGTTCAGTGATATAAAAGTCAAAACTTGTCACTCTAAAGAAAGAGAAGGCAGTAGTATACATGATTGTTCTCTAGACAGCCAAAATGGTGTTTTGCTGGTGGTCATTGTGCTACAACTTTTGGTGCCGGGTCCAGATCGTTCCAATGTCCCAAGTGAATGCGTCCAAGCCCTAGTGTGAGAAACAGGAAACTGAGAGGACCCAGATGATGGAGGGGGGAGGCTTTCAACTTTGCAGAGGCTGTGCAATGGGGACAAGGCAAAAGATGTGCGGCTCACTGAATGGGTTTGAATTGGATGGGGCTTGCCACATAATTGCTTGTTGTTGCCAGAGCAGCGACACTATGGGGATCTTTAGGTTGCAGTAAGGAAAATGACTAACTGCTTGTTCTTAGAATTTTTCCCCCGCCGCCTCTATAAATCGTACAAAGCGTCATGACAGCTGAACATCTCCACCTACAAAGCATGCCTTCATTGCTTGCCTACAGGATCTTATCCCCTTGATTTTAAAAATGGGCTTCAGTAGCAATCGGCGTTCAAATTGCAGTTTCCTGCAGATGCACAATAGGTGTAAGACATTTGCTTCCGCTTTCCCACATAGGCGACAGGTAGTCAGTGTCAATGATCATTTCCAGGGAGGGAGGTACAGCAGAGTTGGTAGAATGCCCATTCGAAAATGAAGATATTTTTCCTTCGTTCTCCTGGTGAATCCAGTGCCTAAATAAAATTGTGGGGAGGGCTTGGCGTAGCTCTGCAGAATGAACCATCCGTGGGCCCTTTCTTTGAGCGCTGCCTTGTCTTCCACCACAGACAGCCTTTTCACTGTCTTGTTTACAAGTTGTTTGAAGCTATTGTGCATCCCTGAGGCCTCCCAAAGGTCCGCAAGGCCTAGACGGTTTATTGAAGCTGTCAAATAGGACATGGCTGCACATTTCTTCTTTACGTGTATTTCATTCCATAAGTAAGCATTTAGCGTTCCAGGGTCAGCCCTTTTAATTCTGTGTCAGCACTTGACATAGGCACCTTTGCAAACGATTTCTTGGATCTGCAGACCAAATTCCAACATAATTTGGGTGAGCGAGGCATATTTGGGTAGATTAAATATCATTCTTACTGATACTGAGACTATGCTTTCCAAGATGCCCACGTCTCTTCCCCTCAGGCACTCACTCCTGTAGGTAATAGTTGGGATGAACTTTGCTTGTAGAACCTGGAGCAGTGGCATGAGGCTTGGGCTGGCGGTTTTATGTTTGATGGTTTTTAAAGCTACCACGATTGAGTTGCCTCTTCTCTTGATGACTTCTTTTTGTGTTTTGAACATGCCTTTGTTATCTAGTATCACCCCAGGTACTTGTATTCCTCGACTGCTTCTACTGTTTTGCGGGCCAAGTGCCAACGGTGACTGGATGTGATATTTTTTGGGTTTAGTCGCATTGCCTTAGATTTATCTGGGTTGATGGTTAGACCGTTGTTAGCAGAATAGCCGTTGGTTGCATCTAGCAGATGTTGAAATCCAATAGGGGTTCGGCTAATCAGAACAAAAACATCTGCGTACAGTAAATTGGAGAGTAAAAGCCCTCCCATCCTTGGAGCATGCGATTTGCAATTGTCCAATTCCGTTGATAGATCAGCCACATACAGATTGAACCGCATCGGGGCCAGCACACACCTATGTTTCAACCCCTTTGTGGTAGGTACTTTCCTAGACAGGGAGTTGCCGTCTCCTGCTTCACTTGAACCCACGTGTCAGTGTGTAAAAGTATCAGCTGGTTTAAGAGAGCAGATGCTATGTTCTTATTCTCGAGTTTGGCCCAAAATGTATTCCTGTCTATGTTGTCAAAAGCTGATGAGTAGGCGATAAAGCACATAAAAAGTGGGAGTTTTGCTGCTTTGACACCGTCTATTAGTAGAGACAGGGCGAGTATGTTTGTTGTAGTTCCCATGCCCTTGCAGAAGCCCGTCTGGTTGATGGGGATAGTTGATTTTTCGATTGCCCAATCTGTAAGATCATCCAGGAGAAGGCAGGCATAGTCTTTGGTCTCATTATCAATTAATGGTACCAGCTTGTAGCTATTTGCTTTGTTCTTGTCACCATTATACTTTCTCCTCCCGAGATCTGTTTAAACAGCGGTAGTAGTGCAGTCGCCCAGTAATCCGGGTCTTTTTTTCATAGGATCGGAGGAATCTCGTTAGGGCCTGGCGCACCCTCCTGCTTGCCTTTAGCAATCCTGTTCTTGATCTGGTTGATTGAAAATGAGAGAGAGAATCAGTTACTGCTGGATTAGTTTAATCGGCCAAAGTTACCCAGGGATTGTAGCTGGGACCAGGCTTCCCAATCCTATGAAATGTTGCAGGAGGTGAGTTGCCCAGGCTTCTTCCCTTAGGTGTGAGTTGACTCTTTGTACGTTTGGAAATTCTAGGTTGTTTATTGTGCGCCAGAATCTTGCGCTGTTGTTAGTCTGTAAATCGTACAGTAGCTTTGCCCACAGCTTATCATTGAATTCCATTTTTGCTGCCAAATTACTTTTTTCTTGTTTGTTTTTAATTGCGTTAGCTCCTTCTGAATCATGGTATCTGGTCCCGTTCGCCTGAGCCTACGTAATGTTTTATTTATTGCTTTCTTGAGCTCCCGTGAGTTAGAGTTCTTAAACATGGAGAGGTGATTATGTTGGTTGTCTGATGATCGAGGGGAAGTCCATTTTTGGAAAGTTTCCCTAGATGTTGGGCGGGCCCGTCCCTTGCTGTGTGCATTTCTCCAAATTTTGGGGTGAAAAGTTCCCAGCGCGTTATCACATTTGTATCTGCCTCCTCCAGGTTATCCCAAAGTGCCTTTGATGAAACCTGCAGTTTTTCTGGTTCGTTGGTTTTACATTTTATCCTCCTGAAGTTCACTGTATAAATGGAGTCTGGATCCTCCACAGGCCGGGCTAGTATCGAGCTAAATATATTCATAGTAATTTCCTGTGGTAGATGATCACTTTGGTCTTGTGTCCCTATCTGAAAGCCTGCAATCTTGCTGATAAGCGGTAGGGTTGCAAAGGTGTAATCTATTAGCGTACTGGCAGCAGCAATGTGAAATGTGGCCGCCGGGGGTTCATCTCCCAGGAAACGCCCATTGAGTGCCACAAAGCTACAGTGTTCCATATCCCTTATGAAGTTCCTGGCTAGTCTTGATTGGCTCGTCCATTTGCTCTCTTCCTTGCAGGGGATATTCCAGGCCATAAATTGTTCCTCCAGTAGTTCATCCCTTATTCAAGGCCCTAATAGATGCATGTTAAAATCAACTGTCAGCAGAAAGTTCGACGTTGATTCTTCTGAGAGCAATCTTGTTATTTCAGATCCCACGAGTTTGACTCCGTTGGCTTTGTCGCGTGGATGTAAGTGTATGTTTAGCACTATTATTTGTTGTTTTTGGTTGCCATCACCTATATTTACTCTGAGAGCTTTTATTGCATTTGTAGAGATTGTGATAGTATCTACATCCTTGGGCGCCGTTATGCTCTTAATTGACGAATAGATTGTTAGTTCGCCCTTCAGGTGCCCGAATTTGGCAGCTTTTACAGCTGGTGAATGATGTGTTTTGAAGCCAAGTAGATGTAAAGGTTTGTCTAGCCATGTCTCTTGTAATAGAATGATGTCAAAGCCTTGGAGATAAACCAAAAGCTCTCTGTCCGATGTTTTGTTTCCTAATCCGTTTATATTCCAGGAGCAGAGTTGTAGCTGGTGGTCGCCTACTGGAAGATGTTTTGTTCTGAGTCAAGTGCTCTCGCCATGTTGGTTTATTGTCCTGGCTAACCAGGTCCAGTCTTCTGGTCTGGTCGCTGGGCTCCGATCTTTTGGATCTGTCAGCGGTACTTCCATGCTGCGTGCCCCTTTGAGCACGGATTGAGTCTGCTTACCCAGTGATGAAATACATGGGGTGGCTTACTCGTGTCTGTTTGGTATCAAAGGATCTGGGTAGCCCGGCTTTTGATAGAGGTGTATTTTAATTCCCCAGGCCTTTAATTCGCCCTCTTCTTCCAGAATTCTCCTCACTGTTTCGTCTGAGGACCAAGTTGCCTTTGTTACTTCTCGACTTGAGAGTTCCTTGATAATTTTAAACTCAATTTTTTCCAGGTCGTGCAAGCTTATGTCCGCCAAGCTACTGAGTGATTGAAGTAATCAGAGAATATTCCCTCTATTGAGGATATCCCCACGGCCTCTGGAATTCTATTCAGGGTTGAGCAGAATAGTATGGGCTGACAAGGGGTCTTCAGGTAGTGTTGTTTCTAGGAATGGGAGGATGTGGCCAGTTCTCTGGAAGGATATGGAAGCATTAGGGCAGAGCTATAAAAAGGAAAGACGTAGGGGCAGATTTAGATCTTGGCGGACAGGTTGCTCCATCACAACGGTGATGGATATCCCGTCAGCCGAAATATAAAGCATTCTATTCTATGGGATTTATAATTCAGCGTACAGGATATCCGTCACCATTGTGTATGGAGTAACCCGTCTGCCAAGATCTAAATCAGGCCCTCAGTAAGTGAGGATTGGAGTAGACAAGCAGTGTATGAAATTAACACTTTGGGCTACAGCGAATGCTGTTTATTGTGAAGATTAGTGAAGTAACTGTGATATGTGCGATACATTTTTATGATAAAGACATGATTTAAGGATGGAGGAGGTGGGAGTGGGGAAACAGTTTTTGACTGTGCTTGAATGCATTGAATATCATTTTGCTCATGTTTTTCTGCATCTTTTGCTACTGTGAATCTAGATGTCCAGAGAGGTGCATGTGGTTGTAAGTGCTGAAGTGTTTGCAGTTTCCCTTCCAATAATTCCTTGCTGAATTTGATATGTCTGCATGAGAGAGAGTTGGGGCACAGGGCGGTACGTCAGATGCAGATAAGCTACAAAGGGGTGTCCTTGTGTGGAATGTGAGACTGAAAGTGTGTTTGTTATAATATGATTCCTGTACACTAGAGAGAGCCAAGGTAATGGTACAGAAGCTCTGATCTAACATCCTTCTGACAGAAATAGGCTTGAGCAGGGAGATGTTTGGTGCAAGGTTTGTTGGTGTCTTATTTGTAGAGATGTCTCTTCATCTGCTCTACTCCTCACAATCAAGAGAGGGTGCTTAATCCTATCTTCACAAGATTTTCACTGAATTTAGAAGTGCGTGCAACACATTTTATGTGGATTGCCTGAGTACATTTTGAACACTGCTAGCCAGGCACATGATTACAAGGTTATAGCTTTGCCTGGTTGTGGGGGTTTAGCTGCAGGGACACACATCAGTTTTCTGATTCTCAATGTCTGTTGGGCATCTAAAATCTCTTTTTGGGTGTAGCTGTGTCTCCCCCCGCTGATGCCCCATGATTGTCTGACTTGAGCAGTCTCCATTTCAGAGCCCTCTGTTATTGCCAACCTGTATTGTCAGTTTGCACTGCCATGACCCCAGAAGGTTCCCATAGTGGCAATGGAATCACAAGAAGCCAGCTTGGACCTGTTTGGGCTGTAGTGACCCCACCGCTGTCAATGACTAATCAGTCACTCACCCTCTAACTCTTCCATCATGTCGGCTGCCCCAGTCACCTGACCTAAAGTCAGCTGTACTTCCTCAGTCTTCTGGCCACGTACACTACCCATTACTTCATTTAGGGGCCAATGTACAAAATTATTTTGCAAGTGCAAGCCCTACAACTGCATAATAATAGTGTTTTGACATGTACAAAACCTCTTCCTGTGTTGGAAATGTCTTTCTGACTCGAAAAGGGATTTTTGAACCCATTGCAAATTGGGGGTGAGAGAGGCGCCGCCCTCTTATTTCAGAGTCACAATGGAATTCATCAATGCACATGTGGTTGCAAACTAGTGATCAGAGACCAGCTTCTCAAAGAGGGTGGTATATGATCAGTATCTGATTAATATCCGATGGGAGTCGTGGCCTACAGCCTCGGGGGCAATAGGCAGTTGTTTAAGGGACCTCTGCCTCTTCCCCCAATGTGTTCCCACATAGGGAGTAGTTTTTGTAAAGCAGCCTCTGTCCATTTAATGGACAGAGGCTACTTTAAAAAGGGTTCCACATTTTGGAAAGCACATGCAAGGGCGGTGGTCTGCTGTCACTTGCAAGGGCGGTGGTCTGCTGTCACATGCAAGGGCGGTGGTCTGCTGTCACATGCAAGGGCGGTGGTCTGCTGTCACTTGCAAGCCACCATCTCTGCATTCACAGCTATTCACAGGTAGATGCAAATTACAACCTGCCCCATTAATATTCATGAGACAGATCAATATGACATCCCCTGCTAATGTGCAGATTACACTGCAGCATATTAATACATGGGTTCCTTTGTGTGCCCATCCACAAAGGACTGCCGTGCAATACTAGGCTGGTGCTGCTCAAAGCCAAATGCATTTAAAAACATAGGCACATCTTTTGTGACTGTTTCTGATGAATATAGCATCACAATGTGGGTGCGGCGATCCAAAGCAGTTGGTGTGTATATCGCACATCCTGGTTTGCAAATGACTCTTCGTCCATCCGGCTCCAGGGTTTCTGTCACACTGCCTTTCATAATGCGAAGGAATGGTACCCAGGAGAGCACGGCCCACATTTTTGAACATCCCAGGCCTTTCTCGCTCTGCTCATGCACAACTATTATTTTGCAATTCTTTACTAGGAAGATTTAAACAAAACAGTATATAGGGGAAGGAGGGAAGGAGAACATAAGGTACCATATGTGAAGCAGTAATTCTGTACTGAAAAACAGTGCAAGATGAAACAAAGCGCTAGGTACATGGCAATATTAAGGAAGACGCGCGGGTCCACATTTGTACACAGACTGGTCAGCGAGGTAAGGGGGGGCCAGAAAATGTAACATGACAAGAAGAAACTAATAGAGGGAAAGCAAATAGGGAATCCTACATACCCGGGGGTGGAGAGAAAGGGGGAAAGGGGAGAGAATAGGAAAAGAACGTGGAAAAGAAGAAAAAAATGAGAGGCAAAGAAGTGAGATGTAGCTGTAACTATTGTCAGTGGCGGCTCCTCCGCTATGGCGGAGGAGTGTCGCCCCACTGCTTTTAAGCAGTGCGAAGCAGAAACATAAAATGATAATAACTTTGCGTTATTATCATTTTATGCTGCTTCCTGCAGCTTTGCGGGCGGGTGGGCAGGCTTGCTGCTCTGCTCTTGGAGCAGGGCAGGGAACAGTGGTTTTCCCACTCCTAAGTGCGCAATGACTGTTTGGTCAGCCCTCTCGATCCGCCCAAACCAGTCATGCACACTTTCCCCGTTCTCCATGCAGGCTGCATTACAGCCTGCATGGAGAATGTAGGACTTGGCCTTTTGGCTTAAGTTCCCTAAACTTTTTGCTATCTCCCTAGACCGTTTTCCTGACATAGAGTTGCCAATTTAGATGCTTTGGGTACTTTGCCACTGCTGATCAGTGTCAAAGTACAAGGGTTCCCTATGTAAAGTACAATGGTAATTGGTTGGCCATTATTGGTATGTTTGCCTTACTAGTAAAAGTCCCTAGTGATGTGCACTGTGTGTGCAAGGGCTAATAATGCAAGGGCGCGCAGAGAAGGGAACTCAGGCCTTCAGTGTAGGGCCTACGCGCAGTTTGCTAAGTTAGCATGTTGTTCTGACAAGTGCAACCACTTGTCAGGCCTTACTTTCCCTTTTGCGTACACTGTGGGCACCCCTGTGGTAGGACCTGGGTAACCCCTGGGCAGGGTGCAGTGTAGGTAAAAGGCAGGACATATACTGAGGTGTGTGCTATGTCCTGACAGTGAAAAAACACTCCATTTCGTTTTCACTGGTGAAAGGCCATTCTGCCCATAGGACAGAATGGGGGAGGCTGGGTAGGGTGTTTTGTTAGCCTAGTTTCCTATAAGTTTATAATGGAGAGGTGAAGTTTAGTATGTATGAACTCACAGTGTCATAACACATCTTTCTATGAAAGTGGTTTTGTCACTGTGTGTTCAAAAACCACTCTTTTAGAAAGTGGCTGAGTTTTGTGATTTAAGCATTTCTGTGTGTCTCTGCTGAATGTGGATTGACTGTCTGGATATGAGATGGGAGGGGGTGAGATGGCACCTGGCTGACCTGCATCTGGAGAGTATGCGAGGAGAAACCCTGGGAGGTGAAGAGGCCTGGGTTGCAGCTATAAAACAATTGACCCATCTCCTGCTGAGTGATTAAGGGTCCAGACCCCCAGTATCAAAGGGAGAAAGGTGACACTGGGAGGGAGACACCCAGAACTGATTTAGGCAGGGGTCAGGGACCCTTGAGCACAACGAACTTCAAAGACATGAAGGGGTATAACTAAGAGAACTGAAACCCCTAGAATTTGGTGTAATTTTGAATGGCTAAATGGACAGGTCGAGTCTGCAAAGGATTTGACCTCTTTCGTGGTCAAGAAGAACCTCTGCCAAGGAAGAAGTTGCTGAAGAGACTGCTGGATAGGACTGACCCTTGCTTCGTGATCTGGGGCTGGCCTGCAGTTTGTAGCTTTTACTAAGGAAGAGACTGAAGGGACATTGCAGTGGGTGGTGTCCCCCTTCTTGAACAGGACTGTGCTTTGTGCTGTGTCCTGAACCCCAAGGGCCCGAGGTGAGCTGGCTCCCTGTTTGGAAACACAGGAACATAAAAGTTTTCGGAGAAGTCCGAAGCAACGCGGTGTGCACGTGCTTTTGCAGCTTGAGACCCTCAGAAGTTCTGCCTTGTGATCGTGGGCACGCAGGAGTAAACTGAGTCTCGGACGTGCAGGGTGCTGTCGTGGTGCAAACCAAGGCGTTGGTGAAGAGCGCCTGGTCGTTGTGTGCACCGGGAGACGAGGTGAGTCTCGGACGAGCAGAGTGCGTGTCGCGGTGCAACCAGAGGCGCTGGTGAGGAGTGCCTGGGTAGCCTGTGCACCGAAATCAAAGTAAGTCTCCACAAGTGCTGAGGGCGGGTCTCGGTGTCCACTGAGACTGCCGGAAGGAGGGCCAGGTCATTGGGCCCTCGGAGTGAAGCAGTAGCGGCCCGGACCGGCAGTCCCGGAGGAGCGGAGTAGCCGGCCCGAGCTCGCCGTGCCCATTGACGGAGTTCTGGATCAAGGCCCAAGTCGCTGAAGGAGGGGAGGAGAGTGGGGTCGCGCCCCCCCAGGTAACTTGGATCTCCACCTGGGGTGGGGTGCGGGCTCGGAGGGACACTCTCTCGGCCTCTCGCTCCTGGCAGCTGCGTGAGCCTGTTGCTTCGGCTCGGATCGAGGCCCGTGCTGGCCCAAGGAGGGGCAGTACTGGGGCCGGAGTGAGAAGCGGTACTTTTGTGTCATCATTGATCCATGTCGGGGGCAACTGTTAACGGAGCACCTAGACTGTCGTATTACACTTTGCATTATTGCTGCTAACGAACTATCGAACTGTCGTATGACGCCTGACTCTATCTGTGCCTGACGAACTAAATGCTGGGTGCGCTACGCACTGCGTTATTTTCCCTTGCAGAGTACATGATTGTAAGCGTGGCGCATTGCATTATTTCTTCATCGCACAGTACCTGATTATAACGTGGCGCATTGCATTATTTCTTCAGTGCACAGTACATGATTGTAGCGTGACGCATTGCTTTGTTTCTTCCTTGCACAGGGCATGCTGGTGGGGATACGCATTGCATTATTCCTTCTATTGCAAAGTACATGACTGTGGCGCTACGTATGGCATTGTTTCTCTATTGCACAGTTCAGGAGTATATCATTACGCATTGCAGTATTTCGTTTCTTTTGCAACGTGTGTGATTCTAGCGATACGACCTACCTAACCTTTTGGAAACGGTTAGAAGTCAGCTTAACTGTTGGTTAGAAGCGGTGATTGGGATTAGAACCTGCAATCCACCGGAAGGAATACTACCCATTATTATATGTTGGTTTTGTATCGTGTGGTCATATCGTATATCTTCTTATATAAAGATTATACTCGTTTTATAAAAACTCGTGTGGAGTCTATTTGTGGTGACATCATTGGGTTGCTGTGAGTGTGGTTGCACATACTGTACACTCGTGCCTTGGAGATAAGCCTGGCTGCTCGTGCCCAGCTACTAAGGGGGTGAGCAGGGCTATCTCAGACGGTGTCCTTACTTAGCCTAACGTTGAAACGAGGGGTCCGGATCTTGCACCTGGCAACAGCGGTGTGGGACAGGGACTCCCGCCTCCAGCATTTGGTGGCTGCGGTAAGGGATAAGGACCCCCACTTCCAACAGAGAACAAGCCCAGGCTCCCATTCCTTGGTTGAGCGTCCAACTAGGGCGCTCAAAATCAATCACAACGTAGCATTGCAGCGTTGTGATTGGTCAGGGGAGCCTGGGTGCCTACCAATCACAACGCAGCATTGCAGTGTTGTGATTGGTCAGTGGGGCCTGGCTGTGAAGAGCAGAGAAGAGCAGGAGCAGAAATGCGGGACCCGGTGTAACAGTAAGTTTTTTCATTTTTTATTTATTTTGATTTTTTTCAATATGCGGGACCCCCGCGCAATCCCCTCCCTCGCACCACTCGCGACCAGTCTGCCCCGCCACCCACAAGCCATGCCGGCCGCCGCTGACAATTGTTGTAGATGATTCTAACTAGAGGTACACAATTCATTCCTGAGTGGAAGGTTCATTCCAGGATGTATCTGCATCCTTTACAGCTGGTGGAACTGACTGCCTGAATGGTCTCAATAACGAAGGTACTTGCGATGACCATGGTGCACTGTAGCCTATTGAGGTGCTGAATCATAGTGATAAATGTCTCAGTTTCATCAAAAGATTTCACAAAACAAGTCAACACAAGGGTCTTTTATGATGTTAACCACCTACAGAAGACTCAGATCACATAGTTAGTGAAAGAAGAATAAACCATTCTGAACCACATTGTTGGGTGTTCACTCCCTGTTTCCTCTCACTGCAGGGATCCCTCATTGATGTGCTGAAGGAGGTGCGACCCTCTCAGTTTTTTGGGGTACCGCGGACTTGGGAGAAGATGCAGGCTGCGGTGCAGGCCATGGGCTCGAAGTCATCATTTGTTGCGAGGACCGTCGGCTCCGAGGCGAGAGGCCATGGCTTTGCTGCTAACCTGAACCTAATGAATGGGTATACCACATCAGCATCTCTTCTGGTGGGATTAGTGTGTGGAGTTAGGTATTAAGCAGAAGAGTGTAAAATACCATATTTGATATTTAAAAATCAGGGCCTCCAGTCTGAACTCTCTCTGAGTGAACACATCAAAAGGATCCATGAACAGGTTGAGATGTACCAGGTTTCCACTTTGTTTCAGATCCAACGTTAGAGATGTTTGAAAGAAATCAGTAAAAGGCTCTTGGATGTTTTCTGGCTCAGGCACTTCCTTTACAACTCCATCCATCAACAAATGCCCAGTGTCGAGGCCAAGAACAGGAGTCGATGATTCTCAGATCTCTTCTTAGTTTCAGTCTTTGACTGATGCTCTCAGCTCCAGGGCTCCCTCTCTTCTCTCCTCTTGGGCATCAATCTTGGATGATCCCAGACTCTCTTTAGTGAAATAATTCTTGTATTTCTAGTGTGTTATAAAGCTTTTCCATCATCTGGAACCAGTCCATACATATCATCCTTTGGTGCGTGAAACTCATAGGGCCACATGTATCAACCAATTTTGCGTTCGCAAATGGGCCAATTTGCAGAATCAGCCCGTTTGCAAATGCAAAAAAGTTTTTTTTACATGTATCAAAACCCATTTTGCGATGCGGTAACCTGTTACCGAATCGCAAAATAGGTTTGCGATTCGATATTTGGAAGGGGCGTGTTTAGGGCGTCCCTTACAAATAGCGAATCCTAATGGTATGTATGAATGTTTTGTGACTTTAAATGCGGTCGCAAAACATTTGCATTTTACCACCTACTTCAAGTAGGCGCTAACCCATTCGCAAATGGGAAGGGGTCCCCACGGGACCCCTTCCCCTTTGGGAATGGTTGTAAAAACGTTTTTAAGAGCAGGCAGTGGTTGCATATACCACTTCCTGCTCTTAAAAAATGAAAAGAAAACTTTTCTTTTTTTTTTTTTAAACGAAACCCGTTTTCCTTTAAGGAAAACGAGCTGCATTTTAAAAAAAAGATTGCTTTATTTAAAAGCAATCACGGAGATGGTGGTCTGCTGACCCCAGCAGGCCACCATGCCTGTGATTTTAGCGATTCCTAGGGGGTTGCAAATTGCGATCTACCTCATTAATATTAATGAGTTAGGTTGATTTGCGACCCACTAGGAATAGGTATATAAAACTCTTGGAGTTTCATACATTGAAAATAGCGATTACCTAATTGCGATTCTCAGAAAATCGCAATTAGGTAATTCCCAAATTTGATACATGTGGCCCATAAGATCATACAAGAGTTTCACTTCCTCAACATGAACAGGTGTGTTTTCAACACATTTCTGACCAGTAGTAGGTCTCAGATTCTTAGGAAATAGTCTTACTGCTAAGACAAAAGGAACAAAGAGTAATTATCATATTAACCAGACTAATGGTGGTGTGAATTCAAAGGTTTACATTTGTTTTTATGATTTGTAATATTTTCCATCCCCTTCGGCCACAATTCTCTGTATTTTACTGAAAGTGAGCTGTTTTCTGGATGGTTTTGATTGTTTTTCCTGTATTATTCTGGATTTGATTTATTTATTTAATCATCTCTTTTCCATCTCCATTGTTTCATCTCTGCTATCTCCCACTCTTTTATTTTCACCTCTTCTTCTAGTTTCCTCTCACTTCAAACAGCTTCTTCCTTCCTTTCCTTTTCTCTGCCCCCTTACCAAGCACTCCATAAAACTCGAGCCTTTAAGTATTTTATGTGTCTCACTTAATCTGGAGAACCACTGCGGGATGTGCCGCTTTCCACTGGACCAAGTGTACTTCTGCCATCTAGAGACAGGTAGAGACATGCCAAGGTCAAGGCTGTAGCGTCCTTCCCAGCCAGGGCACTCGCCAATGACTACACCACACACTGAGCTTAGTATAACATGTCTTTATTCTTCTGCGAGTAAGTGCAAACTCAACATTCTAAAACGGCCTTCAATGCATTCTGCTCTAACTCTGACGTCACAGCTCTACGGAGTCCATCATGAGACAAAAGGGTTCCATCAGTTGTTAACTCGCAAGACACCACAAAGGCTACTGCAGTCCTGAGTGTGCCTTACACACACATACAGGATAGGACTGTTCTTGGTACTGCCAACTCCGTAGCCTCTCTGGAAGGCTTGCTTAAAGATCAAAGGCAAATAAGATGGAATGGAGTCCAGCCGTCAGCAGCTCTTTAAGGTAGTTCTGTGGTAGGGTCCAGTACTGGTGTCTCCTCACCATCCAGACAGATGCCACAGATGTTTGAATGAGATCCACCCTCAGCCAGAGCCCAAGAGATAGGAGGGAGAAACCCACTGGGTTCCTGCCTTGTACGCAATTGTCTATGACGCAAACATGATTTGGGTTCTGCAGAAACCGCCTACAGACATCTATAGCACAGAATTCATTGTCCAGCTTCACCAGAATCCTTTCATTTAAGTGCCCTGCCTCCGGGAAGGTGGCGGGAAGCTCCTGAGGTGGTCCTCTGCCCAGCAGGGCACAGCTTCTCTCTGCAGTACACAGCTGGCATCCATAGTGCATCTGCAGATGACCAATCACAGACTGTATTTGTGAGTTAGGTGTAAAGATGAGGCCTATCAGTCACTTCCGGTCTTTGACAGCTGTGGTGACAAGCCTGGTGTTGAGCAGTCTGAAGCTTACTACTGCATTCTCAGACTGTCCCTCTGCCTGTGCAGCAGTACAAGGTATATTCATTCCTATTCTGAGTGCGTAGTCCCTCTGAATGGTTGCAATACGTCAGAGCATGGGAGAAAAAAAAATAATGTTGCTGCTGTTGTGTTTGCACATGGAAAGGACGCCCGGTATGTGACTACTCGCTTTGAGGGATTCTCCCCTTTCGTTTTCCAGCTCTGGCTGCCAATACCTCTTTTTGGGGGGATTAAATTATGTCCAGAGTATAAAAGGTGGTCCCTCCTGCCCACTTTGTAGAAGGAATATTCTGGCAAGGGTGCCCGCCTATGACCAATCAGCCACTAAGTTTAAGAACCACCTACGTTTCATGAACCGGTGATACTTGACTAGGGAACCATTCCTAGAGCGGGGGTCTTGGGTGAGAGGACGGAGAGTCCATGAGTTTACATCTGCCCCAGACAGGTTGGAAATGGGAAGTCTTTCTCTCTCTCTCTCTCACTCTCTCTCTCTCTCTCTCTCTCTCTCTCTCTCTCTCTCTCTCTCACTCTCTCTCTTGCTCCTGAGTCTTGGAAATAGTGGAGGAAAAGTGCATGTATCAGAGGATTCTAGTGCCCCCAACACATCAGGCTGGCACCCTTAGCACCTATCACATTGTATGATGAAAAAAAAAGAACCTGTGGCTGATTCTCTTCTCAGCACAGAGGACAGTGATGCAGGCCCTTGTTGTTTCAAGACTGGATTATGGCAACGTGCTGTACTTGGGAGCCGATAAATCTACTATCCATAGACTGCAACTTGCGCAGAATACAGTCGCCAGGCTTCTCTATCGCCTACCCATGTTCTCTTCGGTTTCCAGCCTTTGTTGCGAACTTCACTAGCTTACTGTGTTGAAGCAAGATATCTGACCTCCTGGTCAGGGAAGCTGCTTACCCCTCGCACAGCTCTGCCGTTGCTTCTCTGCCCCCGGCACCTCTCTGGTTCAGGTAGGTGTTCGAGGCGCTCCTACACCCGCAGGCTCCTGCCTGCGCTTCATCCCTGGTGGTCCAGTGGGAGAGCCTTGCTCTTCTGCTGGTCCGCTCTGCCGGCCTTTCTGTTTGTATTTCAGATTTTTTGTCTAATTGTGCCTTTTGTCTGCCCGTTGCCTTTTTGGTTTGTCTGTGCCGTTTTTCTGTTCTGTTCTGTTGCTGCTTTCGCTGTTTGTTTTTTATTTTTATTTTTCACGTTTTGCCTTCGCTCCCTTTTCCCGCCGCTGCTGCCCCCGCGGCCCCATCCCCCCTGCCTGTTCCTGCTCCCGACCCCTACTTAATGAGGCCGCTGCACGACAGGGTGAGCAAGACCTCTGGCCTCCTGGTCAGGGAAGCTACTCTCCCCTTGCGCAGCTCTGTCATTGCGTCTCTGTCCCTGGCACCTCTCTGCTTCAGGTAGGTGTTCGAGGCGCTCCTCCACCCGCAGGGTCCTGCCTGCGTCTCATCCCTGGTGCTCCAGTGGGAGAGCCTTGCTCTTCTGCTGTTCCACCCTGCCAGCTTTTCTGTTTGTTTTTCAGTTTTTTTGTCTAATTGTGCCTTTTTGGTCTCTCTGTGCCGTTTTCCTGTTCTGTTTTGTTATGTTGCTGCTTTCACTGTTTGTTTTATTTTTTTATTTTTCCCGTTTTGCCTTCGCTCCCTTTTCCCGCCGCTGCCCCCGCAGCCCCTTCCCCCTTCCCCCTGCATGTTCCCGATCCCGCCTCCCAGCTGCTCTCCCTCCCCTGACCCATTCTTAATGGCGGCCGCTGTGCGGCCGCACCGCTGGTGCGCCAAAGGCACGCCAAAGGCAAGCCAGTCTGCGCCCATCAGCGACCCGACCGCAACCAGTGCCAGGGACCCTGGTCCTCCAACCTTCCACCGATATGACTCAGCAACCCTCCACACACTCAACCCCGGATGCAACAAAAACTGCCAGCTCTCGACGCCAAGCATCACCCAAGGCACATTTGCCTGTCACCGCACCTTCACCCACCTCCGGACCCGGAGAGCCACCGCCAACCCACCGAACACCAGCACACCCAAACGCCTGAGCTGCATCCTCCTCAACGTACGCTCCCTGCACAAACACGCAATAGAAGTCTGGGACCTCCTCAACACACTCTCGCCCAATGTCGCCTTCCTGACGGCGACCTGGACCAACGTCAGCTATGCACCTGACATCGCAACTGCCACCCCCGATGGGTACAAGATCCAGAGGAAAGACCGCCCCAACCACCCCGGAGGAGGCCTTGCCATCATCCACAAATGCACCCTCCGACTGACAACCTCCATCTCGAACGACTCCGTGCCCCCAATGGAAAACATCCACTTCCAGATCCAGGTGAACTCCAGAATTACTCTATGTGGAACTCTCGCCTACAGACCTCCTGGACCCCACGCCGCGTTCACCAAAACCATTGCAGACCACATCGCGACCCACGCCCTCGCCTCCACGGACTACGTACTGCTCGGAGACCTGAATTGCCACCTTGACAGCCTCAGCGACCCCAACTCCACCGCCCTACTAGACAACCTCGCCAACATTGGACTGAAGCAACTCGTCACCACCCCCACCCACAAGGCGGGACACACCATCGACCCCATCTTCTCCGGAGGAATCAACTTTCACTTCAGTCACACCACGCAACCCCTCCGGACGGACCACCACTGCGTCCATTTCTCCTTCTCGAAACCCACAGCACACAAGCCTACACCACGCCCCTGCGCAGAAACTGGAGCAAGATCACCGAAGAGCACCTTGCTTCAGCCCTCAACCGCACTCCTCCCCCGACCATGACCGACGTCAACTCTGCAGCCAACGAACTTCACAAATGGATCGCTGACTGCGCCAACACGCTCGCACCCCTCCAGAACTCCGACAGAAAACACACCACGAAAGCCACCTGGTTCACCATGGACCTCCGAGAATCCAAGCATTCGTGCTGACGACTCGAGAAAGCTTGGAGGAACAGCAAAACCCCGGAAGCACGAATCGCCTACAGGACCGCCACTGCAGCACATCACCAACTCATCAGATCTATGAAGAGGAACTTCATCCAAGACAGAATACTCTCCAACTCCTGCAACTCCAAGGAACTCTTCAACATCATACAAGAATTCACCAGACCCCCCAGCGAAACCTCTGACGTCCCTCCCTTCCAGGACCTCTGCAACAAACTCAGCTCCTTCTTCCACCACAATATCAGGACACTCTGCGGTAACTTCAACGAAAAGGACCAAGGCACCAACCCAACACTTTCCACCAGCAACCCCACTCAGCTCACCATCCTCGCCTGGACCCCCAGAAGAGACCACAAAGACCATGAGGAGCATACACTCCGGAGCACCCACAGATCCCTGCCCGCCACACATCTTCCACAGGGCTGCCTCCACCATCGCACCAGAACTACGATGGACAATCAACTGCACCCTCGAAACAAGCACGTTCCCTGATGACTGGAAATGCGCAGAAGTCAAACCCCTCATCAAGAAGCCCTCCACAGACCCCACAGACCTCAAGAACTACAGACTCATCTCCCTCCTCCCCTTCGCCGCCAAAGTTGCAGAGAAGATCGTCAACATCCAGCTAACAAACTTCATAGAATCCAAAGACATCCTCAACACATCTCAATCTGGCTTCCGCAGCAACCACAGCACCGAGACCACCCTCCTAGCCGCCACGGACGACATCCGAACACTCCTCGACCAAGGCCACACTGCAGCCCTCCTTCTACTAGACCTCTCAGCAGCCTTCAACACCGTCTCCCACCGATCTCTAGCCGCCAAACTCCACAACGCCGGCATACAGGGAACTGCCCTAGACTAGATCCGCTCCTTCCTCACCGGCCGAACTCAAAGAATCAGACTCCAGCCCTTCCTCTCCGAACCCACAGAGACCAGATGCGGAGTACCGCAAGGATCCTCCCTCAGCCTCATGCTCTTCAACATCTGCATGGTCCCCCTCGCAACCATCATCAGGAAACACAGACTCAGCATAGTATCCTACGCCGACGACACCCAGCTCATTCTCTCCCTCACCAATGAACCCGACACTAACAGGCATAACTTCCAAGAAGGAATGAAGGACATTGCAACCTGGATGAGAAGCAGCTGCCTGAAGCTCAACTCGGCGAAAACTGAAGTCCTCATCCTCCGATCCACCCCCTCCGCGTGGAACGACACCTGGTGGCCCCCTGCCCTCTGCAACCCTCCCACACCCACGGACCATGCCCACAACCTCGGCATCATACTCAACTCCTCCCTCACCATGAACTGACAGATCAACGCCTTATCCTCCGCATGCTTCAACACCCTCCGCATACTCCGCAAGACCTTCAAATGGATCCCCCCGAATCCAGGAAGACCGTCAACCATGCACTCATCACCAGCAGGCTAGACTAAGGAAACGCCCTCTATGCCTGAATCAACAAATCTCTACTCCACAAACTCCAGACCGTCCAGAACGGCGCAGCCAGACTCGTCCTTAGCATCCCACGACAACACCACATCACCCAGCTCCTACGAGACCTCCACTGGATCGCCGTTGAAAAAAGAGTGAACTTCAAGCTACTCACACACGCCTACAAAGCCCTCCACAACACCGGACCCCAATACCTCAACGAAAAAGTCTCCTTCTACGCCCCCAAGAGAAACCTCCGATCCGCTGACCTGGCCTTGGCCGAAATACCCTGCATCCACAGAACCCGAATGGGAGGCAGATCCTTCTCCTACATCGCGGCCAAGACCTGGAACGAACTCCCTCTCAGCATCAGACGAAGCCTCACACTTAAAGCATTCAGGAAGAACCTCAAGACCTGGCTTTTCAGATGACCAGATTCAGGAAGAGCCCCAAGACCTGGCTTTTCAGATGATCGGAGCTGCCCAAACCCCACCCCAGCACCTTAAGACCCTCACGGGTGAGTAGTGCGCGCTACAAATCCCTGATTGAGTGGTTGAGTGAACCGTATCAAGTTCAAAGCATTATACTACATTTTCAGGGTCAAGTCTGGAACTGCCGCTAAATATCTCTTGGACTTGGTCCACCTTTACCAACCGTCCCGTCCCTTGAGATCCTCTCTGCATACTCGGTTTGTTGTACCAAAAACCTGGTTGGCTCAAATGAAAGGCCGATCTTTTTCTTACTTAGGGCCGCTATTATGGAATTCCTTGCCAGCTTCCTTGAGAGATTCAACATCCCTTCTGGCATTCCATAGGGGCTTAAAAACCTAGGGGCATATTAGCAAGGGCAATATCGCCGCCTTAGCGGCACTTTTTGCCGCTGAAGCGGCGATATTATTTTCACCCTATCAGCAAGCTGTCGCTAACAGCTGTTAGCGACAGCTTCCTGGAGTAAGCGACCATTTTGGGTGCCTCTTTGCATGTCAGCGATATTTATCGCTAATGACATGCAAAGTAGGCGTTCCCAAATAAAACTCCACCAAAACGGCCGCTCACAGACCCAACTCCTATAACCAATGAGGCCCCGGACCCGGTTAGCGATGACAGAAGTCTCGCTAACCGTGGTCATCGCAGGAATTTTAACACCTGATAAAAGCATGACTTATGGATACCTAAAATGGGAGGTGGATTATGGTGATACGACCACAGGGTCGTATCAGCAAGGTGTTCTCCCTTCTCCATTCAACATCGCTGTTTTTCCAGCGATGTTGACCCATTTCCCCCGCTATCGCTGGAATAATCATCGCCATAGCGCTAATTGTTGCTAATACAGCGTTAGAGTGGCGATATATTCCAGCGATAGCTGGCGATAAAATATTTATCGCATTTTGTTGCTAATATGGCCCCTAGCTTTTCGAACTAGTTGCATATCATCTTTTACTTTCCCCTACTCCCGCCCTGCGCCGGGAACCTCTTGGGGTAGCTGTGCGCATTATAAGTTTCTTAATAATGATAATAATAATAATAATATGATGGTAAGCTTGGTCAAGGTTTGATTGGACTGTTTTGTGTTGTACATTGATTTATTGCATTCAACGTGATTTAGAGAGGAAATTAAAACTCTTTCTGAGGTGTGTTGCCATTAGAGGAAGGGGTTATTTGCATCTGCTCTTTGTAATGATGTCTTGACCTGCCACTAGAACAACCATGTGTAGTGAAATATGTAGGCGTAGGAAGAGGCCATGTCACGCATGTGATGCCTTTCCTTTTGCCGATAAAACGTAGCTCACCCGGTTGCAAGTCTATGATATCATTCCTCTAACCAACTGAGACAAGGCTGGGGCAGCATCCTTCCTACAAGGCGCAGATTTAGTTGCATGTTTATTTTACGTAAACCATTTAGCATAAATCAGTCACGTACATGAATACGGGGACTGCATGGTTTTGAAGACATGGTTTCTTTAGCAGACCAACAGCACTTAATTTGCATGTATGCATCATGTTTATCACAGAACGTTCACATGGTCCCTGATAAGAGAGTAGAAAGCTCTGGAGTCAGACATTACAAGGTTTGTATAAAGGTAATGCATGTAAACCATACAGAAGCTCTCTCAGTTCTGGTTTGAGAACTCTTGCGCTCTCACACTGTCTCGCTTCACCACACACCTTATGGATGGATATGATTAGAGCGTTCTCCCAAGGCATGCATATCCTTAGATCATTCTCTCAAAAAACACATATCCTTAGATCATTCTCTCAAGAAACGCATTTCCTTAGATCATTCTCCTAAGGCACGCATATCCTTAGATTGTTCTCCCAAGGAATGCATATCCTTAGATTGTTCTCCCAAGGCATGCATATCCTTAGATCATTCTTCCATGGTACGCATATCCTTCGATCATTCTCCTAAGGTATGCATATCCTTCCATCATTCTCCCAAGGCATACATATCCTTTGATTGTTCTCACAAGGAATGCATATCTTTAGATCCTTCTCCCAAAGTATGCATATCCTTCCATCATTCTCCCAAGGCATACATATCCTAAGATTATTCTCACAAGGAATGCATATCTTTAGATCCTTCTCCCAAAGTATGCATATCCTTACATCATTCTCCCAAGTCATGCATATCCTTACATCATTCTCTTAAGAAAGGGAAACCCATAGATCATTCTCCCAAGGCATGCATATCCTTGGATCATTCTCCCAAGGCATGCATATACTTAGTTTGTTTTCCCAAGGAATGCATATCTTTAGCTCCTTCTCCCAAATTATGCATATCCTTAGATCATTCTCCCAAGGCATGCATATCCTTAGATCATTCTCTCAAGAAACGCATACAATTAGATCGTTCTCCAAGGCATGCATATCCTTAGATCACTCTCCCAAGGCATGCAGATCCTTAGATCATTCTTCCAAGCCATGCATATCCTTAGATCATTCTCCCAAGGTACGCATATCCTTAAATCATTCTCCCAAGGCATACATATCCTTAGATTGTTCTCCCAAGGCATGAATATCCTTGGATCACTATCCCAAGGCATGCATATCCTTAGATTGTTTTCCCAAGGAATGAATATCTTTAGATCCTTCTACCAAAGTATGCATATCCTTAAATCATTCTCCCAAGGCATACATATCCTTAGATTGTTCTCCCAAGGCATGCATATCCTTAGATTGTTCTCCCAAAGCATGCATGCCCTTTGATCATTCTCTCAAGGCATGCACATCCTTAGATCATTCTCTCAGGGCATGCATATCCTTAGGTCATTCTCTCAAGAAACGCATATCCTTATATCATTCTCCCAAGGCACGCTTATCCTTTGATTGTTCTCCCAAGGAATGCATATCCTTTGATTGTTCTCCCAAGGAATGCCTATCCTTAGATCATTCTCCCATGGTATGCATATCCATAGATCATTCTCCCAAGGCTTGCATAGCCTTAGATCATTCTACCAAGGTATGCACATCTTTCGATCATTCTCCTAAGGGATGCATATCCTTAGATCATTCTCTCAATTAATGCATATCGTTAGATCATTCTCTCAAGTCATGCATATCCTTAGATCATTCTCTCAAGAAACGCATACCCTTAAATTGTTCTCCCAGGACACGCTTATCCTTAGATCATTCTCTCAAGAAACGCATACCCTTAGATTGTTCTCCCAGGGCATGCATATCCTTAGATCATTCTCCCAAGGCATGCATATCCTTAGATCATTCTCCCAAGGTATGCATAGCCTTAGATCATTCTCCCAAGGCATACATATCCTTAGATTGTTCTCCCAAGGAATGCATATCTTTAGATCCTTCTCCCAAAGTATGCATATCCTTCCATCATTCTCCCAAGGCATACATACCCTTAGATTGTTCTCACAAGAAATGCATATCTTTAGATCCTTCTCCCAAAGCATGCATATCCTTACATCATTCTCCCAAGTCATGCATATCCTTACATCATTCTCTTAAGAAAGGCAAACCCTTAGATCATTCTCCCAAGGCATGCATATCCTTGGATCATTCTCCCAAGGCATGCATATACTTAGATTGTTTTCCCAAGGAATGCATATCTTTAGATCCTTCTCCAAAATTATGCATATCCTTAGATCATTCTCCCAAGGCATGCATATCCTTAGATCATTCTCTCAAGAAACGCATATCCTTAGATCATTCTCCCAAGGCATGCATATCCTTAGATCATTCTCCCAATGCATGCAGATCCTTAGATCATTCTTCCAAGGCATGCATATCCTTAGATTGTTCTCCCAAAGAATGCATATCCTTAGATCATTCTCCCAAGTCATGGATATCCTTAGATTGTTCTCCCAAAGAATGCCTATCCTTAGATCATTCTCCCAAGTCATGGATATCCTTAGATCATTCACTCAAGAAACACATATCCTTAGATCATTCTCCCAAGGCATGCATATCCTTGGATCCCTATCCCAAGGCATGCATATCCTTAGATTGTTTTCCCAAGGCATGAATATCTTTAGATCCTTCTACCAAAGTATGCATATCCTTAAATAATTCTCTCAAGGCATACATATCCTTAGATTGTTCTCCCAAGGTATGCATATCCTTAGATTGTTCTCCCAAAGCATGCATGCCCTTTGATCATTCTCTCAAGGCATGCACATCCTTAGATCATTCTCTCAGGGCATGCATATCCTTAGGTCATTCTCTCAAGAAACACATATCCTTATATCATTCTCCCAAGGCACGCTTATCCTTAGATTGTTCTCCCAAGGAATGCATATCGTTAGATCATTCTCTCAAGTCATGCATATCCTTAGATCATTCTCTCAAGAAACGCATACCCTTAAATTGTTCTCCCAGGACACGCTTATCCTTAGATCATTCTCTCAAGAAACGCATACCCTTAGATTGTTCTCCCAGGGCATGCATATCCTTAGATCATTCTCCCAAGGCATGCATATCCTTAGATCATTCTCCCAAGGTATGCATAGCCTTAGATCATTCTCCCAAGGCATACATATCCTTAGATTGTTCTCCCAAAGAATGCATATCTTTAGATCCTTCTCCCAAAGTATGCATATCCTTACATCATTCTCCCAAGTCATGCATATCCTTACATCATTCTCTTAAGAAAGGCAAACCCTTAGATCATTCTCTCAAGGCATGCATATCCTTTGATCATTCTCCCAAGGCATGCATATACTTAGATTGTTTTCCCAAGGAATGCATATCTTTAGATCCTTCTCCCAAATTATGCATATCCTTAGATCATTCTCCCAAGGCATGCATATCCTTAGATCATTCTCTCAAGAAACGCATACCCATAGATCATTCTCCCAAGGCATGCATATCCTTAGATCATTCTCCCAAGGCATGCAGATCCTTAGATCATTCTTCCAAGGCATGCATATCCTTAGATCATTCTCCCAAGGTACACATATCCTTAGATCATTCTCCCAAGGCATACTTATCCTTAGATTGTTCTCCCAAAGAATGCCTATCCTTAGATCATTCTCCCAAGTCATGCATATCCTTAGATCATTCTCTTATGAAAGGCAAATCCTTAGATCATTCTCCCAAGGCATGCATATCCTTGGATCATTCTCCCAAGGCATGCATATCATTAGATTGTTCTCCCAAGGCATACATATCCTTAGATTGTTCTCCCAAAGCATGCATGCCCTTTGATCATTCTCTCAAGGCATGCATATCCTTAGATCATTCTCTCAGGGCATGCATATCCTTAGATTATTCTTCCAAGCCATGCATATACTTAGATCATTCTCCCAAGGCATGAATATCCTTAGATCATTCTCCCAAGGCATGCATATCCTTAGATCATTCTCCCAAGGTATGCATATCCTTCGATCATTCTCCTAAGGTATGCATATCCTTAGATTGTTTTCCCAAGGAATGCATATCTTTAGATCCTTCTCCCAAAGTATGCATATCCTTCCATCATTCTCCCAAGGCATACATATCCTTAGATTGTTCTCACAAGAAATGCATATCTTTAGATCCTTCTCCCAAATTATGCATATCCTTAGATCATTCTCCCAAGGCATGCATATCCTTAGATCATTCTCTCAAGAAACGCATATCCTTAGATCATTCTCCCAAGGCATGCATATCCTTAGATCATTCTCCCAATGCATGCAGATCCTTAGATCATTCTTCCAAGGCATGCATATCCTTAGATTGTTCTCCCAAAGAATGCCTATCCTTAGATCATTCTCCCAAGTCATGGATATCCTTAGATTGTTCTCCCAAAGAATGCCTATCCTTAGATCATTCTCCCAAGTCATGGATATCCTTAGATCATTCACTCAAGAAACACATATCCTTAGATCATTCTCCCAAGGCATGCATATCCTTGGATCCCTATCCCAAGGCATGCATATCCTTAGATTGTTTTCCCAAGGCATGAATATCTTTAGATCCTTCTACCAAAGTATGCATATCCTTAAATAATTCTCCCAAGGCATACATATCCTTAGATTGTTCTCCCAAGGTATGCATATCCTTAGATTGTTCTCCCAAAGCATGCATGCCCTTTGATCATTCTCTCAAGGCATGCACATCCTTAGATCATTCTCTCAGGGCATGCATATCCTTAGGTCATTCTCTCAAGAAACGCATATCCTTATATCATTCTCCCAAGGCACGCTTATCCTTAGATTGTTCTCCCAAGGCATGCATATCCTTAGATCATTCTCCCATGGAATGCATATCCATAGATCATTCTCCCAAGGCATGCATATCCTTAGATCATTCTCCCAAGGTATGCACATCCTTCGATCATTCTCCTAAGGGATGCATATCCTTAGATCATTCTCTCAAGTCATGCATATCCTTAGATCATTCTCTCAAGAAACGCATACCCTTAGATTGTTCTCCCAGGGCATGCTTATCCTTAGATCATTCTCTCAAGAAACGCATACCCTTAGATTGTTCTCCCAGGACATGCATATCCTTAGATCATTCTCCCAAGGCATGCATATCCTTAGATCATTCTCCCAAGGTATGCATAGCCTTAGATCATTCTCCCAAGGCATACATATCCTTAGATTGTTCTCCCAAAGAATGCATGTCCTTAGATCATTCTCCCAAGTCATGCATATCCTTAGATCATTCTCTTATGAAAGGCAAATCCTTAGATCATTCTCCAAAGGCATGCATATACTTGGATCATTCTCCCAAGGCATGCATATCCTTTGATTGTTCTCCCAAGGCATACATATCCTTAGATTGTTCTCCCAAAGCATGCATGCCCTTTGATCATTCTCTCAAGGCATGCATATTCTTAGATCATTCTCTCAGGGCATGCATATCCTTAGATTATTCTTCCAAGCCATGCATATACTTAGATCATTCTCCCAAGGCATGAATATCCTTAGATCATTCTCCCAAGACATGCACATCCTTAGATCATTCTCCCAAGGTATGCATATCCTTCAACCATTCTCCCAAGGTGCGCATATCCTTAGATTGTTCTCCCAAGCCATATATATACGTAGATCATTCTCCAAAGACATGCATATCCTTAGATCATTCTCCCAAGGTATGCATAGCCTTCGATAATTCTCCCAAGGTACGCATACCATTAGATTGTTCCCCCAAGCCATGCATATACTTAGATCATTCTCCCAAGGCATGCATATCCTTACATCATTCTCTTAAGAAAGGCAAACCCTTAGATCATTCTCTCAAGGCATGCATATCCTTTGATCATTCTCCCAAGGCATGCATATACTTAGATTGTTTTCCCAAGGAATGCATATCTTTAGATCCTTCTCCCAAATTATGCATATCCTTAGATCATTCTCCCAAGGCATGCATATCCTTAGATCATTCTCTCAAGAAACGCATACCCATAGATCATTCTCCCAAGGCATGCATATCCTTAGATCATTCTCCCAAGGCATGCAGATCCTTAGATCATTCTTCCAAGGCATGCATATCCTTAGATCATTCTCCCAAGGTACACATATCCTTAGATCATTCTCCCAAGGCATACTTATCCTTAGATTGTTCTCCCCAAAGAATGCCTATCCTTAGATCATTCTCCCAAGTCATGCATATCCTTAGATCATTCTCTTATGAAAGGCAAATCCTTAGATCATTCTCCCAAGGCATGCATATCCTTGGATCATTCTCCCAAGGCATGCATATCATTAGATTGTTCTCCCAAGGCATACATATCCTTAGATTGTTCTCCCAAAGCATGCATGCCCTTTGATCATTCTCTCAAGGCATGCATATCCTTAGATCATTCTCTCAGGGCATGCATATCCTTAGATTATTCTTCCAAGCCATGCATATACTTAGATCATTCTCCCAAGGCATGAATATCCTTAGATCATTCTCCCAAGGCATGCATATCCTTAGATCATTCTCCCAAGGTATGCATATCCTTCGATCATTCTCCTAAGGTATGCATATCCTTAGATTGTTTTCCCAAGGAATGCATATCTTTAGATCCTTCTCCCAAAGTATGCATATCCTTCCATCATTCTCCCAAGGCATACATATCCTTAGATTGTTCTCACAAGAAATGCATATCTTTAGATCCTTCTCCCAAAGCATGCATATCCTTACATCATTCTCCCAAGTCATGCATATCCTTACATCATTCTCTTAAGAAAGGCAAACCCTTAGATCATTCTCCCAAGGCATGCATACCCTTGGATCATTCTCCCAAGGCATGCATATACTTAGATTGTTTTCCCAAGGAATGCATATCTTTAGATCCTTCTCCCAAATTATGCATATCCTTAGATCATTCTCCCAAGAAACGCATATCCTTAGATCATTCTCCCAAGGCATGCATATCCTTAGATCATTCTCCCAATGCATGCAGATCCTTAGATCATTCTTCCAAGGCATGCATATCCTTAGATTGTTCTCCCAAAGAATGCCTATCCTTAGATCATTCTCCCAAGTCATGGATATCCTTAGATTGTTCTCCCAAAGAATGCCTATCCTTAGATCATTCTCCCAAGTCATGGATATCCTTAGATCATTCACTCAAGAAACACATATCCTTAGATCATTCTCCCAAGGCATGCATATCCTTGGATCCCTATCCCAAGGCATGCATATCCTTAGATTGTTTTCCCAAGGCATGAATATCTTTAGATCCTTCTACCAAAGTATGCATATCCTTAAATAATTCTCCCAAGGCATACATATCCTTAGATTGTTCTCCCAAGGTATGCATATCCTTAGATTGTTCTCCCAAAGCATGCATGCCCTTTGATCATTCTCTCAAGGCATGCACATCCTTAGATCATTCTCTCAGGGCATGCATATCCTTAGGTCATTCTCTCAAGAAACACATATCCTTATATCATTCTCCCAAGGCACGCTTATCCTTAGATTGTTCTCCCAAGGAATGCATATCCTTAGATTGTTCTCCCAAGGCATGCATATCCTTAGATCATTCTCCCTTGGAATGCATATCCATAGATCATTCTCCCAAGACATGCATATCCTTAGATCATTCTCCCAAGGTATGCACATCCTTCGATCATTCTCCTAAGGGATGCATATCCTTAGATCATTCTCTCAAGTCATGCATATCGTTAGATCATTCTCTCAAGTCATGCATATCCTTAGATCATTCGCTCAAGAAACGCATACCCTTAGATTGTTCTCCCAGGGCATGCTTATCCTTAGATCATTCTCTCAAGAAACGCATACCCTTAGATTGTTCTCCCAGGACATGCATATCCTTAGATCATTCTCCCAAGGCATGCATATCCTTAGATCATTCTCCCAAGGTATGCATATCCTTAGATTGTTCTCCCAAAGAATGCATGTCCTTAGATCATTCTCCCAAGTCATGCATATCCTTAGATCATTCTCTTATGAAAGGCAAATCCTTAGATCATTCTCCCAAGGCATGCATATCCTTGGATCCCTATCCCAAGGCATGCATATCCTTAGATTGTTTTCCCAAGGCATGAATATCTTTAGATCCTTCTACCAAAGTATGCATATCCTTAAATAATTCTCCCAAGGCATACATATCCTTAGATTGTTCTCCCAAGGTATGCATATCCTTAGATTGTTCTCCCAAAGCATGCATGCCCTTTGATCATTCTCTCAAGGCATGCACATCCTTAGATCATTCTCTCAGGGCATGCATATCCTTAGGTCATTCTCTCAAGAAACACATATCCTTATATCATTCTCCCAAGGCACACTTATCCTTAGATTGTTCTCCCAAGGAATGCATATCCTTAGATTGTTCTCCCAAGGCATGCATATCCTTAGATCATTCTCCCATGGAATGCATATCCATAGATCATTCTCCCAAGGCATGCATATCCTTAGATCATTCTCCCAAGGTATGCACATCCTTCGATCATTCTCCTAAGGGATGCATATCCTTAGATCAATCTCTCAAGTCATGCATATCGTTAGATCATTCTCTCAAGTCATGCATATCCTTAGATCATTCGCTCAAGAAACGCATACCCTTAGATTGTTCTCCCAGGGCATGCTTATCCTTAGATCATTCTCTCAAGAAACGCATACCCTTAGATTGTTCTCCCAGGACATGCATATCCTTAGATCATTCTCCCAAGGCATGCATATCCTTAGATCATTCTCCAAAGGCATGCATATACTTGGATCATTCTCCCAAGGCATGCATATCCTTTGATTGTTCTCCCAAGGATTACATATCCTTAGATTGTTCTCCCAAAGCATGCATGCCCTTTGATCATTCTCTCAAGGCATGCATATTCTTAGATCATTCTCTCAGGGCATGCATATCCTTAGATTATTCTTCCAAGCCATGCATATACTTAGATCATTCTCCCAAGGCATGAATATCCTTAGATCATTCTCCCAAGACATGCACATCCTTAGATCATTCTCCCAAGGTATGCATATCCTTCAACCATTCTCCCAAGGTGCGCATATCCTTAGATCGTTCTCCCAAGCCATATATATACGTAGATCATTCTCCAAAGACATGCATATCCTTAGATCATTCTCCCAAGGTATGCATATCCTTCGATAATTCTCCCAAGGTACGCATACCCTTAGATCGTTCCCCCAAGCCATGCATATACTAAGATCATTCTCCCAAGGCATGCATATCCTTAGATCATTCTCCCAAGGCATGCATATCCTAAGATCATTCTCCTAAGGCATGCATATCCTTAGATCATTCTCCCAAGGTATGTACATCCTTTGACCATTGTCCCAAGGTATGCATATCCTTCAACCATTCTCCCAAGGTGCGCATATCCTTAGATCGTTCTCCCAAGCCATATATATACGTAGATCATTCTCCCAAGGTATGCATATCCTTCGATAATTCTCCCAAGGTACGCATACCCTTAGATCGTTCCCCCAAGCCATGCATATACTAAGATCATTCTCCCAAGGCATGCATATCCTTAGATCATTCTCCCAAGGCATGCATATCCTAAGATCATTCTCCTAAGGCATGCATATCCTTAGATCATTCTCCCAAGACATGCACATCCTTAGATCATTCTCCCAAGGTATGCATATCCTTCAACCATTCTCCCAAGGTGCGCATATCCTTAGATCGTTCTCCCAAGCCATATATATACGTAGATCATTCTCCAAAGACATGCATATCCTTAGATCATTCTTCCAAGGTATGCATATCCTTAGATCATTCTCCCAAGGCATGCATATCCTTAGATCATTCTCCCAATGCATGCAGATCCTTAGATCATTCTTCCAAGGCATGCATATCCTTAGATTGTTCTCCCAAAGAATGCCTATCCTTAGATCATTCTCCCAAGTCATGGATATCCTTAGATTGTTCTCCCAAAGAATGCCTATCCTTAGATCATTCTCCCAAGTCATGGATATCCTTAGATCATTCACTCAAGAAACACATATCCTTAGATCATTCTCCCAAGGCATGCATATCCTTGGATCCCTATCCCAAGGCATGCATATCCTTAGATTGTTTTCCCAAGGCATGAATATCTTTAGATCCTTCTACCAAAGTATGCATATCCTTAAATAATTCTCCCAAGGCATACATATCCTTAGATTGTTCTCCCAAGGTATGCATATCCTTAGATTGTTCTCCCAAAGCATGCATGCCCTTTGATCATTCTCTCAAGGCATGCACATCCTTAGATCATTCTCTCAGGGCATGCATATCCTTAGGTCATTCTCTCAAGAAACACATATCCTTATATCATTCTCCCAAGGCACGCTTATCCTTAGATTGTTCTCCCAAGGAATGCATATCCTTAGATTGTTCTCCCAAGGCATGCATATCCTTAGATCATTCTCCCATGGAATGCATATCCATAGATCATTCTCCCAAGACATGCATATCCTTAGATCATTCTCCCAAGGTATGCACATCCTTCGATCATTCTCCTAAGGGATGCATATCCTTAGATCATTCTCTCAAGTCATGCATATCGTTAGATCATTCTCTCAAGTCATGCATATCCTTAGATCATTCGCTCAAGAAACGCATACCCTTAGATTGTTCTCCCAGGGCATGCTTATCCTTAGATCATTCTCTCAAGAAACGCATACCCTTAGATTGTTCTCCCAGGACATGCATATCCTTAGATCATTCTCCCAAGGCATGCATATCCTTAGATCATTCTCCCAAGGTATGCATATCCTTAGATTGTTCTCCCAAAGAATGCATGTCCTTAGATCATTCTCCCAAGTCATGCATATCCTTAGATCATTCTCTTATGAAAGGCAAATCCTTAGATCATTCTCCCAAGGCATGCATATCCTTGGATCCCTATCCCAAGGCATGCATATCCTTAGATTGTTTTCCCAAGGCATGAATATCTTTAGATCCTTCTACCAAAGTATGCATATCCTTAAATAATTCTCCCAAGGCATACATATCCTTAGATTGTTCTCCCAAGGTATGCATATCCTTAGATTGTTCTCCCAAAGCATGCATGCCCTTTGATCATTCTCTCAAGGCATGCACATCCTTAGATCATTCTCTCAGGGCATGCATATCCTTAGGTCATTCTCTCAAGAAACACATATCCTTATATCATTCTCCCAAGGCACACTTATCCTTAGATTGTTCTCCCAAGGAATGCATATCCTTAGATTGTTCTCCCAAGGCATGCATATCCTTAGATCATTCTCCCATGGAATGCATATCCATAGATCATTCTCCCAAGGCATGCATATCCTTAGATCATTCTCCCAAGGTATGCACATCCTTCGATCATTCTCCTAAGGGATGCATATCCTTAGATCAATCTCTCAAGTCATGCATATCGTTAGATCATTCTCTCAAGTCATGCATATCCTTAGATCATTCGCTCAAGAAACGCATACCCTTAGATTGTTCTCCCAGGGCATGCTTATCCTTAGATCATTCTCTCAAGAAACGCATACCCTTAGATTGTTCTCCCAGGACATGCATATCCTTAGATCATTCTCCCAAGGCATGCATATCCTTAGATCATTCTCCAAAGGCATGCATATACTTGGATCATTCTCCCAAGGCATGCATATCCTTTGATTGTTCTCCCAAAGATTACATATCCTTAGATTGTTCTCCCAAAGCATGCATGCCCTTTGATCATTCTCTCAAGGCATGCATATTCTTAGATCATTCTCTCAGGGCATGCATATCCTTAGATTATTCTTCCAAGCCATGCATATACTTAGATCATTCTCCCAAGGCATGAATATCCTTAGATCATTCTCCCAAGACATGCACATCCTTAGATCATTCTCCCAAGGTATGCATATCCTTCAACCATTCTCCCAAGGTGCGCATATCCTTAGATCGTTCTCCCAAGCCATATATATACGTAGATCATTCTCCAAAGACATGCATATCCTTAGATCATTCTCCCAAGGTATGCATATCCTTCGATAATTCTCCCAAGGTACGCATACCCTTAGATCGTTCCCCAAGCCATGCATATACTAAGATCATTCTCCCAAGGCATGCATATCCTTAGATCATTCTCCCAAGGCATGCATATCCTAAGATCATTCTCCTAAGGCATGCATATCCTTAGATCATTCTCCCAAGGTATGTACATCCTTTGACCATTGTCCCAAGGTAGGCATATCCTTAAATCATTCTCCCAAGGCATGCATATCCTTAGATCATTCTCCCAAGTCACGCATACCTTTAGATCATTCTCTCAAGAAACGAATTTCCTTAGATCATTCTCCCAAGGCATGGATATCCTTAGCTCATTCTCCCAAGTCACGTATATCCTTAGATCATTCTCCCAAGGTATGTACATCCTTTGACCATTCTCCCAAGGAATGCATATCTTTAGATCATTCTCCCAAAGTACGCATCTCCTTAGATCATTCCCCCAAGGCATACATATCCTTAGATTGTTCTCCCAAATTACGCATATCCTTAGATCATTCTCCCAAGACGTACATATCCTTAGATTGTTCTCCCAAGGCATACATATCCTTAGATTGTTCTCCCAAGGCATGCATATCCTTATATCATTCTCCCAAGGCATGCATATCCTTAGATCATTCTCCCAAGGCATGCATATCCTTCGATCATTCTTCCAAGCCATGCATTTACTTAGATCACTCTCCCAAGGCATGCATATCCTTGGATCATTCTCCCAAGGCATGCGTATCCTTAGATCATTCTCCCAAGGCATGAATATCCTTAGATCATTCTCCCAAGGTATGCATATCCTTCGACCATTCTCCCAAGGTACACATATCCTTAGATCATTCTCCCAAAGCACACATATCCTTAGATCATTCTCTCAAGGCATGCATATCTTTAGATCATTCTTCCAAGCCACGCATATACTTAGATCATTCTCCCATGGCATGCATATTCTCAGGTCCTTCTCCCAAGGCATGCATATCCTTAGATCAGTCTTTCAAGCCATGCATATACTTAGTTCATTCTCTCACGGCATGCATATCCTTGGATCATTCTCCCAAGGCATGCGTATCCTTAGATCATTCTCCCAAGGCATGAATATCCTTAGATCATTCTCCCAAGGTATGCATATCCTTCGACCATTCTCCCAAGGTACACATATCCTTAGATCATTCTCCCAAAGCACACATATCCTTAGATCATTCTCTCAAGGCATGCATATCTTTAGATCATTCTTCCAAGCCACGCATATACTTAGATCATTCTCCCATGGCATGCATATCCTCAGGTCCTTCTCCCAAGGCATGCATATCCTTAGATCAGTCTTTCAAGCCATGCATATACTTAGTTCATTCTCTCACGGCATGCATATCCTTATTTCATTCTCCCAAGGCATGTATATTCTTCAAACATTATCCCAAGGAACATGTATCCTTAGATCATTCTCCCAGGGCACCCATATCCTTAGAACATTATCAAAGGGTATGCATCCCTGATGCTCCTTCATTTCACTACCCTTCCATCATAAACAGGTCCACGTGTTGGATTCTCCTGAATTCCGAGCGTAAATGGTGTGCATCAACAAAGAGTGCAGATCATTAGAGCCGTTGTCTCTTTCCAGTGAGATTTTTTTCTAACTTCCTTCTCAGGCTGCCACTACAGATTTCATAACATCTGTTCTCAGCTAATCAACCACTACATTTCACAGGTGTCTACCAACATACAGTAGAGACTCACTTCTTTAGTTTCTGTGCCCCATGTTGTTCTTCTAACAGGCTACCCTCTTAGATTTATTTACTTCCTCCTCCCTGTCCTTATTTTTACACCTACTTTATTGGTCAATGAGCCTTTTCATCCTTTCTCAGATTATTTCTATCTCCCATTTGATTTCTTCTTGGACTCTCGTCCTTTTTCGAAACCTCTTCTGTCTCACCTGTCATGTGTTTGCTTTTCAGTCAAGACTCCGCGCCAGCTGAAAATCAAGTGCTCAAGAAGCTACAAGCTGGTCTTGGCCTTGATCGATGTGTCATGTGTTCAACAGGAGCAGCTCCCATCTTGAAGGAGACCCTGGACTACTTCATGGGGCTGAACCTCCCCATCATGGAGCTTTACGGCATGAGTGAGAGTTCTGGACCCCATACGGCATCTATACCGAGCAGTTTCCGCTCCACAAGGTCTGTAGTAAACTTTGCCAACTCGGCCTTACTTTCTGAACCACCATCGAATAGCACTTTCATTACTTCATTTCGTATCTCCGTTATTTGGAATTCCGGGCAGCATCAATGTACCATCTGAGACATTTGCTCCTAGTGTTGATCTATCACTGGTCTCTCTATACTCTACTGAGGGAGGGATGTTCACCTGCATTTTAGGGTATCTCACACAACCACCTGTGACTGATCCTGTCCCAGAGTGCTACCATGTTGGTAGTCCAGGGGCTAGTGGTTTATGTGAATCACTCCAATATAGTACAGTACACATCTACAAATGACTAACATTTGATACATTTAGTGCTTAATCCATCAAATTGTGTGCTTTGGGTGTTACTCTTTATTTATATGTAAAGTCCCTAAACTTTTACAGTTTTTCCAGAATTAGTAGCAAACAAGTCCAGAACTGGTCACACGCATCTGAGTAGAAGCGTCTGTGGGTGTGTGCCTGTTCTGTCTCAATCAAATGTTAATAATTAGCAGATAGACAGATAGAATGACCTTTCGGGCAAACTAACGCTTAGCATATACAGCAGTGCCATGCAACAAAGTACATTAGAAAGAACTACATAACAAACAAGTTAATAATGATGTTTATTCATCATAAGAATGCACTGAGGTCCACTGTTCATGTGCTACAAGCATCTCATAAACACAGAAAACTGTATTTACAGCCTAATGCAGGAGGCGTCAAGGAGACATCTGATACAGTAGTTGTCAACACCATCCATAAATATTGTAGGGCCTTCACGACTTATAAGTCTTAAAGTCAGTTGCCTCTGGTAATAACGCACATGCAGTCACTAACCTGTCGCCAGGAGACAGACAAAGGATAGAGAACATGCTTGCTTACCATCATACAGATAGCCCTTACATCATTGGACGATGCCCAGTGCAACGTGGTTGTATAAATGACTTCTATGTTCATAACAGAGCTAGTTTTCTCCTCCTTGGGTAGGGTAGGCAGACTGAGAATGAACAGAGCTCCACTGTCTCAGATGCAACTTACAAGAGTACAGTATAAAGAGGTTAGTAGAAGAAAAATGTTCTAGCTCGCGGCTGGTACCAGAGTTTGTCAGCGAGGTCATGTCTAAGTTGAATCAATGCAAGCACTTCACCAGACTTCCCAATGACATGAGTTCTACAACAGGTATAGATTACCTCCCAGTATTTGTGAAAGCCATTTGATGCAATCCACCATTAGAGTTCTGCAGAAACAAATTCCCACATAAGAGGCAGACGTCTTTAGATATAATTCGCACGTCTTGCCCACAAGGAGACATGCAACAGAAGACAGAGCTCGAAAAATGATAAAAATGTTACTAGACCTGCAGGTCTAGTAACTTCAAGCATCTGCTCGACCTAACTGTAGTGTACTTGACCTCTGTCTCTAAAAGCCACGCAAATGTGACAAGTTAACAAGATTTAAAGGCATCTTTATTGCTCATTCACTTTGTGAGTCAGTTTGTCTTCCTACTCGCCAGGCGAGTAGGCCCTAAAAATAGCTCGTCCTGATTAAATCTGGCTCGCCATAGCGAGCGGGCGAGGGGATTTTTCGAGCCCTGGAAGACACACGCGGTTCCCCACCCCCAGAAGTCCACGCTGCATGTCAGGCATCTCTGCTTACCCTGGGGTTCACAGCTGCCAGAGCACACAGACTTCCAGAGTAGACGTGCAGAGCAGGCTACCTTTTCACCTATTAGGAATCAGGGAAAGACTTCAGGATCCATAAGTTATGCAAAGCTTAGAGGGTTACACCAAGGCAATATATAGGTGTAAGCTGCAAACCACGTTGCTGCACTTTTCAATGCGGTGTCTAAACTAACCTGCACACACATGTAGAACACAATGGTCTTATCAAGATCTCATGAGTTTCTTCCAAGTCACCGAATCCTGAACTGTGCTTTCCTACACTTCTAAGATGGAAGCGTACTCAGCATTTGGACAAGAATCCTTTCAGTCCTTTCTCATAGTACCTCAAGGAGCTCTCATGTGGAAGGGCCCCATGAATGTTGTAAAGCTGCCAATAGCTCTGAGCTCCTACAAGTTGCCTGAACCTGGGAGGCGCATAAGCATATAATGACTTCTGCTCCATTTGGAGAAGGCTGCCTGCGGCAGAGCCAGATAATTGTTTTTATACTGGCTGAAGGGGTTGCTGGATTTTTAAATACATTTTTATTTTCTCTATAGAAATGTTAAAGTAAATATAGAAACTAAACTTAATAGCAAAGTTGAGGGTCAGCAGAGGGACCACATTAGTGTAGAACAAGGCAAATTTAATGCTCTGTGGAACACATTAGAGAAGGACTTTGAAAGAGAAAAGGAAAGGAGGAAGGTATGCTACCCAAAAAGATCCAGGCGGAAGGATATCATTCTTTCTAAGGCTGAATCCCAGATGCTCCTGGCATACAGCCTCCACAACATGATGGAACCATTGGTGGTCCCAAAAACAGCCTGGGGCGTGACACTGGTGACTCTCAAACATGAAGGTGTATACCAAGGATGGCAACTTTGGCAGGTTCTGTAACACGGGACGGATGAAAGGTGCCCTGTGCAGACTCCAAGAAGTTGGAGGCCCCTCGTAAAGTGAAGCACTGAGCTCTGACCTTCCGCTCCATGATTTTGCTGGGTGAGGTATAAGAGGAACTGAGAGGTATATGGGGGTCTCCTTAGTATCAAGCGATAGCTCTTTAAGGCAAGGCACACCGATAGGCCATGAGAGCTGCCGAAACCAATACCCATCTAAAAGAAAAACTAGTGAGGTAACAAGGATGGAAACAGACTCATAGCCAATAGACATCATGCATGCTGTTGTGCTTGTCAGGAGCCATCTCAGTGGCATACCTGGAGAGGGACATTTAGCTCCTGTTCACTTTAAAAGTAACACACTGTTGTGCAAGGGCAGGCAGCCCATGTGCCCCGGTTAGGTGAATTAATGTCATTTAAACACAATTCATCCATTATCTAGATCCCAGTAGGCATGACTTCTGTCACAGTTACTTGTGTTGCTGATGTGATGTATATACGAAGCAGAAGCTGGATTGGTAAACTTATGCACATCAGGGTCTCAGATCTCATTGGAGTAAAACATGATGGTTTACTGACAAGGCAGTCTTTTCCTATGAGAATTCTAAATAACATGTTTAGGACTCAAATTGCAGGATAATATTGCTCAGTTTATAAATGCCACTATAGAAGAATTTATGATCTTGCCTATGTTGTATTTATCCCTTAGCCACCAAGCCTCTAGGGTGGTGGAGACCCAACCCCTCTGCCGGCACAGAGGCAGCCAGCTCACTATCTGCAAAGATCCCAGCTGGGCTGCTGTGTCATGGAAGCACAAACAACAACTTTATTTTTTGTTTTTGTTTTATAGAAACAAACCCTAAAGCTTGGGTTTTATTTTGTAAAACAAAAAAGCAATGTCGTTCAGTCTTCTCCATTGCTTGGTGGTCATTGTTATGTGTTCGCTGAATACAAACACCACCATTTCATGATGGTCACTGTTGAAAGTTTGTAATTTCTTCATGGTTACGCCGGATGTTTTTTTTACCTTTTTGCTGAATGCTACTTTTGCTGGATATTGAACTCTGCTAACCAGTGGTAAAGTGCTTGTGCTCCTCCTTTCAACATTGTAAAATTGGTATAATCAGGGGTGTGGCTGAGGAGGCCAAGATGGCAGACTCGTTTTGAGAATGCCCATAGACCTCCTCCCCCATCCAGAGACATCCTGCTTACAATCCCCCTACAACTGAGGATGCCCTATACCACTGGGTTCGTACCTACAACATAAAAAAGAGTCGCTGTGGGCCCACTGCCTGCCTGATAGGCAATCGCACTGTCAGCCACCCCTTCAGGCAAGATTGCGGCCACCTGATCTGGTCGGAGGGCATGGCCCATGAGGTGTGCCCCCGAGGAGCAAGCGATACAAACCCCCGACTGCCTGCTTGCTGGGGGGTAGCGTCGGCCCACACCTGAAGTGCCCACTGCCACAGGGCGATGGCAGCGGTGAGAGTGCTTTCTGTGCCCCCCTTGCATGTGTCCAGCTGCCTGTCCTGATGTGGGGCGTGAAGATACCCGGGTCCGACCTGTTGACTGGTCTAGGTGAAAACTTCCCAAGGGGTATATGAGTCTTGGTGGACCGGAGGCCTTGTGTTGTGGTGGGAGACCAAACGAGCCCAGCTGCTAGGTCTCCACAAACAGTGACTGATCCTCCAGGACCTGCGGGGGCACTGCCCTCGGCCCTCCCTTGACAACGAGAGGCGTCTTCCACTCCCCACCCCAGTTTATACCTCTACCCAGATGGGCTGTGCAACAGGTAATGCAGAAGGCTAGAGGGTCTTACAGTAGACTGTTTGAGCTGGGGACTACACATTTCCCATTGTGCTGAGGAAGGGTGATTCCGGCTGCTTGTGCTATCTCCAAGGTAGACCCGAGGTGAGCGGGCTGGGAAAGGAAACAGTTCTGGAGGGACGCGCCCATCTGGTGACTGTGCTTCTATGGCCTAAAGTCTTCACTCTGTACCTCTACATAACTGTGACAGCCCCCACAGCAATAGGTGGCCTGCTGATCCATGGCCATCGGGAGTGCCAGCCATTGTGGAGAAGGACAAAGGCCCTCCACAACATACCAAGCAAAAAAACAGACAGATACACTACTCCCTCCATTGATCATATGAAAATGGCTGCCACAACCCTCCTCCCCTCAGTTGCAGGAACAGCTAGAATCAGCTCACGTGGCAAAGATTTAGCAGGAGATCCGTACCTTTTGTGAAGCAGTAGAATTTAAAATAGGGTAGGAGTTGACATTGCACTGCTCCATCAGGACCTCTGTAACATGGCTTGACGTGTCACTGAGGTGGAAGGTAGAGTTTCGACTCTTGAGGACGACATGGCGGACCTAAAGTCGGAGGTGACCAATCTGCTATCTGCTTCCAGTATATTGGAGGCCCGTGCAGAGGAAACCGAAAATCGCTCCCTCCCCAACAACCTATGCTTCGTGGGGTTCCTGGGTGGAGCTGAAACCCCAAACCCAGAAACATTCATAGAGACCTGACTCAAGTCCTGGATTCCGCAGGGAAACGCTGTCTCCTTACTTTGTGGTGGAGTGGGCGCATAGGTCAATGGCTGTGTGCCTCCCACCTGGGGTGCCCCCTGTCCCATAGTCGTTTGGATACTAAACGTTCGTGATAATACCCTGTAAGCAGCGCAGGTCAAGGGAACACAGCATTTTCAGTCAGTCTGCATCATGATCTTCCCTGATTATACCAAAACAGTACAGAAACAATGTAAATCCTTTGACGCGGTGGAGTCTAAACTGAGATAAATATCCCTGCGCTATATGTTGATCTCTGCAAGCCTGAAGGTTTTATGTAACTCCCGGGCTCACTTCTTAGATACTCTTGAGGAGGCGTGGGACTGGGCAGCGGAGAGGCAGGAGCTCAGCTGTCATGATCCCCCAGGCCTCAATACCAGCACTGGGACGTAGACTGCAGCTGTTTTCCCACTGAAGCATCAGCCACGGAGGTGCTCAAGATACCGGAGGCGGCGCGGACAGTGCAAATGCTCTCCAGACACTCTGGGCACCACCGAAGTCACCTCATGGATGCTGATCTCCCCTCACAATGGCTCCTTGCCCGGGCCGCCAATGACACCTCACTGGGGAGACTATCGAAGGTGATGTATCTCCCAGGTAGGGAACACCCTGAAACCTGCGTGGTGTCGTCCTCACTGGTCTGGGTCCAGAAGTTCCATGGTGCATTGATGACTTTTTAAACTTGATGACGCAAGATCCTGAATGAGAGGAGGTTCACTTCTGATGCCCAGTAATGTGTCTTGTTGAAACAGTATTATTTGGAGGTTTAGGGGCAACAGATTTGTCTGGGGTGGAAGTGTGGGGTTGGGGGGATTTGAGGGGAATGGTACAATGGGGCAATTGGTTGTGCTATGTTTTTTCTTTGTGCATCTCAATCCGCATGCTTTGCGCCCCTACTACAGAGTGTTATGGGCCCATTAGGGGCACTCTCACAAATCACCAACTCACCCACTACATGGCTGACTTCCAGATGTTGTCTTGGAATATCAACGGTCTCCTAGATCGCAATAAGTGCACAGCTGTCCTACAGTTCACTAAAAGGAACACACCTGAAATCTTGCTACTGCAGGAAACTTACTTACTGGGTTCACATTGCCCCTTTCTGGGTAGATTTGGATGTGACTTAATCATCCATGCTGGATTCACCAGGGGGTCCATGGGAATGGCCATCCTTTTACATAAATGTTTCCCACTGGCGGTGATGTTCACCCTTGGTAACCCACATGGTCGATATTTGAGGTTTGAAGGAACATTGGAAGGGCAACACTACAACATCCTTAGTGTTTATGTGCCACCCCTGCTACAAACACACACCCTGGAAGCTTTAACCCCTGTGATCATGGTGCTGCCATCTTGGATTACGATTCTGGGGTGAGACCTTAACTTTGTGCCCTATTCAGTGCACAACCCCTATAGATTCCCCCTTCTAAAGACTGTCTGGAGAAGTCTAAGGTTTTCCAGATCTGGATGGAGTCCCTGGGGCTCTGTGATGTCTGGAGAACTTGGCATCCGCAAATGCTGATATACACTCACACCTCGTCCTCAGATAAAACCACCTCATGAATAGACCTTTTACTCCTCCCAGCTACAAACATACACCACACCACTGCAGCGAATAGATCCTTTAGAGATATTCCTGACCACTCTTTGGTCTCATTAGACATAGGGGCTCCCTTATGCCACCGACGACTGATGTAGTGGCTTAACTCCTGGTTTCTGATGGATGATCATTTTGTGGACCATTTAGCCACAGAGCTTGAGTCTTATTTTGACACAAATGGGTCAGTCACAGTGGCCGCTAAGTTATGGGAGGCCAGTAAGGGTACAATTTGGGGCGAGACAGAACTAAACATGGCAGAGTGACTGAACTCGAGACCCAGATCCTGGACCTAGAACCAAAAAGCCTGTCTGGCAGTTCGAATTTGACCAAGCCTCACTGCAACACTTTGAAATGGAGGAGGCCTGACAGTGCTGGTGTGTAACCACTAGGCGCTTGTATGAATATGGGAACAAAAGTGGAAAGCTCCTATACTAGCTGGCTACCCGAGGCAGGGCTCTTCCGTGATACCCGACCTTACAGATCACATAGGACACCAGATAGACACATCTGCGGAAATTGCAGAGGTGTTCGCCTTCCACTACAAACAACTATATCCCCATCATCCAAGGCTAATCCAAGAACAGGCTCAGCCGCTCCTTACTGAGGTGTCTCTTCCTCGTCTCCGGACTTCTCATGGAGAAGGTCTAGATGCTCCCCTCACAATAGATGAGATTGGAGAGGCAATTCAGAATCTCCATGCAGGTAGGATGCCGGGCCTGGATAGCCTCCCCCTTGCATATTACAACAAATACTGGAATATCCTTGCTCCTCACCTGCTCAAATTGTACACGGAGGCGGTTGATAAGGGCTCTTTTTCACCCGATCTGGATCTAGCCACCATAGTGGTACTCCCAAAAGCTGGCCGTCCTGTGGATGACTGCACAGCCTATCACCCCAAATCATTGATTAACACTGACATCAATATGTTAGCCAGAATCTTAGTAAGTCGAATACAATGGGTCCTTGATACTCTTGTCCACCCTGACCAATGTGGCTTCATCCTAAAAGGAGAACCCAACACTGTATACGGCACATGCACACCGCTATAGCCAGAGTTTAAGCTCTCTCAGACCTCTCTGCACTTTTGCTGGTGGATTTCGAGAAGGCCTTTGATACAGTGGACTGGGGATACTTGGTTCAAGTCCTCTGAGGTATGGGCTTTGGGCCCAGATACCGGCATTATGTCAAGCTCCTATATCATAAACCTGCAGCTCAGGTCCTCAGAAACGGGGTACTGTCAACCACATTCCTGATCTGGAGGTGTACGAGGCAGGGTTACCTGCTGTCCCCCCTCCTTTTTACCCTCGCCATCGAGCAACTGGCCAAGTCGGTACGTTGTGATGCCCAAGTGAGGGGTTGGTGCTGGGGGGACTCACTGGAGGACAAGATCGCGCTATACGTGGATGACTTGCACCTTTTTCTCTCCAATCTTCAGGAGTCAGGGCCTAGAATCCTAAAACTCCTGAAACTATATGAAGAGGCCTCTGGACTCCGAGTTGCTAGGAGTAAATCCCTTCTGGTCCCTCTGAAGGGAGATCATGCTACTGTCACGTGGCAGTCGGGTATCCCTGTTGGCGGCTCAGGTTAAAATACCTGGGGGTGCACATATTGATAATACCAGAGCTTACACCAAACCTCAACCTCAACGCCCTCCTGAATAAGACTAAAAAAGACCTGCACAGCTGATCTAAACTTCTGCTCAATGTCATAGGCTGGGTGGCCCTTGTAAAAATGAGAGTCCTTTCGCGCTTTCTGTAAGTTTACAATATTTCCCCCTCCCTATCCCAAACGGGTGGTTTACTGACATATCAGCATTAAATTGCTCCTTCGTTTGTGGGGGTCAGCCTCCACGTACTGCCCATGACAAATGCCGACGGTCAGTCTGTGATGGAGGTTTAAGGGCAGCAAACGTCAAACTGTACTATTGGGCCTCAGAACTCTTGATTATAAATGACCGGTAGAACAGCAGCTGGAGTGATCCGGTCTACCGGCTGCAGCTCACTCTTTTGAGACTAGATCGTCTGATGAGCATGTTATATGGCCAGCCATCTCATACTCTCGAGATCACAAAGACTGTGATCCTCATTTGGTGAGCTACTTATAGACTCACTGGATGGGACAAAAGGCTGATGCAACGGACTCCCCTGTGGAGCAGCTGATGGCTACACCAAACCGCACAGCAAGAAGGCTTTGGGAAATGGGATAAAATATGGCTGACCACCTTGTGGGATGTCTGGAGAGGGTAACACATGATGTCTTTCCAAGAACTACAGGTGCACTTCAGACTTTCACATACCCAATGTCACAAAGACCTCCAACTTCACCACATATTGGTTGATCCCTCCTAATGCAGGTCAGTCTGCTTATGGGTCACTTAGGACGTGACTCAGTTGTACCGATCATTGATCTGCAATGCCCCTAACACACTCGGGAAACGACGCCATAGATGGGAGTACTGGGTGTGTGCGTTTGACGACAGAGACTGTTGGGAAGCCTTTATGGCTCCCTGAGAGATTGCTATATCGATGCCCCTTTGAATGATTCAGCTACACTATCTCCACATTACCTACTTCACACCACAGCGGCTTGGGAGAGCCAGATTGTGTGCTGAGTCCACATGCTCCCGCTGCCTGCACCCCGAGGCAGATTTTTTTCCCATAACTGAATGGAAACGGGCAATGGACTGGTGTGCTAAACAAGAAGAGTCCATTTATGCAGCCAGATGGTGTTCAAGGAAATACCACAAAATATGGCGGAGATGGTGGGGCTACTACGGACTGTTCAACTAACCGTGCATGAATGTGGAGTTGTGGTGAGTCTGTACACAGAGGGCTGCAAAGTGGGTGGCGGGCTGGATGCGATGTTATTTTGTTGTGTTATGTTCGATGTACATACTTACTTTAAAGCCAATAAAATTTGACTATTAAAAAAATGTTATACTCCTGATTGGCCTGCTTAGCTTATCTATAAGTCCCTAGTATAAGGTACCAAGGTGTGCCTGCAGCTTCTAAGCTAAATGCCATCAGTGGGCTGAAGCACTCACTGTGCCGTCCACTACAGTGACAATGTAAAAGGCCTGCAGGCCTGCCACCAGTAGCCTGGCTGTGGCGGTTTTAACTGCAAAGTTAGCCTGTTGCGATAACCCCTTCTGACAGGTCTAGACCTTTCTTCCTTTTAAATAGTAATATGTCGCCCCTAAGTAGGCCTTCCTGCCCATAAGGCAGGATGCATGAAGACTGGACCTGCTCCCCCTTGTTATAGGGATTCTGCACACACACAGAGCTATGCACAGGATAATAGGACCTCGGAATATAGTGGTGAGCCAAACATAAACCTTAGCACCTAAAACCCCAACCCAACTAGCCTTAGCGTCCCATTTGCAACAATGTACCAATGATTAGACAACCCAGAACACGGTATCTCTCTCTCTCTCAGGACTCGCAGTAGCAAGAACACCCTTTAGTCACTCACTCATACCTGTCCACAACAGGCGTAAGAAGAGACACAGTATAGGTTAAAATGTTTATTTCAACATACGTGCTCTAAGATACAGTACACGTGACAGTACTATCAGCATAATGCATAAGAATAATATAATCAGCATAGTTACAACTCCATAGAATACTAACGGGGAAAGCATTTCATAAAGCCGTGGATAGAGGGCTGAATGACCTTACCACCCTCCCCGTGCTAGTAGCTTTTGTATTATAAAAATAGAAGACCTCTGGGCTTTGACAAGCGAACCCCCATACCTCAGTCTCTAGATGCAAGAACTACATCAGCAGACAATCACAGCTCTTCTCCCTGGAAAGGTTTTCTTCAAGTCCCTCTCAAGAGGGAAAAACGCAATAATAATAGCCCACCAATTTCCCCATGGCAGCTGTACATAGTGTTATGTCTAGGTGCGAGGGACTGGCCATATCAGCAAGAACCAGGGACGTGTTTTTCGACCTTGTAACTGTTGTTCAGACTGAGCCCAAAGGGAACAGGAGAAAAGGTGAGAAACAGAAAATGCAGACAGTTGTAAAATAACTTGGCAGGAGCAGAGGGCGACAGAACAACGGCTAAGAGTTACGTGCGCAAAAGTCATCATGGCAGCCAGGCCTATGCCAACGTATCCAGGCAGGCCAGGAGGCCACAAACCACAAGACACCCTCCCCTGGACAGTCCATCGGCCAAGACTAAGGACGAAGACAGAGTTCAAAACACCTGAGCAGAACAGAGGCGTCCATAGTGGAAGGAGTCCTAATGGAGGACAACGAACGGGGAAAGGTAGCAAAAAGACAGTCAGCGAGGCAGTTCACGGACAGTGAACGGCAAATCAATCCAAAAACGTGGAAGTGCAGAAAAATGCTATACCGTCCAAGAGGACATCATTGGAATCGTCAGAAAACGTAGACGCCATCCAGTCCAACAGGTCAAAGCTGCAGGAATGCTCCTCAGAGGACGGAGCATCCAAAAGCAATGCGGGACAGCTTGCGTGATATTCAATATAGCTTTGTTGTAGGAGATTCTGAGCAGCCGCCCAGATATCCCATTGTGCCAAAATCCCCAGTGCAGCCGCACGCGTCATGCAGCCTGCAACGGAACAGTCCCGTTCATGGGCCTCTAAGGGACCCATCAACCGAACAAAATCCGGAACAGACAACGACGTATTGGAGAGGCAATAATCCATGGCCCAGGTGAAAGGGCAGCGAATGCAAGACATCACAGGTTGCACGCAAGTGAAACACGCAAAGCGAAAAGAAAGGGTATAGGACACACTCAGTGTCGCCAACGGCAGAACTCCGAAACCAGATAGAATGCGCTCACGGAGCAGCAGTAGGCGTCCGGGGTCGAGAAGGGCCCATCGGGGAGCAGCCATTGCGAAGGAAGCAGATCAACAGCAGTACACCAGCCGCCAAAGCAAGGATTAATGGAAAGCCACCAAAGACGCTGGAAAAAATAGAATGAATAAACGCCGGTATCACACCAAAAATAGTTTGGAAAGAGGACACTAGGCCGGACCCCACCACTTTAAAAAATGCACTAGACCCACAGTGTTAGATGCGTTAAAAATACGGTGAATTAATTCACCGAAATGTTGTGGGAGGTTAGTGTTCAAAAGGGCCTGTATTTCACTGTGGGTACTTGCCACCTGGAGAACAAATGTCTCCCGGGCGGAAGTGAGCATAACCTCCTCGTTCAATAATAGCGCCTTTATTCTGCTCAGTTTATTGAAATCCGCCTCCATAGTAGGAATGGAAGGCCAAATAGAATTATCTATGATGTCGTGAGGGGGAGGAAAAAGCACATTCTTGCAGCAGACAACCCTGTGCGAAACAGTAACAATATAGGGGATGCCGGCCTGCATGCCACAGCAGTTGTCGTTATTTAAAAGCAAATAGCTACCATTTGTAAGCAAAGTAAAGGTAGGAGAAATAGCAGGAGCAGGAATGCCCCTTAACACACAAGCAAGATTCGGAGCAGAAACATTACAAGCTCCGTGCAATTTAATATGTTTACAAACAAGGGAATGTCCCACTGTTGAATCGCATGACTCCCCCGTGAGAAAAACTTCCTTGTCATCTCTAAGGCATTTATACATGAAAGGGAGGGACCAAAGTTCATGCAGGAAGGCACTACCCAAAGGCTGGAAACGGCCCACAGGATAATGTTTCATGCATGAACTAAATTCAAACAAGGAAAAAGGCAATGCGATAACCCCATGAACTAGCCACACAGCAGAATCTATTTCCGCTACAGAGAATGGTAAGGGCTCCACTTTCTCGATATGTAACAGAGTGTAAACTGCATCTTTCATGGACATGAACTGCTGTTTGTCAGTTAAATTAAAAGGCAGAAATAAGGCAGTGGTGTTCAATAAGTGCCAAGGAACCTTACCCAACTTAAGTGTTTGCAAAGTCCACGCAAATTGCATAACTGAACGTAATTGATTCTGACCATGATACAACACAGAAACATCATCTTGTACAATATCAACAACAGAGGACACAATATTCTCCAACGTGTAAATGCGGGAAGACAGGGTATTAATACTATTGTCTACAACAGCAAGCACCTTTTCCAAATTTGCTTGGTCTATTTCCCGTAAACGGGAAGCAGCCTCCATTTGCGATAGCTTCCAGAGTTCATTATAAGCTTCATAAATGAACCTCTTCGGTCTTGGACCACGAGGTCCCAATATAAAGTCGGACAGATCAATATTGCCTGAAAGGAGGGACAAATGTTGTTTAACAGAGTCTAGGGAAGAATGTTGCAACCATTGTTTACATAATTTACCAACAGAATAGGTGGTGACAGTACGGGAGTTAGAAAACCTAGGATCGGGCTTGTCCTGAGTATAGCCAGAAACTGTGTCATGAAAACGCAGTTGGCACTCGTTAGATGATATGGGCCAAGACAACCAAGGTGACTGAACAAGCGTAGAAATATTAAACGAATTGTTCTGAAACAACACCTGTAAAGTCGAAAGGGACATATTAAAGTGCGAGCTGTGGTTTAGAGTGGAAGACAGGGATGGAATTGATGGTGCATTCATTTGTTTTGTGGTAGCCAGACCCCAACACGTAGTCTGATAGATCGAAGCATTCAAAAACACCATTTGGGCTGGGATTAGGCAGGCACGGTGCAAGGCCTCGGTGCCTTGCACCTGCCAAGGCTTGGAGCCCCAGATTGACTTCAAATCCACCGTTTCCGTCCAATATTCATAACCACCCACAGCTAAGGCCTTTAAAAAGGAACTCGAATAAAGCAATTTGGTGTGGGTCAACATGAATTTCTGTGTGAATGGGGCGGGTAATTTGAAATAATAGGACCCAGGGTTCGATCTATTAAAATCAGTGAAATAAGTAAATTTATTTCTAAGAGTCCGGGAGCTACCCGATAAAGGGTTTGGGCAATGTTCCCATTGAGTGTAGGTCACAGGGCTACGTAGTGCACTCGGTTTATGGACAAAATGGTTGCCCCAATGCTGGTAACAGTATAAATCGGCATAATTCGCAGAATTCATATACAAATCCTCAGCATTAAATGAAGCATAATATTTCAAATCAGCAAACAATGCTTCAACTGCATGCACATCCCAATCATCAGAATGAATATTACTTTTTACTACATCACCCATGGAAACTCGAAGGACATTCGGTACATTAATAACTTCTGTTGGTCCATGAATTTGAAAATTTACCGCATCCCATACGATGCCATCAGCAACTGGAAAAGCTGAAATGTTCACCAATGTGTGGTCACGCTTCATGATGTGAGATGAGGAATGTGGAGCCAAAGTTCCAGCAACACTGTTCACAGCAGAGCGTTCAGGTAAATAGTGACCATTGATCAGTAGAAAAAACACTGTGACAAAGCCAATGGACATGAACAAAAAAATCAAGAAAAGTACCAACCAAATGTATGTCCAAGGGGGAATCAAAAAATTGTCTCTAAACCAGGATACAAAAATACTGAACTTGGACGGGACAATCGACGTGGTGGAATCCGAGTCAAAGGAATAACGTGTCGGGCTCAGTGGCGTTGTTGGTAAGTGAGCCACAGATTCTGTTTCGGGATAGGTATACTCGTTCTCGTCAATGCAGGGGGTAACTGGAGGTTCGAGTATACTTTCAGGCAAATCAATCATCTCAATTGTAACATCAGTGACCGTTCGGGCAGTAGGGCCTCGAACACAAGTCCGGTAAATTGCAGGACAAGAGACCGCTGGTGTAACACTATTTAGGATCGGCCAGTTGTTGTAGCTTGACATTTTCCACTGAGATGTATCTGTTCTCCTTGCGACCAGGAAGCGGTGGTAAGATGACTGTACGTGTTCCCTTCAAACCCAGGACTGGAACCGGTGCACGATAAGAGGGGCCGAATTCTTTCTTGTTCTCCACCTTCTCTCGAACCAGGTCGCCAATCTTCGGAAGCCAGCCGGCAACCGGAATCTGCAATGCAGGGTCTGTGGCTGAGGGTAAATGTGCGATTGCAAGTTTGTCTCGGGCTTCTTGTAAGTCCTGTAACATAGTAGAATGGTTATCTACATCAAAGATGGCAGATTGCGCCACCATGTCTAGACCATCAAGGTCAGGCACAAACATTCGTATGCCAAAGAGCATTTCGTATGGGGTCCGCCCACCCAGAGATCTTCTAGGGAGATTATTAAGTGCACGTTGTACGGTATACAAGTGGGCCAGCCAGTTCCTGCCAGTACCTAAGACCCTAGCTGTCAAGGATTGCTTTAAATCACGGTTCATTCGCTCCACAATTGAATTACCCTCAGGTCTGTATGGAGACGAAAACTTCACCCGTACCCCCAGTGAACCCATTGCGTCCTTGTACGCCTTAGAGGCAAACGCTGGACCTTGGTCAGAATGGAAGGTACCGCAAGCGAAGATTCCCACAAAGATACGCAAATCCCTGATGACATTTCGAGCGTCAGCACTCCGTTGTGGCCAGACCCAGATGAAACGTGTGCACGAGTCCACTGCCACTAAGATATATTTATAGGCAGTGTCTGAAGAAAATGGACCGCAGTGATCCAAGTAAACACACCCAAAGGGTCTGTTAGAAATGTAGAGCGAGGTCTGTGGTGGTCGTGTAACCGTAGAAGGCTTAATCTGTTGACACACGTCACAAGAAAGCACATAAGTACGGGTGTCTTTATATAAACCACGCCACCAGTACCGCTGCTGCAAGATGGAAACGGTCGCAGACACTCCAGCATGAGCCGAAGCCATGCCTTCGTGTGCAGCCGTTATCAAGGAAAGTCTGCGGTCCGCGTTGGGGATCAGCCGATCACCAACGTCGGGTATTGTTACATAGGGAGCCTGTTCGGGACCTAACTGATAAGAATATTTGGAAGGAAAACCCCTAGGGTAATTAGCACCTTCCTGTGTTGCAGCAATAGCTGCCAAAATATCAGTATCAATTTTAGACATGGATCTAGTAACTGCTGCCACTGAACACGTGACTACTGCTGATTTGGCCGCTTCGTCTGCCAAACCGTTACCAACAGCGTGTGCGCCCACCCGCTGATGGCCAAGGGTGTGAACCACCTGTGTAAGTGGCAGACGTTGTCTCAATTCTGCCACCCGAACCCAAAGCATTTTATGCTTAATTGTGCTACCTTTAGCGTCTCTATAGTCATTTTGCGACCAAAAGAACAGATTGTCATTGTAAGATTGAACACAGTAGTAAGAATCGCATACAATTAGAGTGGTCACATCCGGAGTAGCGAACTCAAGCGCGAGCACCAATGCGCGCAGCTCGGCCAATTGTGCAGTACTGTCCCCGAGTGCCTGAGTGTGCACCACAGTGGATTTGAACTTTCCGTTCACGAAGGTACCTGCAACAATAGCACATGCGGCAGAATAAGCATGCTTGGACCCCGTGGCCGGTTGTGCCGAACCATCGGTGTAGATCACGCAGTCGTAATCCTCAAGCGGGAGCAATGACAGAGGAGGAGGATGAACGAATTCATACTGTAAAAACTCCTGAGTCTGTAGAGATGAATCAAAGATGAAAGTGACATCCGGAGACGTCAAAGAGGTTGCCCATTGAATCCAACGGGGGTGCAGCGCCTTAGAGTTCGGGACACTCGCCTTTGTCACTGCCTCTAGGGCAGGATATGGTGTTACCACCAGAATGCGCTTTCCCTGTGCCAGTGCGCGTTCCTTTAGAATCGCCATCTGCACTGCAGTCAGAACTTTCTCCACAGATGAAAAGCGCATTTCTGCGGAAGTGTATAGATGTGACTTGTACGCGATCGGTACTGTGTCACCTTCGTTAAAGGTTAAGTACGTGAAACCCACTGCCCCCGGAATTATTCTGATCACCAGGTTTGTGTGGTTATCACGCGTCAACAAGTATTTAGACTCAAGAAGGTCTGTCTGCAAAGACTGCAGAATGGAGGAATGCTCCGGAAGCCAACAAGACTTCGAAAAGTTTGGTTGTATCAAGGCATACAATGGCTTGATACGCTGGGCGTATTCGGGAATATAAGTACGCCCGAAGTTTAGGAAACCCAGCAAAGACTGAAGTTTTTTCAGAGTAGTAGGAGGGCACAAAAGTGCACATTTTTCCAAAAAGTGGGGGGCTAAGCCCTTACCTTCATTGTTGAGCTCGTAGCCCAAAAACAAAACTGTTAATTCAGCAATGTGTGATTTGGCAAAGTTAAACTTATAACCTAATACCGCAAACTCGAGAATAATGCGGTCCACTCTGGAAAGATGCAGGTATAACTCGTCGTCTGTCAGATAAATATCATCGACGTACGAACATGCATCTGGGTCTATGCCGTCTAACAAAGAGACAACACGGGCTGCGAACACACCTGGACTGTTTTTGTAGCCCATAGGGAGTCGCCTTAATTTGAATTGTTTACCACCGGAGGTGAAAGCGCTCCATTGGCTACACTCCGTGGCTAAGTTGTGCGTGTAAAATCCATTGGATAAGTCAAGTGTCGTTTTATACTTTTTACGAACAAGACTGTCTACTAGCGCAGAACTGTGGGTATTTTGCACCGCAAAGGTCCGACAATGAGAGTTCAAATGCCGGTAATCCAATACTAGGCGGTACGATCCATCGGGTTTAGAAACCGCGAAAAGGGGATTATTCATGGGTGATACGCATGTTTCTATTACTCCCTGATATTCTAACTGAGTCAGAATTTCAGAAACGGGGCCTTTGGCTTCACGTTTAATGGGATATTGGGGTTGTGGCTGCGGTAGGGACCGTAAAGGTATCTCATGGGGGGAGAATCTTCATCCCAACCCACGTGGTTGCGGTATAACGCAGGAGCCAGGGACACAGCCCACTCAGCTGCAAGAGCCTCCGCTTTGTCCTTTGGGACATGTCGAGAAAAGCTCGGAAGGATTACCTCCTCCCCTTTACGCGCAGCAAGTACGAATGGGGGTGGCCAATCCGCCTCCGCTAACAAAATGTCGTATGAAGAGGTCAGATTTTCCCCAAAAATCCCTTTAATTACACGCTGTATATCACCTTCAATTTGAATGGCGATATTAAATAGTCTGTCAGGGGGTGCCACTCTGGTGTCGGCTGTTTCAACAGTAATGAATGTTTCAGTTGCTGTCGCCTCCATATGAGGACGTAGCGCCTCCCGCACTATGGTAACTTCCGCGGCGCTGTCTAGGAGGGTTACTGCCCACGTCCAATTCAGGAGTCTCGTTCTCACCGTCTGTGGCATATTTCGCTGTTACAGCGGCAACTTTCTTCTTCTGAAATTGTGGGCGAGAACGTTGAAAGTCTTCTGCTTTCCCTCTGACTTGTTGTTGAGGTTGATCTCGTCCCTGGGGAGCCTCTCGACCCCTTCCTCTATCCTGGCGATCCCCTCCACTGGCTTGTGAAGTTGTCTGTGCCTGTGAAGAACGAGGAGAACGCGTATCAGGGATCTGAAACCTATCCGGAGATTTAATTCTCGCTCTATCGCGCAAATCATATGTGCGTTCAGAAGAGACAGAAGCCGGGGATGCGCCTCGCGACCCCGGCTTCTTTTGTTGCTTACCCTGTTTTTTCAACCTCCAGCTCTTTTTAGTAAAAACTGGTTTCTCATCCTTTTCAGATTGAGTTTTAGGTTGTTGTTGTTGTTGCGATTGTGTTTGCTGTTTTGCAAAAGGCTTATTGCCCAGGCTATTTCGGCCAATAGTTTTATAAGCTTGGGTTATAATTTTCGGTAATTCGCGCGGCTTGTCCAATTCCGGGACCAAAGCCAAAGCATTAGCTACTTGAAAGTTCACTGCATCGCCCTTGACATTCGCAAGGATCAGCTCAGCTACTACTTCGAACACTCCCACCAGTCTCATCCCTAATTCCACAGCCGCTTCAGGGCCATGTTCATCCTGTACTTTTTTAATTACAGAGGGGAGAACCGTCATGGAAGGAGTGCCGAAACACTTCGAATAAACTGCTGCGAATACCCTACCCCAGTTGTTGCATGCTGTCAACTCGGGGATTAAGTCTTTTGGCAAACTAATTGTAAGAATTCTATGTTTATCCACCGGTGTTGTATTTGGAAAAACTGCCTCCAACTGGTCAAATTTTTCTGCAAGCCAATAAGGAAAATCATCCTTATTTTGTGGACGTTTGCCCATCACTGAGTTCACCATGACGGGACTTATGGTCACTCCGCCTGCAGCAGCTGGATGGCCCGCAACTCCAGGTGGGGCCCCCTGGATGTTGCCTGTAACATATTGCACTAAAGCGCGATGCACTCGCACCAAAGCCGAATACATATTGCGCAGGTCAGCGACTGGTATCTGCATATATCGCGGATGTGGGGTGTACCCGGCCAAAACAGGCCAAGTGGCCCCGTCAATAGACAAGGGGCCTTAACGGACCGTTGTTACCGGTTGTGGGAGGGCGCCATCAAACAACACACGGTGCTGCCAAGCCGTGAGCGGTACTTCAAGATTAGTATAAGGTCTATAGGCAGCAGGAACAACGGTGGGTTCATATTCATGGAACAGATTATCGTTCGCTTCCACCGCTGGAAAGGTGACCCAAGAGTAGAATACTTCAAAGTGGAAAGCCGGATCGGCTTGAACCACAAAGATCAGTTCGACTCCCGTGTCCGGCACTCCATACACCCTTAAGTGATCACGGAGCGCTGTGCGGCTATGTGCTGCTATGTTTACACCCGCCATTACGATCGGGGTTGTTCGACAACCTAACAGTAGGCAGCACAATAGAGGGTTCGATTAAGAAACCTTTTAATAACTTCAGGCTTGAAAGAACCTACAAAAACGTCAATATAGGAGGTATTACCGTCACACACGCTTCCGGAAGCGTCCGTGAGGGTTGTTGTGGACAAGCACAAGCACTACTCAAGCGTCTCGCAGATAAGCAGCCCCACTCGTTGGTCGCGCCATGTTATAGGGATTCTGCACACACACAGAGCTATGCACAGGATAATAGGACCTCGGAATATAGTGGTGAGCCAAACATAAACCTTAGCACCTAAAACCCCAACGCAACTAGCCTTAGCGTCCCATTTGCAACAATGTACCAATGATTAGACAACCCAGAACACGGTATCTCTCTCTCTCTCAGGACTCGCAGTAGCAAGAACACCCTTTAGTCACTCACTCATACCTGTCCACAACAGGCGTAAGAAGAGACACAGTATAGGTTAAAATGTTTATTTCAACATACGTGCTCTAAGATACAGTACACGTGACAGTACTATCAGCATAATGCATAAGAATAATATAATCAGCATAGTTACAACTCCATAGAATACTAACGGGGAAAGCATTTCATAAAGCCGTGGATAGAGGGCTGAATGACCTTACCACCCTCCCCGTGCTAGTAGCTTTTGTATTATAAAAATAGAAGACCTCTGGGCTTTGACAAGCGAACCCCCATACCTCAGTCTCTAGATGCAAGAACTACATCAGCAGACAATCACAGCTCTTCTCCCTGGAAAGGTTTTCTTCAAGTCCCTCTCAAGAGGGAAAAACGCAATAATAATAGCCCACCAATTTCCCCATGGCAGCTGTACATAGTGTTATGTCTAGGTGCGAGGGACTGGCCATATCAGCAAGAACCAGGGACGTGTTTTTTGACCTTGTAACTGTTGTTCAGACTGAGCCCAAAGGGAACAGGAGAAAAGGTGAGAAACAGAAAATGCAGACAGTTGTAAAATAACTTGGCAGGAGCAGAGGGCGACAGAACAACGGCTAAGAGTTACGTGCGCAAAAGCCATCATGGCAGCCAGGCCTATGCCAACGTATCCAGGCACGCCAGGAGGCCACAAACCACAAGACACCCTCTTGTACCTAGGACAAAGAAGTAGACTCCAAGGGTCATAGGGCCGACCTCCTGTTTAAACTACAGGAACACAACAAGATGCCCTTTACTGCAACTGCCAGCTGACCAGTGGGAACTGGACCTTGACTGGATCCTCCTGACAAGGAGTGTGTTCATTAGTTGAGCTGGGTTCTTACCACACTCAACTAATAACCCAATTTCTTACAGTCACAAACAGGAAAAAACAATAGAGCACTGTTCGCCGGCCCACCTGCGGCAGATGCACTGTCAGCAAAGGGTTGGTGATGATGGATCCGGCTGAGAATGCGCCATCAGAACCTCAACATTTCTCCAAACTCTAAATGAGGTGGAGGAACCAGGAGGTGGTAGGAACGGAACATCTGCTGATTTAAGGTGGATGCTCCAATACACCAATCCTTAAATGATCCCCGAAGGGATCCAGAACCCTATATTTATTGGTACCAACGCTTAGGAGACCTGACGGTTGAACTTGCAGTTACTGCTATGGTGACCCTTTCAGTATATCTCTCTATTATTTGCCCACAGCTGCGGTAAGACGGTCCCAGGATGCAGAAGCAAGATCCATATGCTGGACAAGGATGGTAACGGGGAGGTCTGCTTCTGGGGGAGACACGTCTTCATGGGCTACTTGAACATGGTTGAAAAAACAAAGGAGGCTTTAGATGAAGAAGGATGGCTTCACTCTGGTGATATTGGCAAGTTCGACCAGGATGACTTTCTCTACCTCACTGGTAGAATCAAAGGTGAGTGACACACAATTGGTTTGTGGTATTGTGGTGGTGAGTATAAAAAAGCAAATAAATATTTATGGAATGGGACTTATTAGAAGTCCGGATACAACAGAAATGGGAAACTCTGAACCGGGGCAAGATGTGGAGGGGACAGTTGATTATTACTCTTTAGATATGTCTGTGATACTGATCTGTGTAATTTGATGCAAAAGTACCAATTATGCTGCTTAAGTGATCCAATGTTATGTATGGATTTATATATATTTGCACACAGAGGGACTCACATCTCTCTCCTTATTTATGGGGTGGGGGAAGCGGGGATGAGACAAGTTAATGAATTGTAATGTTATTTTGTTTTTAAAATCATTTAAAAAAATTACATCTAAAAAAAAAATATAGATATTTGTTGAAAAGCAGGCAGACAACAGGCATTGAAGCAGGCAGCTCTTCACCGAGCCGAAGTTGAAATGCAGGTTGCAGGCAGCGTTACAATTATTCCCACCTTCTCAAAGATGGCCCAGAGCCTCGGACCAGTGAAAATTGTCTAGTGGAGCACAACCATATGGTGCAAAGATTTCAGGAAAGGTTAGACATATTTGACAACGCCTTGTGTTGTTTCAATTGAAGATTGTCAAATATGCCTGCAGGTGCAAAAGAGTGTTAGGTAATCTACAAAAACAGATGCACATGACATAGGATCCAGAGCTAAGGAGTTGGTCATACTTGACCAAAAAGCTCTAGGAACTCCTGTCCTGCTTCCTGCGTATGGTCGCTCCTGTATATCTGTGTTACATGGAAGTGATGACAGTGCTCCATTTTCTCTAAATATTGTTGTCGCCACATCATTTGGGTTCACTGGACCGGTGACAATAATGGCAAAGGGAAATAGAGGTGATGGAAAATCTAGGTCGGGGTGATGTGATAATACATTGTAGTTAGTTATTTATCAGTGTGCAAAATGTATTTTTATGTTTTTTTAAAAGTTAGTCAGATCGATTGATATTTTCTATGATCAATAATTGCAAAAAAGGACTGTACTTTCAGATTGGGGAACCACACAGTTTTATGTGTTGAAACATTGATTATCAAAATAGCCCAAAAGAAAAGAACAATCGATGGGCAAGGCCAATAGGTCTAGCCTTTGCTCTGCAAATTCACATATATTGTGATTACTATTACTGTAAAAAAAAAAAAGTTTTTTGCATCATTACTAGTGTCTGCTGCGGTGGCAGGACATGGGTTGAGTGTAGATAACCCGAATCCGAAAGAGACATGTGGAGCACATGTGCACAATGCCTGCACATACTTCTGAAGGGAATGTCAGGAGCATTTTTTAAAATGCATGAGCCTCGAGCCGTACATACTTACCAGTAAATCCCCAGATTTGAGACTGACCAGAGAGTGACTTGATTCCGATGCCTGATATATTATTCTCTAGGATTACATGCTGCGGCGTGAAGGTCCCACTCATCAATACTTATGGCACCAGTGTTGACTCCCCGGCCTTCTGTGATCAGATATTCGATCTGTGTCTTAGGGCTGAGGCAAATGTCATTATATGGGAAGGAGATATGAATACCACCTTGGAGCCTGTGTTGGATAGATCTAAACCTCCATGGGGAAGCAAAACCCAAGCACGGCAAACGCTAACAAGTATGCTTGGTGTGTTGTGACTCACAGACCAGTGGAGAGTTAGACAAGGGGACGAGAGGGTATCCTCTTACTACTCGGCTGCTCGTGAAATCTCCTCACGGCTTGATTACTGGTTTATGTCGGCAGAAATAGTCCCTTGTGAACACTTTTGGATATCTCCCTAGTTCTTTTGGCCCTGACGGGAAGACTGTATGGCTCCCCGAGAGTTCGCCATATTGGCACACCTTCGAATGATTCAGCGACACTATCTCCACATGACCTACTTCACACCACAGTGGATCGGGAGACCCGGATTGCGAGCTGACTCCACGTGCTCCTGTTGCATGCACCCCGAAGCAGAATATTTCACATGAGCTCTGTTACATTCCCTGGCGATTCCCAGAAGAAGCCTTCCTAGATGCTGAATTCAGAAGGGAAACCCGTGCAACAATTGTTGAATTTTTCCAGCTTAATAGTGACAGAGTTGATTGCTATTCTGTATTATGGGAAGCCTTTAAGATAAAGAACTGAGGGACATTATGCAGGCTAAGAAATTGGATATACTCGTAGACATACGTGGACAGCTGGGGAGTGTGGGGCTTGATCTGAAAGACCTAGAGACTTGATACCAAAATACTAATTATAATGCATTACTCGCTGAAAGACATTAACACCTAAAGACTAGAACTACTGATGACAGTGAAGTGCAGCTTCTATGGAAATATGCCCTTGGAGAACATAGGGTGGAGGAGAGAAGCCGGGAAGGACCCTCGCTGAGCTGCTGAGCAAGGATGAGGCATTACACATAATCCTACAAGCCACGAGAGGAGAACATCGTAATGAGATACACTTCAAACCTTGAGATACTAACAGACTGACAATTCTCCAAAGTGAAATGAAGAAAGAATCAGGATTTCATTAAAGACACGGAGGCTAGCATTATGCATTAACTTCTTTTAATGCCACTCCTGCAGCACTTTAAAGTACCACATTACATCACCAGAATCACCAATCTAGAATTGGAACCTCCTTAACGCATAAGTAATCCCCACCCAGAACCTTCTTCCTCTTTTAAATGCATTGAACATCAAAAACTCCCATTTTTCTTCTTGTTTCTTCTATCTTAGAACAAACTGAAAATCTTCATCTTCACTACTTCATTGTTGATTGTATAAATACAAAAAAACAATAAATCCAGGTAAAGAATTCTCTACATCCTGCAGCCTTACCAACATTAATAACCTTCTCAAAATGCATTTGCCCATTTTTTCTCCCTTGCTCCCTTTTAAAAACATTTTTTTATTAAGAAATAGGAGCGGTGGGAGGGTTAATGGTAGCTTCCGTGTCTTTAATGAAATCCTGATACTCTCTTCATTTTAATTGGATAATTGGCATTTCATTACAACACCATAAACTATCGCTATGTATGTGAACGCCTTTCAATGCCACACTTGCCATGTTTTCCACTGGCCTACAATAAAGCCTTATAAAATAACTCGGTTTAGAGTAATCAGCCTCCTTTATAATTTTTCCAGTCTCCCATCATACCAAAAAGCTTTACTTTCCATCATTCCGTTCATAAGAAGAGGTTTAATCTTCCTGAACCAACACCTGCTTGTTCCATAGTCCATTTAATCTGTCTTGCAATAGTAGCAGACACGGCCCTAAACAGCTTCACATATGAAAGCAATAACTGATTCCCTCTATTGGGGCTAAACTCCCAAACTCTACTCTCGTGCTGTTGCATACACTCACCCACAAAACATTTCCTACACTCTTCAAACTGTGGAGAAAAAAAGATTCTGACATAATTTTAGTCCTTCTTTGTATTTTAACCTATTATATTTCATTGTCCTGCATACCAAAACCTGTTTTTCCACAGACTTTCTATCAACGTGACCATGACCTTCCAAAATTGCTGACCTATAACAATTCATAGTCCTGTAACTCAGTCCTCTCTCAAAGTGTTCCACAAAAGAATTCACTATTTGCACTAACAGCGCCTTTACAGGATGCAGACTCCTCTCCAAGCACCAACAAGGTATAATACCTTCAACATTATCAAAGGATGCTCTTCTTCATCCCTGTTGGTTAATATACCTTCCCTCGATGGGATTAAGCAAGGTATTACGGAAGCCAATTCCATTAACATTTGAAACCATGCTTACGATGCCTAAAAAGGTGTCAGCAACACCACTGTCAGCAAAGCCCTCTGAATCATCGCAAACAGGGGGAACACATAGACGTGATCCGCAAACCAACTCTGTTGAAATGCATCCACTGCAGCTGCCCCAGATCTGGCTTTAAATTTTAATATTCCTTTTTTGAAATGTCAACCTGCTTGCAAATAGAGCCACTTCCACAAACCCCAATTCCCAAAATATTCTCTTGAAACAATCCTGATACAACTTTCAGCCGCTGAAATATCTCAAGTATCTCAAATTCCAATCGCCGATAGCATCCTCCTGGCCCAGAAACTACTCTGCTTTCACACTTATTGTGTGCTATATATGGAAAACCCAAAGCTCCTTTACCAAATCTGATACACATTGGGACCTGCTGCCCCCTAAGTGAATTTTATATGCCACTACAGATACATTGTCCGTTCTCAACAATACTCTACTTCCCTTTTAAACACCCTTGAAACTCTTCAACACATCCAATTCCGCTTTTAATTCTATACAACGTATGTGCTGCTTCCTCTCCATACTTGTCCATAATCCACCAGTCTCATGAACACCTAATCGTGCCCCCCAACCTGGCAGACTGGCATCTGTCTCCAACACGGTCTGGCATGAAACCAAAAATGGCTCGCCCATTCGATGCCTCCAGATTCTCCAACCACCAAGCCAACTCCCCCTTTGTTTCCTGATCCAAGCTTATCTTCTCACCATACCACAAGCCCTCTCTCAAAGCCTCTTCTTTCACTCTATGTAGAGCCCACTAATGTAATGGCCCCGGGAAAACAGCCTGGATTGAAAAAGGATAACAATACTATCTTCCTCGCAAGATCTTGTAAGGTCAGGTACACTTTTCTCAATACATACTTTATTTCCTTTTTTAACAATTTTACCTTCTTCCCCAGAAAAAACATCACCTGAACTGTAACTATTTTGAACCTCAGAAATTCCAACCCCTGCGACAGTGTCAATGCTGATTTTTCTTCATTTATAATAAAACTCAAACTCTCCAGTAGATTCCTAATCATCAGCAGTTCTTTTTCAGAATCCCCCAAACTCTGCAACATCACTAAAATGTCATCCAAATAAATTATCAACTCAATAACTCTCTCTCTCTCAACAAAGCCACGGCTGCCCCGATCACCATGGTGAAACACCACGGTGCAGAAGATAGGCCGGATGATAAACACTGAAACTGGTACAACTGATTCCTCCATCTGAACTGCAGAATGGTCTGACTGTACTTTTCCATTGCTATTGCAAAATATGCATCCTTTAAATCCAAATTTACCAACCAATTGTCCTTCAACAGCAAATGCCTTCAAAGATGGATTTCCTCCATCTTGAAATATCTGTAAACCAGGAATTTGTTCAACTCTCTCAAATGTATTACTGGTCTCCATCCAAAACTGACTACTCACAAATCCTTTGAACTCTTACCGAACTGGCAAATGTTTTTCCTTTTTCCAACATCAAATGTATTTCTCCATATACTACAACCTGCTCTTCCCGGCTCAAAATCAATTCCCTCAGCGCTCTCTCTTGTCCTGGAGCCTCCTTAAATTGTATTTTGAATCCCCGAACTGTTTCCAAAACCAAAAGATCCTGTTAAATCTTTTCCCACACATGAACAAAATGTTTCAAACGACCACCTACTTTTCCTGTGAAAAAATGATAGAAATCAGAGTACTCAATCTCGAATCCTGTATTCCCTCGACCTCATCCACAAATTCCTCTACTCCTTGCAGTCCTTCCTCTCTGGGGGAATGAAAGCCTGTTCCAGCATGGTAGCCTCTTTCTTCTCATCTTTGATTAAAATTATAGTGGGACCTTTGCAAACCTCAGCCAGTATAAAGTTCCCATCTGCTAGTCGTCCTAAAATACTCTCATCATATTACTACGAGCCTTATCTAAGGCTGTAGAGATCGATACATATTCACTTAAGCTCTTTGCCAGACCCTCTTTTGCATTCTCATTTGCCTCCTTTCCTGCCATATCTCCTAACTTTGGATTTAACTTCATATTTGTGCCTCCTTTCAGCATTAGCATTGCCTACAAATACAAATGGTTTTGACTCCAACCTCTTATTCATTCTAAATCCACTGGCCTATCATTCAAATATGCTTCTTCTGCCAGTTCCAAGAAACAGAGCAAAGGGACTAATACATCGAAGAGCCTGTCCTGACACTTTTTAAAGATCTCTCCAGGGCTTTATGAGGATCTCTTCCCATTTTAAACAAAAACGTATCAGTTCTGGAAATAAATTTGGAGTACTACAAACCTTACCATCAATAGAAGGCCTTGAACACTCAGCCCTTAAGACACTTCTCACTTCCTTTTCCAAAGGTTTCCTGATCCACTCTTTAACAAACTTCCCTACGTGTTCTAAGGGACACCAATCCACACTTCCTGGATGCCTCAAGTTATATGGAGAAAACATCTCTTCTCTAAAAGAATTCTTAATTATCTCTTTCAATGTAGTAGTTTTCTCTACATTCTCAATGAGATCATTACAAAAATCGTCATCTTGTTGTAAATCCAAGACATATTCATCATAACTCTGTTCTGCCTTCCTTCATAAACAACCACCTAGGTTATCTTCCCCCCAAATCATCATCTGACATGCCATTAAGGACACCTGTCTCTTGTGTGCCGCTAAGAACATTTTTTCCTTTCTTGGTGTTTTGACCCTCTTTCCCATTTTTGCTTATCTGCTTCTTCTCTAAGGGCCCCTTTACGATGTTGGGTGGAATGCCATCCGACAGCTTGTTGGTGACATTCTGCCCGACATCTGAGGCATCGGTCGAACTGCAGTATTATGATATGAGCGGTCCGACCGATGTCTGCGGGGGAATCTGCTCCACCTCTGACAGGCTCAAGGAGCCCATCGGGGCAGAGGGGGGATCGTAATCCCCAAAATGGAGGCGGTGCCTGCTCAGGCACTGCCGTGGGGATTATGTTGCACGTTTCCCACAGCCTTTCTTTGGCGGTCCGACCGTCATAGTAAGGCTGTCAGAAACTGACTTTGGGGGCTCCTAGCAGGGACCCCGTCCACTGCGGACTCCGCTATGAGGCCTGGGGGCACCTGTGGTGTCCTCCCAAACATCCATGCATCGTGTGGCAGGCACCGCATGGTGCCTGCCACACGGTGCAGGGATGTTCTAAAAAGTGTACATTTCCTATTGCGGCTTGTGCTGCAACCCACAGCACAAGTCCCAATAGGAAAGATACACTTTACGACTGCCGTGAAGGCGGTTGCATCCTAATTTGGGAAGCGGGACTTCCGACTCCATGTCGGGCGGTTCCGTTTCCGACACAATGCCGGCCGGACGCTCGTCCAACCGGCATCGTAATGGGGCCCGTAGTGTTTGTTTATTCCATTCTTTTCCCTTTATCTCCCTGTCCTCATCAGATAATGACCAATACTGATGTTCTGATCCCTGATCCTCCTTCCCCTTTCTTTAAAATATACTCTTTGGCCCGCTGAACAGAATTCTTCATTTCACGCTGTATCAATTTATTCCTGATTAATTCTTCCCTCAGGTATCTCCTCAACAACCCTTTCTTGTTCAGATGTCAGACAGACAAGTAACTTTATTCGGTTCAATCGAACCATAAAAGTTTGACATACGTACATAAGATAAATATAATTTCATAGGAGAGCTTATACAATGATTAGACTTTAAAAAACAAAAATATAAGCTCAAAATGTAAGATTTTAAAACAATGTGTACTTTGTCAAGCTTAATAGACATGGCCACCTCCAAGCCACGGGCCCCCCCCAGCTCAGACTCTGAGTTGCTGAGTTTTCAATACATCCTATCATTTTCCAACACATCGATACAAAAATGGATAAATATATAAAATCACTTAAAAACTCCATCTCCATCTTACAGTTCATAACGTTTCCTATTACAAAAGCAATTCTAATGTAGTTAAGCACAGCAGTACAGATAGCAGCAGTAGATAACGATCGTAGGTAATTAAATCCCTCCTGATAAGAGCAGGGGCGAATTTCTCTCAGAATAGGTTTAATAAAACGTACCCTTGGGTCTTTATAAAGTGTGCAAAACAGCATAAAGTGCAGGGTGCTTTGTTGGGCTAAATTGTTACAGGGGCAGGCAATCAGCTTCTCACACCAACTTGCCTGTTTAGGAAAGCCACAAGAAAGTGCAACGTGCAAAGACGGAGTCTAGTCATAAGGAAATGTAATTGTACATTAATGGTAAAAGACAAATAAAATAACTGTTGGTTTGGGAGCCGATCTAAATGGCCTTGCATTCCATGATGCCGTCTGGACGTACTCAATTCAGCATGATAGACATCTTTTATAATCAGTTTCGTATTAGAATGAATGCTAGGAGGATTATCATAATAATGCCCCAAACCAATCTTATTAAAATTATCTTTAATAAAACGGAGCCAGGGGATAGCTAGGGCATTATCCAGGTTCATACAATCCCTTATAATCTCCCTTGAGAATGTTAGGTCCTCTGACATCCAAATTTTTGCCCAGAGGATCAGTGGGGCAATATTAATTCTATCTTCTACATAATCCAACCCTACCTCGGAATGGCAAAAGTGTGTGGGGGCACTAATAGGAATCATCAGCAATCTCTTCAAAAATGTATTTTCTAAGATTTGTAGCTGAGTGCTTTTGTTGTGTCCCCACACTCCTGCCCCATAGGTAGCTACTGACAGGCATTTTGATTTGTATAGGGTTATCATTTCTGCTACCGGCTTGTGCCCCAACTTGCAGGCGAAGCGGAATAGGCCCTCTACTACACGACTAGTGTGCTGTGCCCTAGCAACAACCAAATGGTCCCAATTCAGTTTATTGTTAAAAACATTCCCCAAATAAGTGAAATTAGATACCGTATCGATGACCTTACCCTTCACAACAAATTTCCTTGTTTTTATGCGATTAGGTCCACATACCATGATAAAGGATTTGCTAAAGTTTACTTTTAAATCCAATGGCGTCATGAAATCAGTAAAAACGTTCAAGGCTTTTTGAAGACTATTTGCGGTTAAGGCCATTAAAACCGTGTCGTCCGCATATGACAACAACGGAACTGGTTTACCTCCTATTCTGGGGAAGTCTAATTGCTCTATCAGAGATGATTCCAAACCATTTGCGTATAGAAGGAATAAAAATGGGGCCAGGATACAACCCTGGCGAACTCCGTCTGTGGAGACAATAGGCCTTGTCTTCTCTCCCCCAGGGCCGTAGCGAATGGCAACAGTAGTAGACGCGTGCAGCCTGTGCAGCAATGTAATTAGAGCTTCCTCGAAGCCCATTTTTTCCATCAGTGCCCACAGCTTCTCCCGATTTACTGTATCGAATGCACTGGATAAGTCAATGAAGGCCAGGTGGATTGAACCCTTCCTGGCCTTCAAGTACTTACCCATAATCAGGGACAAGTTGAGGCACTCTTCATTTGTTCCCATGCCCCTCCTGAAGCCATATTGTGTATTCGATATGAGCCCTGAGGCGTTGGCCCAGGATTCAAGACGTACAAGTATTACCCTCCCCAGAACTTTACATGCAGCATCGATTAGAGAAATGGGCCTGTAACATGCAGGGTCATTCCTATTGCCTTTTTTATAAACAGGTACCACTACTGCCTCTTTCCAAGATGATGGAATGCGACCAATTATTACTGCTCTAAATAAATTGGCCAGCAGGGGCGCCCATAGATGTGGATTGCTTTTAAATAGATCTAAGGGTACCCCATCAGGCCCTGGAGCTTTCGAGGAAATTCCCTTTGCTAAAGCATCCTCAACCTCACATACTGATATGGAAGAGTTAATGGATGTATCATCATTTTGCTCTTGAGATAGTAAACCATTTGGATTGAATATGCTTGAGAAGTGAGATTCCCAAACTTCCCCCGATATTGTTAAATCCATGCCCCTAACGTCATTCGAGAAGAGGGGGCGATTTATAACCTCCCAAAAACTCTTGGAATCTTTGAGAATACTAGCTCTTTCAAGATCTTCCCAAGCTAGTCTTCTCAGTTCGTTCTTCCTCCGACTAATTATACTTTTACAGGTCTGTCTTGCATTTTTAATTAGAGTTTTATCACGGGGATTTGCGTGCAAAGCCTTCTTAAGATCTTTTTGTGCCCCTGAGCACTCAGCATTGAACCATCTTATCTCCTGAGGTTCCCTTTTTCTCGCTGATTTTGTCAAATTTTTAGCAACATCCTTACAAATTAATTCAAAGCCCTGTAGAACCACATCTGGGAGAGAGTCATTGGATAGGCAATTCATAATTGGGATTAAATTAGTTTTAACAATGTTCACCTCGAATTGGGAGGGATTTATTTTACTCCATTTTAACCTCACCCCTTGATTAGGATTATACTGGAGTGGACAATCATCACCTTTTCCCTCTTGGGTCATTACATGTAGGGAGACAGTGAGGGGATTGTGATCACTAGCAGGGTTTAGTTCCACCTCAAAGCTGTCTACAAGGTAAACAAATTTTCTAGATATTAACATAAAATCTATTGTGCTTTCCCTTCCTCCCCCCATATAAGTTGGATACTGTGTACGTGGAGTGCTAACAAGAGTATCAACCAAGCACAAATCATTTACAACAATAATGGTGTTTAGTGCTTCACCCTGAGGAGTGTGATTAAAATGTGACAGTGGTTGGTTTTCAGTGTCCAAAACCCCACATGCTTGGTGTAAGCTATGCCGGCACAGAGTACAGTTAAAGTCACCCACCCAGATTATGCACAAGGGGTACCATTTCCCTGCAACCGTATTAATTTCAATTCTTGAGAGTGTTGATGACCTCACAATTGTGTTGATCAAAGATGTTATGGTACCAATGGATCAATAATATTTTAACCTGGATCAAATTAGAGATCAAAATGAGCTGATACCAGGGAGAGTCAATTATATTCTCTATTTTAATTGACCCATATTTCACTGAAATCAAAGTCACTAGTCCTCCCTTTACCCTTCCTGCTAATGATGGGGTTGCATGGACATTAAAAGAGCAATAACCATCCATGTCAATGTTATCCCTGTACCAGGTTTCCTGGACACAGATGATGTCAAATGTTTTGACGTATTGCAACTAGACCTCGTCTGATAATTTTGGGAGAATACCTGCAATGTTCCACGAAATAAGTCTAAGGGGGCGGATGTTATAATCGTTTACCATTTTGATCTCCCTATTATTAGTAGTAGCAGGCATTGTGGGCATGATGTTTGTATCCAACCCCACACTTCCTGCGCTCTCGGGGGAGTATAGATGTGTGGGCTATTCTCTAATTCGTGTATTTTGGGTAGGATAACTATGCTAACTGCTACGTTAGGGACATTCTCTAATTCTTCACTTGGGATATCCAATTTATCTAAATTTCTCGGGGTGTCGGGTAGTCAATCTATATCTGTGAGGCCGGATAGCACCTCAAAACGATTTGGGTTAAAGCATGGGGAGGGCAGGGGGTGCAAGTGTGTGTTATTAGGTCGCTGCCAGGGTTGTAGCCTCTTAGAAGCCCCTTGATGTCGAGGGTAAAAAGAACCTAATGGCCGGGCCTGTATCGACTCATGATATAAGTCTCTGAGTTGTGCCAGTGCGATATCAGTACATTTTCTATCACTAAAATTTAATACTACGCAATCCCCTTCTCGATTTTTGTCTGTTTTTCCCACCCAACTCACCCGCCTTGCCATAATAATATGCTTATGCCAATTCATCTGGGTCCGGATTTTACAGGAACACCAATGGGCTAATTTGTTAATAAGGCTCTGGCAACTTTCCTCTCGACCAGGTGGAAGGGATGGGACCCCAGTTAAAATTAAGGTATAGGGTATGCACTCCAGGGGTAAATTTAAGATAGTTTTCTTGCCCATCTTATTCGACGGGTCGGCCACCGGGCCAGCTGTGGATTTTTTCCCTTTCCATTGCTTCTCCCCACTACCGCTATCCGGTCTTAGACAGTTGGTGGTTACTCTTTCCCCTTGAGACGAACCCTCCTGGCCAAGCACTGTTGCCCGTGAGGTCATCAGGTGATTAGAATGATTAACTAAGGACTGGGGAGGTTCAGGTAGAGTTAGCTCAGTGCGCATATTTGTTGGGCCAATTTCAATAGCACTCCTGTCCTCTGAAGCCTTAGTAGGGGCGTTAGTCCCCCTTTCAATAGCACCACCATCCATAGCTTTCCCTCCCAGATTACATCGCACTACAGGGACACTTATGGTTTGCAATAATAGACCTAGCTGCTCCTCTATACGGGCCAACCGGGCTGTAATTGGTTTCAAAGCATCCAACACTATTTTATCAAATTGTTTTGTGGCCATGTCCATGTCCCTTTCAGGCTGGGGCCTAGTGGTTCCTCCTCTATTACGAGGTCTTCCAGTAGGTCCTGGTGGATTCTGTTTTGATCGCTTAACCCTTGGCGTATGGCCCCTTGCACAATGATCAGTCACAGCTATGTCTGTACACTTCCTTTTACCGCCAGCAGTTCCCTCGGCTCCCTGATCCCCCGTAAGTGAACTTGGAGCCACACCCTCTATTACTGCACCTGAAGCACCTTGAAACAAGATGATAACAGCGGGTGAAAGGGGGAGAGGGGGTTGTGTCGGGATTTCAGGGGCATCTCAGATGTTAATGTGATAGAGACCTCCTCATTTTCAGCAGACTGGGCGGGGTGTATGGGCAAAGTGACTTGCGGAGCAAGGGGGGCTAGCGAAAGTCTGCGTTCAGCAAGCTCAATTTCCTTATTAATGGCCCCCACAGCTTTCTGCAAAAAGCCATCCAGGGTAGCGTCAGTACGTTTGGCGGCGGTCACAGGTTTTTTCTTCCCCATGGTGAATCAATACTTCTATGGGCACAAATAAAGTCAGAAAAGGAAAGCTTTCTCTTTTACCTTGCTGCAGAGCTTCCCGGCAGGAAATGAAAGTGTGCGCCGTCCATAGAACCAAAAAGGGGGGGCCCAGCCCAGCCTCATCCGGGCGCAGACGGGCCCGCCCTTGGCCCGGGTGCGGCCCGGCCCGCGCTGCGGGAGCTGCGATGTGCTTTAATGCGCCCCCGGGCGCAAACACGGTGACGTCAGCGCCTCCTGGCGCTTGCCTTGTGGTGCTTGGAGTCCCCCCTGGATTGCGGTATGGCTCCTGTGCTGCCTCTCACTGTTGGCGGCTCCCCCCCGCTGAACAGAATTCTTCATTTCACGCTGTATCAATTTATTCCTGATTAATTCTTCCCTCAGGTATCTCCTCAACAACCCTTTCTTGTTCAGATGTCATAATCTCCAATATCTCTTGAATGGACATCAAACCTTTATGTGACTCATAAGGCACTCCTGTCTAATACAAATACTCTGCCATTTCAATCAGAATAAACGTAAAATACAATGTCTTAATGTATGTCAAAAGCGCCGGAACACGCCCATTAAATAAAGGTTAGCAACGCGTGTTTTCGCTCAACCTCTTTTATGTACCTCGTTTTTGAATCTTTTTAACTCGTTTTGTGCCATTTATTTAGTTTTAACTCTGCACTGTAATAGACTGCACTTGGGGAAGGGAGTACGTCCACATATAATAATGTGTCAAATTGAATTTGAATTTTGAAGTTGCACTATTACGATTTTCGGTTAAACCAATGTGGTAATCCTCACTCTTGCAGTCCGCTTCTTCCGACCTGGTTGTGGGAGACAGGTGGGGGGTCTCTGGCCGGCCGTCTCGAGTGCTCTGAGGGCGGCCGCCATCTTTCCTCCAGGGACAGCTAGAGCGGCCATCTTTGGCAGTGCGCGCTCTAGCTTTCCAAATAGGCTGATGCATTTAAACCGGGCCGCTGCGCGGACCCGGTTGCTGAAAGGTTAGCAGCGCGTGCTTTCGCTGAACCTCTTTTATGTATCTCGTTTTTGAATCTTTTTAACTCGTTTTGTGCCATTTCTTTTGTTTTAACTCTGCACTGTAATAGACTGCACTTGGGGAAGGGAGTACGTCAGCATATAATAATGTGTAAAATTGAATTTGAATTTTAAAGTTGCACTATTACGATTTTAGGTTAAGCCAATGTCGTAATACTCACTCTTGCAGTCCGCATCTTCTGACCTGGTTGTGGGAGACAGGTGGGGGGTCTCTGGCCGGTCGTCTCGAGTGCTCTGAGGGCAGCCGCCATCTTTTCTCCAGGGACAGCTAGAGCGGCCATCTTTGGCAGTGCGCGCTCTAGCTTTCCAAATAGGCTGATGCATTTAAACCGGGCCGCTGCGCGGACGCGCCGCCGGTGCGCAAAAGGCAAGCCCGTCTGCGCCCGTCAGCGTCCCGGAAGCGACCAGCACCAGCCACTATGCCCAAATGAGCAAAATTGGTAAGCACCGCCATACCTACAACTCCTCACAACTCCATTCCCTCAATACCACCCCCAGCTTCACACCGCTGAGCTTGGACACTCTAGGTCCCTTTGGAAACCTATGCACCTCCTGCAATTTTATCTTAACGAATAATAAATCTGCCCCAACACTACTCTGAGCAGGTCCCTTCATTCAAGGCGGCACTAATAAATGCACGCTACCTCCCAAAGCATGCTATCGATATATATGACCTCCTTGGTGAGGAGGACTTCGATGCTCTGTTTGTAACAGAGACCTGGCTCACGGACTCCTCGGGTCCTGACATTTGGACAGCTGTTCCAGAGGGTTATAAAATTGTACGGAAGGAAAGATATGGGGGCAGAGGTGGTGGGATAGCCAATATTTTTAAAGATTGTTATACCCTGACCCAGCTGCCCCTGGTGAACTTGGAGATGGCAGAAATACTGGGGTTTACCCCTTATATACAGACCCCCGGGCACATCTCCAGGATTTGTTTCTGCTCTTTGTGAAATGGTATCCCCTTTGGCCCTGAGGTACAGACATTGCGTCCTGCTGGGGGACTTCAATCTACAAATGGACTGTGATCAGCTACAGGAAAGCCATACACTTATGGAGAGCTGCACAGCCATGGGCCTTCTGCCTACCACTAGGGCCCGACTCATTTGGCCGGGCATACGCTAGACCAAATATTTACATCAATTCCCCTCGATGTTGATCCTCCCGCTCCTTTGGTCTGGTCTGACCATTTTTTGCTTAGGTTCAGATGGCCAAAACTCAGTAATGTCCCTTTCAACGAGAGCAACTTTCCCCGTACGGTTAGGGCCCTCAGCAAAATTAAATCGGACTTACTGAGTAACAAGCTTAAAGCCACAAGTCCCTCTCTGACTGGCATGATTAGCGTTGATGCAGGCCTGGTTGAGGGCTGGATTGAGTCCGCCTGTCAATCTTTGGCTCCGGAAAGTGGCACCACACAGCTTCGGTCAAAAGTGCCTAGCCCTTGGTTCACCCCGTCCTTAAAAAAATCGAAATTAGCCTGCAAACGTAAAGAGAGGCTATGGAGGACAAATTACTGTCCAGCAGCCAAAGCAGACTATAAAGCAGAGCTAGGGAACTATTATAAAGAAATTAAAATAGCAAACAAAACTATTTTGAGGCCAGAATTCTAAAGGCAGGCTATCACTCAAAATGTAAAGTCCTTCTCCGCGCCTGAAGCCGGTTCCAATGTGACACCGCCCTCTGAGGAATGGTGTGAGACGCTTGCCTCATTCTTCCAAGAAAAAATAGATTCTATACAGGCTAGCCTCCCTCCACTCGAGGTGGATTATGGTACATCAGGTCCTGCCTTAGAGGTGGTCAACTATCAGGAAATACTCAATGACATTCTACCCTCTACTACGGAAGCATGTTCCCTGAACTTTTTTGACCCCCATCTCTCTGGAGGACTCTTTAAGGGCCTTAAAATGCCTTAAATCTGGATCTCCATTGGACCCTGCCCCCACTTCCATTTTGCTACTAGGAGCGGAGGCAATAAATCCACCCATGAACCAGCTATTAAACGCCTCCCTCTCATCTGCCACGGTCCCCACTAAATTGAAACAGGCTAAGGTTATTCCACTGCTAAAAAAGGCCCAGGCTAATCCCTCTGACCCTGCCAATGAAGGCCGATCTCCCTGCTCCCAGCCTTCTCAAAGCTCCTTGAGAAACATGTGAACCAGCAGCTATCATCCTTTCTTGAAAAGAATTGTATACTCCACCCTAGCCAGTCGGGCTTTCGCCCTAACCACAGCATGGAAACCTCTCTGCTAGAAGTGGTTGATTCCATCCGGCTGAGTCAGGAGGCAGGCGAGAGTGCGTTGCTGATCCTGCTAGATCTATCGGCCACTTTCGATACGGTCTCGCACCAGATGCTCCTGACTTGGCTCCACGCGATTGGCATTAGGGGTTTGGCCTGGAAATGGCTGGCATCTTTTCTAGAGGGGAGGGAGCAGGAGGTCTGGTGTCATCCCTATTCAGCTTCATCTCGCTTACTGAAGCTTGGGGTCCCGCAGGGTTCAGCCTTGAGTCCGACCCTGTTTAACATCTACCTCACACCCCTGGCCGCGATGATTAAATCATTGGGGGCCAAAATTGTGTCTTATGCAGATGACACGCAGGTGCTGTTTATGTGGAAGGAAAACGAGCCCTGTCCTGGTATACTAATTAGTTCTTGCCTCTCAGCTGTTTTCGGATGGCTGGCTGCGAACCAGCTGAAATGTAATGCAGGAAAGACAGAGCTACTCTTTTTTGGCAAGGGTGCTAAAACTTCGCTGCAGGTCTTCTGGCCAGCTGATGCTCCTGCCCCCACGGCGAACAACCTGGTGGTGAAAAACCTGGGGTTTAAATTGGATAACCAGCTGCTATTCCGTGCCCAAATTAATGCAGTAGTAGGCACCTGTTTTGCTCTGTTGCGTCTTCTGCGGAAATTTCTATTCTTTCTGTGCAGAGCTGCCAGACAACAGGTGATTCAAGCTCTGATCATATCCCGGCTGGATTACGGGAATGGTCTCTATCTAGGCATGCCTAGCTATTTGCTGGACTGGCTTCAGCTTGTCCAGAATGCAGCAGCCCGTACCATCTTTGAGCTCCCTCGAAATGCGCATGTTTCCCAACTTCTAAGGAGCCTCCATTGGCTCCCAGTAAGGAAAAGAATAATCTTTAAGACTCTGCTCATTACAGAGAAAGCCCTATATGGGTCAGGACCAGGGTATCTCAAACGTAGGATCTCTTTTTATGCCCCACGAAGAAATCTCCGTTCCTCCAACCTGCTGCTAGCCAATATCCCCCGTTTTAAAAAGTCTAGGTCTGGGGGTAAGGCTCTGTCCTACCTCGGACCTTCCCTCTGGAACAAAATGCCCCTCCATCTGAGAAACATTGAATCTACACCCCTGTTCCGAAAGAAACTGAAAACTCTACTCATGCCCATAACCTTTCTTCCCTGCTGCTACCCCTCAGCTTCTAGCGCCAGGACACTCCTTGGAGTAGCAGTGCGCTCTATAAATCTCCCCACATAGACATAACCAGTTAAATTGACCAATTCAAAATGACTGCCAGAACATGCAAGACTACCACTTGAATAGGAGCGTCATGACACACCCTGTGCATTTCCACATCTCTCCTTAATCAAAAAAACACACCTACAAGCCCGATGATAATGTGCTACTCGCTTGTTGGCTCCAAGAACAACATATAGCACATGGCCTATGTTTCAGAACAGGTAGATTATTGGTCTCCATGTACGCAAACAATATTCTGCTCTTTGTCAGGGACTCATCCGTGAAACTATCGTCTATCATTCGCAAGATTTTCCGATTTGAGCGCCATTCTGATATAGTTAACAACTGGGAAAACCAAAACTCTTCCCATTGATAAATGGAACGCGAAGGCCAACTATAGACTACCGCTTGAAATTATAGACAGAGTAAAAACTCTAGGCAGTTCTGTACGGAGAGATTGTGATGTTACTACCCATGCAAATTATGAAAAAATAAAACAAGAAATAGATTTACCGCTAAAATGACATATATCCATAGCAGACCGGATAAAATGATAATTTTACCTAAACTATTGTATCACTTTGTTGGTATCCCAACTCATGGCCATCCTTTAAGCACTACAGTCTCACCTGGTGAGACTAACATGTGGGGTAGTCAGGCTGGATTGGAATGGAGGACGCTCATCCACCCCAGTGGTTAAGGAGGCTTTCACATTCCAGATGTGGAGGCCGATTGTCTGGCTGCCCAAGGTCTTTACCTTCGGCACTGGTTCCATCCAACGTAGGTACATCCACATTTGATACTGGAGAGGGAACAACCCATGAAAGGAACGCTTCATAATGAACTTCCACGAAGGAGTTCATGATGCCCATAGCCTTGGAGGGGAAACAGCCTTTACACCGCGGCTCGAACAACACTGTGCCTTAATAGCATTGTCTGAACCACAATTGCGTTTTTACAACGCATTCCTTTACCATGCAAGTCGTTACAATGACTTGCCTTAGGGAAAGCGTTACTATTACAAAAAGAGGCAGCAGTGGAAAAACTAACAACCGCACAGATACCTCCCTATAAGTATGGTCAGTAATGAAAAAACAATATCACACTGTGCTACCACAGACTTCAATCCTCATCCCACAAGGTGCAAACAAGTCAACTGCAAATGCAATGACTCCTACAATGTTCCGCTGATGCCTGGAGCACACAAACATTTGAACTGAGATACAGTCATTTATGATTCAAAGACAAAGAGAAAACGTATTTATTTATAGCATTAGTATAATGCATTAGTTTCTGACAATATAATAGTTGTTTGGAAGTTTAACATCAAACAGAAAACATTCACAATCCTTCTATGTTGCTATTTGCCCACAAGATGTAATTGATTTGGATGAAATCAGCACAGCCAACACGTGTTTCACCTGAAAAGACTTCTTCAGGGCTGTGAAGACAAAAGACATGAGGATATGTACTCATTTTCAAAAGTAGTTAGTCAGTCACTCGGCTAGAAATGTGCCATTAAAGAACCAAAAACATAGACTGTCCAGGCGATAAGTAAAAAAGTAAACCGACGAATGTCTATGTAAGAGATTTATAAAGCGCAACTTTTACTCCGAGGAGTGTCCTGGCGCTAATGTAGAAGGGATATCAGCCAGCCGGGAAAAGGAGAGAGCTAGGGGCAGAAGAAAAGCCAGGTCTTACGTTTTTTTCGGAACAGTTGCGTCGCCTTAATGCACCTGAGAGACAGCGGAAGCATGTTCCAAAGAGAGGGGCCCAGGAAGGAGAAAGATCTGCCCCCTGCCCTTGCCTTTCTAATACGAGGAACTTTGGCTAAACAAAGATTTTCAGAACAGAGGGTTCTCTAGGGAGTGTAAAGCTTAACTATGTTTTGAAAATAGTCCGGGCCAGTTACGTAAAGTGCTTTTTGGGTAAGGAGCAGTATCTTAAAAGTGATCCTGTTCCTGACCGGAAGCCAATGAAGGGGCTGAAGAAGGCGCGTGATGTGGTAATTTCGTGGGAGCCCAAAGATGGTACGTGCGGCTGCATTCTGGACTAACTGCAGCCTATCGATCAGGTAATTGGGCAGTACTATATACAGACCGTTCCCGTAGTCCAGCCGTGAAATTATCAAGGCTTGCGTTACTTGTTGTCTGGCCTAAAAGGATAAGAGATAGAAAAATTCCCTGAGTACACAAAGGAGAGCAAAACCCGTGCCCACCACCGCTTTAATTTAGGATTGGAATCAAAGCTGTTCATCAAATTTGAAACCCAGGTTTTTTACCACCTGATTTTGAAAAGAGGGGGGGGGGGGGCCTCTGAGACAAACAAGAGTCTTCCCTGCATTGCATTTAAGTTGGTTGCTGGCTAGCCAACTGAACGTTGCGTTCAGACATTTACGAATTTTCTCTCCTGGGAAAGCCTTGCCCATCCTCCAGGAAAAGAGGATTTGCGTGTCATCTGCATAAGACACAATTTTTGCCCCCAAGGATTCTACCAGGGAGGCCAAGGGATTGAGGTAGATATTGAATAGCGTCGGACTCAGGGCTGATCCCTGCGGCACTCCTACCTGTAGCTTATGGGAGACAGCAAAAAAATGGTTACACCAGACTTCTTGACCCTGTTCCTCCATAAATGAAGCAAGCCACTGCCAAGCAGACCCTCTAATTCCCACTGAGTGTAGATGATCTAGAAGGATGGAGTGAGAGATGGTGTTGAACCCTGCCAATAAGTTGAGTAACACCAGCAGCGCCTCAGCCTCTGTCCAGGCTGAGGTGGATAGCATCAGATACTTCCTGCAAAGCTCATTCAGTGCTATATAGTTGGGCCGGAAGCCAGGTTGGCTAGCATGAAGCAAGTTGTTGTTTTCTAAGTACTCAGAGACCTGTTGGTTGACGTGTTTCTCAAGTACCTTTCATAGAGCTGGAAGTATAAAGCATATTGTGCACCATACTGGACCCACTAATGTGACAAGAACATATTTAAAGTGTAAATGACACGCCAAGCATGTGCCACCATATAAAGAAAAAGTGATTGTGCAGATATAAATGCTACTTAAGGAAAAAATGATGAAGGTGTCAAACCAATCCTAGTATAAACCGAGAGATACTATCACCGTAAGATGAACAAGATAAAGAAAAGTGAGATAGGGAAATATTTTACCCGCTCTCATGTAGCACCATAGGGCTGCTGACACATAAAATATACATCAATTTGTAGAGATGCACGTGGATCTGAAAAATGAAAAATTATGTTGTACTGAGATTCCACCATGAATCCCTTTGTAAATCGGGCCCTTAGATTGTGTTTTTACATCTCTTTAAAGCTACACAGACTATCACCGGAAACTAGTCTGTATGTTGGAGATGTAGGATGCCTCATACTGACTTTTGCGTTTAGCGTGGAGTTGCCCGCAGATATTCGCCTTCTTGATGAATGAGTTTGACACAGTGAGGAAAATGGTTGCCATCCCACTCGAGAGATCATCAATCTTAGCTCTGCGTGGCCACGCATGTACGGTTCTGTGATCTGATAGAAAGCTGGTGGGGATAGCCGTGTTCTGAACAGTCCCAATGCGTGGATAATAGGCCACGTGTGCTGGTTGGCCTAAAGATGTGGCACAGTGCAGTGATTGTTCTGAGACTTACACCTCCTGCCGGCTGAATCTAAACCTAAAGGCATTAGGCCCACTGAGGGCAAGTCCAGTCCTGACCCAGGAGCCCAAGAGTGACAAACATGGGCTTCGGCCTTGGTATTTTCTGACCAGCTGGGCCTGATATTGGAACATACGTGTCACAGAGTATGATGCTATATCTACCTCTTACAGAGTATGATGCTATATTTACCTCTTACAGAGTACGATGCTATATTTACCTCTTACAGAGTACGATGCTATATCTACCTCTTACAGAGTACGATGCTATATTTACCTCTTACAGAGGACGATGCTATATCTACCTCTTACAGAGTACGATGCTATATCTACCTTTTACAGAGGACGATGCTATATCTACCTCTTACAGAGTACGATGCTATATCTACCTTTTACAGAGGACGATGCTATATCTACCTCTTACAGAGTACGATGCTATATCTACCTTTTACAGAGGACGATGCTATATCTACCTCTTACAGAGTACGATGCTATATTTACCTCTTACAGAGTACGATGCTATATCTACCTCTTACAGAGTACGATGCTATATTTACCTCTTACAGAGTACGATGCTATATTTACCTCTTACAGAGTACGATGCTATATCTACCTCTTACAGAGTACGATGCTATATTTACCTCTTACAGAGTACGATGCTATTGATCCAGCGCTAACAATAAAAATAATTCCCCTATTATGCTTTGGTCATCCAGGTGCAATTATTTCTCTAACACACACACTATATCCATATGACGGTGGGGCCCATAACACCGCATATACATTCACTTACTCATTTGTTCCCTGGATTTCCTCCGTCATGAAACCTAGGAGAAAAACGATTCGCTGGAAGGAGACGGGATACCTCTTTTATAATGACATAATATTTCTCATTTGCTTTTAAGGTATTCCGCTCATTGGTCGATGGACCAACTAGTAGGAATCAGTTGATGGTGATTAAGACCAGCTCAATCACAATGAACTCTTTTACCATTTCATTATTAATCATTAAGCTAAAGAAAATCACTGAGTCATTTGTTTAAAGAATAATAAAGTTTATATAAAGTTTTGAATGCAGGAAAATTTAGATTAAGCTTATTATTCAGATCATTGCATTTATCATCAATATAAGAATAGTTTGAAATTGCAAGGCACTTTTATTAGACGGAAAAATGAGGTTATCATAATAAGAACTCTATAGATCAATCTATCTATCTCTCTGGGGGAAAGCCTAATAATTCTAATAAAAACTATTAAATAAAAGTTCTCCTAAAGCAGCATCTTTATACTCAACTGGAAAAAGAAAATAATAGCAGCAGCATCAGCTCGTCAGCATCAGCAACCGCAACTTCTCCCATCTACAGCATCTAACTTCTCCAGCATCTCCCGCAGCATCCCGCAGCATTCTAACCCCTCCCACCAAGAGTAGGTCTTCTTATACCCTAATTCTAGCTTACAGCATAAAATGTTTCTTCTTACATGGCGCGATTCATTCTCATTGGTCAAAAACTCAGGTCCATATACATTTTAATCAAACTTCCTGGTCTTAACCAGTTCCGTGTGGAATGTCCATGCAAGCATCGTTTCCCACAGTTCATGCACTTGCTCATCCGTTTCGATCAGTCCAAATTGTATCTTTTTCTGTAACATTTTGTGTAATACAGTTCCGTCTATTGATTCAACCAGGCTTCTCACGCTTCTTGCTGATCATCTTGGCACACATCTGCTCAGAAGGGTCACAGCAGCCTTGACCATACTTTCATCTTAGCCTCTCGGCATCAGCACGTGATCATCCCTTTTCCACAGCCTCTCTCCTCTATCACATGGTCTCTTCCGCTCATGCGCACTTTAACAACTCGCGGCCATTTTATATTGCTGCTCGGCAGGCCTAAGCGCACTATTTTCAAAGATAAACAAAATGTTATTAAAACAAAGAAATATAAACCCTTTCGTTTCCCTCCCGTCTTTCTACGTACCCCAATTAGGTATTACCTAGCAGAAGCAACATATAAAGCTGTCCCTTACTTACCATCGCTTTATTTTGCAACTACACGTTTTATTTAAAAGCACAAATCATGCATTTATTATTTAATTAGTACGCAAATATTATGTTATGTTAGATACGTAAACAATTATAAGTCAATTAATTTGCACACTGAATTGCGTGTTACCATTAACCCTTAACATACATTGTTGGTTATTTACTTAAACGAACATGTTTATTAATATTGAACGAAAATATTAGGAGGTTAAAAATTTTACATTTACCCTGGTCCATCAACTCCCTCCTTTGGTGATTTTTAATATCACCACAAAAACCCAAGTTATACAATTTTCTCAGACAGCATATATCTTTTATCCGTTTGCTTTTGTTAGTTTCCACAACTGTGTCTCTTTCAACTTGTTTCTTCGTTTTCTTGTACATGTTCTCTTTTATTTCTTCTAACTCTATTTCACCCATTTCTCTCTCTCTTTCCTTGTTTATCATGTTTTCTTTTTCTAGCTTATTCTGCCTTCTTCTTCTCTTTATACAAGTTATTGCAAGCTTCAGTACTAATATTATTATTATTATCACGGTTGCTATTATTATAACTTTCCCTATTATTAATCCACTCATTCTTGTTAACCAATTTGTTACAGAAGAAAACCCTTTACCAAGTTTTCCCACACACTTTCAACCTCCAGTGGAACAAGTTCTTTGTGCAAATTTGTAATATTTGTTATATACTTCTGTATATTTTCACTCTTATCTGGAATGTAAGTGCAACAATGTTGGACTTTCAGCATTCCACAGACTCCGCCCTATTTTGCCAAAAGAATGTCAAGGGCAAGACGATTTTGCATCACCATAGCTCTCATGGCAACCATCTCGGTATTCACCATTAAGAACCCTCCAGCAGTATCTGTAGATAAACGATCTACCACTGTGGATAATTTCCGAATTCTAAATGCATTCAAAGATATTCCCACTGCTGGTATCAATGCACCAAAAATATCACCTACTATTTCAGAAAAACTTTCCCTTTTTCTACGTGTAAAGGTATTTATCATTTTGTGTGTTCCTTTTTCTTTTCTATCCACATGAAATTTTTTGGAAAGACCAGGCCTAAGTAGCATGACCCATACCAATGGTCCGGCAACCTATAATAAGCCCTATTCCCGCAAACATAATAAATCCCTGGAAATATTGGATCTTTTCCCCCTTTGAATCCCCATCCACCTAAAATTTGGTAATTGTCATGGCAATTGCTGGAACCCACAAAATAATTGTCATATCTTGTCTTATTTCTTCTAATTCACAACCTTCCCTGTTGGGGCCAATCCAGAGTCATAGCTGCATTTGTCTTTTTCTTGTCATGATTGTCTTCCTCAAACGCCCAAAGAGGTGTTTTTGTCTCTTCTATCACTTTTCTTTGAAATTTTACTCTTCTCTCTTCAACCATTTCTAAAAATACCTTTTCTTCCTTCTTTAACTCACAGGTAAGGTTGTACCTAATTATACTATCTAATGTTAAAATCTTATCTTCTAAAAAATATTCACCAAACGTCTTTCCCTCTTTTATTTTGTTAAGCTCGGGAACTACAGAAACTTTTGCAAAAATCTTATTTATGTCAGTGTAATAATATTCTAATCTACCTGTTTTATAAAATAAACTTGCTAAAACACTACATGTTATTCCATATGGCAAAGGGAGGTGATGATAAGTCACACCCTCTGCTACAGATGCAGGCAACTGCATACAAACATAGCAATCTCTTACATCCATTGTTTCTACATACTCATACAGTAATTTAGTAAAAACATTCTTTGAAAAATCTGTTATTGATTTGTCCTTATGTAATTCTGCACTACTCTTTAAAATAACTGGCTCTTGAGTGTTAGCTCCTTTTTCTTTCTCAGTGTTATTAGACTTTTCCACTACAGCTAAACTAATTGGAATAGTTATTGCTAAAACCACCCATACTGTTATTAATAAACCTGTACAAAAACAGCACATCTTGCACCATCTACTTAAAAACTCACATCTACACTTTCTATCTCTAGTATTCTCCATTTTGTCTTCTAACCTTATTTACTTGTTTTCTAGAAAATTGTGTCACTACACCTCAGAAATGACTTGCTTGCCACTCTCTACTTCCAATATTTTGTCTTTGCTCGGTACTTTCTTTTAATTCTTTCTCAGAATTCTTTCTCTGTCACATCCGGTAAATTCGTCAGTTCAGTGTTTTGTCAAATCCGGTAAAACTATCTAAATTTCTTAAGGTTTGTTGCGTCAGGTTTGTTGCACTTCACTTTCTCCCATCAGGTTTCTTTGTTCTGGGTTTTCATGAGTGTTCAATTCTTCTTTGTGACTAGTCAAAGCACGATACAACCATTCAGGCGATCTATACTTTTGATTTACTTTCTTTATTCTTTTCGTTTTCTGCAAGTGTTTTCCACCTTGTTTTTCTTGCTCTTTTTGACTTGTTATTTCATTCACTTGTTCAGCACTTTTCCCATCCAACTTTATGATTCTGTATCTTAATTTTCTTACTCCATTGGGCCAATTGTCTCCTTTTCTTGGCCTTTTTGCTTCACTTCCTTTTTCCTCTCTTTCTGTTTTCCAATTTCTTTTTCTTGTCTCTAGTTTTTCATTTCTTTCTTCTCCACTTTCTTCAGACTCTGTTTCAATTCTTTCGTTATTTCCTCTTATTTTGAAGCTTATAATTTCACTTTCATCTACTTGTGGTTCTTTTCTTATCTTCCTTCGTTCACCTATTTCTGTCCCTCCTCGAGGTTCTTCCGAATTTGTGTCAGTCTCTCTATCTGCTTCTAAAATTCCCTGTTCTTGTGTTTGACTATCTGTCCCTACTGCTCCTCGGGGTTTTTCCGATTTTTCTAATTTTTGGTTTGAAACTCTCCCTTCTTCATCTATTAATATTATCTGCGAAGGAATTTTACCACAACTTGTACTTGGTTGCTCACTGTCAATATCTTCTGGCTCAGTTTCTTCTCTTATGCTTTCAAAATTCCACTTTCTTTTTAGAATTTCATCACAATCCGAATGTTCTGTATCAGATTCTGAACTGGTGTCGGATATTTCCAGATGTCGACTTACAGGTCGATCTTCAAATTCTGGAACTTCAGCTATTTCTTCTATTTCCTCTTCTTCTTCTATCTTTGCACTTGTAGTTGGGTCTTCCAGATGTCGACTTACAGGTCGATCTTCAGGTTCTGGCACCCTGTTTGTCTCCTCTTCTCTTTCTGATGCTGAACTGTTATCTGATATTTCCAGATGCCGACTCACATGTCGATCTTTAGGTTCTGGAACTCTGATGGTGTGGCTGGCATGTACCCAATGTTTCACTCCTGCACACTTGACTGCGGTGGTCGTCACTAGGATCACTTGTCGTGGTTCGTCCCAGCGAGGAACCAAACAGTTTCTTCTCCGGTGGACTTTTATTCGAACCCAATCTCCTGGATTCAAATCGTGTGCTGGTTTTCTATCAAGAGTGGTCGCATCCGGTCCAACCTGATGAAACACAGAACGCACCACATCAGCCAATCCTTTGCAATAGTCCAGCATTAGATCATCAGTTATAGTCAGTAGCTTGTTGACAGGTACTTGTGCTTGTCTCATTGCTCGTCCCATGATTATTTCATGTGGACTGAGTCCAGTTTTCCTTTCCGGAATACTTCTGATTGTCATCAGAACTAATGGCAAAGCATCTGGCCATTTGAGTCCTGTAGCTTGACACATTTTTCCTAACCTGTTCTTGATTGTTCCATTCACTTGCTCTACTATTCCAGAAGCCTCTGGTCTGTATGCACAATGCAGTTTCTGTTTAATACTAAGTGCTTCACAAATCAGTTTAACTAATTCATTTTGGAAGTGTGTTCCTCTATCGGTTTCAATCGTGACTGGAAAACCATACCTAGGAATGAATTCTCGCAGCAAAAGTTTTGCTACCGTGATACTATCATTCCTTCTTGTTGGATATGCCTCCACCCAACGGGAAAACAAACAGACGACCACTAGGACATACCTCAATCTGCTGCACGGTGGCATTTCAATAAAATCCAGCATTCTAGTGAAAGGACCCCCTTCTCGTCCTATTCTTCCTAGACTCACTACTGTCTTTCTTCCTGGATTTAACTGTTGACAAATAAGGAATCTCTGACAAAGACTCTCAGCTATGGCTCTGAATTTTGGATTGTACCATGTTTGTCTAAAAAGTCTGATCATTGAATCTCTCCCAATATGGGCTTGCCCATGGTACATCCGTGCCATGTCAGAAATCATGCTATCAGGCATAACTGGTCTCTCATCCCTGTAAACCCATACATCAGTTTCTTCATGTTTTTTACATCCTGCTTTTAGCCAAGTATCTTTTTCTTCATCCTCTGCAGCTTCTTGTAACTGTCTCACCTCATCCCATGTTTCAATAGAGTTAGTAAAAAGCAAAGGACAAGAAATATGCTCCCTTTCGTGACATTTATTCAAAGAAACCACATTCTTTGCACAGTACTGTGCCATTTCATCAGCATATTTATTGCCAATAGTAATGTAGTCTTCCCCATTTTTATGTGCATTGCACTTCACAACAGCGATCTGTTTAGGCAGCTGTATCGCCTCAAGCAACTTTTTTTACAAAATCTCCATTTCTGATGGGCGTTCCTGCAGACGTCAAGAAACCCCTTTGTGACCAAATCTGACCAAAATCATGCACGACCCCAAAGCCGTACTGGCTATCTGTCACAATCGTAACCCGTACATTTCTTCCCAACTTACATGCTTGAATCAGAGCTACTAATTCTGCAACTTGGGCAGACCGTACACCTTTCAGACAAGATGCTTCCAATACAGTTGCTACTGTGCAAACTGCATATGCTGCACTTAGAATTCCATCACTCGTTCTCAAACATGAGCCATCCACAAACAAAATATAATCTGATTCTTTCAAAGGCTCATCTCGGATGTCAGCTCTTGGTTTTGTACAGTATTCAAGCACATTCAGACAATCGTGATCTACTTCATCCATTTCAATCACATTCTCTTCATCTGGCAATGATGTTGAAGGATTCACATTCATACATCTGTCAATGGTCACATTATCTGCACTCAAAATTACCTTTTCATACCTAGTCAGCCGACTATGTGTCATGTATTGAGTTTTCGTTCTTGTCAAAAGAATTTCCACAGAATGGGGAACATACACTCTCAATGGATACCCCATCACTATGCCTTCACTCTGTTCCAGACTCACACAAGTAGCAGCAACTGCTTTCAAACATCCAGGCAACGCTTTCGCTACAGGGTCTAAAACAGCTGAAAAATATGCAATTGGTCTTTTCATAGTTCCATGTCTCTGCACCAAAACTGAAAATGCACATCCATCTCTTTCACTGCAATACAGCTCAAAATCATTCTTATAGTCAGGCATTCCCAATGCTGGAGCCTCACACAATTTCTTTTTCAACTCTCTGAATGCTTTAATTTCTTCATCATTCATTTCAAAAGGATCTTTAACATCCTTCTTTGTCAGTTTCTGCAATGGTTTAGCAATCAGTGAAAAACCGCTTATCCATTGTCGACAATATCCAACCATTCCCAAAAACATTCTTACCTCTCTTTGTGTCATTGGAGCTCTCATTCCTTGAATCATTTTTATTCTTTCTGTCGTTATCTTTCGCACTCCTTTCTCAATTTTATGCCCTAAATACTGGACTTCTTGTTGACAAAACTGCAATTTTGAAGGGGACACTTTATGTCCTCTTTTTGCTAAATGATTCAGCAAAGCAATTGTATCATTGACACATGCTTCTTTCGTTTTTGATGCCACCAGTAGGTCATCAATATACTGAACCATTACTGACTTTTCTGGCATTCTTAAATCTTCCAAAGATTTCTTTAGGATCTGATTAAAGATTGAGGGACTTTCTGTGTACCCTTGAGGAATTCGGCACCATGCCAAAATACGCTCTCCAAACCTAAACGCAAATATTGGCTGGCTATCTGGATGCAATGGAATAGAGAAAAATGCATGACATAAATCAATTACTGTGTACCATTCTGCTTCACGTGGAATCTGGTATAGAATCACAGCAGGGTTCGGTACTATTGGGCAACAAGGTACAACAATTTTGCTTACCTTCCTCAAATCCTGTACAATTCTATATGTTCCGTTTGGCTTTTTCAGTCACATTATTGGCGAATTACATGGACTGCTCATGATTTCTTTTAGAATCCCTTGTTCAATCATTTTATTTATTACTGGCATTATTCCTTCAATTATTTCTGGAGTCAATTTATACTGGGGCGTATTTGGGTAACTCGTTCCTTCTTTTACTGTTATTTTAACGGGATCTACTCCTTTCATTAATCCTACATCTTCTCCTGTCAAGTCCCACACTTCTTCTTTCACTGTCCTTTTCAACTCAATTGGGATTTTCTCTGCATCAAATACAGGAAACAAAACATTTACTTCTGGTTCTAAATTCACCATTGTCATTTTATACAGCACATCCTCATCTGGAGTCTGAAATGCAATTCCGTCTGAGTACAATAAATTGTGCAGTTCATTTTGCACAATAAATCGCGTCCTAAAAGGTTCACTGGACTACAATCACACACCACAAATCGGTGCATTTCACTAAATGGACCAATTCTTACCTTTACTAATCTAGTAAGAGGCGTTTTAATTTGCTGATTGGAAACTCCAACCACTTGGATATGTTCACCTGAGAGAGGAAGATTTGGAATTTCCACTGACCTAACAGTAGAACGGGTAGCTCCAGTGTCAACAAGGAATGTTACATTTGCACCATTCACTTCTCCATCCACAAATGGACCAGACTGATCTACCTCTAGAGTTGCGCCAAGCACGCACTCTTCCCTCTCTCTTAGGCACCGTCATGAACTTTCATCCGTCTCTCATCCTGTCGTAACAAATATTGAGAAATTTCAGCTGCACGCGACAACTGTTTTACCTGTTCTCCTCCGTAGAATCCTGTTTCTGCACTGTATTTCTGTTGGTTAACACTCTTGGGAAGTGGTGGTTGTGGCACCTGACCTTGTTGAGTAACTACCTCACTCTGCACCTGTGAATTTAATGATTGATTTTCCACATTAGGTTTTGGAGGAAATTTACACTCGTTTCTCCAATGTCCTAGCTTTCCGCAGTTGTGGCATGGCCACTTTTTCTTTGCCTCATCTATGCTCATTTGTCCTTTTCCTTTACCTATATTAGGTCGGGATTTAAACTGTCCTGTTTCACTACTAGTATTACTCAATTGAGCTTCTTGCTTCTCTGCAACTTTCACCTGTGCCCACATGGCTTTCTCTTTCAATTTACGCTGTTTACTCTCAATTTCATCACTGCAATACTTAGCATATCTCAAAACTTCATCCACTGTGCTATTCTGCCATCCTATCAAGTGCTGCTTAATCCTTTCACTTATCTCTGGTGTTAATCCATACACAAACCTATATACAAAATGACTCATGTCCTTCTCACTTAGTGTCTCATAACCACTATACTGTTTGAAAACCAACAACAATCTCTCATAGTAGGCGTGCACTGACTCTTTGCTTTCCTGCGTTGTTCTGTCTATTTTTACCCAATCTGTTTCTTTTGGTGGAATTTTATTCTTCAAAAAGGTAACTACTTGATCATACTTCCTCATCACTTCTGGACCTGGCGCTCCTGTTTTAGCATCCCTTGGATATTCTGCAGTTGGCCAATCAATGGTAATCTTACATTCTGTCCACAAATCAGCAGGCACTACTATATCAAACAATCCATCCAGATCTATCCACAGCGCTTTTGACACCTTAACAAATCTCTCCACTTGTCTGTACCATTCTACTGGTTCCTCTCTCAACTTTGGGAAGTCATTTGTAAATGACAGTATATCCTGTCTGGTCCATGGAACATGCACATAACTACCACCTGGTGTTTCTCTCATCGGGTATTCCCTAGCAACTGGTTCCCTATCTGTCACTGCAAAAGCTAAAGATGCTTTATCTGTTGTTTTCTCATTCCTCTTTGTCCATCTATTTCTCCATCTATCCACATCACCCCATTTTCTCAATAAAACAATCAACTCTTTTATTTGGGTCAGTCTTCCTGATGTGTTCAAATTCTCTATGTCTTTCTCACAAAAATCTACTCTGTACGGTTTCTGCAATGTCCTCACTTTCACAAATTCTACTCCTAGTTCACTTGCAATCTCTTCCAATTTGTCATGTAAATTTCTAGCTCTCCAAGTAAGACTCTTGCACAAAAACATAATCTCATCATCCTGGTAATTTTTTAATTTTTCTGTACCAATGGTTCCCAAAATCAACTCTTCCATGTCTATGTTTAACCTAATTACATCTAATGGTTTTTCTTCTGGTTCTTTTGCTTTTAGCGCTTTCATCCATTCGTTTAACTCGTCTGGAGTCGGACCTACAGGCGTACTATTTAATTCTATCCAATCACTGCTTCTTTCTGGTGTTCCTGATGCGGACTCTGTCACCATAGGCATTCTCCTAATCTTATTCTCATTTATCGACAAATTTGTAGGTGGGCTTGGTCTACACGTACTAGCCAAATTGTGTGCACCTTCATTATTCAATTCCATCCCTTCTCTTTTTCTTTGCAAATGTGAATTCATGGGAATTACTAAAGAATGTTCATTAATTTTCTGATTCTCAAAAATTGGCATTACTGGACCTATAGTTACTGGTACAGTTACAGCTTCCATATTCTTTGTCAATTCTCTTATTTTCTCAGTCAATTCTCTTGTCGTTTTTGCTAATTCAATTGTATTGTCATTTTCTGTCTCTTCATTTTGTGAAGTTTTAAATGTTTCTTGTGACCTATTTATTTCACTTCTTCGTTCGGGTTTTTTATTCCTCCCAGTTTCCATTGTCGGTGCATTAGGTGTCACCACCGCAGAAGTCTGTTGGTATGGAGGTGGATTTCTGTTTAAAATATCTTCCAGCAATTCGTCATCTGTTTCACTACCACCATACACATACTTTTCTACCACTACATGTTTCTTTTTCTCTGTACACTTTCTCTTTGCTTCTTCCTCAACTGCAAAAGCTGGAAACAAACCTCCTGTCATGTTAGCATATCTCCAACGTTTTACTCTATCCTCATGATTTATTCCCCACAACCTTCCAGGCAAAAACTCATGATTCTTTAATCCTCTGGATCTCTCTCGCTCATACATCTCAACTTCCCATTCCGTTAAAGCTTCAAACTGTGTCGGTCTAGGTCTAGGTTCTAACATTACCATCTTCTCTCTCAAGTTCCGTAGTACAGCTACATTAAATGAACCATTCTCAGGGAAAGCCAATGCTCCATCGTTCTTGGTATATTTTGTCCAATTTTCTAACCATATGCATGTATGATATCCATATTTCAGCATCATATGTGAAGCTGGTGATTTCGGCGGAGGAATTATTTGTCCCTCTCTAGTCACTACCTTTTTGTCCTTCTTAAAGAAGTTCTTAACTTTCGACATCCAAGACGTTTTCTCTTTTCCATACTCATAGTACGACATGATTCACAATCTTTTTCTTCTTAAACGATCCGCAATTCAACACTGTTCCCTATGCGTTATTTCAACCAATACTAGCGCGACTCACACCAACACTCCAATCACAGCGATTTCTGTCTACGGCGCACTGTCCAATCCCAGCGCGGCTTTTATCTACGTCAGTCCTGCTCCTGTTCTCATGTGACTATCGCACTGTCCAATCCCAGCGCGGCTCTTGTCTATGTCACTTTTACTCTTGACCCCTCCTTTACAAAAATTATCGGCAATTTCTTTTTCAACAATTCTTTGTTAATTACAACATTTAAAACATTTCCATTGTCTGATTCGCTAAACCGAAAAGATAGCTTTGACCATTCACACAAGAATTCTGTATTTTCCAGTAGGCAGCGCTTACCTCTACCCTACCACAGAATTTTCAGTTTCGCCGATAAAGTAGCACTTCCCTCTACCTTACCCTTCTTTCAAGCAATCAGTAAACCCGTTTCTCTGGGGATAAAACACATGTGGAGACTATATTGCTCCTGAGAATTAAGGCCAGAGTTTCACAAGAAAACCGCTCACTATTTCACTTACACACCTTTTATACGCAAAATGTCCCTAATATAACACAACCTGTGTTATTACCAAAAGGAACTCAGACAGTGTAAAATTCCATGTGACTTCTCTTGCCACACGTGTTCCACTTCCTACTTCCCGGAAGCGTGAAAACTTACATATAACATAACGCGACTCAACAAAAAGTGTTAGACATAAACTTATCAACAATCTATAATCAAAAATCAATAATCACCAAACTAATCTATAGAAACGATAACTCTGCTACCAAGAAATCTGATCCAGCGCTAACAATAAAAATAATTCTCCTATTATGCTTTTGGGCATCCAGGTGCAATTATTTCTCTAACACACACACTATATCCATATGACGGTGGGGCCCATAACACCGCATATACATTCACTTACTCATTTGTTCCCTGGATTTCCTCCGTCATGAACCTAGGAGAAAAACGATTCGCTGGAAGGAGACGGGATACCTCTTTTATAATGACATAATATTTCTCATTTGCTTTTAAGGTATTCCGCTCATTGGTCGATGGACCAACTAGTAGGAATCAGTTGATGGTGATTAAGACCAGCTCAATCACAATGAACTCTTTTACCATTTCATTATTAATCATTAAGCTAAAGAAAATCACTGAGTCATTTGTTTAAAGAATAATAAAGTTTATATAAAGTTTTGAATGCAGGAAAATTTAGATTAAGCTTATTATTCAGATCATTGCATTTATCATCAATATAAGAATAGTTTGAAATTGCAAGGCACTTTTATTAGACGGAAAAATGAGGTTATCATAATAAGAACTCTATAGATCAATCTATCTATCTCTCTGGGGGAAAGCCTAATAATTCTAATAAAAACTATTAAATAAAAGTTCTCCTAAAGTAGCATCTTTATACTCAACTGTAAAAAGAAAATAATAGCAGCAGCATCAGCTTGTCAGCATCAGCAACCGCAACTTCTCCCATCTACAGCATCTAACTTCTCCAGCATCTCCCGCAGCATCCCGCAGCATTCTAACCCCTCCCACCAAGAGTAGGTCTTCTTATACCCTAATTCTAGCTTACAGCATAAAATGTTTCTTCTTACATGGCGCGATTCATTCTCATTGGTCAAAAACTCAGGTCCATATACATTTTAATCAAACTTCCTGGTCTTAACCAGTTCCGTGTGGAATGTCCATGCAAGCATCGTTTCCCACAGTTCATGCACTTGCTCATCCGTTTCGATCAGTCCAAATTGTATCTTTTTCTGTAACATTTTGTGTAATACAGTTCCGTCTATTGATTCAACCAGGCTTCTCACGCTTCTTGCTGATCATCTTGGCACACATCTGCTCAGAAGGGTCACAACAGCCTTGACCATACTTTCATCTAAGCCTCTCGGCATCAGCACGTGATCATCCCTTTTCCACAGCCTCTCTCCTCTATCACATGGTCTCTTCCGCTCATGCGCACTTTAACAACTCGCGGACATTTTATATTGCTGCTCGGCAGGCCTAAGCGCACTATTTTAAAAGATAAACAAAATGTGATTAAAACAAAGAAATATAAACCCTTTCGTTTCCCTCCCGTCTTTCTACGTACCCCAATTAGGTATTACCTAGCAGAAGCAACATATAAAGCTGTCCCTTACTTACCATCGCTTTATTTTGCAACTACACGTTTTATTTAAAAGCACAAATCATGCATTTATTATTTAATTAGTACGCAAATATTATGTTATGTTAGATACGTAAACAATTATAAGTCAATTAATTTGCACACTGAATTGCGTGTTACCATTAACCCTTAACATACATTGTTGGTTATTTACTTAAACGAACATGTTTATTAATATTGAACGAAAATATTAGGAGGTTAACATTTTTTACATTTACCCTGCTCCGTCACTATATCTACCTCTTACAGAGTACGATGCTATATCTACCTCTTACAGAGTACGATGCTATATTTACCTCTTACAGAGTATGATGCTATATCTACCTCTTACAGAGGACGATGCTATATCTACCTCTTACAGAGGACGATGCTATATCTACCTCTTACAGAGTACGATGCTATATCTACCTCTTACAGAGTACGATGCTATATTTACCTCTTACAGAGTACGATGCTATATCTACCTCTTACAGAGTACGATGCTATATCTACCTCTTACAGAGTACGATGCTATATTTACCTCTTACAGAGTACGATGCTATATTTACCTCTTACAGAGTACGATGCTATATCTACCTGTTACAGAGTACGATGCTATATTTACCTCTTACAGAGTACGATGCTATATTTACCTCTTACAGAGTACGATGCTATATCTACCTCTTACAGAGTACGATGCTATATCTACCTCTTTCAGAGTACAATGCTATATTTACCTCTTACAGAGTACGATGCTATATCTACCTCTTACAGAGTACGATGCTATATCTACCTCTTACAGAGTACGATGCTATATTTACCTCTTACAGAGTACGATGCTATATTTACCTCTTACAGAGTACGATGCTATATCTACCTCTTACAGAGGACGATGCTATATCTACCTCTTACAGAGGACGATGCTATATCTACCTCTTACAGAGTACGATGCTATATCTACCTCTTACAGAGTACGATGCTATATCTACCTCTTACAGAGTACGATGCTATATCTACCTCTTACAGAGTACGATGCTATATCTACCTCTTACAGAGTACGATGCTATATCTACCTCTTACAGAGTACGATGCTATATTTACCTCTTACAGAGTACGATGCTATATTTACCTCTTACAGAGTACAATGCTATATCTACCTCTTACAGAGTACGATGCTATATCTACCTCTTACAGAGTACGATGCTATATCTACCTCTTACAGAGTACGATGCTATATCTACCTCTTACAGAGTACGATGCTATATCTACCTCTTACAGAGTACGATGCTATATCTACCTCTTACAGAGTACGATGCTATATTTACCTCTTACAGAGTATGATGCTATATCTACCTCTTACAGAGGACGATGCTATATCTACCTCTTACAGAGGACGATGCTATATCTACCTCTTACAGAGTACGATGCTATATCTACCTCTTACAGAGTACGATGCTATATTTACCTCTTACAGAGTACGATGCTATATCTACCTCTTACAGAGTACGATGCTATATCTACCTCTTACAGAGTACGATGCTATATTTACCTCTTACAGAGTACGATGCTATATTTACCTCTTACAGAGTACGATGCTATATCTACCTCTTACAGAGTACGATGCTATATTTACCTCTTACAGAGTACGATGCTATATTTACCTCTTACAGAGTACGATGCTATATCTACCTCTTACAGAGTACGATGCTATATCTACCTCTTTCAGAGTACAATGCTATATTTACCTCTTACAGAGTACGATGCTATATCTACCTCTTACAGAGTACGATGCTATATCTACCTCTTACAGAGTACGATGCTATATTTACCTCTTACAGAGTACGATGCTATATTTACCTCTTACAGAGTACGATGCTATATCTACCTCTTACAGAGGACGATGCTATATCTACCTCTTACAGAGGACGATGCTATATCTACCTCTTACAGAGGACGATGCTATATCTACCTCTTACAGAGTACGATGCTATATCTACCTCTTACAGAGTACGATGCTATATTTACCTCTTACAGAGTACGATGCTATATCTACCTCTTACAGAGTACGATGCTATATCTACCTCTTACAGAGTACGATGCTATATTTACCTCTTACAGAGTACGATGCTATATTTACCTCTTACAGAGTACGATGCTATATCTACCTCTTACAGAGTACGATGCTATATCTACCTCTTACAGAGTACGATGCTATATCTACCTCTTACAGAGTACGATGCTATATCTACCTCTTACAGAGTACGATGCTATATCTACCTCTTACAGAGTACGATGCTATATCTACCTCTTACAGAGTACGATGCTATATTTACCTCTTACAGAGTACGATGCTATATCTACCTCTTACAGAGTACGATGCTATATTTACCTCTTACAGAGTACGATGCTATATCTACCTCTTACAGAGGACGATGCTATATCTACCTCTTACAGAGGACGATGCTATATCTACCTCTTACAGAGTACGATGCTATATCTACCTCTTACAGAATACGATGCTATATTTACCTCTTACAGAGTACGATGCTATATCTACCTCTTACAGAGTACGATGCTATATCTACCTCTTACAGAGTACGATGCTATATTTACCTTTTACAGAGTACGATGCTATATCTACCTCTTACAGAGTACGATGCTATATTTACCTCTTACAGAGTACGATGCTATATCTACCTCTTACAGAGTACGATGCTATATCTACCTCTTACAGAGTACGATGCTATATCTACCTCTTACAGAGTACGATGCTATATCTACCTCTTACAGAGTACGATGCTATATCTACCTCTTACAGAGTACGATGCTATATCTACCTCTTACAGAGTACGATGCTATATTTACCTCTTACAGAGTACGATGCTATATCTACCTCTTACAGAGTACGATGCTATATCTACCTCTTACAGAGTACGATGCTATATTTACCTCTTACAGAGTACGATGCTATATCTACCTCTTACAGAGTACGATGCTATATCTACCTCTTACAGAGTACGATGCTATATCTACCTCTTACAGAGTACGATGCTATATCTACCTCTTACAGAGTACGATGCTATATTTACCTCTTACAGAGTACGATGCTATATCTACCTCTTACAGAGTATGATGCTATATCTACCTCTTACAGAGGATGTTGCTATATCTACCTCTTACAGAGGACGATGCTATATCTACCTCTTACAGAGTATGATGCTATATTTACCTCTTACAGAGTACGATGCTATATCTACCTCTTACAGAGTACGATGCTATATTTACTTCTTACAGAGTATGATGCTATATCTACCTCTTACAGAGTACGATGCTATATCTACCTCTTACAGAGTATGATGCTATATCTACCTCTTACAGAGGATGTTGCTATATCTACCTCTTACAGAGGACGATGCTAAATCTACCTCTTATAGAGTACGATGCTATATTTACCTCTTACAGAGTACGATGCTATATCTACCTCTTACAGAGTACGATGCTATATTTACCTCTTACAGAGTATGATGCTATATCTACCTCTTACAGAGTACGATGCTATATCTACCTCTTACAGAGTATGATGCTATATCTACCTCTTACAGAGGATGTTGCTATATCTACCTCTTACAGAGGACGATGCTATATCTACCTCTTACAGAGTACGATGCTATATTTACCTCTTACAGAGTACGATGCTATATCTACCTCTTACAGAGTACGATGCTATATTTACCTCTTACAGAGTATGATGCTATATCTACCTCTTACAGAGTACGATGCTATATCTACCTCTTACAGAGTACGATGCTATATTTACCTCTTACAGAGTACGATGTTATATCTACCTCTTACAGAGTACGATGCTATATTTACCTCTTACAGAGTACGATGCTATATTTACCTCTTACAGAGTACGATGCTATATCTACCTCTTACAGAGTACGATGCTATATCTACCTCTTTCAGAGTACAATGCTATATTTACCTCTTACAGAGTACGATGCTATATCTACCTCTTACAGAGTACGATGCTTTATCTACCTCTTACAGAGTACGATGCTATATCTACCTCTTACAGAGTACGATGCTATATTTACCTCTTACAGAGTACGATGCTATATCTACCTCTTACAGAGTACGATGCTTTATCTACCTCTTACAGAGTACGATGCTATATCTACCTCTTACAGAGTACGATGCTATATTTACCTCTTACAGAGTACGATGCTATATCTACCTCTTACAGAGGACGATGCTATATCTACCTCTTACAGAGGACGATGCTATATATCTACCTCTTACAGAGGACAATGCTATATTTGTGGCGAGTAGATTGATTAAGTGTCCTCTACCGGATTGATGGCAGCACATGTTTTTGAATTCGCAATATTCATTATGTGATGTGTGCCTGGTTTTTTTCTTTATTTTTTCTTTCCTTTTCAGGTATTGTATTTTAATGTTTCTTTAAATTAGAATAAGATACACAAAAAAATATACAATTTGGACAATAAGGTGCTAAAAACGGCCCAGGGAAAAAATGGTTCAATTAAACCAACGACCTTCAAACTTCTTAATTAACAAATTAAGTACTGAACACAGCAACGTTTTAAACAAGGTGCTTATCTCTCTTCTCCATGGGTATAATACATGTTCTTCTTGTCAGAGCCTGGTGCCCCCGAGATCAATTATGGCCCCAGAGACACCCAGCCCGCAGTTTGAAGACCTCTAAATTAAAGTATCAAAAGTTCCATAAAAAGACATAACAAAGACAAAGAGAGAAACAGCCCACCTGACTGGCCAGAGAATGAGAACTCTCAGACTAGTGGCCTGGAAGACACGAGCTCACTTGATAGTGTTGTGTAACTATGAGATATTCAATCCTAAGTAGTGAGTGTCAACAATGTTTCAACTCAGTAGCAGTAGAATATGGGTCATCATCAGGTTATCGTCAGGAAGGAGGAAATGAGGTCTCCAAGCCCCTCCCATGGCTAAAATGAAGGCAGGTGAGGCTGGCAGCTAACAATGCAGCAGATCTTGGTGATAACAGTAATGACTTCTAAAGCCTTAACTTTGTCAGATTTCATGAACAGTGTTGGTCATCTATAAAAAAAATATTAGTGATTTAATGTTGTTGTCTATTGGTGTGGAGCCCGGCTCGGTGACCCTGTGGACACATTTTAAAAGGAGAAATATATATCCCACCTCATGAAGAAAAGCTGTGTGGCCTTCAGCTCTGTAGCTAAGATCATCACATTTCATTGCCTTCAAAAATATATTTGCCAAATTGACTAGCAAACTGCACTAAACAGACCTCAGTATAGTCAGTATCAAGCCCCTGCACGTGTCTGTGACAGAAAGAAACACAGCATAGATTGCTGGAGCTGTGGTGTCAAACGCTATTAGTAGCAACTGGGTCAGTCATGTTACTCATGTCACATAGAAGGCTGATGTGCTGAATGCCAGCTGTAAACATAAGCTATCTTTTTTTAAGATCATATAAAGTTAGCACAATGTGGAACCAAACTATTGACCATAATCACACAGTAAAATTATTCACTTTGATTCAGTGTAGGCTAATTTAAGAAATGCATACCTAGATTTACTAATTTCAACGCAAACCACACATTATGCAAATTTGCTGCACTGCATTGCACCAGGAGAAAAACACAGCACAGTGCCATGTCTAGAAAGAACGGCCTTTTGATGGTGTCATCTCCTCTGCTGGTGCTTGCACGACTCCTAGTCTTGCACCATGGTGCAAAAGTGAGTGTGCACTCTCTAGCGGCTGCTACCGGACACAGGTGGTGGGGCAGGTTCGGGGCATGTGGGGGTGGGTGGGACGGCCGCCGCCTCTCCTCTGTCCTTTTCTTCCTGACTCCGGTCCCGCAGCAGGATACAGGAAGTAGCAGGAACCACCCGTCTCCCAACCTCCCAATAGCCACACACAACGCTTTTGCAGCATTGTGATTGGTCTGAGCACCGTGGATCGGCGCTCAGCCAGGGAATGGGGGCCTGGGCATGTTCTCCACGCAGGCTGTAATGCAGCCTGCATGGAGAAGATGCGAAGTGCGCATGAATGTTTGGTCGGCACGAGAGGGCTGGACAAACAGTCATGTGCACTTAGGAGCGGACAAACCACTCCTCCCCTGCTCCTCTATCATTGGAGCAGCCCTGACCCAAACACAAAGCTGCAGCAGAAGGAAACATAAATGATAATAACACGAGTTATTATCATTTTATGTTTCCTTTACTTCACTGCTGCGAAGCAGTGTGGCGACTCTCCCCCACCTTAGCGGAGGAGCCGCCACTGATTGGTAGTGGATGCATACCCTTCCGGTATAAAGTCCCATGTGTAGACAGACTCTGAACGTTCTTACGCATTGGATGTGTGTCGCGCACCCCAACACATATGCAATGTGCTTTTTTGTGAAATTATCACATCTGTTATTTGCCTGCTTTAAGGATGCATTAGTTTATGACGCAAAGCCCGGCAGGACTATTCTCATAGACAGGGCTTTGCGTCAAAACCTACGGATGTTTGCGCTGATCCATCTCAGTGATCCCCCCTTTAGGAAAAGCAGGGTAAAGTGGTCTTTGCATTGTGAAAAGTGCCCTTTCTAGCCCAAGACACCCTTTACCCTGGATAGTACAGAGTAGGCGCTGCATTGTACTGCTTTGCGTTGCACAAACCCATGGCACTTCTAGGCTGCTGGGTCCATAAATATCACAACTATACTTTTGTGTCGACCGTGCAAATGTGAATGTTTGAGGTTTAAATCATTGGTTCAGCAGCTCTCAAACACATTCAACAATCATAGGCTTGAATTATTCTGTTTGACCTAACCAGTGTGTTGAAAGTGGGATATTTTCCGTTTTTATAGATGAAGGTGGGACTCACTGACGAATATTAGCAAAACTACAGATAGTTTGTGACATTTCTGAATCTTTACTTGCAATTATTGAAACTAAATTTATGTGTTTTCCAGTAGAAATAAAATGTTTGTGCTTTGAGTTTGATGTAAAGAGGAGACAGGGAGGGGGGGTAAATATCTCTCTGGTACCTTCTTGTATCAAAACTGCTTATGCTATGATTCTTAAAAGCCCAAAAAAGTTATGTCAAAAAAAGAAAGAGAAGTAGAGAGCTGAAACTTGTCCAGACTTTTGACAATGTTTATATTCTGCAAATGTTAGGGTAAAAAAGTAAGACAGCCCAGGATTGATTTGAGTCTTCTATACATCCTGGGAGGATCACGTATACCTCTGACACATGTCTCGATTACCTACAGAAATTGTCATCACATCAGGAGGTGAGAATGTTCCCCCGGTGCCCATCGAGAATGCCCTGAAGGAGGAGGTACCCATCATCAGCAATGCGGTGTTAATCGGAGACAAGAGGAGGTTCTTGTCCATGCTGATCACTTTGAAGGTGAGAAGGAGAATTCTCACATTCTGATTACTCTGAAGGTCAGAGCAGGGAACTCATCCATTCTGATCAGTCTAAAGGTAAGTGGGGACACTATGTCCATGCAGAGTGTTCTGAAGGTGACAGGGGGGAGAGATATTGCCCATGCCGATCACTCTAAATTTAAGAGGTGGTCCTCATTCGTGCTGATGACTCTGAATGGAAGAGCTTGCCAGTGAGGGACTCTATTAGTGTAAGAGAGGACACTTCACCCATGCTAATTATTCTGAAGATGAGAGGGGAGATCCTGCCCATGCTGATCACTCTCAAGTGTACGAGGGGAATGACCACTGTGAGAGGGGAGCACTTGTTCGTGATGTAAACTATGAGCTAAGGGGGTAGTGCTCATCCATACTGATCACTCTAAAGTTAAGAGGGGAGCACTCATTCATTCTGATCACTCTGATTGTCAGAGGGGAGAGCTTGTCCATGTAAGAGGGGAGAGCGTGTTCTTGGTGTCACTATGAAGGTAAGAGGGGAGCGCTCATCCATGCTGATCACTCTGAATGTAGAAGAGAAATATTTGGGCATGATGATCACTCTAAATGTAGGAGGGAAGAGCTTGTCCATGCTGATCATGCCAAAGGTGAGAGGGGAGATCCTGCTCATGCTGATCACTAACTGTACAAGGGGACTGATCACTGTCAGAGGGGAGCGCTTGTCCGTGATGTAGACTATGATGCTAAGGGGGTAGTGCTCATCCGTGCTGATCACTTTAAAGGTAAGAGGGGAGCACTCATTCATTCTGATCACTCTGATTGTAAGAGGGAAATATTTGGCCATGATGAACCCTCTGAATGTAGGCGGGGAGAGCTGGTCCATAATGAACACCCTGTAAGGAGAGGGATCCCCCCATGCTAATCATTCTGAAGGTAAGATCGGACGCTTGTCCACAATAAACACTCTGATATAGGTAGGGAGAGATCACCCATGCCAGTCACTCTGAAGGTAAGTGATGCACGCTCAGGCATGCTGATTACTATAGATGGATGTATGGCGCTCTCTGCAAGGATGAATACTCTGAAGGTAAAGCTCATCGATGCCAATAATTGTGAAGGGAAGTGGGGAAAGTTGTCCATCCCAACCCTCTGAAGTAAGAAAGGTCAGAGGGGAGAGATGGTGCTCGATGATCATTTTAAAGGAAGGGTGAGAGTTCATCCACACTGATCACTTTGAACGTAAGAAGGAGGTGTATGTCCATGCCAACTACTGTTTTCATGATGATCACTCTGAGGACATGAAGGTAGAGGTAATTCATTCAGATCCCACTACTGGTAAGAGTTGTGGGCTTTTCCACCCCCATCACTGTGAAGGCAAACAGAAACCCATGGCCATACAGGTGAGTTGGAAGGTAAGAGAGGGGAACATGTCGATACTATTCAGTGTGCATGTGTGTGTCTGTGGGCTCTTCAGTCTGAAGTTCAAAATGGAGTGCTCATCAGCGTTGATAACTTTGAAAGTAAGTGAGAAGATAAAATGTGCAGATGGTAATGAATAGCTTTAGAGAACGAGTGTACAAGAGACTGGATACAAGGAGCATTTATATGAAGATGTGTATAGTACAATCACCAGATTGTAAAGAAGGGCCACTGATGTGATGAGGTGTATTGTATAATTGGCAGACTATAGAAAATATGTGTTTATGTGAAGCGGTGTTTTGTATGATCAGCGGACCGTAAAGAAGGGCCATTTACGTGATGAGGTGTACAATCGCCAGACTATAGAAAAGGTGTAGTTATGTGATGAGGTATACAGTACCATTGCCAGACTTTAGAAATGGTGTAGTTATGTGATGAGTTGTATAGTACAATTGTCAGACTATAGAAAAGGTGTATATATGTGATGAGGTGTATAGTACAATTGCTAGACTTTAGAAAGGTGTATTTATGTGATGAGGTGTATAGTACAATCACCAGACTTTAGAAAAGGTGATTTCATGTGAAGATGTGTATAGTACAATCACCAGACTTTAGAAAAGGTGTATTCATGTGAAGATGTGTATAGTACAATCGCCAGACTTTAGAAATGTTTCATTTATGTGAAGAGGTGTATAGTACAATCACTAGACTTTAAAGGCGGTGTACTTATGTGAAGAGGTGTATTGTCCAATTGCCAGAATTTAGAAAAGGTGTAGTTATGTGATGAGGTGTATAGTACAATCGCCAGACTAAGGAAAAGGTGTAGTTATGTGATGAGGTGTATAGTACAATTGCCTGACTTTAAAAAAGGTGCATTAATGGGAGGTGTATAGTACAATCGCCAGACTAAAGAAAAGTTGTAGTTATGTAATGAGGTGTATAGTACAATCACTAGATTTTTGAAACTGTGTATTAATGTGAAGAGGAGTATAGTACAATTGCCAGACTCCAGAAAAGGTGCATTTATGTGATGTGGTGTATAGTACAATCACCAGACATTAGAAACAGTGTATTTATGTGAAGAGGCGTATAGTGCAACTGCCAGACTTTAGAAAAGCTGTAGTTATGTGATTAGGTTGTCAGACTTTAGAAATGGCATATTTATGTGATGAGGTGTATAGTATAATCGCTAGACTTTAGAAACAGTGTGTTTATGTGAAGAGGGGTATAGTACAATTGCCAGACTTTAGAAAGGTGTATTTATGTGATGAGGTGTATAGTACAATCACCAGACATTAGAAAAGGTGCATTCATGTGAAGATGTGTGTAGTACTATTGACATAGTGCACTGTGAACTTTCATAAATCATCACTCATTCTTTTTCCCAGTGTACGTTTTCAACTTAGCGTGCTGGTTCACGAGACTCAACTTATGATACATTTGTGCAATTAGTATTTTCCAGTCAATTATATTTTGAATCCATTTATAAACTGTGAAGTCTTGAAAACTATATGATTACCACGTCTCATTTTCTTGGTTCTGTTTGATTTGCTGTCAGTGTACCGTTGATCCGAATACACTGCAGCCAGGAGACGATCTGACACCGGATGCCATCCAATTCTGCCATCACCTGGGCAGTGATGCCAAGCAGGTATCGGAGGTGGTGAGATCCAAGGACCCAAAAATCTACAAGGCCATTCAGGAGGGCTTGGACCGGGTAAACCAGAGGGCTGTATCCAATGCCCAGAGGGTGCAGAAATGGACAATACTGGAAAAGGATTTCTCTATTGATGGAGGAGAGCTAGGTGAGTATTCATGGAAACTAAGTGATCATTTGTAGGTAACCTTACTGATGGAGGAGAACCTGATGAGCACCTACCTGATGGTGTAGTGATCAGCTATATTTACACTCTGAAAGGGAGAGAGCTAACTGAGTACCTGGACAACCAAATGGAATATGCTGGTGGGGGAGCGAATAACTGTGGGGCGTGCCTTAGAGGGGGGAGCTAACCGAGTACTCACAGTACTTAAAAGTGATATTTATGATAGCAGATTGATGATCCATAGAGTTCTTCATTGATATTGGAACTAAGTACTGAATACACCTATGGGAATATGGATGATTGTGCAGTGACTATATTCAGGGTTTTCCATTGTTTGCGGAGAGCTAAGCAAGGACTGGCAGTAGCTGAGGCACAGATCCATGACCCTGGTGCTATAGATACTGGAACACCCCACTCTTGGGAACTCCGATTGTCAACTTTCTCCTCTCAAGGCAGCTCTTCATGCTGCTACCTTATGATCACAGAGGTGATGAAAGTCTCAAATGGCCCCCAATTGAAGTAAGACTCCTTTTCAAGATAGGCTGAATCACTTACAAAGCTTTCCATAGGGCAACTTCAAACTACCTTAGCCACAAATTGAACATCTTGGGCAGTGAAAGTTCTCTGTGGTGCTGAAACAACCTGCTGATGAAGAATGTATCTTCAAAAAAGACATTAGCGCTAAAACAATCATTCTCAGGAACTTTACTTTACCCGAAGTCTGGAATTCCATTCCACCAATGAGTGTCATCTTCATATGAAACATTCAAGAGAGAATTAAATAACCTGCTGCTCCAATGTCTCTTCCTCTTACAAAGGGCCCTACTCAGCTGACAACCAGCTATCTGCGTGACACAGAGCTAACCACAATACTGTAAGTAAAGGGGTATATTTGCCAATTGTTCCTCCATAGTAACACAACAACAACAGTTGCTTCGTTGCCTTGAGTTGCGTGGGACGGAGAGAGCATTGCTGAAGCATATCAACCAAGATATGGCGATGCTCCTTCCTTCCCAACAGCGAGCAGCGCTAGCATAGGTTTTGTACTGAGAGAATTCCCTTCCAGTACAAAATACTATGCTTAGGCTAACTCGAAAACGTTTCCCACTCGTTATGTGTGCTGTGCGCCTGCCTCAGGGCGGTGTTTTTGTTTGGCAAAAACCCGGTCTGCATGGTAGTAGAGAGGGCCTTGCGTCAAAAACTGTGGGTGATAGCATGGCAATGCCCACGTACCACCCATTGAACAACATTTTGACACAAAGTAACAAAAATAACGCAAAGCTCGATTTGCATTAATTTTAGATAACTTTAAAAATAAATATTTTATCAAGACTTTGGGTAGGTTTGCGTCACTTTTTATGACTTTGCTCCTGAGCAAAGAATAAATAAATCTGCCACAGAGAGCATTTATAAAATTATTTATTCTATTCTAGAAAACAATATTCCCAAATGACTACACTGCAAGGAATTTCATTGGTTGTAGTAGAAATAGGAATGTATTTGCTATTTTAGCAGAATTTTAAACTACCTGCGAATGTGAACAGCTGGTGCACCACTTGACCTGCACTCCAGATGTAATCATGAGACATCATGAGGAGACAGAGAAAATCTAACTATTAAAGTACAAAAATCCTCATCAAGAGCACAGTTCCCTGGAAGGATAATGATTACATGTTGGATAGAGTACCTCTAGGCATACAGTACTAGAGTGAGGCTATAAGGATATCACAAGTCACAAAGGAGTTCTGTGACTGTAAAGAAACGCCTCTTTTTGCATGATCACCCCATAGGTTTGGACTGATGCTGCTGGGTTTTCGACTCTAAAGTGCCCTGAGACCTGCTAACAGGACCCTAGTGCAGGTGTTCAAACCCTTTACAAAATTTATGTTGAATTGGCTACCCCTAATTCACATAAGCTAACTTACTTTTAAGTCCCCGGTGTATGGTACCAGAGGTATCCATGGCATGTATGTTAGAGTGCCCCCCCCTGTGATTGTGCCACCCTAAGTGTGACAATGTACAAAATGGCTCCCAGTCTGCCACTGCAGCCTCGAAGGGCAGTTTAAAATTGCTGATTCAACTTTGCCATTTAAACCAATGACAAAGCCCCCACTTAACTTAATAATGCATATGTCGCCCCTAAGGAAGGCCTATCGAGTTGTAAGGCAGGGAGCTGTATATTATTAAGTGGGACATGTACTTTTATATGTCCTAACAGTAAAACATCCAGATTGTGTTTTTTACTTTAGAAAAGCTAGTAGTCCCCTTGGCTAGTAAAGAGTTATAGGCTGACAGCTCAGCCCTGCTAACTTCTGAATGAGACTATTAGAATGGGTACTTCAAGGTATCAAATTAATCGTGGCATTAAACCCAACTTGATGCCCAAGTTGAAATTAATGCCTCTTTTAAGGAAAAAGCTACTTTTGAAAGTTACCACTCTGCTGCCCAGTTTATCCGGTGGCCATTCGCAGTTGCTGGCCACCAAACAACCTTATGCCCTCCTGGGGAGAATTATGAATGACTCCCATGCTCAGGATCAATAGAGGCCAGCCACAGAGAGAGGTGTTACTGCAGGAAGACACACAGGGTGTTGGGCCAAAATGCAAGCTTCAAAGGAGAAGATGCCTTTGGTGGCAAATAGCGATTGCACTGGAGGAAGGCTGCCCTTTTGTTACAGTAGATCGGCTGACGGAAAGAACAGTGGGGAGAAACCAGTTGTCAAACCATTTTTTCAGTGGGTGTGTAGCCCACAGGTAGCCACATTTCTAGGGTGGGCTACCAAACTCCTAACAGCCAAGGAAGACATCTTGGGACTGGGCAGAATAGTGCACTCTGGGATTGCTAGATGCCACACATAGCTTGAAAGTCATCACAGAGCTCGAAGGATCCTGGTAGCCCATTGGCTAGTGACTGCAACATTTCACCAGGGCACTTTCTGGGCTTAATTATAGCACTCCTTGCTCCCTGAACCTCAGATCACATCTGGACTGGAGAAAGGACAAGCAAGGACTGCCCTGCTGACCCCTGGACCTGGCCAGAGAGGCTGCACCAACTTCTGGACTGCACCTGCTGCTGCTCCTTGGGCTAGTGAAGAAAGGACTGTGCCTGTGGTGCCTGGCTCTTGGAAAAGTTGTTTCAGAGCCCCAGACAGAAAAGCTGAACTCCAAGGGCCAGTTGGCTGACCCTCTGTTCCAGCACCAGGGCCATAAAAGGTGGAGTAGCCCGTTCTGGCTAGTCAGTAGCCACTCTCAAACAAACGCTTCTTCTTGGTGTCAGATTTCTTTTGTGTTGTGTGACATTCTTCTGTTGTTTGGTGCGTCTTAATGCTTTACACTAATTGCTTTGTTTAAGCCTTTCTGCTCGAAGCCACAGCTACCTAGGGTTGAGCTAGAGGTTTTACAAATGAGCCTGACTGGACCCAAGACAGATTTGTAAGTGTATTACATGGTGAGGTCCCACTTCTAAACCATATAATACACCACAATCCTCACAGTGATCATATAGAGGAACGAGGCCAAAGGCTGAGTTATTTTGTGAGGTTACGAAATTCCGAGGTGACTTGCAGAATCCTTTTAACTTATGGTATTTTATTCCTTTTAATACATGGTCACTGTTGGAAATGGCCCTTTTTGCAGGGTTATCCCCAAACTTTTTGCTTCTTCCTCCTATTTTTTCCTGACCTGTGTTTGTTGGCTATAGGACTCTGGGCACTTTACCACTGCTGATCAGTGCTAAAGTGCATATGCTCTCTGTATAAACTGTTATTGTGATTGGTTCTCCCTGATTGGCATATTTGTTTTACCAGTAGGTCCCTAGTAAAGTGCACTGAGTGTGCCAGGTCTGGTAAATCAAATGCTACTAGTGGGCCTGCAGCACTGATTGTGCCACCCACATGAGTAGCCCTAAAAAGATGTCTCAGGCCTGCCACCGCGGTGCCTGTGCGCAGTTTGTTAACTGCCATGTCGACTTGGCAAGTGCACCCACTTGCCAGGCCCTAACCTTCCCTTTTCTTACATATAGGGCACCCCTATGGTAGGCCCAAGGTACCCCCCTGGGCAGGGTGCAGTGTAGGTGAAAGGTAGGACATGTACTGGTGTATGTAACATGTCCTAATAGTAAAATACTGCCAGTTTCGTTTTTCACTATTGAAAGGCTATCTTGCCCCATAGGTCAGAATGGGGAATGCTTTATAACATTTTACAAGCATATCGTCCCATAGGGATAAGATAGAAAAATGGAGTTTGGTATCCCTGAACTCAGGATTTAATAACACATCTTTTAGTAAAGATGGTTTTTAAATTGTGTGTTTGAAAATGCCACTTTTAGAAAGTGGCTATTTTCTTGTTCAACCATCCTGTGTGCCTCTGCCTGTTTGTGGATTGACTGTCTAGCTTTGGAGTGACAGGGGCTGGGGAGGTGTAGTGGCTCCAGGAGTCTGGATGAGTCAGCACTAGGCTGAATAGGCCTGAACTGCATTTGGAGTGGTGGGAGAAGTAGCACCTGTACCTGAATAGGGCTGTGCCTGCCTTCCACAATGCTGGCTTCGCCCCCCTGTGGTGTGTCTGGGGCCAAGGCTCACACTGACAATGGATGTTGTTGTGCACTTGCAGAGTGCCCCCTAGAACTGGTCTGAACTGGGCTCAGAGCCCCTTGTACAAAGAGAACAAAGAGATTTTGGCGTATAAGTATCAGACCCAAACCCCCAGTGTTAGACCTGGCACCATTTTTTTGCTGTTGCCTCCTGTGTTTTGCTATGTTTTTGCTGGTCTAGATGCTTTGGGCACTTTGCCACTGCTATTCAGTGCCAAACTGCAAGTGCTCCCTATGGTAATTTGTTGTATGGATTAGTGATTCCATGATTGGATTATTTGATTTACTTGTCAGACCCTAGTACAGTGCACCGTGTGTGCCCAGGGCCTGTAAATCAAATGCTGCTGGTGGGCTTGCAGCACTGGTTGTGCCACCCACAGAAGCAGCCTGTAAAGTGTGACTCAGGCCCGCCATTGCAGAGCCTGTGTGCAGTCTAGTACTGCCATGTTGACTTGGTAAGTGCCCCCACTTGCCAGTCCCTAAACCTTCCCTTTTCTACATATTAGTCACCCCTACGGTAGGCCCAAGGGCTGGGTGCATTGTATGTAAAACGTAGGACATGCCCTGATGTGTGTGGCATGTCCTGATAGTGAATTACAGCCAATTTTGTTTTTCACTATTGCAAGGCTACCTGCTCCTATAGGCCAGAATGGGCAGTTTGATTATAACATCTTATAATCCTAACTGACCCATGGAACAAGGTAGAAATTCGAGTTTAGTATGCCTGAACTCAGAATGTTAAAATACATCTTTTAGTGTGGGTGATTTTTACATTCTGTGTTTGAAAATACCACTTTTAGAAAGTAGGTATTTTCTTACCTAACCATCCAGCCTGCCTCTGCTAGGTTGTGTATTGCATGTCTGGTTTGTGCATGACAGGGGCTGGGGTGGCTCCAGGAGACAGGGTGAGTCAGCACTAGGCTGAATAGACCTGTCTGCATTGGGAGTGGTGGGAGGAGTAGCACCTGGGCCTGAATAGGGCTGTGCCTACCTTCCACAATGCTGGCTCCACCTCCTGTGGTGCGTCTGATGACTCTGGCCCTCACTGACAAAGGGAGAAGTTGTGCACTGGCAGAATGCACCCAGAACTGGTTTGGACTAGGTACAGACACTCTCTGCCTTCAGAGACCAAGGATTTGTGGGTATAAAAAGGGGGACCCAGACCCCAGAAATTTAGATCACTTCTGGGAATCAAGACGAACCTTTGCTGAGGAGAAGAACCAGGAAACTGAAGGAAAAGACTACCCCTGTGCTGTGTGCTGTTTGGGGGTTGGCCTGCAGTGGTTGCTTCATTGCCAAAGAAAGGAGAAGAGGACTGAGTGTGCTTTCATCATCTTGAAGAAGATCTCCAAGGGCTTGAATTTGAGCTTGCCTCCTGTCTGAAGTCTCAGGGATACAAAGACTTCACCCCTTCTGCTTGCCTGCATCTGGAACTTGCTGTTCTGGCTGCTACAGAAGGAAATTGCAACACCGACACCGGCGAGCGACGCCGTAATCTGCATCGAAGACTTACAACGTAGACCCGACGCCGGCCGCCGTGTCACATCGACGCCAGCAAGCGACATCGAAACCTGCCATAAGCCGTGAGCGCTGCTCCGACTTGCGACGTAGGCCCGACGCCTGCTGCTGTGCCGCA